>OX596234.1:25331347-26531347 GCA_951394345.1 Salicornia ramosissima | reverse complement strand
GTGGCTAACGTGCCACGAACATGGGTTTAGTCGAAGCCACTGCGCCACTACGGTATGTCGTCAATTCTGGTTCCCAGCGCTCGGGAATTAGATCTCATGTGGTTGACCCGACGTGAGCAAGGAAATTTGGGGAACGAGTTAAGGTGTTCCCTACGAGCATATGACTGTGTCACGGATTAGAACATTAAAAGAAATGAATTGTGAAAGTTAAGGAATGAAAGACTAGAGTCTAGAGTCAATACTAGCATAAACGGGTAGGTTGATCATAGCTTAGTCGTGTACATTTTCCGCTGCGTGTCTCATGATTCGTGTGTGATGTAAGTTGGTGTTAATCTTGTTGACTTGTGTGAACTATCTGGTTGACTCTTGTTCTAGTTGTTATATTTCTAATTGCTTTCTACTATTAAGTAGAACAATCTAATTACTCCCCACTGATGGTGGACCTCTTATTCCTTTTTCAGGTAACGATGAAGAGTAGTTGGGTGCAGTGTTGCGCGGGTAGGAATTGAGAGCAAGCAAGTGTAGTAGCTTAGCTACCTATTTAGAATATCCTAGCCTAGTAGTATTATTTTTCGTAGACATTAGTAGTATTATTGTTATTAAGAAACTTTGTTTATTCTTTTGTTTTGGATTATATCAAGTTCATTAAATAAAATGATTAAGTTTAGAGCTTCCGCTGTTAGTATTTAATTTAATATCGAAAGTTTATAGTTAATGATGATTCGTATTGTTGTTTTCTTCGAAAACAACGTTGTTAAAATACGGGTCGTTACATCATTTACAAGGTATAACCCAAAGTATTTTTGTAGAGCCTTTATGGACCCTAACATCAAATCTGATGCCATCACAAACAATATGGCTGAAACATTCAATGGATGCATCATCCAAGCTAGGACCAAGCACATTATATACATGATGGATGGCATTAGGTTGGGCCTAATGAAAAGGATAGTTGCTAAGAGGCAAGACATGGAGAAAAAAACAACCGTACTATGTCCTATGTATAATACAATCAATGTTTGACAAAGAGAAAGGCAAGGTTGCATACTGTGATGTGATCCCCTCAACTGGCATTATCTTCAATGTCATGCACAACAAATTTAGATTAGTTGGTGGTAAACATAGAGAACAAAAAATTTTACTTGTAAGAAGTGGGACTTGTTAGGTGTTCCTTGCTGCCATGGCGTAGCTTGCGTTTTTTTTACTGATCAGAGAGGTTGAAAGTTTTATGGATAAATGTTATAAAAGAGAAGTGTATCTGAAAACATATGGAGGGTCCATTCCACCAATTGCAGGTGAGAGGCATTTTCCTAGTGTTGAGTATCAGTTTGAACTACCAGCAATTAAGGTACGGCTTGGAAGGCCAAGAAAGGACAGGATCAAAGATCCATGTGAGGATCCAGAGAAGCATGGGAAAAGCTCACAAGGCATGGAATGGAAATGACTTGTGCCCTTTGTAACAATAAGGGTCTCAACAAGCTCTCCTCCGGGTTTTTGTTGCAGCTCCTAGCCTATAAATATGCAACCTTCCAAGCATTTTAACATACACCAACAAACTCGAGCACTCTTTTGCATTACATACTTTGATTCTAAATCATCCTACCTCGTCAAACACCTCTCAAAACTCATTTATACACACCATAAATCATCAACTCAATCAACTTTAAACAAAGCATTGGCATTCAGCATCATCAAATTACTCCTTAGTTGGTTTGATCGAATGCATTACTAGGTACAATTTCCTGAAGTCTCTACTCTTTTAAACTTTCATTACTTTGATTTAATCTCATTGTTTGACTAATTAAATTGTGATTAAAATGGAGATTAGTAATGATAATGGATGATATAATTCATACGAATAATTGATATGAATTGTACATGTATACTAGTGTTCAACATTTTAGTCAATTTTCATAATTCTTTATAACTTTTATAATAATCCGATCTTCTTTTTTAATCACCGTTTATAATTGATTTTTAATTATTTCATTAGTTTTAACGCGATCTAAATATATGCATTATGACTAACGATTCACTTTTGCATTACAATAGATCGTACATAAAATTTGATTTGACAATTAATTCACATGCATATTGTATTAATTTTGCAATCATAGTTTTATTTTATGTTTTTCATTACAAGTTTAATCCATGTTTTATTGGATTTATTATTTTTTAGGGTTCAATACGGACTTAATTCAAAGTGGTCACAATAATTAGTCCTAATATGCAAATAATTCAAACCAACCTAGTAATTCGCGTTCTTAGGGTTAATCTAAGATATCTTTAAATTTCGGAATAATAATAGTATGACCACAAAAAGAAACCTAGTAAAGATCGCTTACAGGCGGGCGGTCCAAATGCATGATTGGCTCGTAACCTATCCCCGAACCCATACTCTGGTGCACGACCTATATGGGGCCAATTACCCCTGGCATTGGTACTTATTCGATGTCCTTGGACCGTATAAACGCACGGTGGCGACTCTTACTAGACCACATTCACGTACGTGTTGCGTTAACGAGCATTCAAAACAACTCGTGATGTAGGCGGCCCATAATCGACCCCTACAACTTGTATGGCTTTTTTCTATCTTATATTGCGTGCTTGAGTTCCATGTTTGAGTAGGACAGTCTAATTACTCGCCACTAATGGTGGATCTCCATTTTCAGGTGACGTTGCCGAGTAGCTGGGTTTCTGTTTTGCTGGGCCCGGGCATGTATGATTGCAAGGATGTAGTCATTAGTAGATTGTATTTACTTTGTTGTTTAGTGTCTTTTGATAGTACTCTAGCTTGTTGTGGTATGAAATAATTTGGGACATAGTTGTATTCGACCTATAAAGATTTTGGAATATTAATAATAATTTTGGGATTTGTGTTGAAGTTTTAAATATCATGCTATTTTAGTGGCATTTCGGCTTTATTTACGTATTAGTTCACTTTGTAAAAGTAGAGGTGTTACAGTATAGGTTACCTGATTTAAGGCGTTTGGCTCCATTTGCACATCTATGATGTAGAGGAAAATAGGTAATAGACAACCATTAAGAAACTCACATAAGAAGCCTGGTATTATCAAGTGCAATAAAAACTCCCAACTCCATATACCCCATGGAGTTATGTTCAGACCTTTTTTTTTGTTTGGATGGTTATTAGGACTATTAGGGGCCCCATCCCTAAGGGTCTTAAGATTTCATTCTGGTGGTGGCTTTGTGTCACGCACTTAGGTTAGAATGTAATAATCTTTTCCTTTTGTATATAATTCTTTACTTACAAAAAAAAAAAAGATAAAACAAGGGTTCAATTCCAAGTTTTGCATGAAGAAAAATGAAGAAAAGGGGACTTACCAAATTTGCAGCAACGGAGGAGTGTGTGAGAGAGGAGGAACATAAGCTATTGATCTTTGTTTTAATTTGGAAAAATAAAATGAAGAAAGAGATACCGGAAGGGTTTGTGTGAAATGATTGGTAAGGGAATTTTAATACCTTCACCCTATATTCCCAACCCATACATGTTGGACAATTGTCAAGAGTAATCTATCAGATTAAATTTGGTTTTGGACTATTAATTCGTTATAAATAATCTGGTTCTGGTTTATTTGTTTAATAAAAAAGAAGAATAAATAGCATAGTCCCATTGGTCTCATTAGCTCAATTCAAGCATCCACCTAATGTCGATAATATCGGACTTCTAGCTCTTGTAGTCACATGAATCTCAACTAGCTTCTGGTCAAAAACCTTTTGTCCTAAATATTTCATAATTCTCTTAGTTGACTTATAAATTCCTCTATTGTCCAACTAAGCTACATTTAAATCCAAATTTTTTTTTTCTGAAAATTCCCTATTTATACTCAATAAAATATTGCTTAGACATAACGTCTGTTCAAAGAGGGTGTTGTGCTCACTTGACAATTATCCAATTTTACCTCTCCTTAATTTAATGACTGATCTAGGGACCAAGTCCTTTTCATTGAGGGGACTTCAAGCCATGGATTCGTTAACATAGCTTGGCCTATTTCCAATGGACTAGCATGGTACTGGGGAGTTAGTAGTACCAGAAGGATGTAACCTATTTGGTCATAGAGCATATTATTTAATCTATACTTGTGGAGGATTTACATTAAGGGTCCGTTTACTTAGGTATAAAATATTTTCAACGTAAAATGTTTTTCCATGAATTTTTTTTTCAATGTAAAATGTTTTTCCATGAAAAACATTTTACGTTGGAAGTAGTTGGAAGTAGTGTTCAAAAACTCGGCCGCATCGTCACGAATCGGCCGAGATGATGCGGATTTGGACTCTACCGAAACGAGATTTGCCGCTTTGTGGCGGGTTCTTGTGATACAGCGAGTCAGCAAGTTTTTAGGCGATCCGACCACTACGTACCGGATTCGCTTGGTTCGGGTGGTACATCTCGTTAAAAAGTTACCTTTTTCAATCAAATTTCACTGCCATCCATGAAAACTTATCGAATCTTCCATAATTGAAGAGATAAAAAAACTTTCGTAAAAAATGATGTAGTTTGCTTGGTTCTTCCATTGATGAAGAGCTTGAGATAACAGAGTATCCAAGAAAAAAAGGAAAAGAAGAAGGGTGGAGAGAGAAAAGAGGAAAGAGAGATATCGAGTAGGAGTGTAGGAAGAGAAAACTTTGAATTACTTTAGTAAGAATACACCTGGCCTACACAGCTCTCCTACAGTACCATTTTATTTATTTCAAGACAATTGTCCACCTTCTTTAAACTTTGAGCCTTTTCTTTTATGCACCTGGCCTAAAGCTTTTTTATTTTTACTGGATTATAATATAACATCCATTGACTACGTGAATATGTCACTAATAATACTAATGAGCATGAGCTTACATTACATAATTTATCTATGCTAAATATATAATTAATAATGAAGGCCATAATCAACCCACTAAAAAATAAATCACCTAATTAACAACAAATCCAATAATTACACACACATTAAAAAAAAGTATCTTTAAAAATAACCCAATCTAATTAACAATAAATCACCTAATTAACAATAAATCCAATAATTACACACAAAAAAAAAAGCATGTTTAAAAAAATTATGCTAAAAACTAATAACTGTAATAATTTTAGGATATTGAGGAATGTTGGAATAATTTTTAGAAATTAAGCATCGTTAAAAAAAAATAACCCAATTACACCTAATTAACAATCAATCCAACAATTACACAAAAAAATAATCTATAAGCAAGAAAAGTACCTCGATGATTAGCCCAATCTTGCATATTCTTTACTCAATTGAAAGAAATCATCAGCTATTATCGATCCTCAGCCTTATTTCTCAATTGATTTTGAATTCAATTAAAAGACCAATGACTTCCCTCTTCTTTGCTAATTCGTTCCCCTGCAGTCCATATTCAATCAAATGTATGATATACAGACAACCCAAAGTGGTGGCAATCCCCTCCTATCTTAAAAGAAATCAATTGTGTTACTTACATGGACATGCAAGATGATAAGCCAATTCACAACTGAGAAAGAACACGCCATTAAGCAAGCCAGCTGAGATGATAACACACAGGCGCCATGAACGAAGAGAAAGAAGATGAATTAAAAGAAGTAAGAGGCGCCATTTTTGTACACCATCACTGCAATTCGAAGAGAAGATGACCACAAGAATGAGAAGATAATGGAGTAGCAAAAATACAGGCGAATCCTCTATATCTTCTATTATGGAGTAGCAAAAATATTGAGGAGAATGAGGCGCCATGAGTGAGCCGGTGAGGTCCTGTGAAGGGGAAAAGCAAAGAACAGGGGGAAAAGAAAAGGGAAATAATGGAAAAGAAAGCGGAGGGGGTGGGGTGGGGTGACGTGGAAAAGAAAGTGGAGGGGGTGGGGTGACGTGGAAAAGAAAGTGGAGGGGGTTGGGTGGGGTGGGGTCACGTGGAGGGAAAAGCAAAGAGAAGGGAAAAGGTAAGTGGCACTGTTCATAGATGAACAGTAGTTGAGTGGTGTTTTTTAATATGTATGGATATAAAAAGATATTGGAAATGACAAATCTTAAATATTTGTATTTACTAATAGCAGTATTAATAATTATAATAAAGTTATTTAAGATTCATAAAAATAAGAAATTATTGCGCGACAACCGCGACACAGTTCGATACGAATGCATCAATTCCGTTACCGCATCATCGCGACCGTTTCAGAAATCGCCACCGAAACCGTATTTTCAAACCATGGTCGGAAAACTCATTTTCATATAAATTTTCCAATGTTTACTTGCACGGAAAATAAGTTTTACTTCCAAATTCGGAGAAAAATGTTTTCAATATGGTGTAAAATGAGTTTTCACCCAAAGCTTTACATTTTATTTTTTTTTTCACCCAAAGTAAACAATGTGAAATAGAAAAACTGTTTTCAAGGAAAACATTTTTCGCTCTAAGAAACAAACCCTAAGTGGACATTAAACCTCTAGCTCATCACTAGGACTTGGCCCTTTCCCAATTAGCTAGTATGATAGAGGGGCTTTTGCACCAGGGAGAAGTGTTTAAGAGGGCCCTGGTTCAGGTTTCCATGAGAGCTTTGGCTCCATAAACCAATCCAAACGATTTCATGTCTGGGAGTTCCTTAAGGACAATAAGGTGATGGAAAGTTCATGAAACCAATTGCCCTTTCGTCTTCTGGTCTCTTATAGCTTGAGTTTAGAACTAACATGTTCGCCAATTCAGCCTGGCATTTGACTAGGGGTGACATATTAAGTACAGAGCAAACTTCACATGGGATTCTTCTAAAAAACAAACCTTTAAGATTATGATTATCAGGCCAAATACTAAGCACAGGCCGGGAAGCCATATTTGGTCAATATGTTTTGCCAAATGAACCTCCTCTCGTCCCTTTTTGTTATCTGGACTAAACCTTCTACTTTAATCCACTTACTAAAGTAAATAGTAATTGATTCCCACAACAAGTCATTTTTTTTCTCTCCAAGAGCTCTTGGAAAAGGAACTAAGATGTCCAATCCCAATTAATCAAATGGGCAAAGGTTGAGAATTTGGTGCACGTCTTTTGTTGGCTAACAATTTTCTTTGAATGTTACGTGAATCCCAGCAGCCTGAATTTTTATTACTAATCATTTAGAAAACAAAATCTATAATTTATAATTCTATAATTATTTAAAACAAGAATTTTTTTTTGCCAAGTTTTGTCTTCTTAAAACAATTAATTTTTTTAATCTTTTTATTTTTCCTTGAACAATATTAATTGTAGCCCTTTTGATTACTCCTTAATAACTTATTGGAACATATCGAAACCAGGAACAAGTTCTCGGATCGATTATGGCTACGAATTCATCTACGAACAAGCTAAAAAACACGCAATTTTGTAGCTCACTTTGTGGACAAATTCGTATAGTCTAAACTAAATGGAAAAAATCACTCTTAACACTCAATTTAGGCTAAAACCACTATAAATACAAGAAAGCTCCAAAACTCCATTCAGAACAATCTTATATCTCTAAATTAAGATTTAAAAAAAATATCTTAGCTCTTAATTTAGGGGTAACAAAATCAGTAGCCGGTAATTAGCTACAATAAAAATAAACGAAAACCAAAAGCAATAAAGGGATATTTTAGAGATTAGGAACACTAATCTCCAAATGAGATATTTTAGCTAAAAGATGGAAGAATCGCTCTTGAATCTACTGCTAAATAAACTATTGAGTTAAAAGAATTGCTCTCAAAACTCAACAATCAAATCTGACTAAATCCTAAGAGAATCACTCTCGAAGTCATTAATCAGTTTGGCTAGCTTCGACTAAGAGGGTCGAACTCTTAATCTAATAGCCTAGATAACTAATTAAGAGGTTCGGCTTCTTAATCATTCATCTAGCACGAAGCCTTGTAGCTAGACAACTCCTAAGAACTTCCAATCATGCTAGCTTCTAAGCACACAACTTAAAAACTAAAGAAAGAAAACACAAAGTTTTCAAATCATTTTTCATTCATCAAATCTGATTTTTACATCAACTATTACAAGCTATTTATAGGAAAACTAAACTAGAATAAACAAAGCAAAGTAATGCAAAATATCTAGCAAAGTGTACTAGAAAAGCTTCCCCCTTGGCTGCCCATTTGCTCAAGTTGCTCCATTTGCTCCACTTGATCAACTTGCTCAAGTTGCTCAACTTGATCAACTTGCTCAACTTGATTCAAGCTTCATCAAAGTAGTATGACACCAAGCTAGGCTACTAGATGACTAAGTAAAGCTAGGTAGTCCACCTGCAAGCATTAACCAACAGCCCAAGCACCAACACCATTTGACAAAAACACGTAGGAACTGGCTAGTGGGGGCTTGCGACTCGCGACCCCACCTCGCGACTCGCGACCTTCTATGGTTGTGCATCTCGTGACTCGCGACCTTGCTTCGCACCTCGTGATTTGGTACTGGATCGAGTCTTCAACTTTGCTCCGTAGTTTACCTACTTGCCTAATTAAGCTAGTTATTATTACTTCTACTTTAACTAATGCTAATTATTACAAAAACCAAAACAATAACTAAAGAATTAATCTAAGTAGTAGCAAATACATCATTGAAATTGCTAATCATGCTACTACAATTCTATTAAAAAAGTACTACTACTAATCACCATCTTTGCACACTTAATCTGGTTCATTTATCATACTCCCTCTTATTTCTAGTGTTTTGTGCATTAATTTTAAAGTCAACTTGAGAATTCTCAATGTGGTCATTGGTTGATTTGGTGTAAGCATTAATAAATAAAATACAATAATAAAATTCTATATCATTCTCTAAATTTAATTTTTAATTTTGATATTTTTTTACAAAATAACCCGTGCTTTGCACGGACTAAAAAACTAGTTATCGTTTATATAGAGTTAGAGCTTTCTGTTTTAGGCTAATTCTGAGCATTTTCTATTTATGTATAATTTTGATATTTTTTACAAAATAACCCGTGCTTTGCACGGACTGAAAAACTAGTTATCGTTTATATAGAGTTAAAGCTTTCTGTTTTAGGCTAATTTTGAGCATTTTCTATTTATGTATTAGGAGTAACGTATAAAATCTATTTTTTTAAAAACTAAAATAACTATTGCATTAATAAATTCTTCAAGATCAATAAAACATATCTACTCTGCCTATAGAGGTAATCTACACATTATCAACATACCATATAATTTATGTATTTGTTCTTGTGAATCTTTACCACATTTCTCACATTCATTATGACAATTGGAGATGCATATGTAGCGATTATAAAACAGCACAACATAATTCCATAATTTAATTTTACCATTCAATATCTTACATCCATAAAATTATAAACACTGCACATTACATGGTCCAAAAGATCAAAGATCATCATAACACCGTCCCTTTCAGCACATAATTACGGTGCAGTAGATTGATTGAACGCTGAATTGCTACGGTCTGTATCATGTGTAACCACTTGAGTGCCTCAATCAAGGCATCGCCCAAGTGGAAATCACAGAAATCTTCAATGGAGTGCAAGTCATTTGTTTCATAGAATGAAGCATTATCTTGAACTTTTGCTAGGAAGATCATACACCAGCATTTGCTATGGACTCTATCAAAAGCTGGTACCCCTCTGGTACAACTAACTGTGAGTGCACACATTCGGTTAATGCAGGGATATCAGCATTCAGATCCAGAAACCTAGCCAACAATAGCAGCAAATGGAAGTCAGAAATTCTCTTCACAAATGGAAGAGACTTGGTTCGATCAAGATGAGTCTTCACAGCCTTTGTTGTAACCGGAACGTTTCTGTTCTCTACGGGAAATGTAGATGAAAGTGGACCCTGCATCACACAAGAATTCCATTAATACAAATCTAACACCCTGCCAAGAAAGTCCACTATTACACCTCTAAAGAGAGCAGACATACATTATACATAATCAAAAGGTTATAAGGTTATAGATTTATTTAGTTTCACACAGCACGACAACTTTTCCAGAAAGCTCAAGACTCAAGAGTATTGTTCTTCCACACAACAATCCATAAATTAAATAAGAACATTTTCTAAAACAATGCCACGAAATCAGCTAATGGCATTTAACCACACCCACCCACAAACCAAAAAAAAAAAGGGACCCTCCATATCAAAATATCTGGGTCATTTGTAACACCTTTGTCAAGTTTATTAACCACAGCTCCATACAGTTTGATTGTCAACTTACTTTCATATGAGATCTTATTAGAATCCTTTGTAATATGTAGTTTTCAAATATCTAACTTTTTATAATTTTAATTTATACTTAATTATATTAATTGGTGGTTACATGTACATATTATAGTCCATGAAAAAACAACTACAGGCAAAGGGACTATAATGTATCTCCTTCCACATGGCATTTCTAGTAATGTTTCAGTTTTTGAGCTCAACGTGTGTGTGATTGAATGTATCTCTGTATAAGCACTAAATCATGGCCAAATTTCACAAAATGATGTCAAGCAGGCGAAGTAAATGCACATATCCCTCCTCCCACATCAATATCCACTAAAAATCATATATCATCCACCTATTCACCACTCAGGGCAAGTATAAATCATTCATAACCAATAGACAAATTAATTTCTACATCACCTCAAAACCCATCTAAATTCACCCACCACATGGATATGCACTATATGCTTATCATCCACCAAATAACTATGATCGATTAAGCCTTATCCATGAGCTATACACTGCTCAAGTACCTATGGCGGATTTGAATTTTGAAATCTGCCCACCAAAGGCATACTCAAACACACTCCAACTACAGTACGACATCTATGAAATTATACCCTCTTGCATCCCTATGGGAACTCTCTAGTAAGGGATGAGTTTCGTTTATATCTCAAAAAAATATTAGCAATAAATTGTTGCAGAGTTTACACTGACAAATTACACTTAATAGCCTCCCAAAATGAAGAAAATATCAAAACCAACCACAAGAAACAGAAAATATAGAGGCCATGTGGAGGAATCCCCTTATCTAATCATGAAGTAACTATATGGAACTTGTACATAAACTTAGCAAACTATATCCTTCAATAGTTCTTGAGGTTAGTAGTAAAATAGTGCATCCATTTACAACACACGTTACAGCACTGCCAAAATTGAGACTCTTTTCTTGTCACCAAAACTTGATTTATCCAAACCTATTGGAAAAAGATACTTTCCTAGACTGTCTTATATGTGAATTGAAATGTGTAAATAAAAAAAAATTACTTACAACTTGTCATATTAAATCTTCCTGAAACATAAAGGTGAAACAAACACAGCATAAGGACAGGGGGTAAGCAGTTACTAGCAAGTGGCAATTGCATAGGATGCTTGTTGCTTGCACGAATACAATTACCATCAACTGCTTATTGAAGGATTACTTCCTGTATATCAATTTATTTGCAACAAATAGGCTTGGCACAGATAAAGAGAAATTTTCCCTTAAAGGGTAATGTTTGCTTGAAAAAGAAAGAAAATATTTGTTTTAAATAATGTGAAATTTCAAGGTTAAATGTCGTAAATAAATTGATAAGGAGGAATTATATAATTTTCAATTTTAAAAATATAACACATAGAGCAAAATCGTTCATTTGTTCTATCCAAGTCTCTCTGTTATCACAAAGAATATATATATATATATCCATTTATAACCAATATTTTACAGACTACTCATTCACTTGAACCAATTCCCATGCCTGCAATTCCCACTTCTGACTAAAATTTCACAGAGCATTCATTTTCTTAAACCTGCTACGGTATGTTTGAGAAGCTAATCTATGTTTACAATTATCAAAGCTATATCAGTGTAATAAATGTCTTCTGTTAAGATATATTTTCAGAAGTTAATAGAGCAGTAAACCAATAGACTATACTCTGACTGAGAAGTTTTATTAACAGACAAACCTTAATTCTGTAAAGAACAAGACGAACTGGCTACGATTTCAGTTTCAGATCATTAGGTGTAAGGCATAGGTTATAAACTAACGGCCCGTTTGGTAGCCAGCCATAAATGGTGAAAATAGGAATGAATTTATATGTAAAGTTGGAAGGAAAATCAATATTCATTCCCATAATAGTGCTAGCTTAACTCCAATTTATCTAATTTTCTTCACAAATATTCATCCCCATCCAATACCATCCCACCCAATGTTAATAGAAAATATGAAGAAAATACAAGCTAGGAAATGAAAATATGTCTTTCATGAAAATTATAAGGTTCTTCCTTAAAAACATTACACTTTAAATCCATTAGCATTACCACAATTTATTACCAACAACCAAACGGGCCGTAATGGATAACCCAGTCAACTTTTCCAGAATAACTGTGGTAAATTCAGTTCTAATGGGTCAAGATAAGGTACATCCCAAAATAATGACATAGGTAAACCCCTAGAAGGAAAAAAAAAAACCCAGACATACAGTAATTTATTACCAACACAATAACAGCCATTTTAATCACCGATTACTTCACATGTTTTATAATCAGCAATAGAGAAAAGAAAAAATATTTATTACATTATATGTTGAAAAAAATTAAAAAATAACTTGATCAATCCCTTTAGAAAGCTAAGCAACTTCTTCATACATCTTGTTAGATCACAGAAGAAAAGAATTCTAGAAGCAAGAGGAAAATCACCACATATCTTGTTATATCTATATATTATTATTAAAAAAGCAAGAGGAATTCATGCAATCCACTATGTGGCACTTTCATGCTACTCACCACATATCACTCCACTCAAGCGATGCTATGGTATTAGAAACATGTATTCTCTCCAATGCTTGAACCCACAACTCAGATTTGCAATGAATCCTCTTACAATTTGATCTACAAAATTCTATCATATCCTACGAGATGGGAAACATTTAAACAACTAAGGAAAATCAAATCTGAATAGTCTGCCTAATTTTTTCCCACTATTGCAAAATAATTTAATTTTCATATACTATCTTATCCATACCAGTTTTTTTTTTTTTGTCTTTTTTTTTTTTGTCTTTTACTGAATATGCCAACTTTTACGCAAAAAAACAAAGGAAAAAAGTCCAATTTTGAACAAAACTAACAAAAAATTTCTTTAAAACAACTACCATCTATTATACAACTTTAAAATATTATGTATCTACAAGACATTTAAAAAGCTCCATAAAAAAAAATGGTCGTAAATTTTTCATTAATCATTTACTTTAATTCACATCGAATTACTTTATATTTGAAATTAATTCATTGCTAATATATATTACTAGAATGATAAAAATAAATAATCAAATCCACTTAGGCATACAAACACCTCAAAACACAAACGCTAGCAAAGCCCCCAAAACAAATTACCACCTACTCAAAAGGCATTCACACACCAATCCATGCCTCTTCCTAATATATAATTGCTTTATATAATCTTTTAAGACTCGCATCAATGTTAATTCCTCCGCGTCAATTTGTCAGCTACATTTAAAAGGGTGTGCAGTTTAAAAAAATTGATAAGAAAATGGAAAATAATACCTTATTACAAAAGTACAAATTTAGTAATGGAGAGAGAGAAATGTGTAAAGAAAGAGAGAAAACTAAATAATAATGAAATATAGGGAAAACTTGTCTCAACAACACAAACTTTGGCATGGGTGCATCCAACTACACGAACTTTAACAAGTGCACCACGCAGTATGACCTTTTATGTTGGGCACAACGAGTAACATACATATATGATTTTGGATATTATTTATGCTTAAATTACTTTGGGATGAATTTTATGTACATACGATTTGATTAGAAGTAAACAATAAGTAAGATAGCTATCAAACATTCGAGAGGATTCATTCTCTCCCAATGAAAGGTTTCGAGTTGCGTGCTCATTCACAAAAAAATTACTCACAAATTACATTCAACATGGTTTTCCCTCTCTAACTTGCACTTATTACGGAAATAACCCTTCTTTAATTAATCCTAATAGAGCCTTCAATAAAATTAGAGTAACAAGTTAATTGCGCCTAAAATACCCTTCCACAAAACCAGTGTTTCAAAAAGCGCGCCCAGGCGCTAAGGCTCAAGGCGCAAGTGGGTAAGCGCTTAAATTGTTCAAGGCGAGGTGTTTGTGGCTAGGAGTATGTGAGGTGCATTGAGGCGCACTAAGGTGCGCATAAGTGGTCTGAAGTGCACTAAGGCGCAATTTTGTTTTTTCCAAGATTTTTTTCAGCTTTTTTTCCCTTCTTAGGTGTGCCTCACTTCAATGAGGCGCTTTGAGGTGCACTGAGGAGCGCCTAAGGCTCTAGGAAATCCGACCGCCTTGGTGCGCCTTACGCCTTTTCATACATTGCCCAAAACCTCAATAATACATATTAGGCTAGGGCACTTGTGACAGTGACCTATAGGATGAGGAAGCCAACACAGTAAAGACGGGTGCAAGGCCACAACTAACTTGCAAAGGAAGTTGCAAGATGTCACTGGATATTTGTACTTTTCTTTTTAACATCTTTAGAAAAATAAAATATATAGGGAGTTATTTAGGAATTTAAGCGGTTGACAAACTGAGGTTTGAAAATTTGGAAGGCTTTGCATTTGTATGGTCAAAATTCAGTTGGTCCTTATTTTTCTCAAAGTGAATATAGATGCCACGAAACTTTTCTTCTTATGCTAGAAAGCTCTCCCATTTATCTCTTCTATAGCCCCATGTTGTTGCCCCACGGCCCCCACCAGACTTGGATACCTAAATCTTTACCCTACCCTTCAAAATGTAAACCTAACCCATGTTCCCCAAACTCCAAAGCAAACTTATACTCCACAGCCAAACTCATCAATGGTTCTTGAAAAAGGACTTAAATTTGATCTTCCGAATACCAAAATTCTACCAACACCTAATTTTCCACACTAGCATATAGTCGCAACTCTCATCAACATCATGTGTACTAACTACATCATTCCCTTTCCATCAAATTGTTCCTCGCATTTTCTAACCCTAAACTTATAATCCTAATCCAGCTAAAAGCCTACAACCTACTTCATAAAAGCCATGATTTTCATATGGCATTTTGCTTTCAAGTTAGGTCACTCATACTACACTCCTGAACTGCAAATGAGCACCATGACTTGTATTCGAGTAAAGGTCATTAAAAGAAAGGGAAAAGGGTTTGTCTACCCTAATAAGTTTGAAGAGATGATGAAAGTTTGGCCCACTATATGAACCCAAGATTTTAAACCCAATTACTCCGCCTTTTAATTCATGTTACAACCTAAACCATATCTTTCCAAAACACAAACAACACCATGAGCATCTTTATTCCTCAAATATTCCCAACTTACACTCCCAACCTAATTTTCTATTAGAAAAGCCCAACCTCTCTAATAATCACCTTTCTTACCCACCAAACTCACATTCATACATCCCCATTCTCTGATACCATTGATACAGGACAATATGAGAACCACTCTTAAAGCTAGCCTAAGGGAAGAAGAGCTTATAGCCATATATAAACCCCATATTAGCCCCCATATGACCGATGTGTGATTCAAGTCCCATACCTCGCAATGGAATCAATCCAATAGCATTTTCCCCTCCCACAGGATTAGCGTCCTCATTGGTCATGGCCATGTTTGGTCATGACTGGCTTCTTGCAAGAACCAACTCCGTGAGCCACCACTCCGAGCTCAACTTTGATACCATATTACCATTAAATGTTGTAGAGCAATAGGAAGACCACCCCAAAAGCTACCCTAAGGGAAGGAGAGCCAATAGCCCTATATAAAGCCCACATCAGCCTCCCCTATGACCGATGCGGGATTCAAATCACATACCTTGCAATGGAATCAGTCCTACAAACATGGAAGTTTGGCTGTACATTTTAACTAGACGAGAAGAGTATCAACCTCCAATAGCTACAAGTAATTTTTGCATTGCTGCCATTGATATTCTGTTGAGTATAATACCATTTTTCACTCGGCCTTCGAAAATCCGTCAACAAGAAGTGAAACAAAAGAGGGAAAAAATTATTATTATTATACATCTTATGTGTTATGGTAGGAAAGGCAAGCAAACACTTTCATTGGCAATAGGGTGCACGTTCATATGTTTGAACTTTGAACATATGATACTTAGAAAATTTAAATTCCCACATGACTGGCTTTCTTAGTTGAAAAAGAGGGAACAAAATATCTTATCAACCTTAAAGGACACTTTAAAGCACGCAAACGACGAATCAACCCAATTGCCAATGTTACCCTACTCAACAAAAACTTCAACATTTTCCATCCACGATATGCGCAAAAATCAAATCAGAATGCCTCACTTGCATAAGCAAGAAGTCCTTCATGATAGAGGTCTTGAACATCCACCACCACAAAATGACAATACCCTTGTCCTTGATTACTTTCCTCGTAGCTAATGACATGCCCCAAGCCTCTAACCTTTGAACAACATCAATGTTAAGTTGCTCTACATTATTGGTCAATCGGCTATGGGACAGATGCCTTGCTCCCTTGTTTCCTATGTTTTCCTTTTTCAACTCACAAGGACACAAAATCATAACAACTAGGACTATCATCACCACACCATCCATTCCCCAAAATAGCCCAACTAAATTCCTAATTAAAGGGTTTCCCACAAGATAAATCATTTATAGGGCTATTTTATTTGAATAAAATCACATACATTTTTCAAGGAAAAAATGGGTATAACATCACCGATCGTGAGCAAGGTGCAATAAATCACACCAACCTAATAAAACAAACCGCACATCACAAATTACCAGTAAAAGTTGCCGAGAATAACATAAATTTCAATTACAAAAGTCTCTAACACCACATTACCGTGTTGTTCAGTCATCTAACCATGTAGACTTCACCCTGTTAAGTAGACACGTTCACCTTAGCCTAGTTATAATGCTTCAGCTAATTTATCCAAAATATAAAAACTTAAATTTTCCACTATAGCCTACATTTCCCCAAAAAAAATTATTGAAAAACAAAAGGAAAAAAAAAAAACACCTTTTCATTATTTTTTAAAGCAGTATAGTGAAAATTTAAATAATTTAAATATCCCTTTCAAAAAAAATTAATAATAATAATTTAAATATAAAAAAAAAAAAAAAAACTTGCAGCCGACTTTGCATGATGAGGTTAGCTCCAGCCGCAAAGAACCCCTCCCAATTATAAGCAAGAAAAAAAAGTAGCATAGTGGCAATTAAAAAAAAATATATATATCTTGGGAGAGATTGTAGGTAAGGGGGTAAAATAAGACCATGAAACTTTCATTCCACAAGCTTACCAAGAATTCACACAATTTTCTATCCAGTAATCATTATATTACTTTCATCACACATATTCACCTTGTTCACGTTAAAAGTTTACAGCTTTACCTAAATTATACTTCTACAAGAATGAACAAAACAAAACACAACACAACAAAAACAACATATCAAGATGATGCTTACCAGATTATATTTTACAAGCATCAATTATTACTAAAAGAAAAAAAAAAATAGCAGAAAGAAAGGCAAAACCTGATGGTCGAAGATCTTAACCACAACCAAGAAAAAGTCATTGTCCACCTCTTTAACATCCTTCCCACCAACAACTACATCTTTCTTCATCCGGGACACCTTGGGATCAATCTCTTCCCCTTCTTTACGCTCAAAATCAAACCATTCCTCCTTAAAAAGCCGAATGCTCATGTCGCTCATCTGAAAGGCCTCAAAATGCACATCAGCACCACCATCATCATTAACCTTAAGCTTCACCAATGCAGTTACCCACTCCTTCAAGCCACTCTCAGCATGTAACTCAATCGCCTGTTCAACCTCCAAATAGGACATTGTGTAATCTTTTTTGTCCTGCCCAACTGCCTGAGTAAAAATAAACCCAACTTTCCTCATCCCTAACCCTGTGGCAATTGCGTCGACAATCTTCTCCTCGTCACTATCCCTCATAAGCACCAACCTCTCCTCCTGTCCCAACTGTGGCGGCTCGTAAATAAAGTGTACCTCCACCTTGCCATCCTCAGAGACGGTCCCATACATAATCCCACCTCTCTTCACAGCAAAAGCTAGGGTTTCATTAACATAATGCTGAAACGCATTTGCAGCATCCCTATCAAAAGAAACAAGCGCACAATTGGGCGATTCCTGACGAGTAACCCTCATTTGTTTAGCAATCAAATCATCCATAGTCATCTTCTTACCGAATGACCCTGCTGGGGTGATAGTAGGGCGACGAGTAGGAGCAACAATTTCACGTTCACCTTCATACGATAAAAATATGAGAGAACCATGAGCGATACTTAGGGATGAAATTGGTGTTTGGGGATTGGCCATATCCAAAAAGCGGGATCGATCAGCAGGTGTTTTGGCGAGTAAGAGATTTTGTTGAAGGGAAAGAGTTTGTTGTGGGACAGGAACACGGAGTTGTGATTCAATTAGGGTTTTGAGTTCGCCGACTGTAATGTTAGGGTTATCGATTAAAAGCCTTTCGACTCCATCACGGCTTCGAACTCGGATCATCACCATTGTTTTGCAGCGGATTAAGTAACTGACTGAAGAATTGATGAGGGGAAGATTGAGTTGAATTGGACAAGGGGAGATGAAAATTGAGTTTGAGTGAAAAAGGGAACGAATAAGGCAGTTTGATTGATTGATGGATGAAGTATGAAGAATGATTAAAGTTGGCGGGGGTATAGAAGCATCTTTTGGTTGTTTAATAATGGCTGATGCGGTGATGCCTACAACGAAGGAAAAGCTTTTTTTTAGGGGTGTTTTTGTTGAGCTTGGCAAGCGGCAAACAAACAGGGATAAGTGTCGGGCCGTCGGCCCACATGCTTATTAGAGTGTATTTTGAAAATATATGTTTAACAAAATTTTAAAAATATCAATGTGATACTCAATTTGATACCTCACTATGATAAATTGCACTAAAGGCTCATTCTCGTTAAGGAAGTGATGTTATGGGTTGTGGTTACCAAACAATGACGAACTTTAAAACTTTTTAAAAAGAGATTGAAGCAGCAATCTTCAACACATCTAGAAATATGGGTTTCGGATGAGAGGGCGATGTAGAGCACGAACAAGGTTAGCTTAATCTTTGTATGCACCTAGAAATTCTTACTTGCAGTCTAAGTAGTCGTAATGATGCTAAAAAGAAGAGCAAATCCTTCTGCCGAAAGAGATGAGGAAGCAAAGAATATGCGAGAGCAACAATGTTGAGTCTCGTTGGGCAAAGAAATCATCTAATCTATCATGTCGCCCCGCTCACCTTGTAATAACCCGAATTTTGGGCCGATGGTTTTATCTATTTGGCCTCGAGTTAAAGAGTATTTCCATTTAAAGGCCCAAAATTAAAATTGTTTATGGACAAACACACTTCATTGGATAAGCCTTTCATTTGAGCAAGCCCGATCGTCCTCTTTTTCTCCCCATAGTAGACCACCTCTATTTGGATAAAAGATTAATCCTTTTATCCTACTCCAACTCTCCATCTAAATTTAAGGAGCTACCTTCCTATTTTATATTAAAGACTCCTTACTACATTTCCTTGAGATTTTGATTTAAAGAAAAACTCTCCCTTTCTTCTCCTAATTCCACACGCCTAAACCCCATCTTTCCCCTCACCTTCAAATCTTCAAAGCAATATATTTTCTCCACAATTTAATCGAGCAAAAACTCATCCTTTGGAGTCTTGATAAAGGGGTTTTCACCAAATAAAACCCCTGTCGTAGTAAGAGTGGGGGTGTCACGGGGAAGGTAAATCGCACTAATATAGGCATAAGCGTCGAAGGAGCTAGGTCAATGGATAGTCTTGGGAATGGTGGTGAGAACTACGGAACAAACTAAACTAAACTATGAAAACAAGAATAAAAGGGACTAGGGTCAAGAGATCCACAACTGATACTACCGTGAATTATGATTCAATCGAAACTTAGACTTAGGTCATGGATAAAGGGAGATCATTCTTAGATCACACTACTCTTTCAAGCTAGTGTGACGACCGGGAAGACGTACACAAACCTACTTTCGTGGCGGAACATCTAACTAGCCATAACCATAAATCACGTAGACCGGTAACGTTCCCTTGATCGAAGGCCCAACTTTCGTGGTGCTTCCATCAATCGGGCAAAGGAAGGCATCACCCACGTTCACCTTTCGGTCCTTCGGTGGGGATTCTTCAATGAATCCTATGTTAGCTAGACACAAGACTCAGCAATACCGAATCCTTTGGTACCGACATTACTGTTAGTTCAATGTATACTCAAGAAGGGGGGGTTGAATTGAGTATATGTGTTTTTTCAATTGTTTTCAATGTTTATTTATCTTTTTGTAAGAACAACGAAAGAACAGTAAGAAAGGAGTAGGGACACAAAGATTTAACGAGGTTCGGCTTCTAAACAAGCCTACGTCCTCCACTCTCTCACCAATATTATTAATCAACTCAGAATAATAACAAGGTTACACACTCAATTAAATGCTACAACTATGTAACACTTAATTCCCCAACTGTTAACTCTAACAGTTCACTCAGTGTTCACAGAACACTCCCCAACCACTTCCCACTAAGTGTTTCAAATATTACAAACTTAAATCACCGTAAGTTTTTCTCTAAAAGATGGATATGGAGATAGTTTTGCACTAAGGATAGACTCTCAGAAAATATAACTTGGTTTTCTTTGGAGAGCAAAAGTCTTCTAGGGTTTTTTTTGCAAAGATTGTTTATATAGGCAAGGAAAAAACCGTCCTCTACAAGTGTGCTTGGAGACTTGCCTAAATTGTGCAAACAAGCTCGGCTGACACAAGTAGAAAGGCACCTATTTCAGACCTTTGTCTCCTTCCACTACATGTAGTGGAAAGTACACTAGAGTCCAAACAAGTACATTTCAAAGCTGATTTTGTAGATCAATTTGGCAGATTTCCAAAGTACAAGTGATCCAAATTTTTCAAATAATATTTCAAAAATAATTTTGAACACCAAAATTTGTACGGATCACGTGCGTAATACTGAGGTCTGTTCCCACAGTGGTCTCAGTACTACTAAGTCTACATCTGGTAAAGGGAACTGTTCCAAGCTTGTTCTGTGCCTAAACTTAGCTTGTTCTTGGCCTGTTCTCTTTACTGGATGTAAACTTAAAGTCTTTTTGCTCTTTACTTAAAAACACTAAAAATATTTTCCTAAGCCTATTTTACAAGAAGATCCTAGAAATACAAAAATAAGTAGCTCCAAGCTCTTGGCTTCTGATCTTCAGGTATCTCAAGGCCTTCATGGTTGCCTTGATGAGTCCTCACTTGATTCAACCTGTTCATATACAAATATACATAGACATCAAGTATAGAGGACTTGTTTATCATCATTTAAATCAAACATGGTTCAACAATTTCCCCCTATTTGATGATGACAAACCATGAAGTTCCCCCTAAGAGCTTCATACAAATTGTTTTAAAATAAAACAACTGTTCAGAGGAACTGGTCTTGCACTGTGCCTGTAGTCAGATCCATAATCTCAGAGAATAAAAAATATACAACAGACTAAAGCACAATTAGACTGATTGCAATGGTCAGTTACTCATCACATTACTCAATTTATTATTGAGTTTCAGCATTAAACCTGTAACCTGCAAGACTTATCAATTATCAAATGTAGCAAGAGAAATTTCAATTTCACTTGGAAGAATTTCTTCCAGTTGGGATGGATAGGAGCACTTGATCTGAATTCAAGATACTCCTAGGCATAAAGCCGGGTCATCTCTTAACAAGGTCTGAACCTTGTTCAAGTTGCTACACTTGATACTAGGAACTTCACCTGTCCTATTCCCCCTTTTGGCATCATGAAATGACAAAAACAATCACAACACAAAAATTAGGAGAAGGCAACAAGTAAAGTCAAATACAAGCATAATATAAACACAACATTCTAGAGATGTTGTCGCAATTGTGAGTACCTGCAACTCACAATCCCAAAAGTTCAAGTGCACACAGAAGTTAAGAAGATATACAGACCAGGACCATTCTGCAGAGAAATTATTTAGCAGAAATGGTCAAAAACTAAAGATAGAAATTGTTCAGAGAAACCAGATGAATGAAAGTTTGAAAGCAATGTTAGTAAGGAAAGGGGGTAGGCTAAGAAGAAGTGGAGTTAGCATCATCATTAGAATCCTCAGTAGAATCCTCATCCTCCTTTTCTGCACTCTCCTCCTGCTGCTTCTTCTTGACTTAGGCAATGATGGGAACTGGTCTCTTGGTGGTCTTGGGCTTGAAGCTGGAAGAGGAGGCAAGCTTTTCTTCAAGGGAGTCCAATCGTGCTGATATGTTCTTTATAGATCCATCCAGAGAAGTGCACAGAGCATTGACACTAGCCATCATCTGTTGCAGTAGTTCCCCATGTGTCTGTACCTGTTTGGACAGTGACCCAGTAGCTTCCTCAGACCTTGTACTGCCTGTTCTTCTGGCCCCTGTGATCCTCTCTTCATCCCTCATTTTTAGCATGCCACCCTCAAAGGTCATCCCCTTCTGACCTAGGATCTGGTTTGTGAGGATAGACATTTTCTTGGTTGTTAGTTCAATGTATACTCAAGAAGGGGGGGGGTTGAATTGAGTATGTGTGTTTTTTAATCGTATTCAAGGTTTGTTTATGTTTTTGAGAGAACAACGAGAGAACAGTAAATAAAGAGTAGGGACACAAAGATTTAACGAGGTTCGGCTTCTAAACAAGCCTACGTCCTTCACTCTCTCACCAATATTATTAATCAACTCAGAATAATAACAAGGTTACACACTCAATTAAATGCTACAACTATGTAACACTTAATTCCCCAACTGTTAACTCTAACAGTTCACTCAGTGTTCACAGAACACTCCCCAACCACGTCCCACTAAGTGGTTCAAATATTACAAACTTAAATCTCCGTAAGTTTTTCTCTTAAAGATGGATATGGAGATAGTTTTGCACTAAGGATAGACTCTCAGAAAATATTACTTGGTTTTCTTTGGAGAGCAAAAGTCTTCTAGGGTTTTTAGCAAAGATAGTTTTTATAGACAAAGAAAAACCGTCCTCTAGAAGTGTGCTTGGAGACTTGCCTAATTTGCACAAACCAGCCTTGCTGACACAAGTAGAAAGGTAACTATTTCAGACCTTTGTCTCCTTCCACTACATGTAGTGGAAAGTACACTAAAGTCCAAACAAGTACATTTCAAGGCTGATTTTGTAAATCAAATTGGCAGATTTCCAAAGTACAAGTGATCCAAAATTTTCAAATAAATTTTCAGAAATAATTTTGAACACCAAAATTTGTACGGATCACGTGCGTAATACTGAGGTCTGTTCCCACAGTGGTCTCAGTATTACTAAGTCTACATCTGGTAAAGGGAACTGTTCCAAGCTTGTTTTGTGCCTGTTCTCAGCTTGTTCTTGGCCTGTTCTCTTTACTGGATGTAAACTTAAAGTCTTTTGCTCTTTACTTAAAAACACTAAGAATACTTTCCTAAGCCTATTTTACAAGAAGATCCTAGAAATAAAAAATAAAAAGCTCCAAGCTCTTGGCTTTTGATCTTCACGTATCTCAAGGCCTTCATGGTTGCCTTGATGAGTCTTCACTTAATTGAACCTGTTCATATACAAATACATATAGACATCAAGTATAGAGGATTGGTTTGTCATCATTCAAATCAAACATGGTTCAACAATTTCCCCCTATTTGATGATGACAAACCATGAAGTTCCCCCTGAGAACAATAACCAATTGTTTCAAAATAAAATAACTGTTCAGAGGAACTGGTCTTGCAGTGTGCCTGTAGTCAGATTCATGATCTCAAAGAATAATAATAATAATAAAATTTACAGCAGACTAAAGCACAATTAGACTGATGGTAATGGTCAGTCACTCATCACATTACTCAATTTATTATTGAGTTTCGGCATTAAACCTGTAACCTGTAAGACTTATCAATTATCAAATGTAGCAAGAGAAATTTCAATTTCACTTGGAAGAATTTCTTCCAGTTGTGATGGATAGGAGCACTTGATCTAAATTCAAGATACTCCTAGGCAAAAAGCTGGGCCATCTCTTAACAAGGTCTGAACCTTGTTCAAGTTGCTACACTTGATACTAGGAACTCTAGGAACTTCACCTGTCCTATTCCCCCTTTTGGCATCATCAAATGACAAAAACAATCACAGCACAAAAATTAGGAGAAGGCAACAAGTAAAGTCAAATACAAGCATAATATTAACACAACATTCTAGAGATGTTGTCCCACATGTGAGTACCTGCAACTCACAATCCCAAACTGTTCAAGAGCACACAGAAGTTTAAAAATTATACAGACCAGGACCATTCTGCATAGAAATTGTTTAGCAGAATGGTCAAAAACTAAAGATGAAAATTATTCAGAGAAACTAGAGTAATTGTTCAGAGAAACTAGAGAAATGAAAGTTTGAGATCAATGTTAGTAGGGAAGGGGGTAGGCTAAGAAGAAGTGGAGTCAGCATCATCATCAGAATCCTCAATAGAATCCTCATCCTCTTTTTCTGCACTCTGCTCCTGCTGCTTCTTCTTGACTTGGGCTATGATGGGAACTGGTCTTGGAGTGGTCTTGGGCTTGAAGCTGGTAGAGGAGGCAAGCTTTTCTTCATGGGAGTCCAGTCTTGCTGATATGTTCTTTATAGAGCCATCTAGAGAAGTGCACAGAGCATTGACACTAGCCATCATCTGTTGCAGTAATTCCCCATGTGTCTGCACCTGTTTGGACAATGACCCAGTAGCTTCCTCAGACCTGGAACTGCTTGTCCTTCTGGCCCCTGTGACCCTGTCTTCATCCCTCATTTTGAGCATGCCACCCTCAAAGGTCATCCCCTTCTGACCTAGGATCTGGTTGGTGAGGACAAACATTTTCTTGACCTCACCACTTAGATGAACCTTTCTACTTTGGAAAACCAAAGTAAGCCAGGCACCATAGGGTAGAGAGTGGTTGGACCTTTCCAGAATGCTAACCATGTGAGCTAGCATCAGACCAGGGAGACTCAACTTAATTTTCTCATATAGACAGTAAATGATCACAACATCCATCTTCCTAACATCCATTCTGCCCTGAGCCCTGGGGAGTACTATCTTAGAGGCAACTGTATGGAACAGCCTCATTACCTAGGATCTGGTTGTTAGTTTAATTGTTGTTCCCTTAGTTGGCTAATAACATAGCCACAACCATCACTTGGAGAGCCAGTAAAGAGAGTGGTCTGTATGTGTTCTGTACTGACCTCAGGAATAGTTGGCCAGTTGTCCTTGGAATAATCACAGAACCCACCCCTAGGCACACCTAGTACCTCCCCTAGACTCTTCTTTGAAAGAGTGATGTCGACCCCCTCGACCTCACTCCAGACCTTCCCCTTCTCTAACTTCCCCAACTTAGAGTAAAACTCTTCAACACAAGTTTCAAAAACATCTAGCCTCTTATCAAATAACCCTTCCCAGCCCTGGAATTCTATTGCCTCTTTAAACTCCTCTAGAAAAGACTGACTTAGGACATGCAAAACCAAATAAGACACCCCTACCACTTAATTCAAACAGTGGTTCAGAAGTGGTCTTACCTTTCTTTTTGGCAGGAGTCTTGTCAGAGGCAGAGGCAGCTTTCCTCTTCTTTTCTGTTGGAAGTTTGGTTGCAGGCTTGGGGCTCTCTGAGGCTTTGCCCTTCTTGGCAACACTCTTCATCCTTTTCTTCTTTTCCTCCTTCTTTCCCTCTGGAACCTCTTCAGCAGGTTCCTTCTTAATCTCTTCCTTACAGATCCTTGACCTCAAAGGCCTTGTCCTCTTCCCTGTCTCCTTTTCCCCCTGAACTACACCTGTAATTTCAATTTCCATGTCCTCTGCTTGTGTCCCTTCATCCTTCTCCTCTGTTTCTTCCTTCTCTGCCTCTTCTTTCTCCTCAGTGCTTGGCACTGGTTTCTGTGTGGTTTGTGGTGATGGTGTAGGTGTTTTTTCTAATGGTGGAGAAGGTAATGGGGTTGTTTCTTTTTGTGGTGGAGAGGGTGGTGGAGTTTTGGATTTTGGTGGTGATGGTGGAGGAGGAGTTTTGGCTTTTGAGGGTGATGGTGGTTTTAGTGAGGGTGATGGTGGTTTTAGTGGAGGTGAAGATTTTGTAGGCTGTGAAGAGAGTTGTTTGGGTGATGGAGAGGGTGATTTCTTTGATGTGGAGGGTGATGGCTTAGATGGTGATGGTGTTCTCTGAGGTTGAGGTGGTGGAGATTTTTGTGGAGAAGGTGGTGGTGATGATTTAGGGCTTGGTGGTGGAGTAGATTTCTCTTTGGACTGACATGCATCCTTCGATTCAACTACTGTTTCCTCAGTGGCTTGATCCTTAACCTTTTTCTGCTCTTGTTCTTCTTTGTGGTGTTCAGTAACCACAGCAGTACCTGATTACTTCTCGATCTTAGAAGGTGTGAAGCTAGGAGACTGACTTAATCCTCTACTTTTCTTCTTTGAAGCTTTGTTCTTCTTTCTTCCCATTTTGATTTGATTTGCAGATTTGATGAAGGAGTCAGAGAGAAACCGAATTCGAGTTCTTGAAGAGGATTTTAATGATGGTGCTTAGGGTTTGAGAGAGAAGATTTCTTTGAGAGAGAGAGAGAGAGACAGTTAGAGATAGAGAACAATGTGAAGGAATGATTTAAAATGAAGAAAAATTGGCAGTTGTTCAACCAGATAAAGTAGAAGTTACTTTACACTGTTCACAACGGTCATGTGTTAGAACAATTAACTCCTCAATTTCAAAATTGAGGGTTCAGCAATAACTGATATAACCGTTGTAAGGAACTGGTCTGACGATGGTCTGACGTTGATCTGTATAAATTAAAAACTTTAATGCATCTTCCAATTAGGCAACTTAGAGATACCACACATTGGAACAACATCAACATAAGAATTTTGAGACCACTTGCATCAATGACATTTAAGAGTTAACCAGCCCTGCTTATTTACACTAATGATCAAAAAGTCAAACATAGCCAAAAAGGGAAAGATAAGTCTTAAGGAACTAGGATCTAATCCTTACCATACCAAGTAATGTGCGGAGTTTGACAAACACTTCCCTGCTTAGGGGTTTAGTGAAAATATCAGCCAATTGTTCTTCAGATCTGCAAAATTCAAGATTCACATTTCCTTTTTCAACATTGTCTCTGAGAAAATGATGTCTGATTTCAATATGTTTGGTTTTAGAGTGCTGGACAGGATTTTTAGAAATGTTTATAGCACTAGTGTTATCACACAATATGGGAACACTTCTGGAACAGACCCCAAAATCCTTAAGTTGTGTCTTTATCCAAAGCAATTGAGCACAGCACAAAGCAGCAGCTATGTACTCTGATTCAGCTGTGGATAAGGCCACTGAATTTTGTTTCTTAGATCCCATGATATGTGACAAGAACCTAAGAAATGATCCATTCCTGAAGTGCTCTTCCTGTCCACACTAAAACCAGCATAATCAGCATCAGTGTATCCTAAAAGATCAAAAGTACTTCCCTTTGGATACCACAAGCACATGTCCTCTGTACCACTTAGGTACCTAAAAATTCTCTTAACAGCTTTTAGATGAGACTCTTTTGGGTTGCTTTGAAATCTTGCACACAACCCAACTGAGAACACTATGTCTGGTTTATTAGCTGTTAAGTATAGAAGTGAGCCAATCATACCTCTGTATAGCTTATCCTCAACATCCTTTCCTTTCTCATCTAGGCTCAATTTAGAAGAGGTAGGAATAGGTGTGTCATAAGACTTGCTATCTTGCAGACCATATCTCTTGAGTAGTTCCTTGAGATACTTTTGTTGGTGAATCATGATTCCATCATCCACTTGCTTGATTTGAAGCCCTAGGAAGAAGCCAAGTTCTCCCATCATACTCATCTCAAATTCACTCTTCATTAGGTCTGCAAACTCATCACACAAAACAGAATTAGTAGCTCCAAATAAAATATCATCAACATATACCTGGACCACTAACAGATCTGTTCCCCTTTTCTTTAAGAATAGAGTTTTGTCCACTGAACCTCTCTCATAATGATTTTCAATAAGAAAGCTAGAGAGTCTCTCATACCAAGCACGAGGGGCTTGTTTGAGGCCATAAAGAGCTTTGTCCAACTTATAGACATGATCTGGACAAACTCTATCCTCAAAGCCAGGGGGCTCTTCCACATACACATCTTCTTTCAAATAACCATTTAGAAAAGCAGTTTTAACATCCATTTGAAAGAGTTTAAAGTTCATGTGCGCAGCAAATGCAATTAAAATTCTTATTGCCTCAAGCCTGGCTACTGGAGCAAAGGTTTCATCATAGTCTATTCCCTCTTGTTGGTTAAACCCTTGAACCACTAGCCTGGCCTTGTTTTTTACTATAGTACCTGAGTCATCCAATTTGTTTCTGAAGACCCGTTTGGTTCCAATAACTGACATCTCATTGGTTCTTGGTTCAAGATGCCAAACCTGATTTCTTTCAAACTGGTTCAACTCATCTTGCATGGCCAAGATCCAATCAGGATCAGTTAGAGCAATCTTATAGTCAGTTGGTTCTATGTGTGATAAGAAGGAGAAGTAAGCACAGAAGTTCTTCCAAACAGAATTTCTAGTTTGGACTCCTTTTGATAAATCACTAATGATTTGATCAGAAGGATGAGAGCTTCTTTGCTTAAACATACTCTTTCTTACAGCATTTGAGTTACCTAAGTTAGAACCAATGTCTGTACTGGTTCCCCCTATTTCATTTTCATTTTGAGAGGGTGGACCAGTTTCTTCAGTGTTCTCTCCCACTTCATCTTCAGATGGATGGGCAGGAGAGTCACTGAGTTCAACAACCTGTTTAGCATTTCCCTCTGCTGCACCAGACTCATTGTTGTTTTCAGGAGGAGTTTGAGGGTCTGGTTCAGCAGTGTTCTCTGGTTCAGCTCCAGTGAAATTTGTCATTCCAATATTAAAGCCTTCATCATCATCTACCTGCACAGGCTTGTTGAACATGTTAGTTTCATCAAATAATACATGGATACTCTCTTCAACACACAAGGTTCTTTTGTTGAAAACTTTATATGCCTTGCTATGAGGAGAATACCCTATAAAAACAGCTTCATTACTTCTGGGGTCGAACTTGTCCAAACTGGCTTACCATTGTTGTGTACAAAACACTTACAACCAAATATCCTTAAATGCTCAATGTTTGGTTTTCGACCCCTTAGAAGTTCATAAGGTGTTTTTCTTAGTATTGGTCTTAGCATACACCTATTGAGTATGTAGCAGGATGTACTCACAGCCTCAGCCCAAAATTTCTTGGACAGACCACTCCCTAGAAGCATGGTTCTAGCCATTTCTTCTAGAGTGCGATTCTTTCTTTCAACTACTCCATTTTGTTGTGGAGTTCTGGGGGCTGAAAAGTTGTGAGAAACACCATGCTCCATACAATAGGTTATGAAGCTAGCATTATCAAACTCTGATCCATGATCAGATCTGATAGGTGCTAACTGATGATTGATCTTGTTCTGGACCTGTTTTACTAGATTTTCAAATTCATCAAAAGTTTCATCTTTGTGTTTCAAGAATATGGTCCAAGTGAAACGAGAGTAATCATCAACTAAGACAAATACATAACTAAAGCCATTTCTACTTTGTACATGCATAGGTCCACATAAATCCATGTGTACAAGTTCAAATGGTCTAGAGGAACTAACCACTTTCTTTGGTTTAAAAGATGATCTTACATGCTTGCACTTTGCACACTCTTGACAGAGCTGGTCTGCCACATATTTGATGTTAGGTAAACCTATCACCAAATCTTGTGTTCTCAACTTGTTGAGCAAAGTAAAGCTAACATGTCCTAATCTTTTATGCCAAAGCCATTGGTCATCGATCCTCTACAACACTAAGGCAGAGAGCACTGTTCTGTGGAATTTGACTTAAGTATGTAGTATACACATTGTTATGTCTTGTTCCTTCACAGACCAGTTCCCTTGTCTTAGGGTTCACTATGTGACAAGTGTTTGATTCAAAGCTCACTTTGTTTCCCTTGTCACATAGTTGAGATATGCTCAAAAGGTTATGTTTCAAACCTTCTACATAGTAAACATTGTCAATTGCTTGGGAGAGTGACTTACCAACCTTACCTACTCCTTTGATAAGTCCTTTGCTATTGTCACCAAATGTCACGTGCCCTCCCTCAAATGCAGTGAGTGAAAGGAATTGTTCTTTATCCCCGGACATGTGTCTTGAGCAACCACTGTCCAAATACCAATATGGCTTTCCTTTCACTCGTACCTGCACAAGCAAACTAAAGGTTAGTTTTAGGAACCCAGACCAGCTTGGGTTCCTTGTTCTTTGAAACATTCTCAGTCTTGACTTTCCTAGCCCCCACTTGTTGGGTGTAGGTTTTATTTTTCTTGTCATGCTTCTTTTTGGTGAAACATTTGTTAGCAACATGACCACTTTTACCACAATAGGTACAAACATGCATATCTTTGGCAAATATATACTTGCCTTTCTTGAATTCGTCCAACCATGTGTTGTCTCTGCCAAGAACAGTTGTAGAACTAGATCCAGAATACCCTAAACCAAACCTTTGAGAATTTCCAGGTTGGGATGTGAGGAAGTTTAGGGTTTTCTGAGCATCTAACATTTTGTTCATACAATCTGTTAGCTCATTTTCCTTGTTCTCAAGTCTCTTAAGTTGAACTTCATTTTGTTTTTCAAAAGATTTTAAGTCAAGTCTAGTCTTTTGAAGTTCATCTTGTAGTCTTGAGACCAGGGAGGGATCTGGTTCGTCACTGGTCTTCTTGGTGTTTTCTTGTTTTAGCAGGATGAGTTCAGCCTCAAGATCACATATTTTAGCTATGCACTCATCATGTAAAACATCCAAAACCTCATCGAAGGTAGTGGGAGAACCAGTCTCTTCAGAACTCTTGAGCTCACAATGTTCCTTGTGTAAATCTTCAAGTTTTTCAATTAAATGGTCATATGCAAGTATGACATCAGATTTACTCAAGGTACATGTGTCTTTTAGCAGTTGAAAGTTTGAATTATGTGTGATGAATTTCTTGAGCTCATTAAACCCCTTTTGAATTTTTTCAAAAAGTTCATCCTCTTTAGGAACTGGTTTGGAGTTTAATTTCTCAAGCTCCATTTTATGTTGATCTGCTGTTACTTCAAGTTCAGAAATTTTTTCTTTGAGTTCATCACAAATAAGCTCAAGTTCAGCAGATCTAGCACCACATATTTCATACTCTCGAACTGTTTCTTTTAATTTCTTTTTGTTGTTCTGATAAGCAGATCCAACACTAATGCATTGATCAATAATGAATTCAAGATAGTCAAGTAGTTCATCTCTATCTAGATTATGCATGTTTGCCTTTAAATCATTAAAACATACCTGGTTGTCATCTGAAGTGCTTCCACCAGCCATGAGACATAGAACTTCTTCTTCTTCTTGCAAACAGACCTCAGGCTGGTCTGTGCATGTGAAAGCAGTTAGACAGAGATTTGCTTCTTCTTCATCTTCATCATTTTCTGATTCTGAATCTCCCCACACTGCAACCAGCATAGCTCTTTTGAAAACCTTCTTCTCAGCCTGGACTCTAGGATTTCCCTTGGGATTTTTCCATGTTGGACACTCCTTGATTCTGTGCCCCATTTCACCACATTTAAAGCAACCAGCATTGGAACTGGTTTTCCTGAACTGTCTAGAACTGTTCCTTCCTTTTACAAACTTACCCTTGGACTTTGTCCTCAGGTATTTTTCAAACCTTCTGGCCATAAGACTTATATCATATTCATCTTCCTCAGATTCCTCAGCTTTAAGCACCATTTCCTTGTTTTTTGAGCTAGATTCAGCCTTTGAATCTACCAACATTTCATGAGTCATCAAGGAACCAATAAGTTGTTCTAGAGACAGTGAGGTCAGATCCTTTGCTTCTTGTATGGCTGTAACTTTGGGCATCCACTTCCCTGATAAGCTTCTCAACATTTTCCTCACCAACTCTTCACTTGAGAAGGTCTTTCCCAATGACTTTAGTTCATTTACAATGGTCATGAACCTTGTAAACATGTCCTTTATATTTTCATCTCTAGTCATTTCAAAGACCTCATATTTTGACATGAGCATGTCAATTTTTGACCTTCTCACTTCAGAGTTGCCTTCATATGCAAGCTCTAGTGTATCCCATATTTCCTTTGCAGAAGAACAAGCTAGAATTCGATTTACCTCACATTCTGCAATTCCTTGTTGAACAAGTGACATTGCCTTTGCATTTTTCTCCAGCTTCTTGTAGTCTTCACTTGTGTACTCTTCTTCTGTCTTAGGAACTATGAGTCCTTCCTGATTCTTTTTGTGGATGAACGTGGGTCCATTTTTGACAATCATCCAGCACTCATAATCTATCCCAATGATAAGATTTTTCATGCAATTCTTCCACCAGGAGTAGTTAGTGCCATTGAACTTGGGGAGTCTTGAACTGTTTGATTCTTGAGTAGACATCTTCTTGCTCCTCTAGGTAGTTAACCTTTTGAGAAGTTAGGCTCTGATACCAATTGTTAGTTCAATGTATACTCAAGAAGGGGGGGTTGAGTTGAGTATGTGTGTTTTTTTAATCGTTTTCAAGTTTTGTTTATACTTTTGTGAGAACAACGAGAGAACAGTAAGTAAAGAGTAGGGACACAAAGATTTAACGAGGTTCGGCTTCTAAACAAGCCTACGTCCTCCACACTCTCACCAATATTATTAATCAGCTCAGAATAATAACAAGGTTACACACTCAATTAAATGCTACAACTATGTAACACTTAATTCCCCAATTGTTAACTCTAACAGTTCACTCAGTGTTCACAAAACACTCCCCAACCACTTCCCACTAAGTGGTTCAAATATTACAAACTTAAATCTCCGTAAGTTTCTCTCTTAAAGATGGATATGGAGATAGTTTTGCACTAAGGATAGACTCTCAGAAAATATAACTTGGTTTTCTTTGGAGAGCAAAAGTCTTACTAGGGTTTTTGCAAAGATTGTTTTTATAAGCCAAGAAAAACCGTGCCCTAGAAGTGTGCTTGGAGACTTGCCTAAATTGTGCAAACAACTTCAGCTGACACAAGTGCAGTGTTCTAGTTTCAGACTTTGTCTCTTTCCACTGTTGGAAGAGAGATGTACACTAAAGTCCAAACAAAGTACATTGCATTTAATGAGCTGATTTTGCAAATCAATTTGGCAGATTTCCAAAGTACAAGTGATCCAAATTTTTCAAATAAATTTTCAAAGATAATTTTGAACACTAAAATTTGTACGGATCACGTGCGTAATACTGAGGTCTGTTCCCACAGTGGTCTCAGTACTACTAAGTCTACATCTGGTAAAGGGAACTGTTCCAAGCTTGTTCTGTGCCTGTTCTCAGCTTGTTCTTGGCCTGTTCTCTTTACTGGATGTAAACTTAAAGTCTTTTGCTCTTTACTTAAAAACACTAAGAATACTTTCCTAAGCCTATTTTACAAGAAGATCCTAGAAATATAAAAATAAAAAGCTCCAAGCTCTTGGCTTTTGATCTTTAAGTATCTTAAGGCCTTCATGGTTTCCTTGATGAGTCCTCACTTGATTCAACCTGTTCAAATACAAATACATATAGACATCAAGTATAGAGGATTGGTTTGTCATCATTCAAATCAAACATGGTTCAACAATGTGTGGTATTGTTGGCCGTGTGTTTTGTCGAGTGGCCAAGGGTCAATTTTTTACTCCCTCCGTAACGAATTACTAGCAACATTTTCCTTTTTTGGTTGTAACAAAATACTAGCAACAATTTTTTCTAATTTCATTTTATTCTTTTTTTGGCAAAAAAATACAACACAATACCCCACTTACTTTTCTCACATTTACTTTTCTCTCTCTTACATTTATCATCATAACACATAATACCTCATTTACTTTTCCTTCTCTTATTTTCTCTCTCTTACTTTTATCATTATACCACCTAATACCACAATTAACTTATTTCATCTAGGAGTCCGTGCTAGTTCAATTGTTGCCAGTAATTCGTTACGGAGGGAGTATATTTCTTTCCTAATCTAAGGTAACTAGATTATAGCATTCTTGAATTTGGATAATTGATCATATAATTAGAATAGAATTAAGGGTTAAATTGTAGAATTAAAATTTGGCTTTTGTCTTGAAATTTCGAACCATGTAGAATAATTCGAGCATGAATCTTTGATGAAATCTTGAATGAATCTTGTATTTTTTTTATGTAATTTAATTGTAGAATTATTAATTAGATTATGAATTATAAATTGTAAATTACATGTTTTAGTTTAATAAATTGCAAGATAAATATTGTCAACCTTAGTATGAATTTTGGAACCATGTAAAGTTGCAAGCATGAATTTTTGATGTATTTTTATGATGCTTTCTTGATTAAAGCATGTTCTCCATGATTAATTTTATTGTATGATTTAATCTTGAATTAATTATAATTTCGTCCTTTTTTTATCGGATTCCGTGTGGAATATGAATTATTAAGGGGTTAAAGTTTCAATTTTTCTTGTAGAACTAGTTTTTTTTGCCCGGGCGTTGCCCCGGGTCCAACAGTTTGTTTTTATAGTGCATTGATAAAGGCGCGCTATATATAATTAATAGACCTTTTGGCACAGATGGTAACTGTCGTTTGTTAAAACACCAAGAACAACCGAAACAAAATCGAGTTGGCAAAATCACCCTCAATTTGCATTGCAGATCAAACGTCAACTATATGAGAAAACACAAATAACAAATCTAGGCATCATGATGAACAAAATAAATTGGAAATTATATATTTTAGATTGTAGATAGATTTTGTGGAAGAATTGCAATTCAATTAGTCAAAAACCATTGTGTTAGAGCAAAGCTATTGTGTGCTAACTTCTCCCATTTTTATTTTAAATGATATTTTTTGTCTCTCTTTATTTTTCCTAAACAATAAAACAATATAGTTATAAAGAAGCATATTTACATCAGCATATAAATAGAGTTGAGTTGGTAACTACCTAACCTTTTCATACAAAAGATCCATGTTCAAATCTCCCTACAATCGAAGTATTTTTTTAAATTAAATACCAACATTATTGTGATGACATAGCGCTTTTGCATATGTGTCAGAATTATGTTAATGCTTACGTGGCACAACCATAGTTCTTCGCGCACCTTTTAATAGATGTTATAGATTTTGTTTATAAATAAATCTTGATTTGTTAATTAATTTATTAATTAGAAGTAATAATATAAATTGATGATTAATTAAGCAAACCTTGAAAATTATTTTTGTTCTTGCTTCTTCATGTTGGCCGAGTATTATAGAGGGAAAAGGTTTGATTTTTGATCTATGTTGAATCATGTTTGTTAATTAATTGTTATTTCATGATTTTAGAATTAACTTAATTGTTTTAATACTTAATTTATGATAGATTGAGATTATTATGAAATTGATAATAAAAGCATGAATTTGGTGTTGTATCGTTGTGATGGCCGAATGCTTGAGGAACAAAAAGGAGTAATTTTTAATCTTGTTTTGTATAATTAAGGGATATTTCCCCAGGTACCCCAGGTACCCCTGGGGTTAGGCTAAATAGCCAGAATGCCCCCACTTTTTTAACTTGCATTAGGTGCCCCTGAGGTTAGTATAAATTGCCAAAATGTCATTACTACAAATTTCAACCTCTAATCAGGGCTAATCTGTTCGTTTTTTTTTTGCAAATTCTGACCTCAAATCTGACCCTTACGGGTTAAAATGGCTCGTAAAACATTGAGATGACAATTTTTGTGCACATATATCTACATCTTGATTCGTCTAGATTTGTGTGCTTTGATCTAAGTGTTTTAAAAAATTATCCTCTTAAGACTTTACGGGTCAATTTAACCTTAAAGGATCAGATTTGAGGTCAGAATTTGCAAAAAACGAACAAATTAGTCATGATTTGAGGTTGAAATTTACAGTAATGGCATTTTGGCCAATTATATTGATCTCAGGGGTACCTAATGCAAGTTAAAAAAAGTGGGGGCATCATGGCTATTAGGCCTAACCCCAGGGGTACCTGGAGAAATATCCCTATAATTAATTGTTGTTTGATGAATCTCTAATTTATTTTTGATTTGTAATTATTTTATTTTGAATTGTTTATAAGAATAAAAGAAAGTATTAATTTTTGTTTATTATATTAAGAAGGCCGAATGACATTAGATTATTTTTAGGGTTAATTTGATCTTATTTAAGCTTATGACAATTTTAGAATTAAGATAATACGATTAATATGATTAAAGGAATAAAAAAGAATAAGAAAGTTAAGTTTGAATAACATAAGAATTGATAAGTTTGACCAAGAATAAGAATATGAAATGATAAGATGATTATTGGTCTCACGATAGCCATGGAGATAAGATGAAATGATATGATAAGATAAGAATCAAATACGATAAGAAAATGATAAGGATAGATGACTTGTGTTCTAAGTGCTAAAAGTTAAGATACTAAACTAAAGGTTTACGAAGTGGACGCCTGCTTGGTGATACACGGGTCGCCATACCAGGTTAAGTCGAGGCCACTGCCCTACTGCGATCTCTGGGCAGTTCTGGATTCTAGGATGTGTAGTCGTCTAGCTAAGTAGTAGTACATGGGCTGCTTCTTAGGAGTTATGGCTATAGCTTAGGCTTAGTTCTTGCAAATGAGAGCTATGAGTAGGATACATGGGTTCTACCCGACGCATTTTAGGAAAGTTGGGATGTACACAGGCATCCTTACGAGCAATAGTGACCGGTCCATGGAATAATAAAGATGGGTTAAAAGTGGTACTTTGGGTAATAATATAAAAAGTTAAGTAATCATTGGGGTATTTATGGAGTTATCTATGTAATGATATGTTTAATTTATGTTTATGTTGTTCTTCCGCTGCGTATGGTATATCTAATTTATGATGATGATATGAATGCTATTTGATGAATATTAAATGATGATACATGTTTGTATGCCTTGATTCTGCCTTTTTATATGATTTATGGTTCCACATTTAAGTGGGACAGCCTAGTTACTTGCCACTGACGGTGGACCCCCCATTTCAGGTGACGATGCAGAAGTATGATTGGGCTATCGTTTGGGTCGGGATATGTGTGCTTGCAAGAATACTAGAAGAAACCCGAGCCTTACTTTACTTTTTAGTTTATTACTATTATGATTTCAGCACCCAGCTTGTTGGGTTTAGACTCTATAGTTACTAATTTCCTTTTTGAGTTGAATAATGTTTAGTATTTTGAACTCTTTACTAGTTATTTAGTTAATAATAAGACTTTTGGATTCATTAATATTATTATAATTCCCTAAACAGTTAATATTTTTCGTATAAGATAATGATCCGAATGTCGATCCCTTGACAATCGACAACTTATAAAAGTCGGGTCGTTCCAGCTGCAATCAGGCTGGCTACTACTGCATTGGAAGAGTGGAGTGCAGTGGGTGCTTGGAATTTCCCAGTGTCCGATGCACCTCATTTGGATCCCATTGCCTTGTTTTTCCCTCGAAAGTGTCTTGAACACTAAATCACCCAAAAATCCTTCCTTGTCATGGTTTCCTCAGGGTTCCCGGCTATCTTCTTCGGGTTCCGTAATAGACTCGAGACTTGCAAAAGGGGAAGAAAACGCAGAAACAAAGCAAAATAGATGAAATCATATAGAAAAAGGGGAAGAGGACTACAAAAGCAAAATTAGGCTAAAAAGCCTAAAAACGCGTGTTTTTGGGACGGTTTGCTCGAGTTGTAGAAGAGGTTAATTTGCTAAAGTTTGATCTTCAATACTAAGTAACTAGTTGTTTCATTTAATTATGGAAACAAATTCATATAGTTTAATTAGGATTTAAAAACAATAATAGATCAAAATAAATTGATAATAGTTCTTTTAGCATCTATGGTTACGTTGCTTGAATGTTTTAGATAGAAAATTTGTTATTTTATGGATGTTTAAATTTAATTATATGATCATGAATTGGGGATTTGATTAATCGATAAATTGATTAATGAAAGTTTATTTTTTTATGTAATATATGGTTCAAATTTTATTAGGGTGACCAAGTTCTTATCTTTTTGTTGTAATTCATCAATATATATGTTATATATAAGTATGATGATTTGTGTTTATGTAATGAATCATGCAATTCTTTAATTTATGATTAATTTTCTTTAAATCTTGATGGCCGATTTAGTTATAATGATGACTTGCATGAATTTATTTCTTGATCAAATTTTATTTTTTCTTGATGAAATTTTTGTAGAAGTTCCTATACTAATTGTTTATGATCTAAGATTTATCTCGTGATGATAACCGTCCTTTATGTGCTAAAAATAATCCAAATTGTTAAACATGTAATTATGTCCAGTTTTAGTAATCAAATATATTAAAATATTAAATTGTCCAATTGCTACGAAATTTTAGGTGCGTATCAAAAAACAATTTTATATGAGCCATTCTAAAGTTTCATAATTTATCGAATTCATTTACTATTTTAGAAAATCAGAAATTGTACCAGAATTACTGACCGATTAGTTATAAAACTCCTTAAAAATAGTAAACAATATTATTATTTAACGAGACCTGCACACGAGGATATTGGTTAATAGAGTTAACTTTCAAGAAAATTTCCAGATCTACATATCAAGGCCTTAGATATTTATTCGTTAGTTAAATCGGTGAAAGCAGAATCTGTTAAAAATGAGTAAATAAATTATTAAATTGCATGTAGTATATTTTTTGATGAATCATTTGGACTAAACTGATCTTTAACTTAAAGTAGAGGGTTTAATATGACTAATTTGAGTTATCTATTAAATTATGTATTTTATTAATTAATATAAGTAAAGTTAGAATTTTTTTCCTTTGGAATTAGGAATTGTCGAGTGAATTCAAGGGGATTTGAATAAGGAATTAGGAATTGGATAAATTATGTATTTTAATTAATTAATTAAAGTTAGAATATTTTGTCAGTCAATTCTGCAGTCGTCTGGTCTAAGAATGGCTAAACTCTCGGTGCTGAACAGATGCCCAAAATATGGACTTACACTTTCAAACCTCCCGGATGACAACAATTAGCCCAAGTAAAACAAAATAATGTTCTTGGATCACGCAGTCAAAGGAACTAAAAAATGATATAACCATTGATTCTAGCAGCCCAATGGCCCCAACTAACAAATCAAATTAATTATTTATTTTTAATGGGACAACACAACAAGAAAAAAAGCCTCGGCCGACCGCCTTTTACCGACCGTTAACGGTCGGTATTTCAATTTACAGATTGTCTCCGGTCGGTAAAAGGAGGTCGGTGTATAATTAGTCGGTAAAATGTTTTTACCGACCGACACTCCGTCGGAAACAATTTACCGACCATTTACCGACCGTGTACCGAATAAATAAAAAAGTTAATAAAAAAAACTTGGGGAGCTGGCAGTCGGAAAATAGCTCCTTCCAGCCAATTTTTTTTTGGCGCTTAATAATTTACCAACCGTGTGTCGGTCGGTATATTAGTTTTCGCGGTTTTTTCTTTTTGGATACCGACCGTTTGTCGGTCGTTAAATTGTTATGTCTTTTTTTTCCTTTCACTAAATAACAAAAAACCTTTACAAAAGAAATTAAATTATTTATTAATGAAAAACAGATTAAATATACGAAATAATATTTTATTTTATTTATATACTTCCTCCGTTCCAAAATAAATGCAACAATTTCTATTTCAGGAAGTTTCAAAATAAATGCAACAATTTTAATCTTTCCATTTTTGTAAGTATTTTATTTCTATCTCTCACATCCACTTTCTCCCTCTATCCCTTTTACTCTCACAACAAAAAAATGCCTAGGAGTCCGTGCATCCTAATTTGTTGCGTTTTTTTGGAACGGAGGAAGTAAATAATTTGTAATACACAATAGTATGTAATACATATTACAGTTTCCAAAAACGTAAACTATAATAAACCGAAATATAACAAACAACTACACTACGAAGACTCTAGAACCGCCAGAACCGTCTGTGCGATCGTTAGGGGGTCGTCGGTGAATGGAAGACTGATCGCCGAATTGCCTCATGAAAGCGTCCATCTGAGCCTTCATCTGCTCGAGGTACTCCGCTTGCTTCTTCTGATCCTCCTCCAGACGGCGCTGATGCTCCTCCCGTTGGCGGTCTCGCTCCTCCAGACGGCGCTTTCGCTCCTCTAACTCCGTCCTCGCACGCTCGGACTCCTCCAAATGCTCGGTCATCTTTGCCAGTTAATCAGAAACTGATGGAGAGTAGACAAATTCAACGTGCCGCCGCGAGGTTCTCTCATAATAGAGAGAAGCTCCTTCTTTGCCGAACCCTAGAACCTCGCCTTTCCGGAAGCCACCAACCGTCTCAAAGAAGACCTGGTTGGGATCCATCTCCGAGCCACTAGCCTGAGACTCCGAAAGGTTCTGGGTATATTGTTCCTGCAAATTATGGGCGGAGTTAGTTCAAACAATTCAAAATAAAAGAACAATAAAGTTGACATTCAAAATAAAAGAACACTTGTCATTTTAGGCCATTTTAGGTGGTTTTTTTGGCATTTTCTCTCCTAACTTGTCACTTGTCTATCGATTGCTAGATTTCAAATCTTACACACGTCCTATAACACAATATTATGCTTACTAGGGGCTGATCGCGTTGGTTATAACGACACAACAACATTTTAGGCAAACCCTTGTCATTTTAGGCCATTTTAGGTGAATTTTTGGCATTTTCGCACCTAGCTTATCACTTGTCTATCGATTGCTACATTTCAAACCATACACACGTCCTATAAGACAATATTATGCTTACTAGGGGCTGATCGCGTTGGTTATAACGACTTTACACTGTTTTAGGCAAACACTTGTCATTTTAGGCCATTTTAAGTGGTTTTTTGGCATCGATCAACCTAGTTCATGTTTTTAAGGTTAATTCACAACTCATAATATTGATGTAAACATTCTATAACTTATTTGCATGTTTTTGGGAAAGGTTAGAGGGTTTTAGAAGGAAAAAAACCAAATAGGCCATTTTTGGCTCGTTTTGGTAGTTTTCGTTCCCATCTTCTCACCAATCAACCTAATTTGTATTTTTAAGTGTCATTCATGTTCTATAATATTCAGGCAAACTTTATATAACTTATTTACATGTTTTTGGTAAAAGTTGGACGGTTTTGGAACAAAAAAAACTAAATAGGTAATTTTTGGCTCGTTTTTGGTGTTTTCATTCCCAACTTGGCACCGATCAACCTAGTTCATGTTTTTAAGGTTAATTCACAACGCATAACATTGATGTAAACATTCTATAACTTATTTGCATGTTTTTGGGAAAGTTTAGAGGGTTTTGGAACAAAAAACAAACCAAGTAGGCCATTTTTGGCTTGTTTTGGTAGTTTTCGTTCCCATCTTCTAACCAATCAACCTAATTTGAATTTTTAAGTGTCATTCATGTCCTATAATATTCATGCAAACTTTATATAACTTATTTACATGTTTTTGGTAAAAGTTAGAGGGTTTTGGAACAAAAAACAAACTAAATAGATAATTTTTGGCTCGTTTTTGGTGTTTTCATTCCCATCTTGGCACCTATCAACCTAGATCATGTTTTTAAGGTTAATTCACAACTCATAACATTGGTATAAACATTCTATAACTTATTTGCATGTTTTTGGGAAAGTTTAGAGGGTTTTGGAACAAAAAACAAACCAAATAGACCATTCGCACTCTTCGGCTTTGAAGCCGGAATTCCGCTCTAAACATCAATTGCAAATAATAAAAAATCAATCCTATTCGTACTCTTCGGCTTTGAAGCCGGAATTCTGCTCTAAACATCAATTGCAAATAATAAAAAATCAATCCTCCTTTAGTACTACTACTACTGACTTTTGAGATAACATTTTATATTATTATTTCACTATTATTTTGCTACTAAAATAAAATAATTATATTGTTATCACTAACATTGTTAAGCCTATAATCATATATATTATTAAGTTAATTTTAAATAGGGTGTTACTAAATGCAGCCCTCATTTTACTTACTAAAGCCCGCAGTTGGATAATTTTGCCTGTAACACCCCGCATTTTTTAGCAACGACGTTATTAGTGATAACGTCATAAACAGGCAGTTACCAATCGATTTTATAATACAAAAATAGAACTAAAACTCGTGGAATTAATATTTATTATTAATAATAATGGAATCCCAATTACAAAAGGTTAATTAAACTAGAATTCTAGTTCTAAAAACTGGAAATAAAACTTAATGCAAAAGCAGGAAAAGAAAACAGGGGCCTAGAAGCTCATCCACTCATCCCGCTTCTAGCCTTTATCTTGCTTACCTGCAAAATAGAATTGGGGGGCCCACCATCAGTGGCGAATAACTAGACTGTCCTACTTAGAAGTAGGACCACATTACATAGAAGAACATGGTTAGAACACATGAAAGACATCAAACACATGATACAAGTTCAATCATCAGAATTAGCAGCGGAACATAACATTCAACATTAGCAACATCATTCGTATCCAACTAGCACACGCACTTCCAAGTACCGCACGCATGAATACCAATTCAATATCAAGACGGCGCTCGGTCTACAACCGATAACAGGACTAGCAACAAAGGACTTGCCCCGCACGATTCATCACCGATGAACCGATAGACCCGCACGGTTTATCACAGATAAACCGATAGACGCATGATCGTCAACCGTTCGACATGACTCTGACACACAATCAAACACACAAGAGTTGCCCCGCACGATTCATCACCGATGAACCGATAGACGCGCACGGTTTATCACCGATAAACCGATGGACGCGCGATCGTCAACCGCTCGACACGACACGACTCGACTCGACTCGACAAGACTCAAAAAACACCAAATATACAACAAACGAATCATCATGCTCAAATATCACGCAACAACCAAACATTAAACCAGGACATAAAGCCATGCTTGGATCATCATTATAATACGCATAAAAAAAAAAAGAAAAAAAACAAGAAGGAAAACAATAATAGGAGTCAACTAATGTCTCAAGTTCTACGGTTAACATTAAAAACAAAACTCATCAACAATTACCACATGCAAATTAATCAAAAAGTCAATTACAAGCAAAAAACGAGACATGCTATCATAACAACATCATCATGCATTTGCTAACTGATTCCTAAGCTCTGCTCATCCAGGTCATGCGCCATTAAACAATATTATCAAGCATACACGGTTTTCACGAGTGAAGCTTCAAGATTCAAGATTTCAATGCATAAACGAACCAAAACCCATGCTCTAATTCACGCATAAAACAAGGCAAGTTCATGGAACATTATACTATTATGGTCAAATTTTACTAAACCCGAGTGCAGGTTCAAGCCCGAGAAGCAAGTTGAGCCGAGAAGCAGAGATACAGGATATCGCCTGGAAGGATCTAGAAGCCAGTACATGTGTAAATTTAAATATGAGGAACAAGTCTGAAGTCATCCTACGTGGCAAGAGCAGGTCAAAATCAGTTGCAATGACATGCTGACGTGGCGTGAAGAAGTCCTCCCACTCGGTCTCACACGTCCCCAAGAATGAGGAGTTGCCCTATTTTGCAGCAACGATTGGCAAGTTTTTAGTCAATATATAGATTAAGTATTGGTAGCATAGAGGATTATTCATTCATCACTAGCATATTGTATTACAAAGAGAAAAAACCACAATATAGCTTTTGTATTCACTCGTCCATTTTATTGAGAAACACCAGCATTCATTGTAATCAAAAGAGAAAAAGATATTAAATTAGTGGATTGGTAGACTCAAAGCTACCCGCAGTTTTCCCTCAGCTTCGAGGTTTCTGCGTCACCATCTCCTCGTGTTACCCCCGTCCCCTCTTTTCGCTTCATCTTACATTTCCCAGTCCATATTATTATACAATCGACATATGAATCCCCTCGTCACAATCCAGCTGTGGTTCGTACCTGCTTAGTCCCATACTCTGGTTGGGATTTTGCATAAACAATTTGGCGCCCACCGTGGGGCCATAGCTAGATTGTTCATTCGAAAGTAAAAAAAAAAAAGGAGTATATACCTACTCACCACAAAAATACACAAAAATACGCATCTCATTTTATTTTTTGTTGTTTCATTTTACATTTTTTCGAGACAGAAATCATGGCTCCCGAGACATCCAGCCACGGAGCAAATGCAAAACAGATTGAAGCAATGTCACAAGCCTTGAAAGAAACCCAAGAACAACTGAGGGTGGTTATCGAAGCAGCCAAAGCCAACGATGAAACCATAGCCTCCTTACAAAAAGAGATGGAATCCGTAAAAAGTAATATTCCCAAAAAGAAGAAGAAATTCCGAACAGATGGTATTCCCGTCCTCAACCTAGGTGGTGACTCCGACAAAGAAGACGATGAAGACAAAATACCAGAGGACCAGACTCCCCATAAGGAAGATGACCAAGATGATCAAGAAACCACACTAACCCCTGAAGACATACGAAACATGAAAAAACAGTATAAAGAGATGCAGAAAGTGCTATCCAGGTCCTCTGGTTCTCTGGAACACGAGGTGTTCGAGAAGCATAAGTTATATTCACATAGCCCCTTCACTGCTGCAATAGTGGAAACAATACCTCCCAAGAAGATCAATATACCCTCTTGGCACGACCTCTATGATGGAACTACAGACCCCTTGAACCATGTAAACCAATACCGCTAAAAAATGATGTACCTCCCAATACCCGCTAATAAACTAGATGCAACCCTTTGCAAGACAACCGGAGGCACTCTAAATGGACCCGCCTTGCAATGGCTGCTCAACCTGAAAGCAGGATCCATCTCAGACTTTACCACCTTGGCAACTAAATTCTGCAACCAATTCTCTAGTAGCAGAGCACTCGAGAAACATTCCAGCGACTTATACCGAGTTGCCCAACGCCAAGGGGAATCAACCCGAGACTACCTAGATCGTTTCAACAAAGAGATGATCAAGATACCAGATGTTGATGCCCGAACATGTGTAGAAGCCTTTAGAAGAGGACTCCCTCCTGCTTCTAAGCTGTATCAGGAATTAACCAGGTACCCAGCTGCGAACTTCGAAGATGTGAGACGAAAAGTTATGGCAGAAATCCGCTTCGAGGAAGATGAAACACCACGAGTCGGAGGACCTGAACCTAGGAAGCAGCAAAGCAGAACTTGGAGACATCAGCCCTATCCCAAAAGGGAATCAGATCAGGTAAACTCTACTACTCCGGATCGATCGATATCTGACTATTCTATTTTGGCTGCTGCAGGTAACCTGGGCTCAACCCGGAAACACGTGGACTATCCCAGCTTAACCTTGTACCAGTTCAATACGGATGCAGAAGGAGTAGTCGAAGCCTTAAGGCGAGTAGGCGAGAAGGTGAGGTGGCCCAAAAAGAGCAATAGACCGGATTTAGAAAAAGATAAATCAAAATGGTGCAGCTACCACCAAGACCACAGACATGTAACCAGAGAATGCTTCCAACTGAAAAAGGAAATAGCTTGGCTATATAAGAAAGGACATTTGGACCACCTAATGCAAGCAAAAGAACCAGTGATCAATCAATCAGAAGGGCCACCGCCACCACCCCCATCAGGAAAGGTAATTAATTCCATAATAGGAGGTTCTGATTTATGTGGACTAACATATTCTGCAGCTAAGAGAGTAGCCAGAGAAACCGGGTCGATATCAAGTGTAAGCAAGAGTCCACTGTACGAAGCAGAAAAGAAGTTACTTGAAATGCCGGTCAACTTCGAAGCAGAGAACCTGGAAACAACAGAACACCATGACTGCCGGTCAACTTCTTAACCAAACGCGTCCTAGTAGATGGAGGAAGTATAGCGAACATCATCTTTATGGATGCGTTGGAAGCTATGGGGTTGGGAGAAGCAGATGTGGTAAAGAATACCAAAACTCTGGTAGGGTTTAGCGGAGAAACGAAGCAAACAATTGGCGAAGTGACACTGCATACCTGGGCAGGAGGAGTGAACACATCAAACATCTTCAACGTAGTAGACTGCCCATCAGCTTACAATATTATACTCAGGACACCGTGGATACATAAAATGAAAGCAGTGCCATCCACCTTCCACCAGGTGGTGAAGTTCCCTACGCCGTGGGGAGTTCAAGAGATCAGGGGAGAAAGAAAAGCAGCCAGAGAATGTTATAGCAGCAGTCTAAAACCAAAGAAATAGTTAGCATAACAATTACAGCAAAACCCAGCTCCTCTTAAACCAGACGAGATGTTGCTAGACGAAGTGGAGCTGGAACCTTCACAACCTGAGCGTAAAGTCCTGATCAGTGCCACCCTCAACATGTCCCAAAAAGAAGCCATAACCCACTTCTTGAAGCAGAATGCAGATTGCTTTGCCTGGTCACATGAAGACATGGTCGGAATCAGCCCCAACATCATTACCCATAAGCTGAATGTAGATCCAAGCATGAAACCAGTAAAGCAGAAAAGGCGGAAATTTGTACCAGAACGAAATAAGATCATAAACGAGGAAGTGGCAAAATTGTTGGAAGCAGGGAAGATTAGGGAAGTGAAGTATCCTAAATGGCTGGCTAAGGTAGTCGTTGTGGGAAAGAAGAATGGTAAGTGGAGAGTTTGTATTGATTTTACAGATTTGAACAAGGCGTGCCCAAAAGATCCGTTTCCTCTACCCCACATCGACTCAATGGTAGACGCAACAGCCGGACATGAGATGCTGACATTTTTGGACGTATACTCGGGTTACAACCAGATATTGATGCATGCTGAAGACCAGGAAAAAACAGCTTTCGTCACTGATAAAGGTATATATTGCTATAAAGTAATGCCATTTGGTTTAAGGAATGCAGGTAAAACGTACCAGAGGTTGGTAAACAAGATGTTCGAAAGCCAGCTGGGAGACACAATGGAGGTTTACATCGATGACATGTTAGTAAAATCAAAGAAAGCCGAAGATCACGTCCAGCATTTGACAGAAACCTTCGAGATACTCAGAAAACACAACATGAAGCTAAACCCCGCAAAATGTTCCTTCGGGGTCGCTGCCGGGAAATTCCTCGGGTACATAGTTACGCAACGGGGCATCGAAGCCTGCCCCAACCAGGTACGCGCTATTATAAATATCAGGTCACCCGCTAACCTCAAAGAGGTGCAGAAGCTAACTGGTAGGGTAGCTGCATTAAACAGATTCATATCTAAATCCTCGGATAAGTGTCATTTGTTCTATAATGTTTTACGAAAAAATAAAGGGTTTGAATGGACAGAGGAGCACGAAAAAGCACTCCAGGAACTAAAACAGTACCTGGTATCACCTCCTCTGCTATCCAAACCAAACCCGGGGGAAACCTTGCAGCTATATCTATCAGTTAGCGAACAAGCAGTAAGTGCGGTATTAACCAGATAAGCTGAGAACCAGCAACTCCTCATTTATTACGTAAGTAAAACACTCTTAGATGCTGAATCCAGGTACTATCCTTTAGAAAAATTGGTTTTAGCCCTGGTTACAGCATCTAAGAAGTTGAGGCACTACTTCGAGTCGCATACTGTAGTTGTGATGACCAATTACCCAATAAAGCAGTTTTGAAAAAACCTGAACTTTCTGGAAAATTGGGTAAATGGGCCATCGCACTAAGCAACTTAGATATCAGATACCAGCCGAGATCGGCCATAAAATCGCAAGCCCCAGCAGATTTTGTGGCGGATTTCAGCCCAACCCTAGAACCTAAGGCAGACAGCGAAATGTTGCAGTTAAACCAATTATCTGGCCCTCAGGTATGGATTTTATATGTGGATGGTTCATCCAACTTTAGAGGAGCAGGGTTAGGGGTTGTGCTAAAATTGCCACAAGGGGAGATGGTAGTACAATTCATAACCTGCGACTTCTCCGCTACTAACAACGAAGCAGAGTATGAAGCTTTAATTGCAGGAATGGCATTAGCCAAAGACTTAGGAGCCACTGGACTGAACGTCTATAGTGACAGCTTGCTAATAGTAAGCCAAATCCGTGGAGAATTTGCAACTAAAGATTCTAAGATGATCGCATACCTAGCAATATCAAAACAGAAAGCGGAAAATTTTCAACCATTCACAATTACACAGATACCTAGAGACCAAAATACCTAAGCAGACGCACTCGCTAACCTAGGATCCGCACTCAAATCTTGCAACTTCCACAACATACCTTTAATACACCTATCAAGCCTAGCTATAACCAAACCTGAAACAGACACGCTCCCCCTAAACTCCACCTCCCAAGGCACACCCTGGTTCCAAGAAATCTTTGATTACTTACAAAACCAAATCCTACCACAAGATAAAATGAAAGCAAAAAAAGTAAAAACCAAAGCAGCAAGCTACGAATTACGAGAAGGCGTCCTGTTTAAAAAATCATCTAAGGGAATAATGCAGAGATGTCTATCAGAAGCCGAGTGGCCAAATATCCTATCAGAGTTCCATGACAGTCAATGTGGATCCCACATAGCAGGAAGGTCATTATCTAACAGAATCCTAACATACGGGTATTATTGGCCAACTATCAAGAAAGACACACACAGGTACGCTTCTAAATGTGATAAATGCCAGAAACATGCAGGTTTGTCACACCAGCCAACACAACAGCTGAGCAAAATCCTCACACCATGGCCCTTCATGAAGTGGGGAATGGACATAGTAGGGAAGCTACCAGAAGCACCAGGTCAGAAAACGTACATGTTTGTAGTAACCGATTACTTCTCCTAATGGATAGAAGCTGCGGCATACTCCCAGGTAAGAGACAAAGAAGTTATATCATTTTTATGGAATAACGTTATATGCAGGTTCGGAATCCCATCAGAAATCATATGCGACAATGGATCCCAATTCATCAGCGACAAGACAAGGGACTTCTGCAGATAATGGAACATAGACCTATACACGTCAACACCAAGGTACCCCCAAGCAAACGGGCAAGCAGAATCAAGCAACAAATTCATCATTAACGGTGTCAACAAAAGGCTTGAAGCAAAGAAAGGAAAGTGGGTAGAAGAACTGCCGAGGATACTATGGGCTAACAGGACCACACCCAGAACTGCTACAGGTTAGACGCCATTCTCTCTGGTATACGGCTATGAAGCTGTATTACCAGCAGAATTGGTAACCCCGACAGCGAGATATGGGTTACTCACACCAGAGCAAAATGTAGAAGAAATAACATGTGACTTGGACACCATATAAGACCTACGGGAAAACGCGATGATCAGAAATGCAGCATATCAGAGTATCGTATCACGGAGCTTCAACAAAAACGTGAAAGCAAAAATGTTCAGGGCCGGAGATTGGGTTCTCAGAAAAGTGTTTTAAAACACGCAGGAAAGAAATGCAGGAAAGTTGGGGGCAACCTGGGAAGGGCCATATCAGATAGAAAAGATAGTCGGAAACGGGGTATATCGCCTACTAGACTCAAAAGGTAAGCAAATCCCCAGAAACTGGAATGCAGTGCACCTAAAGAAGTATCACTTCTAAAAATACAGTGCAGGAGGCAACTATCCCCAGCTACCCAGGTACGCCACTTGCATAAAATAAATTCCCAAAATTCTTTTTCAAAATTCACATACTGACTTAAGCATCGGAGGGTCGTTGGTGGCAACACTAACGGTCGTTCCTAACCAGTGTTATCATGCAGAAGTTAAAAGTAAGAAGGAAATTACTCAAGAGGTCTAGCATCCCAGGTACCCAGGTTACAGTATTTACAGATACACAGGTCATCATGTTATACCCAAAACCTCCACGTCTCTATATTAAGTCCATAAATTATGCAATATTTTTTGTCTTCAAAGCCATTACTGACTTAAGCATCGGAGGGCCGTTGGTGGAAACACCAACGGTCGCCCATAACCTATCTATGAATGCAGACATACACAAGGAACAACCAGAAGCACACGCACGATGTCGAAAGAAAACAGAGAAAGCAAGCAGCAATAGCAAAGATCCAAAATAGCAACAAGGTAAAGTAAATACAGTTCACATACAGGTTAACCTAACACACATATCTTGTTAAATACGCAACAAAACGCATTGGCCCCTTGGCCAACGGTAAATACAAACGATTAATTTGTTCACACAAAGAAACTAAATAATACGATGAAATTGTTCATGCAACCAATAAATGATAATGAAAAACTAATTGTCAACGTTGTCGCCTACACCCTCGCCTTCTCTCTTGCTAGACCCCTCGCAAACCTTAGCATCACCAAGAATTGAAGGAGTAGGCTCCAGGTCGGACATCGACCCTATCTGAAGGTACGAATCCATGTACCCCCTGAAGTGGGACTTAGGTAGCTTCTAGATAAGGTACTGGTGGGACACCTGAGCTCTTACGAACATGGTAACCTCAGCTTCCACATCCTTGCATTCCTCCACGGCCTCCTCCTTTAGCTTCTGCTCCTCGGCAAGCTTAGCCTTCAATTCTTCCTCCCGCTCCTCGGCTGCCCTGGTAAGTTCCTTCGCCTGCTTTTCCAGTTCAGCCTTCTCCTCTTCTACTTTACTAGCAGCGTTCTGGAGCTCGCTTATACGCACGTTAGCCCTGACCTGAGTGTCCGTAAGGCTCTTCACGCGTTCAATAACGACCAACTCGTTTTTTAAACCCTACAAAAGTGCAGAACGATCAATGAATGATATCATAATGTTTTAACACACGAAAACTAGAAGAAAAATTGAAAGGAGAAAAACCTAGCTGAACATGCATACCTGGAGAAGGTGTCCTACAGTCCGAGCAGTGAGAACCTCCGTATCACACGGATCCAACCTTCTCCTAGCAGAAGAGAAGAGAAGCTGTGATGCTGCAGGCATAATCCCATGATCTACACCATGATGGGCAAGGAAGTCAAAAGGAATACCAGGAAACCTACGCTCCTGAGGTTTGGGAACTCAAGGAATCAGAGGAGGAGGTGGGTGCTCGATCACGGTAACGTCATCAGATTTTGCCTTCTTAGTTGGAGTCTCGGCCTCCGAGTTTGCACCTGCCAGAGGAGTCACCTCGGTACTCGAGGTAGTAGCCCCACCCCTCTTCCTTCTCAACCGTTGAGCTCTCCTGAGGATCTCGTCTTCAGAACCCGAGAAGGTGCGAGGAGCTAGAGAAGCAAAAATTGTTAGCAGAGATCCCGAGTACTAGACAGTACATAAATAAGGAAGGTAGAACAATTACCAAGCTAAATAAACTTACCCATAGTGGTGGAGGATCCGGGAAGCAAGTTATAGCAGGGAGGAGGATACGCCTTGGAGAATGTCCTCCTACTTTTAGGTATCTTCAGGAGGCGGGTCACGTTCTCCCTAGGGGCCTCGGACTCTGGAACCGGAATATCGAGATCTACAACATGCAAAAACAAGTAAGGCAATATATGAGTTAATACACTTAGATGAAAATAAATAGAACAAAAAATGTTAGTTATACCTCCATAATTCCAACCACCTCGAAGCCATTCCCCGGCTTCCCCCAAACTCGATTTATCAACAAACACGTACGATTCCTTCCATTTCCTATCATTGACATCTTTGTCAATGACCAGATAATCGCATCGTACACGTTTCTTGAACGAGTAGGTAAAATCTGGGGCCCTCTTTACCCCATAAACTGACATAAGATCCTCATAAGTGAATGCATCTTCCCAACTCATCGTTAAATGCTCAATTAATGCCAAGACCCGCCATGCCTGTGACCCCAGTTGACCCGGGTTCACGTCCCAGTTGGAGAGTACGACTTGAGTTAAAGGTGAGAAAGGGAATTTATGTCCTAAATCAAAAGCGTAGGTGTAAAACACGCATGTGTCAAGGCCCACCAATTCGGGTTTTTGGTCAGGGGAAGGTGCAGTTATGACAGCTTCGGAGGGGAAATTGGCCATTTCTTTGATTTCATTTAAGTCACTCTCTTGAACCCTACTCGCGTAATGATCTTTGGGTTTCCCCATTCTATTTTCTCACTAAAAATTTGAAAAAAGCTAAAGAAACCCTCAATCACAAACTCAAATTTCGCCAAATACCCAATTACGAACCCAAAATTAGCCTGAACCTAGTTCACTAAAAAGGGAATGAAGGCGGAATTGCGAATGGTGGACCAAGTTAGTACCAAGAAATTGAAGAAAGACAACAAAAGAAACCGGAGGTTACCTGAATGGGCGAAAATGGCGTCCTTTGAAGGGCGTCGAGCAGAGAGAATTATGATGAGAGAGAGAGTGGAGAATAAGAGGATGAAGTTAAGTTTGAAATTTAAGAAAGGAAGTTGAGTGAAGAAGTGACGGTTGGGGGCAATAAGTCGAGATAGATGGGAAGTTAATTACATGCAAAAGTAAACCGCCTTCCACTCGACGCCCCCCACGCGTCCCACTAAGGGAAGGAGGGAAGCTCTAATTTCCCAATTGTTTTGAATTAATTTGAATTCTTTTGGATTATGTTTGGTTATTTCAAATTTTAGTCAATTGTTTTAAACCAAGCCGAGTTGTTTATTTCTCAGTTATTAAAATGACAATTATTTTTGGCTTAAATCGCCTGTTCTTAAATATAACTCGCAGGTTGCATCATATGGAATTCCCAACCAACGAGTTGGGGGCAAATTGTTATGGTCAAATTTTACTAAACCCGAGTGCAGGTTCAGGCTCGAGAAGCAAGTTGAGCCGAGAATCAGAGATACAGGATATCGCCTGGAAGGATCTAGAAGCCAGTACATGTGTAAATTTAAATATGAGGAACAAGTCTGAAGTCATCCTACGTGGCAAGAGCAGGTCAAAATCATTTTTAATGACATGCTGACGTGGCGTGAAGAAGTCCTCCCACTCGATCTCACACGTCCCCAAGAATGAGGAGTTGCCCTATTTTGTAGCAACGGTTGGCAAGTTTTTAGTCAATATATAGATTAAGTATTGGTAGCATAGAGGATTATTCATTCATCACTAGCATACTATATTACAAAGAGAAACAACCACAATATAACTTTTGTATTCACTCGTCCATTTTATTAAGAAACACGAGCATTCATTGTAATCAAGAGAGAAAAAGATATTAAATTAGTGGATTGGTAGACTCAAAGCTACCCGCAAATTTCCCTCGGCTTCGAGGTTTCTGCGTCACCATCTCCTCATGTTACCCCCGTCCCCTCTTTTCGCTTCATCTTACATTTCCCAGTCCATATTATTATACAATCGACATACGAATCCCCTCGTCACAATCCAGCTGTGTTTCGTACTTGCTTTTTCCCATACTCTGGTTGAGATTTTGCATAAACATATACCATCTAAAGATTACTCAAGAACGAACATAGATTAAGCAAGAATTCGAAAGCTAAAACCTATTGCCACACGGCTACTTTACTCATGATTACAACCACAATCAATAAACTATCTAATCCTATTATTCTAGGCAATACAACCCTAATTCTAAGTAAGAGAGCTAGTTACCTTTTGGTTGAATTGGTGAGGTGAAAGCAAAATTTTGATTGATTATTTTTGGAGAAAACCATGAAGGGAGAAAGGAGAAAAGAATGAAGTTGTTTTGAGTTTTAATCATCTAATGATTAATAAGAAAAGGGTTGGCTTTTAAGGAATTAAATAGAATAAGGCTTATTAGAAAATCGGTTAAGGTTTACTAGTTTTTAGGAGATAAAAATAGAGTTTTTAGGTTTTAAACAAAATAGATGTAATTAGATAATTAAGGTAAATAAATAAATCAAATTAAATAAAAATAAAGGAAAGGGCCGACTAGGAGGAGTCAAACATGGGTTTTTGGGCTAGTTTCAATTAAATAAAATTAAGTCTTTAGGTCCGGATCGGACGATTCAGACTTTAAGGCTTAATTTTACACGAAATTTTACGGCCCAAAAATCCGGGTCGTTACATTGCCATTGGCTACACATGCGTGTGTTGGACATAGAAAACAAAACACGACATATACCAGTGCACATGACCTATGTGCCCCAGCCTAGGCCCAGGCGCATGGACCATGCGCCTAAAACTAGTCCCAGGCACATAGGCCATGCGCCCCGACCTTTCTGATTGCGCACTTGGTTTTCAAATGCTCATATCTCCTTCATTTCTCAGTGAAATTTAACGTATAATATATCAAATCAAATATCTCGGGACAAGGAATCTTTTGCAAGTTGAATTGCCTAAAACGGAATTATGTGTAAAAGTTTTGAATATTCGAGTCAGACCATTGTGCAAAAGCACTTGTAATGCTTTCAATTCATGATTTTAGTGTAATAATATGTTTTACTTCATGATTAATCTTCATATGAAATAAAGGGTGGGTGGAGGAGGTGGGATGTGATAGGTGAATTGTTATGATTTAAGGGGTCAAGGGCAATTTCATCTGTAAGTCGCCTTTAGTAAGTAAAAAGAGATCTTTGTTTAGCAATTCTCTTTTAAATAACTATTAGTTTAATAAAATGCTAAGCATAAGTTTTAAAAGAATAGTTAAGATAACATAATAAGTCATATTATTACCTAATCAAGTTACTAATGTTATAATATTTTAATATCAAGACGTCCTCGGAGCTCGGGAGGAATGACTATCCATCAAAAGTAAGGAATGCTATTGTTAATTACAGCCCGAGGTAACAAATATTGCTGACACCTTCAAACTCTATTTCGCAAAAAATACTTATCTTCAATGAGCTTTACGTATTATTTTATTTACAAAATATTATTTTGGTAACATCTATTGCTAGCACCTTCAAACCCCCTTTTTCTGAAATGCTTATTAAGTGATTTTAATGAGTTTTACGAACTATTATTATTGTTGTGGTTTTAATGTTTATGAAATATTATCTGATTTGGTACATATATGATGCACGGTTTTAAATTACGATTGTTTTTATATGGTTTATAATATGAACTCTCTTATGTTATGATTTTTAACTGGATTGTGGTATTATCATTTGATTTTGTGTATGAGTTTATAAAATAACGAATTATAATAAATGACAAGCTTTACCGAGTATGGCTTATGGTTATGAAAGACGATTTGTTATCACTTTAATTATAACAACTGAAACATGATAAATAAGAACGAAAAACGAGGTTCTGGTAGTATTATATTATGTTACGATATCCACTTTGGTTGTGCACATATCTATGTACCTGGTTACCTCTATTTAGGGTAACAAATGTTTATAAGCGTACTTGTGTACCTGGTTACCCCTATGTTGGGTAGCGAATGTTTATGTATAAGGGTACTTATGTACCTGGTTATCCTATCTTGGGTAACGAACGTTTATGTATAAGGTTATGTACCAAGTTATCCCTATGTTGGGTAACAGATGTTTATAAGGATACTTGTGTACCTGGTTACCCCTATGTTGGGTAACAAATGTTTATGTATAAGGGTACTTATGTACCTGGTTATCCTATCTTGGGTAACGAACGTTTATGTATAAGGGTACTTTTGTACCTAGTTACCCCTATGTTGGGTAACGAATGTTTATGAGGGTACTTATGTACCTGGCTATCTCTTGCTAGGTAATGAATGTTATGATATGTGTTAAGGGTACGTCATGGTGGGAGACATCACACAAAGTAATATTTATACTATCTAGTTTCCTCGAAATAAAACTGATGATACTAAATAAATTAATAAGATAGTCAACCACCTCAAGTTTATGTTTATCTTTATTTATTGTTCTTAAGTACAGGAATTGTTATGAAATGTTTTATAAAAGGCTTTTATATTATTCTAAATCTCCTCTCTTTTTGCAAATTAAAGGAATTGAAATCAATTTACGTTGTCAGGGTAGTATTATGTAACTGGGCCTCGGGTCATGATATTGCCTTTTTTTTAAGTAATGAAGAAGACAACGGGGATAATTAGTGTGAGGGATGATCAATGAAGTGACATTTTGATCGGTCCCTTAGGCGTCGTTAATTCCTAAGGAGCCGGAATCAAGAATAAAAAACCAAATTCCTAACTAACCTAAAGGGTGGTATAATGGAGTAAGGGGTCGAATCCACAGGGAGGTAGGTGAGTGAGAATTGTCTTTAAAATTATATTCACCTATTGAGGGTCTAATTTTTTTTTGGGATTTTTTTGTAGATTGAAAAATTAAGAAATTCAACTAATAAATTAATAAAATAAAACTAACTGGATTAAAGGAATGTAAAGTCGCTAAAAACTATAATAAAGCATTAAAACGATCGCTAGGGAGAGGGGGAAATTTGGATTCATGCAATTTCAATCAAACGATCATGGAAATCAATGTGTTGGCTCATGAAAGGGGTGATTTGCACTACATTGGGAAGTCACTCTCGCACACTCCCTAATTTCATCCAAATCGTCAAACATCAAGAAGTCACTCTCGTGCACTCCTATAGTCCGACTACCCAACCCCTCCGCGGTGGTTGTGGTCAATCCTAGTCTAGTTATCCGCTACACACGAGCTCGCTCTCGCACAACTCATGAATAGCTCAATATTCAAGCATGAAGTTAGCTACTCTTCAAACTTTGCTCATCAAAACCTAGACTAATCAATATTCATAACCCAACTACAATGAAAATCCAACAATCATCCAATTTCAATCACAAAACCAAAAACTTTTCCTTCCCTAGCTACTAATCTAACCTAAGAATGAGAAAATCATGAAAGAAATAATAGAGAAACAAGAAATTAAAAGAAACAACAATAAAAAGAGCTACAACTAATAAACATTAACAAAGAAACTAAAATCTAAACACTAAATTACCAATAGCATGATAAAAACATTAAATCTCTAAAACTACATCTAAAAATTATGAAAGAACAAACTTTTTAATCTAACAACTACTAAAAGCATCAAACTAAGTGATTAAATATGAAATAAAACTACACTAATAAGGCATAAATTCAAGAAATTAACATAAGCAAGGAAAGTAATAAAGTGAAGAAAGAAAGGAGAAATTACCAAATAATGGATGCTTAAATTGATTAAAGAGTGTGCTTGAGCAAAATGAAGAGAGAAAATAATAAACCCTAAACTAATACTAAACTAAACTAAACTAAAAACCAGAAAATTTGGAGAGAGAAAATAATAATGGAGATTGGGTAAGTATGGAGTCTCTCAAATGGGGAAGATGACTCCCAAATGAGGCTTGGTTACTAATTACCCTAAGTTGGGTTTTTTTATAGAAAAAATTGCCAAGAATAAGCCAACCTTTGGCCGATCTTCCACATTTAAGCCAACCTTTTGAAAATCCAGAAATAAGCTAACCTTGTAATCATTTCAGCCAAAAATAGGTTAAACGATTATTTAATCTATTAGTTATCTGTTGTTTCAAGTTACTGTTATCATTTAAAGCAAAAAATAGGTTGAATGATTGTAAAAGAGTGATAAAAAACAATAGAAAATAACATGTTAAATAATCATTTGACTTATTTTTGGCTTAAATGATAACAAGGTTAGCTTATTTCTGGATTTTCAAAAGGTTGGCTTATTTTTGGCTTATTTGTCTTAGTTAGCATCTATCAGATCTGATCATGGATCAGAGTTTGATAATGCTAGCTTCATAACCTATTGTATGGAGCATGGTGTTTGTCACAACTTTTCTGCCCCTAGAACTCCACAACAAAATGGAGTAGGTGAAAGAAAGAATCGCACTCTAGAAGAAATGGCTAGAACCATGCTTCTAGATAGTGGTCTGTCCAAGAAATTTTGGGCTGATGCTGTGAGTACATCATGCTACATACTCAATAGGGTTATGCTAAGACCAATACTAAGAAAAACACCTTATGAACTTCTAAGGGGTCGAAAACCTAACATTGAACATTTAAGGATATTTGGTTGTAAGTGTTTTGTACACAACAATGGTAAGACCAGTTTGGACAAGTTCGACCCCAGGAGTGATGAAGCTGTTTTTATAGGGTATTCTCCTCATAGCAAGGCATATAAAGTTTTCAACAAAAGAACCTTGTGTGTTGAAGAGAGTATCCATGTGTTATTTGATGAAACTAACATGTTCAACAAGCCTGTGCAAGTAGAAGATGATGAAGGTTTTGATATTGGGATGACAAATTTCACTGGAGCTGAACCAGAGAACATTGCTGAACCAGACCCTCCAATTCCTCTTGAAAATAACAATGAGTGTGGTGCAGCAGAGGCAAATGCTAAACAGGTTGTTGAACTTAGTGACTCTCCTGCCCATCCAACTGAAGATGAAGTGGGAGAGAACACTGAAGAAACTGGTCCACCCTCTCAAAATGAAAATGAAATAGGGGGAACCAGTACAAACATTGGTTCTAACTTAGGTGAGTCAAATGCTGTAAGAAACAGTATGTTTAAGCTAAGAAGCTCTCATCCTTCTGATCAAATCATTAATGATTTATCAAAAGGAGTCCAAACTAGAAATTCTGTTTGGAAGAACTTTTGTGCTTACTTCTCCTTCTTATCTCACATAGAACCAACTAACTATAAGATTGCACTAACTGATCCTGATTGGATCTTGGCCATGAAAGATGAGTTGAACCAGTTTGAAAGAAATCAGGTTTGGCATCTTGAACCAAGAACCAATGAGATGTCAGTTATTGGAACCAAATGGGTCTTCAGAAACAAAATGGATGACTCAGGTACTATAGTCAAAAACAAGGCCAGGCTAGTGGTTCAAGGGTTTAACCAACAAGAGGGAATAAACTATGATGAAACCTTTGCTTCAGTAGCCAGGCTTGAGGCAATAAGAATCTTAATTCCCTTTCCTGCCACATGAACTTTAAACACTTTCAAATGGATGTTAAAACTGCTTTTCTAAATGGTTATTTGAAAGAAGATGTGTATGTGGAACAGCCCCTTAACTTTGAGGATAGAGTTTGTCCAGATCATGTCTACAAGTTAGACAAAGCTCTTTATGGCCTCAAACAAGCCCCTCGTGCTTGGTATAAGAGACTCTCTAGCTTTCTTATTGAAAATCATTATGAGAGAGGTTCAGTGGACAAAACCTGTATTCTTAAAGAAAAGGGGAACAGATTTGTTAGTGGTCCAGGTATATGTTGATGATATTTTGTTTGGGGCTACTAATTCTGTTTTGTGTGATGAGTTTGCAGACCTAATGAAGAGTGAATTTGAGATGAGTATTATGGGAGAACTTGGCTTCTTCCTAGGGCTTCAAATCAAGCAAGTGGATGATGGAATCATGATCCACCAACAAAAGTATCTCAAGGAGCTGAAGAGATATGGTCTGCAAGATAGCAAATCCTATGACACACCTATTCCTACCTCTTCTAAACTGAGCCTAGATGAGAAAGGAAAGGATGTTGAGGATAAGCTATACAGAGGTATGATTGGCTCACTTCTCTACTTAACAGCTAGTAGACCAGACATACTGTTCTCAGTTGGGTTGTGTGCTAGATTTCAAAGCAACCCAAAAGAGTCTCATCTAAAAGATGTTAAGAGAATTTTTAGGTACCTAAGTGGTATAGAAGACATGTGCTTATGGTATCCAAAGGGAAGTAATTTTGATCTTTTAGGATACACTGATGCTGACTACGCTGGTTTTAGTGTGGACAGGAAGAGCACTTCAGGTATGGCCCATTTCTTAGGTTCTTGTCTCATATAATGGGGATGTAAGAAACAAAATTCAGTGGCCTTATCCACAGCTGAATCAGAGTACATAGTTGCTTCTTTGTGCTGTGCTCAATTGCTTTGGATAAAGACACAACTTAAGGATTTTGTGGTCTGTTCTGGAAGTGTTCCCATATTGTGTGATAACACCAGTGCTATAAACATTTCTAAAAATCCTGTCCAGCACTCTAAAACCAAACATATTGAAATCAGACATCATTTTCTCAGAGACAATGTAGAAAAAGGAAATGTGAATCTTGAATTTTGCAGATCTGAAGAACAATTGGCTGATATCTTCACTAAACCCCTAAGAAGGGAAGTGTTTGTCAAACTCCGCACATTACTTGGTATGGTAAGGATTAGGTCCTAGTTCCTTAGGACTTATCTTTCCCTTTTTGGCTATGTTTGACGTTTTGATCATTAGTGTACATAAGCAGGGCTGGTTAACTCTTGAATGTCATTTATGCAAGTGGTCTCAAAATTCTTATGTTGATGCTGTTCCAATGTGTGGTATCTCTAAGTTGCCTAACTGAAAGATGCCTTAAGTTTTTAATATATACAGATCAGCGTCAGACCATCGTCAGACCAGTCCCTTACAACGGTTATATCAGTTTATTGCTGAACCCTCAATTTTGAAATTGAAGATTTAATTGTTCTGACACATGACCGTTTTGAACAGTGTAATGTAACTTCTACCTTATCTGTTCTAATAACTGCCAGTTTTCTCCATTTTAATTCACTCTTTCACATTGTTTTCTCTCTCTAACTGTCTCTCTCTCTCTCAAATTACCCATCTCTCTCAAACCCTAAGCACCATCATCAAAATCCTCTTCAAGAATTCGAAATCAGTTTCTCTCTCTCCCTCTCATCAAATTTACTGATCAAATCAAAATGGGAAGAAAGAAGAACAAAGCTGCAAGGAAGAAAAGCCGAGGACTAAGTCAATCTCCCAGTTTCACACCCTCTAAAGTTGAGAAGGAATCAAGCACTACTGTGGTTGCTGAACACCACCAAGCAGAAGAGAAGCAAGAAGACGTAAAGGACCAAGCCACAACAGAAACGGTTGTTGAATCGAAGGCTGCATGTAACCCTAAAGAAAAATCTACTCCACCACCAAGCCCTAAATCATCACCACCATCTTCACAAAAATCTCCACCACCTCAACCTCAGAAAACTCCATTACCATCTAAGCCTTCACCCCCTCCATCACCTAAACAACCCTCTCCACAAACTACTATCTCTTGACCTCCACAAAAATCACCATCACCCTCAAAAGCCGAAACTCCTCCTCCACCATCACCACCAAAATCCAACACTCCACCACCCTCTTCACCACAAAAGGAAACAACCCCATCACCTTCTCCACAACCACAGAAAACACCTACACCATCACCTCAGACCACACAGAAAACAGTGCCAAGCACTGAAGAAAAAGAAGTTGAAAAGGAAGAGACAGAGAAGAAGGATGATGACACACATGCACAGGACATGGATGTCGAGATTACAGGGGTAATACAAGGGGAAAAGGAAACTGGAAAAAGAACAAGGCCCTTGAGGACAAGGGTCTGCAAGGAAGAGATAAAAAAGGAACCTACTGAGGTGGTTCCAGAGGGAAAGAAGGATGAAAAGAAGAAAAGGGTGAAGAGTGTTGCCAAGAAGGGCAAAGCCTCTGAGAGCCCCATGCCTGCAACCAAACTCCCAACAAAAAAGAAGAGAAAAGCTGCCTCTGCCTTTGAAAAGACTCCTGCCAAGAAGAAAGGTAAGACCACTTCTGAACCACTATTTGAGTTAAGTGGTAGGGGTGTCTTATTTGGTTTTGCATGTCCTAAGTCTTGGATGAGTCAACCCTTTTTAGAAGAAATTAAGGAGGCCATAGAGTTCCAGGGTTGAGAAGGGATGTTTGATAAGAGGTTGGAAGTCTTTGAGACTTGTGTTGAGGAATTCTACTAAAAGCTGGGAAAACTAGACAAAGGGAAGGTCTGGAGTGAGGTCGAGGGGGTCGACATCACTCTTTCAAAGAAGAGTCTAGGGGAGGTACTGGGTGTACTAAGAGGTGGGTTCTGTGATTATTCCAAAGACAACTGGCCAACTATTCCTGAGGTCAGTATAGAACACATACAGACCACTCTCTTTACTGGTTCTCCAAATGATGGTTCTGGCTATGTCATTGGCCAACTAAGGGAACCAGTGATGAGGCTGTTCCATACAGTAGCCTCTAAGATAGTACTCCCTAGGGCTCAGGGAAGAATTGATGTGAGGAAGATGGATGCTATGATTATCTACTGTCTTTATGAGAAAATTAAGTTGAGTCTCCCTGGTCTCATGCTAGCTCACATGGTTAGCATTTTGGAAAGGTCAAACCACTCTCTACCCTATGGTGCCTGGCTTACATTGGTTTTCCAAAGTAGGAAGGTTCATCTGAGTGGTGAGGTCAAGAAAATGTCTGTCCTCACCAACCAGATCCTAGATCAGAAGGGGATAACCTTTGAGGGTGGTATGCTAAAAATGAGGGATGAAGAGAGGATCACAGGGGCAAGAAGAACAAGTAATTCCAGGTCCGAGGAAGCTACTGGGTCACTGTCCAAACAGGTGTAAACACATGGGGAACTACTGCAACAGATGATGGCTAGTGTCAATGCTCTGTGCACTTCTCTAGATGGATCTATAAAGAACATATCAGCACGATTGGACTCCCATGAAGAAAAGCTTGCCTCCTCTTCCATCTTCAAGCCCAAAACCACTTTGAGACAAGTTTCCATCATTGCCCAAGTCAAGAAGAAGCAGCAGTAGCAGAGTGCAGAAAAGGAGGATGAGGATTCTGTCAGGTGAAGTTTGATTTTGACATTTGATGATGCCATTTGATTGATTTTGTGCTGTGATTGATTTTGTCATTTGATGATGTCAAAAGGGGAATAGGACAGGTGAAGTTCCTAGTAGTATTAAGTGTAGCAACTTGAACAAGGTTCAGACCTTGTAAAGAGATGGCCCAGCTTTATGCCTAGGAGTATCTTGAATTCAGATCAAGTGCTCCTATCCATCCCAACTGGAAGAAATTCTTCCAAGTGAAATTGAAAATTTTTCTTGCTACATTTGATAATTGATAAGTCTTGCAGGTTACAGGTTTAATGCTGAAACTCAAAAATAAATTGAGTAATGTGATGAGTGACTGACCATTGCAATCAGTCTAATTGTGCTTTAGTCTGCTGTATATTTTTTATTCTCTGAGATTATGAATTTGACTACATGTACAGTGCAAGACCAATTCCTCTGAACAGTTGTTTTATTTTGAAACAATTGGTTGCTGTTCTCAGGGGGAACTTCATGGTTTGTCATCATCAAATAGGGGAAAATTGTTGTACCATGTTTGATTTGAATGATGACAATCCAGTCCTCTATACTTGATGTCTATGTATATTTTTATATGAACAGGTTGAATCAAGTGAGGACTCATCAAGGAAACCATGAAAGCCTTGAGATACTTGAAGATCAGAAGCCAAGAGCTTGGAGCTATTTATTTTTGTATTTCTAGGATCTTCTTGTAAAATAGTCTTAGGAAAATGTTCTTAGTGTTTTTAAGTAAAGAGCAAAAAGAATTTAAGTTTATATCCAGTAAAGAGAACAGGCCAAGAACAAGCTAAGAACAGGCAAAGAATAAGCTTGGAACAGTTCCCTTTATCAGATGTAGACTTAGTAGTACTGAGACCACTGTGGGAACAAACCTCAGTATTACGCACGTGATCCGTACAAATTTTAGTGTTCAAAATTATTTTTGAAAATTTATTTGAAAAAATATGGATCACTTGTGTTTTGGAAATCTGCCAAATTGATCTACAAAATCAGCTTTGAAATGTACTTGTTTGGACTTTAGTGTACTTTCCACTACATGTAATGGAAGGAGACAAAGGTCTGAAATAGGTGCCTTTCTACTTGTGTCAGCTGAGCTTGTTTGCACAATTTAGGCAAGTCTCCAAGCACACTTGTAGAGGACGGTTTTTCCTTGCCTATATAAACCATCTTTGCAAAAAACCCTAGAAGACTTTTGCTCTCCAAAGAAAACCAAGTCATATTTTCTGAGAGTCTATCCTTAGTGCAAAACTATCTCCATATCCATCTTTTAGAGAAAAACTTATGGAGATTTAAGTTTGTAATATTTGAACCACTTAGAGGGAAGTGGTTGGGGAGTGTTCTGTGAACACTTAGTGAACTGTTAGAGTTAACAATTGGGGAATTAAGTGTTACATAGTTGTAGCATTTAATTGAGTGTGTAACCTTGTTATTATTCTGAGTTGATTAATAATATTGGTGAGAGAGTGGAGGAAGTAGGCTTGTTTAGAAGCCGAACCTCGTTAAATCTTTGTGTCCCTACTCTTTATTTACCTTTCTATCGTTGTTCTCGCAAAAAGAAAAACAAACCTTGAAAACGATTGAAAAAACACACATACTCAATTCAACCCCCCTTCTTGAGTATACATTGAACTAACAGGTTACCATTAGACATCCAGATGTAGCTATCTGGACAGGTGTTTGAGACACTAGATGAGATCTATGGAAGAGCAGCTCACCTATATACATTAAGCCAAAGGAAGAAAGAGCTAGCAAGGGAGTCTGAAGGGAAGTAGAAGGAGGCAAGTGGGAGTTTTGGGCACTATAGGGGTCGTTTTTACCCGGCCGCCTACGTCACGAGTTGATTCCAATGCTCGTTAATGCCGTACGTGAATACGAACTAGTAGGAGTCGCCACCGTGCGTTTATACGGTCCACAGACACCGACGAAGTACCGAAAGCCAGGAGCAATCCGTCCCATATGGTCGTGCACCAGAGTATGGGTTCGGGGAAAGGTTACGAGCCAATCATGCATTTGGCCCGCCCGCCTACAAGCGGTCTCTACTAGGTCTCTTTTGTAAGATCATTGTTCAATTTCAGAGCAACAGAGATATCTCAATTTTAGCCCTAATTTGCGAATTACTAAGTCGGTTCAGATTAATGTACAAATTAGCCTAAAATCGTTTTGTGACCACTTTGGAATTAGTCCTTATTATTATACTAGAATGAGTCCAAAAGTCCGAACGAGAAATCAAGATTCAAATCGCATAAATCGCATAACAAAGGTTTAACACAGCGATGTCATGAAAAGAAAGAAATTGAAAATGCGAACGTACCTCGAATCCCGTGCAAATAGAAAATCAAAATAAATAATAAAAAAAAGGTTACAAGAATTAAAACATAGATTTGCGCGAACAGAACAACAAAATTCACATGTTATCATGAACAACGCAAGTCAAAGATTAAAATGAAAATTAAAAGAAAAGAAAGCATATTGACATTGAATAAAAAAGGGTCTTAGAAATGTGTACCGGAGTGTGCGGCGGTCGATTACGGCCTTGAGATTAGCATGCAAAATGCCAGATTCGGTGATTGAAAATGCTTGGAATGTGTTTTATATGTGCTTAGTATTGATTTTTACAGAGTTTTTAAATGATTTTTAGAGAGAAAATATTTATAGTAGAGAGAGAAGTATATGTTCTGAAGTTAGAACGTTGTATTGTCGTGTTTTTGAAAGGCCGGACATGGGTCGTATTCATAGGCAAACAGAGACAAAAATCGAACCCGGAGAACACTAGACCTGCGCCTAGGCACAGATCCGGTTACATGACCTGCGTCTAGACGCAGGTAAGTATTTTTGACCTGCGTCTAGGCGCAGGTCCATGCTGTATCCGAGTCGATTTTTTTGCTTATTTTGCGCGTGATTCTCCGAGATTTTTATGCGATTACGATACAATTATGGAGATCATTATGATTACGTAATATTATCGTAATATTTGAGATTCCGGGAAATTTCGCGAGGTTCCGGAATAATTCGGGCTAATCTGGACTGTTTTCGACTATTTTCGGGTTTTTCGGACTATATTAAAAAAATACACTAAAAATGCCAAAAAGTATGGAAAAATTCTAGAAAAATATAAATGAGTGAAAAGTGAAGAAAAGGTTGACGATAAAGGTGTAAAATTACTAAAATGCCCCTAAGAATGGAAAATGTTTCAAAAATTCATAGAAAATAGATAAAAACTCAGAAAATTGTGGAAAAATTACAAAAAACTCTAGAAAAATGCAATTAACCTAGTAAAATTATTTGATAAAATGGAAAGTGACTAAAATACCCTTATAAAATAAATATGCATGAAAAATAATAAAAATAAATTAATAAAAATCCTAAAAAATATCCGAAAAATCCTAAAACAAGCCGTGAACCTCTAAATGCCTATAAATAGTGTGAGAGTGGTATGAGAGGGGTAAAGAGGTGGCATTTTGGCATACTAGCTCAAGACCGAACCTGTGCAACAGGGTACATTCATCATAGACTGTTGGGAGCTAACTGAGGTGCCAGAATTAGGCGTCTACAGGCACCAACACAACTGTAACAATAACCACAAAAAGCCCAGATACAACAATTTTAACAGCCACCATAATAGCAACAACTATTGGGGGTCAGAAGGTAGAAACACCATGTTTGGGGAAATAGGAATTTCAGTGAGAAGAAACCCACCCGAACTTACCATTATAGAAGGTGTTCTAGTCCTCACCCGAGAAGAGACTGTGAGGGAAATCTTGTCACCTATGACTATTGTCATAAGAAAGGACATAGGAATTTCGAATGTTTTGCAAGGGTAGGAAGAGGAACAACTCCAAATGGGCAGTTCAACCGAAACCAGCAGGGTCTAGTCAATAGGATACTAGGGAAACACGGGCAATGGAGGAGTGACCCAAGCCAACGGCAACCGAAATGGTGGAGGCAATAGCAGTGGATAGAAGTTGAAGCTGCCGCATCAGTAAAGCTGAACGTTATAAGCCGAAGCGAGGCGGATGCAAACGCTGATGTTATCACTGGTACATTTTCTATGTACCTGTTAAAGTCCTGTTTGATTCCGGGGCTACTTATTCGTTTGTGTCTACAACGGTTCTACCCAAGTTGTCTTTTGTCTCGAAGTCTATGGAGCATGTAGATATCCCGATAGTTATTCCTTCGGGGAGTATTGTGCAATATTCTAAACGACATGTGGGAGTACCAATTGTGATAGAGGGAGTGGAGTTTAAAGCAGATTTAATAGAATTCGAGTTAGGTGATTTAGATGTCATTTTGGAGATGGATTGGTTAGGAGAGAATAAAGTAGAGATAAAATGTGATGAACGGAAAATTTTGCTGGTGAAGAAAGGGAAGAAGGTGAGCTTCTGGAAGTGCGGAAACCTAAAGTAAGTAAGATCGTAGCCATGATGAGGTTTGCGACTTACGTTCGAAAGGGGTATCCGGTATACTTATGCAGTGTGAGGGATTTAGAACGCGGGATCCAGGTAGTAATTGGGGACATCGAGGTGGTGAATGAATTTGTTGACGTGTTTCCAGAGGAGATTCCAAGGATGCCACCTGTAATAACCCGAAAATCTGGCCCAGAAAATTTCGTGGTTATTTAATGCGATTTCCTAATTCTAAGTCCGAATCCTGGATTTCGGGCTGGGTGTTCTTAATTTTGTCCTTGTTTTGAAATTGGGACCAATGACCCAATTTAATTTCCCCTTGGCCGACCCTCTAACCAAAGCCAAGAGGAATATTTTTCTCCTTTTTCTTTTAGGCTTATTTAGTTAATTGGATAATTTCATATCTAATTACTAATTCTTTATTTTATTATCCTATCTAATTAAAAGTCCAACTTTTATGACCCTTAGTGAGTTTTTTCCTAAAATCTCTCAACAATCTCCCTCTTTTGCTCCCTTTTCCTCATGGCACCCCCTCCCCTCTTATGTTATTAATTCTTTTACTAATCTTTATAATTATATAAGGGGTACTAATCTTAAAACTATATTACTTTCTCTCAAAACTCTAAACCTCAAATAAAAACTGAAAGTGTTGTATGTGTGCCGTGTGACCGTGTTATCTAAGCCAAAGATTTTCGAATCTTTTTCCTCCTAATTCAAGGTAACTAGACTAACCCTCTTAAGTATGGTTAATTTATCATATAATTAGATTAAAGTTAAAAGTTATTTGTAGAATTTAATCTTGAACATTGCCTTGAATAGTTCGAACCATACTAGATGTTTATGCATGAATATTTGACCTGTTCTTGGTTGAATCTTGATGTTCTTGTATGATTTTATGTAATCTAATTGAGGAATTATGATTTAAACCATGAATTATATTATTTATTTACATGTTGTAATTCCAATTTTACAAGCTATTGTTGATAAGTTGTTATAATATTTTTCGAACCATATGTATGATTAAAGCATGAATTTTTATTGTGTCTTTATGTTAATTTCATGGTTAAACTATGCTTCATGATTTAATTTATTATCTAATTAAAGTATAGAATTTAAACTCATAATTTTGTTTATTGATTCTTGAAATTTTCGAGTAAAAATAACTTCAAGAAGCATGAGATTTTCGAACTTTCTTGTTAATTCATGCTTGTATTATAATCTTGATCATAATCTAATAATTAATGTATGGTTTAAAAATATTATTATGATTTAATCACTTTAATTAAGTAAAATCTTGAAAACTAATCTTGATCTTATTATAATCTTGATGGCCGAATGTTTCAATTATGTAAAGGAATAATTTTTGATCCATGTTGAGTTATAATTGTAATATTAATTAATATTTTATGATTCTAGAATTAAATTATTGTTTTGATGATTAAATTATGGTAATTGTAGTTAATAATCAAAGAATAAATTTTTGTTGAAGACCGAATCATATTGGAATAAAAAGGAGTAATTTTGATCTTGTTTTGTGCAATTTAATTGATGATTGATGGATCTTTATTTTATTTTCGATTAATTAATTAATTTAATTAAATTGTTTAAGTAATTAATAAAAAGAATTAATTTTTGTTATTTTGTTCGAAAATGTCGAATGGATGAAGGGTAAAAATATGGGTAATTTAATTCAATTTTGGCTTATAATGATTTCAGTTTATAATAAAAGGATAAAGTAATTAAAGGAATACAAAAAAATAAGGAATTAAGTAGATTAATAAGATAAGAGTTGACTTTGAATAAGAATAAGTCAATAAGATGATAAGATCTTTATTGGTCTCACAATGACCATGGCGATAGGATAAGGTTAAGTCTATAAGATAAGAAGTGGACGTCTGTTTGTCGATACACGGGTCGCCAGGCTAGGTTAAGTCGAAGCCACTGCCTTACTGCGGTCTCTGGGCAGTTCTAGATTCTAAGATGTGTAGTCGTCTAAGTAGTAGTACACGGGCTACTATTTAGGATTTATGGCCATAGCTTAGGCTTAGTTCTTGCAAAGGAGAACTACGGGTAGAATACACGGGTTCTACCCGGCGCATTTTAGGAAAGTTGGGATGTACACGGGCATCATTACGAGCTATAATGACCGGTCCATGGATTAAGAAAGATGAATTAAAAGATGGCTTTTGGGTAATAATATAAAAAGATAAGTATGCACCGGGATGTTTATAGTATTTATTGTGTTTTTTATATTCTATGCATGTTATGTTATGTTACGTCTTCTGCTGCGTATGAATAATTTATGATATTATTTTATGATGATAATTGATGAATGTTCTTGGATGTCGTGTTTTTGTATTGATTCTATCTTATTATATGATTTATGGTTCCACATTTAGGTGGGACAGTCTAGTTACTCGCCACTAATGGTGGACCCCCCCAATTTCAGGTGATGATGTAGAAGCTTGATTGGGCTCTCGTATGGGTCGAGTTGTGCGTTTTTGCAATATTCTTAGAGGAAACCCGAGCTTTACTTCATTTTCTAGTTTATGTCTTTTTCGATTTCACCCAGCTTGTTGGGAATAGACTTTTTACGTAGTTGTTTATTAGTGAGTTTTGAATAAAATTTTCATTTTAAACCTTCCATTAGTTAATAATTAATAAAGTAATTTCCCCGGTTTACATTTAAAAGTTTGGATTTATTAATGTTTTAGAATGTTTATGTTTGGTAATGATCCAATTGTCGATTTCCTTTGTAAATCGACAGCTTATAAAAGTCGGGTCGTTGCAGTTGGTACCAGAGCATAGGTTAAGACCCTAAAGTTACTTCTTCATAAGTAACTTGAAAGACGAGTGCTTTATGATTTATGAGTATAACTTAGCCTAAAATGGAAAACCTTAGCGAGTGAAGCCATGGGTAGAAGCCTGGGATAGGATATTTTACCTTTTCCGAGCTTTTCTCAACGTGTAGTATGTGTGTTTTTACTAACCAAGTTATTGTATTGTAGCATGTCGACTCTTGAACGTAACTCCCGCTTCAGACGCCGAGCTCTAGAGGAGGCCATCCTTACTTTGGCTCAGAAGAATGTCCAACCTTCGAGCAATCAGTCTTCGTTTGATTGGATCGCGCGTCTTCGACCACCAGTCTACGATGGGGTAGCAGAACCGACTGTTCTCAAGAATTGGATTAGAGAAATGAGGAAGTTGTTCGACGCCTTAGCCTGTCCTGAACGTGAAAGGGTTCCTATAGCGACCTACTACTTGAGAGGCGAGGCTGACAGGAGTACCATGAGGGCTAACCTTGAGACGGAGTTGGCTATGGACTTGAAAGACTTCACCTAGAAGATTCAAGAACGGTTCTACCCGGACGAGTGGAGGTGGTAGAAACAAGAGGAGTTCCTGACTCTCAACCAAGGGAGCATGTCCGTACAAGCTTACACGGACATATTAACAGAGTTGTCTCGGTTCGCCACTGCAGTCATTCCTTCTGAAGCCGAGAGAGTAAAGAGGTACATAAAGAAGATGGATCCTCGCATTCGGGTTCATGTGATTAGCAGTGGAGCATCGTCGTTCCAGAGGGTATATGAAGTGGCTTTGGAGATTCATGCGTCAATCGCCGAGGAAGAAGCAGCTAGGAAGAGGGTGTCATCGGTTCCTACGCCAGCACCAGCGAAGAAGCCTCAGTTTGAACCTACTTAGAAGCCTCAGCAGAGTGCTCGACCAGCTCCCGGTCAATGCCCGAGAATCTGTCAAGGTTGCAAGAATGACTATCATTCGGGCAAGAGATGTGATGGGTCTCCGATCGTGTTCTTTGAATGAGGTCAGGAGGGTCACAAATCGATGTTCTGTCCTAAGAAGCGACCAGCTGCAACAAACAACCAAGCGTTGGTGAAGAACAAAATTTTCTGCATGACTCAGGGAGGAGGCAGATGCTCAGCCAGATGTGGTCACGAGTACATTCCTTGTCCATAATCTTAATGCATGTGTTTTGTTTGATATGGGTGCTACAATGTCATTTGTTGCAATATCTTTTGTTGTGAAAGCTAACCTGACGGGAGAGTCTCTTGTCAAATCTGTGATAATGTAACGACCCAAATTTTTTTTAGCAACGACTTTAGCGGTGGTAACGTCGTAACAGGAAATTACAAAGTCGATTTAATAACAGAGAAATAGCTAAAACTCATAGATAATAAGGAAATTATTATTATTATTAATGAATCCCAAATCACTTGTAAAAAAACTAATAAACTAATTCATCATCTCCAATTCTTTTATCTTGAAATCAGTGGTTCTTCTATCTTGAAATCACTCTCTCAAAAATTGGCCATTTGCAATTCATCATCTCCGATTCTTTCATTTGGAAATCAGTGGTTCTTCCATCTTGAAATCATTCCCTCAAAATTGGCCATTTTCAATTCATCTCGAAATTGTTCGTCCATCTTTGACTATTCATTCGTCCACCAAAGGCAATCATTCGTCCAACAAAATCGTTCGTGCAGGCAGTGAAGAACGTTCGTCCAGCTTGTTCGTGCACTTTGAGGTAATTGATTTTTTTTGGATTATTTTATTCTTTCATTCTTCCTTATTTCGTAATTTTTATAGTAATTAAACAATTAGGTTAATTTTTATATGTTGTCGAATTCTTTAAATAATTTTCGTTTTTTTTTTCGATTTTCATTAATTTTTAATATGTTCTTTGTATTCCTGTGTATTGGGCAGTAGTTTTGGTAAAAATTGTGTTAAATAGGTTGCTGTGGGGTTGTTGTGGGGGGCTGTTTTATGAGCTGTTTGATGTACATGGGGGTGGGGGTTGTTTTTATGGGAGTTGCTGTGGGGGTTGTTGTGGGGCTGGTGGTGGGGTTAATGTGGAATGTTATGGGTGTGTGTTGGTGGCAGGGGCTGCTGTAGGGGGGCTGTGGGGTTGGTGGGGGCTGTTACTTGGGGGCTGCTGTGGGCTAGGGGTTGTTAGTTGGGGACTGCTGGGGCTAGGGGGATGTTAGTTAGGGGTTGTTGAGGCTGTTAGTTGGGGCTGCTGTGGGCAAGTGTTGCACCTTCTTGGTGTTGTTGTGGGGTGTTGTAGGCAATAAGAAAGTGGAATCGCGAAAAATAACCATAACATAAAACATTTTATGTATAGGGGTACAATACTTCCAAATTCGGTGGTGATATACTTTGTGATATTTGGAATTTATGTGTTCAATTGTTTGCTTTCTGTGTTAGTTTATAAGCTTATTCCAACAGTCCCATTAAATCAATTACTCACCGTTTCCAGTGTTTATTAACAAAGTCATTAACAAGTGTGTGTCTGGCGTTTTTGTAAAAAAAATTGCAATGCTAAACCTGAAAGCCTGAAATAATGGAACGCATATAATACAACCCTCAAAAACATTTATAAAATACTGATACTGAGCAGATACATTATTTCAACAATTGCAATTTGTTATTCGTAACCATTTGCAACAAACTTGATAATATAGACATGGTGAATTTGAGTTTAAAACTTCATACCATCTAGCATACTTGTTTTTGTAAAAAAAACTCAGTAAGAGAGATCAACGTGAAGCAGTTAAAAAGACATAGTGAATTTGATCAAAAGATTGAAAATCAGAGGGTGCATATGATAGGAAATCCTAATAAAATAAATACTCCCAAGGCTCACTGTTTCAAAATAATTTTTCTCTTTTGGTCTACTATGTTAAAAAATTACAATCATAACACATAATAATCAATAATCACCTTGAAATTGATCAAAAAATACAACTAGAATGAAAAGCAACATTCGAAATTTAATTTCCAACATTATATAGTGGCCTAAATGTCCCTGAAAATGTGCTTGAAATCATAGACTACCTCATTTTCTGGTTAGCACATTCTGAGATTCTTAAACGAGTACCTAATTTAAAAAATGACAAAATTCTTGGATTATACACTTACAAATTGATTCAAGTAACAATATTTGTTCTTATTGCCTACAATATTTGGATTATACACTTACAAATCAAGAAGTTGTGGGGTGTCGTTGTGCTAGTTAGCTAGGTTGTTGCAAGTTATGTGTGCTTTTACTATTGGTGTGGTTTAGAGTTGTTGTTTTTTTTTTTTTTTTGTGTGGTTTGCTTAGATTGTGTATGCTTACTTTGTTTTTGGAAAGGTGGATGCACGTGATGGGCCACCCTTAAAAACCCTCATAGCTTTGTGTTCTTGAACTTTGGACGTTAATTTCAATATTTCATAATTAATAAAGTTTCTTTTAATGACCTACAAATTTGTATCTCCAATCAATTTGGGTTAATTGTGTATAAAATTAGGGGTACATAGGTCCGGCAACATATAAATAGGGGGTGTTTCAGAATATATTTTCAACAAAAATATAGAAAATAAATTCTATATGATTTTTTTTAGATACACAAAATTGAGGAACTAGGCATTTGCCTAAGACTAGCATTGCCAAGGGAATGAATCATATCAACTCATAGTATTCTAGCTTATGGAATAATACTTCATAGTATTCAGACATATGTATACATTTTTTTATCACTTTAACTATTCAATATATCCTGACTATACCAAACTGGACATGTTGCATTTTTATCAAACGTGTGTTTGGGATACATTACCTCTTTTATAATTTACCTCTAGGAAATAATGGTTGAAGGAAATAAAACGTGGTGGGAGATTCCTAAATGGACTCATGAGTATGAAAAAGGAGTTGATGACTACATTGAGAAGGCTTTCGCCATCAAGTCTCAAGGAAACCAAATCTGTTGCCCTGCTTGTATTGTTTGTCATGTTTGTTATTGGCAACATAGGAATGTTGTGAGAGATCATTTTATTGCAATGGTTTTATTCCAAAAGAAGATGATTTGTAACAACTATGGGTCAAAAACCAAAGAGATTATGTGTTTGAAAGTGGTGAGACATCAAACGTGAATGATGGCATAGAAGAGTTGTTGGCTAACACTATGAGAGAGGGGCCAAATGAAGATGCAAAGAAGTTTTTGCATTTAGTGGAGGAGGGTCAACGAGAACTTTTCAAGGCTTTCTTTTATTATACGGTTATTCACTTATAAGTGCTGTAACGACCCGACTCGCTTAAATCGGCGCGGAGGAAACCGACGAGTCGAATAGCCAGAACTAACACACTAAAATACTTAAAAATTAAAACAATACCTCAAAATACTTTATTACTAAACCAAAAAGTACAAATACCCACAAGTTTGTACAATACTAATCCAAAAGTCAATTATTACTACTAATAAACGTAACTCCAAAATCATATCAGACTTATAGCAAAAGTATACAAGTATCACCACTAAAGTCTAATACTAACTGAAATCATAAAATAACAGAAATACAACTATATAACAATAACGGCGCTTGCCCAACCCAAAGCTAAGCAAGAACCTCATCATCAGAATTACCTGAAAAATAACAACAGTCCACCGTCAGTGGCGAGTAACATAACTGTCTCACCCTAACGGGAATACACAAGAACATAGCATAAACCAAATATCCAAATCATAACATCAAATCATGCGAAATCATACAAATACATGCCTGACTCAACCAACTTATCCAAACTTATCTTTGGCGCAATCATTCATAAATTAGACTGGACTATGCACGTACGAACGCATCTTACGCATTCGAACTTTCTACTATGTTAGGACTGAGAATCTTACTCCCAAATCCCGTGAAACCAATCTTACTGGAAATCCACATCCGAAGACAACATAGTAAGACCACCAACTATCCCAATACCGCGGATAGGATAGGGGCAACTTCTTAACCCAAAAACATAGAATCTTACTCTAAGTTTTAGGCGTCTAGCTACGAAATCAAGATAATCTTTAACTATCTTTAAACCTTTAATCCGAAGTTTACATTCTTAGTTACTTCTTAAGTTGCATCTTACGCCTTGACTTAAGAAAATAACATGCAAACCAACATCTTACATCATTTAACCACTTTCTTTAATCCTTTCTTTAACTTTCTTTACTTTTAAGACTTAATCAAGAACTCATAAAGACTCTTAAAGAACCCATCAAGAACTCAAAGAACTCATCCCAAACATCATCATATCACATGCATACTTTCAATAATTCAACATAAGAGAACATCAACTTACTAACATCCAAAATTCACCAAAATTGAATATGATTAACATAAACTTAATACCAACATAATCATTCATAAAATCATCATATTCAATCATAAAATCATCATCAAACCACTTAAAAATCAGATTTACATTCATACTAAAAAACATGATCAAAACTTCATACAAACTAATCTTGTTCATTTAATCTATAGTTTGAAACATAGTATGCCAAATTAAGTTGAGAAAGTATGTTACCTTGTTGAAGATTAACACACAAAATCAACACAAAATTGCAGCTCAGAAACTAGAACCACACGGCTCCCACGAATTGCACCCACACGGCACACACACACGGCATGCACACACTTGCACCACCGTCTTCACCTCGTGCCACCCCTCGAACCACACGGCCCTGCTGCTTGGCCAGGACACACGAACCACCCCACGAGTAAGAACCACCACCGTGCACCACCACGTGAACCACGAACAACCCACACGAACAAGGTCCTCAAACCAAACCCGAACTAGAAATCTTGAATGCAAATTATGTGGTTTAGTTTGTGTTTTGATACTTAAAGATCAATGGAAGTTGAATCTTTAAGTTTGGGTATTGAAAAGATGATGAACAAATGGTTGATTTGGGAAGAGCCAAAAATGGCATGAAATAGGAGAGCAAATGGGAGGGAATTTGTGTTTGAACTTTTGATGGCAAGAGCATAAGATGGCAAATGAGCAAAAGGATCATTAAGCCTTACTAACCCTTCTATTTATAGAAGTGGTTTAAGGTGTGAATGCATGGCAAGTGGCAAATCCTTGCCATGAACAAGAGAGGGGGCCGGTTTTTGGCTTACAAAATGGGCCAAAATGGGCTTTCGTGATCAATTGGGAAAATTTATAAAAATTGCATGATTAATCATGCCTAAATCGATTTAGCCCAAAATATTAAATAATTAATTAGAAAATTTAATAATAAAATTCTAATTAATTGAATAATAATTAAAATAAATAATAACTAATCAAAATAAAATAATTCGAAATAAATCGAAATTATTCACATAAAATAAAATAAATAGTTCAAAAATAAATTTGAACCATACATAGCATCACATAAATACACATAATCATACAGCAGAGATACCTATAAAATCAGGGTCGTTACAACCTCCCCTCCTTAAAGAAATTTCGTCCCGAAATTTAAGGCAAAGGAGATCGCTCACCCTCAAACAACTGTGGGTACTTCTGCCTCATGGACGCCTCTGTCTCCCAAGTCGCCTCCTCATGGTGTTGATTTCTCCACAACACCTTGACGAGCTGGACTTGCTTACGCCGAAGGGTCCTCACTTCTCGATCCAAGATCTGGACGGGTCGCTCCTCAAAAGTCAGATTCGGCTCAAGCGTGGCCGACTCCACTGGGATAATGTGGGTAGGATTATGTACATATTTCCTTAGCTGGGAAACATGGAATATGTTATGCACACTAGATAAACTAGGTGGTAAAGCCAATCGGTACGCCACCTCCCCAACTCGTTCCAGTATCTCGTAAGGTCCCACATATTTCGGTCGGAGTTTCCCCTTCTGACCAAAGCGTGCCACTCCTTTGAATTGTGAAATGTAACGACCCGACTTTTCTATGCTGTCGATTTACGAAAGAAATCGACAAATGGATCATTACCAACATAAAACTTAACAATAATATTATAATTAAAGTCTAAAATTCCTTTTATTAGCTAAAAACTGAAGTAATAATCCCAAAAGTATGTGAATAAATACTTAAAATACATAATTAAATGAGGTCTTTCCCAACAGGCTGGGAACGGCTAACTAATAAGCAAAAAGGAAATACTCAAATCAAACTACGGTTGCTCTAAACAACTCTAAAACACACAGCCCGAGCCAACATATGCCCATTCTAAGCCTCAACATCATCACTGAAATGGGGGGGTCCACCGTCAGTGGTGAGTAACTAGGCTGTCCCGCTTAAATGAGGGACCGTTAATCATATAATAGCATAGAATCAAACGAGGAAATCATACAAAAATACTTACGAAATACATACAAAATACGTACAAAAATACGTACATAAATACCTACGGAATACTTACAAAGTACGTACAAAATACGTATAAAAATACATATATAATACGTATATAATACCTGCAGAATACGGTTAGGAATACATACAGAATACGTACACAATACAGATACAAATACGTACAACATACGATTACAAATGCGTACAACCTACAAATACAAATAAGTACATCATAGAAATACAATTACGTACATCTTACAAATACAAATACGTACATCATACATATACTCAGAAATACACCAATAAAGTACAGACTTACCAGACGTATGCAGCGGAAGACTTAATATTACTAAAATAATACATATATACACGTAAATACACATATACACATAACCCTTCTCGTGAACTACTTATTTATCATATTTTACCCTTAAACCCTCTTTTAACCTTCTTATCGGACCGGTCATAATGCTCGTTGTGGATCCCGTGTGCACCACAACTTTCCTAAAACATGCCGGGGTGAACTCGTGTATTCAACCCGTAGCCCTCCTTTGCAAGAACTAAGCCTAAATGGCCATAACCCCTAAATAGCAGCTCGTGTACTACTACTTAGACGACTACATATCTTAAGATCCAGAACTGCCCAGAGACTGCAGTAGGGAAGTGGCTTCGACTTAACCCGATCTGATGACTCGTGTATCATCAAAAGGGGCGTCTTTACGTATCTTGTCTTTTCTAAAGGCTATCGTGAGACCACTAATTAACAAGCAATATCTAAAGGCCATCTTGAGACCACTAATTCATATCATATCTTATTACTTTCTTTCTTATTCATATTGTTACATTCTTTCATATTACAACTTATCTTCTTTAATTCCTTCTTATTTCCTTTAAATTATATTAATTATAATAATTCCTACAATTACCTTCTAATATTATTATAAGTAAAAAATTAAACTTAAAATTGATTAAAAACCAATAGGACCATTCGACATTTGGGGTTGACATAAATAATTAAATAAATTTATTAAATTATCATATAAACACTTTAATAAATCACATAAAAATAACAGTTATCAACATAAATTACCTAAAACATGATAAAAATCCTATTTTTTCTTAGGTTGTACCACTCGACATTTTGGGAATAATTTACCAAAATTTACACTTTAAATTAATTAAGTGCAATTATCAATAATTAACATTTAAACTTAATAATCAACAAATAAATCATGCTTAAATATTAAATCATCAATATTGGTCATAATAACAAGATCAAAAACCACCTTTTAACATACATACCACACGCCTTTTTGGCTTAATAATAATATCAAGAACAATTTTCAAGAATTAATAATAACATGCTTAATTTAAAGATTAACTAAAGATTAAATTAAAGATTTATAATACTAATTCAAGATTTAACAAGATTAATCAAGAAAAAAATCATATTTTTATTCCATTTAATCATAAGGCCACTCGACAACTTCATCAACATGAGCAAAATAATTATTTTAATTTAAGACTTTTATTTCACAATTAAATATTAAAGATTATCATATAAATTCAAGAAAAACATCGTACAAATCATCATATCATCTTGTTAAATACTCGACATTCAAGAATTAATCAAGAACAAAATTTCAACAATTTTTATACAATTATATAACATAAGTATGCATTTGAATAAATTATTCTATGCAAAATATTAATCTAACAATTAAAGATTCAACAAGATTACACATTTATATCAAGAAAATAACATGTATAAAAGTATCATATGGTTCGAAATATTACACCCTAACATGATACTAATTCTTTTAATTTTCCTAGTTTTAATCCTAATTAACTATATGAGAAACTACCCTAATCTAAGTAGGCAAGTCTAGTTACCTGGATTGGAGAAAGAAATCAGAAAAATCACACCTTGATCACTAGAAAATCACACGGCCAATTTGAGGAAACTTTTAGGGTTTTCTTTTGAGTTTTTTAGTATAAGAAAATGTATATATGAAATTAGGTTAAAGGCTTGTTCCTATTTATATTAATAGGAACCCAAAAGAAAAATAAATAAAAACAAAAGGGGAGGGGGCCGTGAAACTAGAGAGGAAATAGGGGGAGGAGAGTGAAATTGGGGGACTTGGCAAAATTAGTTAGGGGTAGGTTTACTAATTCAAATTAAATAATTAATCATATTATTAATTAAATAAATATAATTTACTTAATCAATAGTAAATTAGGAAGCAAATTAATCCTAGCCCATACATAAGAGCCGGCCAAGGGGATCAAAGGAATTGGGTCATCGGCCCAATTTCGAGATAAGATAACGAAATAAAATAAAACAGTCCAAATATTTAGTGTAATGACCCAGATTTTATCGGTATTTTTGCCGGTATTTATTTGTGTAATTATGTGTTTATTTGCTAGTTCAAAATTTATTTTGAACTATTTATTTTAATTTTTATGTGAATAATTTCGATTTAATCGAAATGTTTTATTTCTCAGTTTTTATTATTTATTTTAATTATTATTTAATTAATTAGAATTTTATAATTTAATTTTCTAATTAATTATTTAATATTAATTTTGGGCAAAATCGATTTATTTCATGATTTTCATGTAAATTTCAATGATTGGCCAATGGATCCCGAGAGCCCATTTAAAGCCCAAACTTGGCCCATGTTCCCCATAGAGGCCGGTTTTCCTAAGGCTTAGAGTGGCTTGCCACTTGCCTTGTGTTCACACCTTGCTAGCTCTATTTATATGTGAGTTGGTAAGGCCCCTTACTCATTTTTGCCATTCTAACCTTGCCATCAACTTGCCAAAGCACATAAACACTCTCTCTTCTAACCATTCTCACGCCATTTTTGAAGGATTGAACCTCCATTGTTCATCTTCTTACCTTGCCCAAAACTTAAAGATTCAAACATCATTGATCTTTAAGCATCCTAAACACAATCCTAAACACATTATTTCAACCAAGATCATTTGTTGGGGTTGTTTTCCGGGTTGCTCGTGGGTTCGTGTTCGAGTGTGTGTGGCCGTGTGAAGCCGTGGTTGGGGTCGGGTTGCTGAGCCGTGCTGCTGTGCCGTGTTGCTGAGGCCGTGCAGTGGCCGTGTGTGGTGGTGCACTTGCGTGGTGTCCGTGTTCGAGTGGTGTGCAGGCCGTGTGCTCGTGTGTGAGTGTGCCGTGTGGTTGTCGAGTTTGGACTGCGTTTTTGTGTTGATTTGTGTGTTGATCTTCAACAAGGTAACATACTAACTCAACTTAATTGGTAGTACTATGTTTATAGCTTTGATTAAATGCATGTTTGAGTGATTTGTTGACGATTATGCATGGTTTTGAAGTAAATCTTTAATTCTGATTTTGAAGTATTTTAATGATGTTTTAATGGTGGTTTTCATGTTTTTAAGATGATCTTATGGTATTTTGGAGATCATGGTGATTGGGTTTGATTTTGTTGAATTTTGATGAAAATAGTTGAAAATGTCGTGTGGGTTGTTGAGCTTCATGCGTGTGATTTTCGAGTTTTGTATGAGTTCTTGATTGAGTTCTTGAATCTTGAATGGAGTTCTTGATTGAGTTCTTTAATCTTGAATGTGTTCTTGATGAGTTCTTTGAGTTATAGATGAGTTCTTTGAGGATCTTGATGAAGTTCTTTAGAGTTCTTTTTGAGGTTGTTTGAGTTCTTGAAAGTTAAAGAAAGTGTTAGAAAGAGTCTTGAAAGTTAAAGATTTGAGTTGAGATGATTAAAGAATTGAGTAAAGATTGTTGATATGATGTTTGGTTAGTCTCAAGATCATGGCTATAGGCAGTTCTTGGGTTAACTTCGATATTTTGGTTATTAATTTCAAGAGTATGGCGTATTCTTGTTTTTAATTAACTTCGATGAAATGATGATAATATGATAAGACCTTTAGCTTGATTTCTTTTCTAGACGCCCTTGACTTTGTGTATGGCTTATGCTCAGTCTTTGGGTTAAGACGTTGCCCCTATTCCGTCCGCGGTATCGGAATAGTTTTGGAGTCTCACTATGTTATCCTTAGTGACACGTTCGCCAGGTAAAATTCGGGTTCGTGGGATTTGGGTGTATGGCTTATGCCCGGTCCTGACATAGTAGAAGTTCGGTTGCGTAAGATGCTTCCGTACGAGCATAGTCCGGTCTAGAACTAGAATGATTGCACCTGAGTTAGAATTGAGTTTGGAGATGTCGTATGATGATGATGTCGAGTGATGAGTTGATTTTGGGATTACGAGCCTGAGGTTGTCTCGTGTCTTCGAGGATTGTATGTGTGAAGTTATTTGATTATTGCTATGTACTTGTGTATTCCCGTTAGGGTGAGTCAGTTATGTTACTCGCCACTGATGGTGGATATGTTGTGTTTTTCAGGTACATCTGACGATGATGCTCTTGCTTAGCTTTTGGGTTGGGCGAGCGGCGCTATGCGTGTTTTATTTCTGTTTGTTTATTTTCGTTTGTTTCATAGCATTAGACTTGTTAGACGTTGATTCAGGATGTGGATATACATTTGTTGTATAAGACTCTAGCATGTGGTTAGAGTTGCACTTGACTTTTATTTTTAGTTCATTTGACTTTTGGACTTAGTTTGTACAAGATTGTGGGTTATTGTACATCTTTGGTTTAATAATAATATTTTGAGGTATTAGTATTATTTTCTAAGTGTTGAGTTTAGTTTTATAACTACTTGACTCGTCGGTTTCTTCCGCGCCGATTTAAGCGAGTCGGGTCGTTACAGTTGGTATCAGAGCCGAATAGGTTTAAGTGAAGTTTCTAGGAATTCGAGTTAAACCCGGGAGATGAGAGCTTTATTTCCCGAGTGATTAAACCATTTCTAGGACTATGTGAAGGGAGAAGAGTTGGGTAGAAAGGCCGGGATAGGATTCTTTCTATTTCTCCTTTTTCTTGGATTCTCTTTGTATGTATTTGGTGAGGTTTTTGTACTGATTTGCTATTCTTGTTATGTTTGTTGTTGTACGTTGCAGCATGTCTACACCTCGCCGGTTGCATACTGGACGACAGAGGTTGCGGGCCCTTGAGGAGGCAATCCTTACCTTGGCGCACCATAGTCGTCATCCGCCGAGTACGCAGTCGACGTTCGATCGCATCGCGCGTCATCGACCTCCGACATATGATGGGGTTGCCGACCCTACTACCTTAGAGAGCTGGACCCGAGAGATGGGGAAGCTCTTCGATGCGACGTTTTGTCCCGAGCACGAGAGGGTGCAGATCGCCGCATATTACTTACGTGGAGAGGCCGACAACTGGTGGGCATTAGCTAAGGACGCGTACCAGCCGTTGCATGCGATGACGTGGACCGACTTTATCGATAAGGTCCAGGAGCGTTTCTACCCCGACGAGTTACGGTGGCAGAAACAGGAGGAGTTCCTTACTCTTGCACAGGGTAAGATGACTATCCAGGCATACACTGATCGATTCACGGAGTTATCGAGGTTCGCTACGTCTGTGGTTCCGTCTGAGAGGGATCGAGTCAAGCGCTACATCAAAAAGCTAGATCCGAGTTCACGTGATCAGTAGTGGGGCGACGACGTTCCAGCAGGCATATGATGTGGCACTCGAGATACAGTCATCGATTTCTGAGGAAGATTCGAGCAAGAAGAGAGCTCCGGTTCCGACGACTACTGCTTCGTTTAAGAAGCCCCGTTTCAGCGCACCTAGTAGTACCCCTCCGACCACGAGTTCGCGTAAGGGCAATGGTGGTTCTGGTTGTCGAGGCTGTGGCAAGGACTTCCATCCAGGGAAGAAGTGCGACGGTTCTCCGATCAGTTGTTTCACATGTGGCAAGGAAGGCCACAAGTCGACGTTCTGTCCCGAGAGGAGGCCAGATTCAGAGGTTAAGCAGCTTCCAGCACCGACAAAGACTCCAGTGAAGAACAGAGTCTACTGTATGACCGAGGCAGAGGCCGAGGTTCAGCCCGACGTTGTATCAGGTAGATTCCTTGTCTCTGGTGTGTTAGCATTAGTTCTTTTTGATTCTGGTGCTACTGTGTCTTTTGTGGCTAGTAGTTTTGCCTCGAGGTCAGACCTTCGTGGCAGTCTACCTGTTCGTTCAGTTATTACTCTCCCTTCAGGAGAGGATTTTACTTGTCAGCGAGAGTTCCGAGGAGTGCCTATCGTGATAGCAGGGGAGCCAGCGACGGCCGATCTGAAGGAGTTCCCGTTGATAGAGTTTGATGTTATACTTGGCATGGACTGGCTATCTAGGTATCGAGCGATCATTCGTTGCCGAGATCAGTCAGTGACATTCCGAGGATCTCAGGGCAACCGAGTTACCTACTCTGGGTTCGTCCTTAAGAAAGGAGTAAAGGTAATCTCAGCCTTGAAGATGAGAAAACATCGCCAGAAGGGCGATATGGTGTTTCTTTGTCAGGTACGAGACTTGACTGAGGAGTCTCTATTGGACGACATACCTGTAGCGAGGGATTTCAGAGACGTATTTCCTGATGAGCTACCAGGCGTTCCACCTGAGCGCGACGTCGAGTTCCATATCGACTTAGTACCCGGCACAGCGCCAATCTCAAAGGCACCGTACCGGATGGCACCAACTGAGTTATTGGAGTTGAAGACACAACTCCAGGATTTGATCGATAAAGGCTTCATTAGGCCTAGTGTTTCTCCGTGGGGAGCACCTGTGCTCTTCGTGAAGAAGAAAGATGGTAGTATGCGTCTGTGCATAGACTACCGAGAGTTGAATCGGGTAACTATCAAGAATAAGTACCCGTTGCCTAGGATTGAGGACCTGTTCGATCAGCTGCGAGGAGCAGGAGTGTTTTCGAAGATAGATCTTCGATCTGGATATCATCAGATACCAGTTAAGAAGGAAGACATCCCGAAAACTGCTTTTCGTACTAGATACGGCCATTACGAGTTCGAGGTGATGCCCTTTGGTCTTACTAACGCGCCAGCCGTGTTTATGGACCAGATGAACCGGACATTTCATCACTTACTCGACAAGTGTGTCGTAGTATTTATTGACGATATCTTGGTCTATTCTAGAGATGAGTCTGAGCATACGGAACATCTCCAGATGGTACTCGAGATATTGCGGGATCATAAGTGGTTCGCGAAACTCTCCAAGTGTGAGTTCTGGCTTCGCGAAGTAGCCTTCCTAGGTCACGTGATTAGTAAAGAAGGCATTATGGTAGACCCAGCCAAGATTAAGGCTGTTGTTGATTGGAGTAGCCCGAGAAATGTGGCGGAGGTTCGTAGTTTTCTTGGCTTAGCCGGATACTATCGACGATTCGTCCAGGACTTCTCCAAAATAGCTAGGCCGATGTCTAGTCTCCTACAGAAGGAGGTCCGATTCGTTTGGACAGAGGCTTGCGAGCAAGCTTTTCAGGAATTGAAACAGAGATTAGTCTCTGCTCCGATTCTTACTCTTCCGAACGATGAGGAGGGCTTTGAGGTCTATAGCGATGCTTCGAAGAGTGGCTTAGGTTGTGTGCTCATGCAGGGTGGGAAGGTCATCGCTTACGCATCAAGGCAACTGAAGGTGCACGAGCGTAACTATCCTACGCATGACTTAGAGTTAGCAGCTGTAGTGTTCGCGTTGAAAATTTGGAGGCATTATCTCTATGGTGGTTCGTGTAGAGTATTCACGGATCACAAGAGTCTCAAGTACATCTTCACTCAGAAAGACCTCAATATGAGGCAGAGGCGGTGGCTTGAGTTGATTAAGGACTACGACCTGACGCTCAACTATTGCGAGGGCAAGGCGAATTTGGTTGCAGATGCGCTAAGCCGCAAACATCGCTTGAGCTTCAGTAGAAGCTGTGGTTCCGTCAGACTTCGTCTGACATCAATGAGTGCTGAACCTGATTTGATTCGGGAAATGCGCGAGGGTCAGCAGAACGACCCGCAGTTTGCTAGGATTCGAGAGGCTATACAGCAAGGCAAAGCCGTTGGCTTCACGATCTCTTCTGATGGTAGTATGCACTTTCGAGGGAGATGGTGTGTACCGGACTGTTCTGATCTTAGGAACAGGATCATGTCCGAGGCGCATAACTCGCCTTATTCTGTTCATCCCGGTGGTAATAAGCTTTACCAGGACCTCAAGGGCCAATTCTGGTGGCCTAAGATGAAGAGGGATGTAGCGGAGTTTGTTGCTCGGTGTCTGACCTGTCAGAAGGTCAAGATTGAGCATCAGAGACCAGGAGGTCTGTTGCAGCCACTACCTATTCCGACCTGGAAATTTGAGTCTGTTTCTATGGACTTTGTAGTGAGCTTACCCACGTGCAATGGCTTGAATGCTATTTGGGTCATTGTGGATAGGTTGACTAAGGTCGCTAGATTCATTCCGATGAAGATGACCTGGTCGATGGAGCGTTTAGCGGAGGCATATACTCAGGACATAATCCGACTTCATGGAGTTCCGAGGGAGATTGTTTCTGATCGGGATCCGAGGTTTCTATCTCGTTTCTGGAAATCAGTTCAGGAAGCCTTTGGGACGAAACTGAAGTTGAGCACCGCTTTCCATGCGGCGACTGATGGTCAGACTGAGAGGACCATCCAGACTTTGGAGGATATGCTTCGAGCATGCACTCTGGAGTATCATCAGTCTTGGGTGCGTATGCTTTGCTTGATAGAGTTCTCCTATAATAACAGCTATCACTCTAGCATTGAGATGGCTCCGTACGAGGCCCTGTATGGCAGGAAATGTCGGAGTCCGATTTGCTGGAATGATATCAGTGATACTGTGGCTCTAGGACCTGAGATGGTACGCGATACTATCAAGAAGGTTCGAGTCATTCGGTCTAAGATGCAGGCCGCTCAGAGTCGTCAGAAATCTTACGCCGATAATCGACGTAGGCCACTGGCTTTTGAAGTAGGTGACAAAGTCTTGCTTAAGGTTTCACCTTTCAAAGGAGTTGTACGCTTTGGTCAAAAGGGTAAACTTCGACCGAAATATGTGGGACCTTATGAGATACTAGAACGAGTTGGGGAGGTGGCTTATCGATTGGCATTACCACCTAGTTTGGCTAATGTTCATGACGTATTTCATGTTTCCCAGCTAAGGAAATATGTACATGATCCTACTCATGTAATCTCAGTGGATCCGGTCGTAATCGAGCCGAATCTGACTTATGAGGAGCGACCCGTCCAGATCTTGGATCGGGAGGAGAGGACCCTGCGTCGTAAGCAGGTACCGCTTGTCAAGGTGTTGTGGAGAAATCAACACCATGAAGAAGCAACTTGGGAGACGGAAGCGTCCATGCGGCAGAAGTACCCCGAGCTGTTCGATGGGGAGCAATCTCCTGCACCTTGAAATTTCGGGACGAAATTTCTTTAAGAAGGGGAGGTTGTAATGACCCAGATTTTATCGGTATTTTTGCCGGTATTTATTTGTGTAATTATGTGTTTATTTGCTAGTTCAAAATTTATTTTGAACTATTTATTTTAATTTTTATGTGAATAATTTCGATTTAATCGAAATGTTTTATTTCTCAGTTTTTATTATTTATTTTAATTATTATTTAATTAATTAGAATTTTATAATTTAATTTTCTAATTAATTATTTAATATTAATTTTGGGCAAAATCGATTTATTTCATGATTTTCATGTAAATTTCAATGATTGGCCAATGGATCCCGAGAGCCCATTTAAAGCCCAAACTTGGCCCATGTTCCCCATAGAGGCCGGTTTTCCTAAGGCTTAGAGTGGCTTGCCACTTGCCTTGTGTTCACACCTTGCTAGCTCTATTTATATGTGAGTTGGTAAGGCCCCTTACTCATTTTTGCCATTCTAACCTTGCCATCAACTTGCCAAAGCACATAAACACTCTCTCTTCTAACCATTCTCACGCCATTTTTGAAGGATTGAACCTCCATTGTTCATCTTCTTACCTTGCCCAAAACTTAAAGATTCAAACATCATTGATCTTTAAGCATCCTAAACACAATCCTAAACACATTATTTCAACCAAGATCATTTGTTGGGGTTGTTTTCCGGGTTGCTCGTGGGTTCGTGTTCGAGTGTGTGTGGCCGTGTGAAGCCGTGGTTGGGGTCGGGTTGCTGAGCCGTGCTGCTGTGCCGTGTTGCTGAGGCCGTGCAGTGGCCGTGTGTGGTGGTGCACTTGCGTGGTGTCCGTGTTCGAGTGGTGTGCAGGCCGTGTGCTCGTGTGTGAGTGTGCCGTGTGGGTGTCGAGTTTGGACTGCGTTTTTGTGTTGATTTGTGTGTTGATCTTCAACAAGGTAACATACTAACTCAACTTAATTGGTAGTACTATGTTTATAGCTTTGATTAAATGCATGTTTGAGTGATTTGTTGACGATTATGCATGGTTTTGAAGTAAATCTTTAATTCTGATTTTGAAGTATTTTAATGATGTTTTAATGGTGGTTTTCATGTTTTTAAGATGATCTTATGGTATTTTGGAGATCATGGTGATTGGGTTTGATTTTGTTGAATTTTGATGAAAATAGTTGAAAATGTCGTGTGGGTTGTTGAGCTTCATGCGTGTGATTTTCGAGTTTTGTATGAGTTCTTGATTGAGTTCTTGAATCTTGAATGGAGTTCTTGATTGAGTTCTTTAATCTTGAATGTGTTCTTGATGAGTTCTTTGAGTTATAGATGAGTTCTTTGAGGATCTTGATGAAGTTCTTTAGAGTTCTTTTTGAGGTTGTTTGAGTTCTTGAAAGTTAAAGAAAGTGTTAGAAAGAGTCTTGAAAGTTAAAGATTTGAGTTGAGATGATTAAAGAATTGAGTAAAGATTGTTGATATGATGTTTGGTTAGTCTCAAGATCATGGCTATAGGCAGTTCTTGGGTTAACTTCGATATTTTGGTTATTAATTTCAAGAGTATGGCGTATTTTTGTTTTTAATTAACTTCGATGAAATGATGATAATATGATAAGACCTTTAGCTTGATTTCTTTTCTAGACGCCCTTGACTTTGTGTATGGCTTATGCTCAGTCTTTGGGTTAAGACGTTGCCCCTATTCCGTCCGCGGTATCGGAATAGTTTTGGAGTCTCACTATGTTATCCTTAGTGACACGTTCGCCAGGTAAAATTCGGGTTCGTGGGATTTGGGTGTATGGCTTATGCCCGGTCCTGACATAGTAGAAGTTCGGTTGCGTAAGATGCTTCCGTACGAGCATAGTCCGGTCTAGAACTAGAATGATTGCACCTGAGTTAGAATTGAGTTTGGAGATGTCGTATGATGATGATGTCGAGTGATGAGTTGATTTTGGGATTACGAGCCTGAGGTTGTCTCGTGTCTTCGAGGATTGTATGTGTGAAGTTATTTGATTATTGCTATGTACTTGTGTATTCCCGTTAGGGTGAGTCAGTTATGTTACTCGCCACTGATGGTGGATATGTTGTGTTTTTCAGGTACATCTGACGATGATGCTCTTGCTTAGCTTTTGGGTTGGGCGAGCGGCGCTATGCGTGTTTTATTTCTGTTTGTTTATTTTCGTTTGTTTCATAGCATTAGACTTGTTAGACGTTGATTCAGGATGTGGATATACATTTGTTGTATAAGACTCTAGCATGTGGTTAGAGTTGCACTTGACTTTTATTTTTAGTTCATTTGACTTTTGGACTTAGTTTGTACAAGATTGTGGGTTATTGTACATCTTTGGTTTAATAATAATATTTTGAGGTATTAGTATTATTTTCTAAGTGTTGAGTTTAGTTTTATAACTACTTGACTCGTCGGTTTCTTCCGCGCCGATTTAAGCGAGTCGGGTCGTTACATTTAGGCCTTTTGGACTTAGAATATTAAAATAATATAAATAAACCGCGCAATTTTCTGGCCCTAAATTTCGGGTTATTACAGTCACCCCTCCTTAAATAAATTTCGACCTCGAAATTTACTTAACGAAGCTCAAATCATACACCAATGCACACAAAAACCAAAAACATACAAGAAAAACAAAACATACAAATAAACCAACTTCGTACCTGCTTCGAAAAGCTCGGGATACTTATCCCTCATCGAAGCTTCTGTCTCCCAGGTAGCCTCTTCGAACTTCTGGCTACGCCAGAGTACCTTAACCAAGGGTACCACCTTACGCCGCAACATCCGATCTTGGCGGTCCAAATTCTGCACTGGCCTTTCTTCAAAGGTCAATGTTGAACCATGTTTGATTTGAATGATGACATACCAATCCTCTATACTTGATGTCTATATGTATTTGTATTTGAACAGGTTGAATCAAGTGAGGACTCATCAAGGCAACCATGAAGGCCTTAAAATACTTGAAGATCAGAAGCCAAGAGCTTGGAGCCTTTTATTTTTATATTTCTAGGATCTTCTTGTAAAATAGGCTTAGGAAAGTATTCTTAGTGTTTTTAAGTAAAGAGCAAAAGACTTTAAGTTTACATCCAGTAAAGAGAACAGGCCAAGAACAAGCTAAGAACAGGCACAGAACAAGCTTGGAACAGTTCCCTTTATCAGATGTAGACTTAGTAATACTGAGACCACTGTGGGAATAGACCTCATTATTACGCACGTGATCCGTACAAATTTTGGTGTTCAAAATTATTTTTGAAAATTTATTTGAAAAATTTGGATCACTTGTACTTTGGAAATCTGCCAAATTGATCTACAAAATCAGCCTAGAAATGTACTTGTTTGGATTTTAGTGTACTTTCCACTACATGTAGTGGAAGGAGACAAAGGTCTGAAATAGATACCTTTCTACTTGTGTCAGCAAGGCTGGTTTGTGCAAATTAGGCAAGTCTCCAAGCACACTTCTAGAGGACGGTTTTTCTTTGTCTATATAAACCATCTTTGTAAAAAAACCTTGAAGACTTTTGCTCTCAAAAGAAAACCAAGATATATTTTCTGAGAGTCTATCCTTAGTGAAAAACTATCTCCATATCCATCTTTAAGAGAAAAACTTACGGAGATTTAAGTTTGTAATATTTGAACCACTTAGTGGGAAGTGGTTGGGGAGTGTTCTGTGAACACTGAGTGAACTGTTAGAGTTAACAGTTGGGGAATTAAGTGTTACATAGTTGTAGCATTTAATTGAGTGTGTAACCTTGTTATTATTCTGAGTTGATTAATAATATTGGTGAGAGAGTGGAGGACGTAGGCTTGTTTAGAAGCCGAACCTTGTTAAATCTTTGTGTCCCTACTCTTTATATACTGTTCTTTCATTGTTTCTCTCAAAAACATAAACAAACCTTGAAAACGATTGAAAAAACACACATACTCAATTCAACCCCCCCCCCTTCTTGAGTATACATTGAACTAACAATTGGTATCAGAGCCTAACTTCTCAAAAGGTTAACTACCTAAAGGAGCAAGAAGATGTCTACTCAAGAATCAAACAGTTCAAGACTCCCCAAGTTCAATGGTACTAACTACTCCTGGTGGAAGAATTGCATGAAAAATCTTATCATTGGGATAGATTATGAATGTTGGATGATTGTCAAAAATGGACCCACGTTCATCCACAAAAAGAATCAGGAAGGACTCATAGTTCCTAAGACAGAAGAAGAGTACACAAGTGAAGACTACAAGAAGCTGGAGAAAAATGCAAAGGCAATGTCACTTGTTCAACAAGGAATTGCAGAATGTGAGGCAAATCGAATTCTAGCTTGTTCTTCTGCAAAGGAAATATGGGATACACTAGAGCTTGCATATGAATGCAACTCTGAAGTGAGAAGGTCAAAAATTGACATGCTCATGTCAAAATATGTGGTCTTTGAAATGACTAGAGATGAAAAATATAAAGGACATGTTTACAAGGTTCATGACCATTGTAAATGAACTAAAGTCATTGGGAAAGACCTTCTCAAGTGAAGAGTTGGTGAGGAAAATGTTAAGAAGCTTATCAGGGAAGTAGATGCCCAAGGTTACAGCCATACAAGAAGCAAAGGATCTGACCTCACTTTCTCTAGAACAACTTATTGGTTCCTTGATGACTCATGAGATATTGGTAGATTCAAAGGCTAAACCTAGCTCAAAAAATAAGGAAATGGTCCTCAAAGCAGAGGAATCTGAGGAAGATGAAGATGATATAAGTCTTATGGCCAGAAGGTTTGAAAAATACCTGAGGACAAAGTCCAAGGGCAAGTTTGTAAAAGGAAGGAACAGTTCTGGACAGTTCAGGAAAACCAGTTCCAATGCTGGTTGCTTTAAATGTGGTGAAATGGGGCACAGAATCAAGGAGTGTCCAACATGGAAAAATCCCAAGGAAAATCCTGGAGTCCAGGCTGAGAAAAAGGTTTTCAAAAGAGTTATGCTGGCTGCAGTGTGGGGAGATTCAGAATCAGAAAATGATGAAGATGAAGAAGAAGCAAATCTCTGTCTAACTGCTTTCACATGCACAGACCAGTCTGAGGTCTATTTGCAAGAAGAAGAAGAAGTTCTGTGTCTCATGGCTGGTGGAAGCACTTCAGATGACAACCAGTATGTTTTAATGATTTAAAGGCAAACATGCATAATCTAGATAGAGATGAACTACTTGACTATCTTGAATTCACTATTGATCAATGCATTAGTGTTGGGTCTGCTTATCAGAACAACAAAAAGAAATTAAAAGAAACAGTTCGAGAGCATGAAATATGTGGTGCTAGATCTGCTGAACTTGAGCTTATTTGTGAAGAACTCAAAGAAAAAATTTCTGAACTTGAAGTAACAGCAGATCAACATAAAATGGAGCTTGAGACATTAAACTCCAAACCAGTTCCTAAAGAGGATGAACTTTTTGAAAAAATTCAAAAGGGGTTTAATGAGCTCAAGAAATTCATCACACATAATTCAAACTTTCAACTGCTAAAAGACACATGTACCTTGAGTAAATCTGATGTCATACTTGCATATGACCATTTAATTGAAAAACTTGAAGATTTACACAAGGAACATTGTGAGCTCAAGAGTTCTGAAGAGACTGGTTCTCCCACTGCCTTCGATGAGGTTTTGGATGTTTTACATGATGAGTGTATAGCTAAGATATGTGATCTTAAGGCTGAACTCATCCTGCTAAAACAAGAAAACACCAAGAAGACCAGTGACGAACCAGATCCCTCCCTGGTCTCAAGACTACAAGATGAACTTCAAAACACTAGACTTGACTTAAAATCTTTTGAAAAACAAAATGAAGTTCAACTTAAGAGGCTTGAGAACAAGGAAAATGAGATAACAGATTGTATGAACCAATTGAACAAAATGTTGGATGCTCAGAAAACCCTAAACTTCCTCACATCCCAACCTGGAAATTCTCAAAGGTTTGGTTTAGGGTATTCTAAATCTAGTTCTACAACTGTTCTTGGCAGAAACAACACATGGTTGGATGAATTCAAGAAAGGCAAGTATATATTTGCCAAGGATATGCATGTTTGTACCTATTGTGGTAAAAGTGGTCATGTTGCTAACAAATGTGGGTTAGGAAAGTCAAGACTGGTCATGTTTGTACCAAAAAGAAGCATGACAAGAAAAATGAAACCTACACCCAACAAGTGTGGGTTAGGAAAGTCAAGACTGAGAATGTTTCAAAGAACAAGGAACCCAAGCTGGTCTGAGTTCCTAAAACTAACCTTTAGTTTTCTTGTGCAGGTACGAGTGAAAGGAAAGCCATATTGGTATTTGGACAGTGGTTGCTCAAGACACATGTCCGGGGATAAAGAACAATTCCTTTCACTCACTGCATTCGAGGGAGGGCACGTGACATTTGGTGACAATAGCAAAGGACTTATCAAAGGAGAAGGTAAGGTTGGTAAGTCACTCTCCTAAGCAATTGACAATGTTTACTATGTAGAAGGTTTAAAACATAACCTTCTGAGCATATCTCAACTATGTGACAAGGGAAATAAAGTGAACTTTGAATCAAACACTTGTCACATAGTGAACCCTAAGACAGGGGAACTGGTCTTTGAAGGAACAAGACATAACAATGTGTATATTACATACTTAAGTCAAATTCCACAGAATAGTGCTCTCTGCCTTAGTGTTGTAGAGGATGACCAATGGCTTTGGCATAAAAGATTAGGACATGTTAGCTTTACTTTGCTCAACAAGTTGAGAACACAAGATTTGGTGATAGGTTTACCTAACATCAAATATGTAGCAGACCAACTCTGTCAAGAGTGTACAAAGTGCAAGCATGTAAGATTATCTTTTAAACCAAAGAAAGTGGTTAGTTCCTCTAGACCATTTGAACTTGTACACATGGATTTATTTGGACCTATGCGTGTACAAAGTAGAAATGGCTTTAGTTATGTATTTGTCTTAGTTGATGATTACTCTCGTTTCACTTGGACCATATTCTTGAAATACAAAGATGAAACCTTTGATGAATTTGAAATTCTAGTAAAACAGGTCCAGAACAAGATCAATCATCAGTTAGCATCTATCAGATCTGATCATGGATCAGAGTTTGATAATGCTAGCTTCATAACCTATTGTATGGAGCATGGTGTTTCTCACAACTTTTCAGCCCCTAGAACTCCACAACAAAATGGAGTAGTTGAAAGAAAGAATCGCACTCTAGAAGAAATGGCTAGAACCATGCTTCTAGAGAGTGGTCTGTCCAAGAAATTTTGGGCTGATGCTGTGAGTACATCCTGCTACATACTCATTAGGGTTATGCTAAGACCAATACTAAGAAAAACACCTTATGAACTTTTAAGGGGTCGAAAACCAAACATTGAACATTTAAGGATATTTGGTTGTAAGTGTTTTGTACACAACAATGGTAAGACCAGTTTGGACAAGTTCGACCAGGAGTGATGAAGCTGTTTTTATAGGGTATTCTCCTCATAGCAAGGCATATAAAGTTTTCAACAAAAGAACCTTGTGTGTTGAAGAGAGTATCCATGTATTGTTTGATGAAACTAACATGTTCAACAAGCCTGTGCAGGTAGATGATGATGAAGGCTTTAATATTGGAATGACAAATTTCTCTGGAGCTGAACCAGAGAACACTGTTGAACCAGACCCTCAAACTTCTCCTGAAAACAACAATGAGTCTGGTACAGCAGAGAGAAATGCTAAACAGGTTGTTGAACTCAGTGACCCTCCTGCCCATCCATCTGAAGATGAAGTGGGAGAGAACGCTGAAGAAACTGGTCCACCCTCTCAAAATGAAAATGAAATAGGGAGAACCAGTACAGACATTGGTTCTAACTTAGGTGACTCAAATGCTGTAAGAAAGAGTATGTTTAAGCAAAGAAGCTCTCATCCTTCTGATCAAATCATTAGTGATTTATCAAAAGGAGTCCAAACTAGAAATTCTGTTAGGAAGAACTTCTGTGCTTACTTCTCCTTCTTATCTCACATGGAACCAACTGACTATAAGATTGCTCTAACTGATCCTGATTGGATCTTGGCCATGCAAGATAAGTTGAACCAGTTTGAAAGAAATCAGGTTTGGCATCTTGAACCAAGAACCAATGAGATGTCAGTTATTGGAACCAAATGGGTCTTCAGAAACAAAATGGATGACTCGGGTACCATAGTCAGAAACAAGGCCAGGCTAGTGGTTCAAGGGTTTAACCAACAAGAGGGAATAGACTATGATGAAACCTTTGCTCCAGTAGCCAGGCTTGAGGCAATAAGAATTTTAATTGCATTTGCTGCCCACATGAACTTTAAACTCTTTCAAATGGATGTTAAAACTGCTTTTCTAAATGGTTATTTGAAAGAAGATGTGTATGTGGAACAACCCCCTGGCTTTGAGGATAAAGTTTGTCCAGATCATGTCTATAAGTTGGACAAAGCTCTTTATGGCCTCAAATAAGCCCCTCGTGCTTGGTATGAGAGACTCTCTAGCTTTCTTATTGAAAATCATTATGAGAGAGGTTCAGTGGACAAAACTCTATTCTTAAAGAAAAGGGGAACAGATCTGTTAGTGGTCCAGGTATATGTTGATGATATTTTGTTTGGAGCTACTAATTCTGTTTTGTGTGATGAGTTTGCGGACCTAATGAAGAGTGAATTTGAGATGAGTATGATGGGGGAACTTGGCTTCTTCCTAGGACTTCAAATCAAGCAAGTGGATGATGGAATCATGATTCACCAACAAAAGTATCTCAAGGAGCTGCTCAAGAGATATGGTCTGCAAGATAGCAAGTCCTATGACACACCTATTCTTACCTCTTCTAAATTGAGCCTAGATGAGAAAGGAAAGGATGTTGAGGATAAGCTATACAGAGGTATGATTGGCTCACTTCTCTACTTAACAGCTAGTAGACCAGACATAGTGTTCTCAATTGGGTTGTGTGCAAGATTTCAAAGCAACCCAAAAGAGTCTCATCTAAAAGTTGTTAAGAGAATTTTTAGGTACCTAAGTGGTACAGAGGACATGTGCTTATGGTATCCAAAGGGAAGTAATTTTGATCTTTTAGGATACACTGATGCTGACTATGCTGGTTTTAGTGTGGACAGGAAGAGCACTTCAGGAATGGCTCACTTCTTAGGTTCTTGTCTCATATCATGGGGATCTAAGAAACAAAATTCAGTGGCCTTATCCACAGCTGAATCAGAGTACATAGCTGCTGCTTTGTGCTGTGCTCAATTGCTTTGGATAAAGACACAACTTAAGGATTTTGGGGTCTGTTCCGGAAGTGTTCCCTTATTGTGTGATAGCACCAGTGCTATAAACATTTCTAAAAATCCTGTCCAACACTCTAAAACCAAACATATTGAAATCAGACATCATTTTCTCAGAGACAATGTTGAAAAAGGAAATGTGAATCTTGAATTTTGCAGATTTGAAGAACAATTGGCTGATATTTTCACTAAACCCCTAAGCAGGGAAGTGTTTGTCAAACTCCGCACATTACTTGGTATGGTAAGGATTAGATCCTAGTTCCTTAGGACTTATCTTTCCCTTTTTGGCTATGTTTGACTTTTTGATCATTAGTGTAAATAAGCAGGGCTGGTTAACTCTTAAATGTCATTTATTCAAGTGGTCTCAAAATTCTTATGTTGATGCTGTTCCAATGTGTGGTATCTCTAAGTTGCCTAACTATAAGATGCCTTAAAGTTTTTAATTTATACAGATCAGCGTCAGACCATCGTCAGACCAGCTCCTTACAATGGTTATATCAGTTATTGCTGAACCCTAAATTTTGAAATTGAGGAGTTAATTGTTCTGACACAAGACCGTTGTGAACAGTGTAAAGTAACTTCTACTTTATCTGTTCGAAAAACTGCCAGTTTTTCTTCATTTTAAATCACTCTTTCACATTGTTCTCTATCACTAACTGTCTCTCTCTCTCTCTTAAAGTAATCTTCTCTCTCAAACCCTAAGCACCATCATCAAAATCTTCTTCAAGAACTCGAATTCGGTTTCTCTCTCTCTCCTTCATCAAATCTATTTCAATTAAAAATGGGAAGAAAGAAGAACAAAGCTTCAAAGAAGAAAAGTAGAGGATTAAGTCAGTCTCCTAGCTTCACACCTTCTAAGATCGAGAAGGAATCAAACACTGCTGTGGTTGCTGAACACCACCAAGCAGAAGAGAAGCAAGAAGAAGTAAAGGACCAGATCACAACCGAAATTGTTACAGACTCTAAGGCTGCATGCAAACCCGATGAAACATCTACTCCACCACCAAGCCATAAATCATCACCACCATCTTCAGCAAAATCTCCACCACCTCAATATGAGAAAACTCCATCACCATCTAAGTCTTCACCCCCTCCATCACCTAAACAACCTACTCCACAGACTACCATCTCTTCACCTCCACTAAAATCTTCATCACCCTCAAAGGCTGAAACTCCTCCTCCACCATCACCACCAAAATCCAAAACTCCACCATCCTCTCCACCACAAAAGGAAACAACCCCATCACCTTCTTTACAACCACAGAAAACACCCACACCATCACCTCAGACCACCCAGAAAACAGTGCCCAGCACTGAAGAGAAGGAAGTTGAAAAGGAAGAAACGGAAAAGCAGGATGATGACACAAATGTTCAGGATATAGATGTCGAGATCACTGGTGTTGTACAAGGAGAAAAAGAAACAGGAAAAAGAACCAGGCCCTTGAGGACAAGGGTCTGTAAGGAAGAAATTAAGAAGGAACCTGTTGAAGTGGTTCCTGAAGGGAAGAAGGATGAAAAGAAGAAAAGGGTGAAAAGTGTTGCCAAGAAGGGAAAAGCCTCAGAGAGCCCCAAGCCTGCAACCAAACTTCCAGCAGAAAAGAAGAGGAAAGCTGCCTCTGCCTCTGACAAGACTCATGCCAAGAAGAAAGGTAAGACCACTTCTGAACCACTGTTTGAATTAAGTGGTAGAGGTGTCTTATTTGGTTTTGCATGTCCTCAGTCTTGGACTAGTCAGTCTTTTCTAGAAGAGTTTAAGGAGGCAATAGAGTTCCACGGCTGGGAAGGGTTATTTGATAAGAGGCTAGATGTTTTTGAAACTTGTGTTGAAGAGTTTTACTCTAAGTTGGGGAAGTTAGAAAAAGGGAAGGTCTGGAGTGAGGTCGAGGGGGTCGACATCACTCTTTCAAAGAAGAGTCTAGGGGAGGTACTAGGTGTACCTAGGGGTGGGTTCTGCGATTATTCCAAGGACAACTGGCCAACTATTCCTGAGGTCCGTACAGAACACATACAGACCACTCTCTTTACTGGTTCTCAAAGTGATGGTTGTGGCTATGTTATTGGCCAACTAAGGGAACCAGTAATGAGGCTGTTCCATACAGTTGCCTCTAAGATAGTACTCCCCAGGGCTCAGGGCAGAATGGATGTTAGGAAGATGGATGCTGTGATCATTTACTGTCTATATGAGAAAATTAAGTTGAGTCTCCCTGGTCTGATGCTAGCTCACATGGTTAGCATTCTAGAAAGGTCCAACCACTCTCTACCCTATGGTGCCTGGCTTACTTTGGTTTTCCAAAGTAGAAAGGTTCATCTGAGTGGTTAGGTCAAGAAAATGTCTGTCCTCACCAACCAGATCCTAGGTCAGAAGGGGATGACCTTTGAGGGTAGCATGCTCAAAATGAGGGATGAACACAGGGTCACAGGGGCCAGAAGAACAAGCAGTTCCAGGTCTGAGGAAGCTACTGGGTCACTGTCCAAACAAGTGCAGACACATGGGGAATTACTGCAACAGATGATGGCTAGTGTCAATGCTCTGTGCACTTCTCTGGATGGCTCTATAAAGAACATATCAGCACGACTGGACTCCCATGAAGAAAATCTTGCCTCCTCTTCCAGCTTCAAGCCCAAGACCACTCCAAGACCAGTTCCCATCATAGCCCAAGTCAAGAAGAAGCAGCAGGAGCAGAGTGCAGAAAAAGAGGATGAGGATTATACTGAGGATTCTGATGATGATGCTGACTCCACTTCTTCTTAGCCTACCCCCTTTCATACTAACATTGATCTCAAACTTTCATTTCTTTGGTTTCTCTGAACAATTTTCATCTTTAGTTTTTTACCATTCTGCTAAACAATTTCTATGCAGAATGGGTCCTGGTCTGTATAATTTTTAAACTTTTGTGTGCTCTTGAACAGTTTGGGATTGTGAGTTGCAGGTACTCACATGTGGGACAGCATCTCTAGAATGCTGTGTTAATATTATGCTTGTATTTGCCTTTACTTGTTGCCTTCTACTAATTTTTGTTTTGTGATTGTTTTTGTCATTTGATGATGCCAAAAGGGGGAATAGGACAGGTGAAGTTCCTAGAGTTCCTAGTATCAAGTGTAGTAACTTGAACAAGGTTCAGACCTTGTTAAGAGATGGCCCAGCTTTTTGCCTAGGAGTATCTTGAATTCAGATCAAGTGCTCCTATCCATCCCAACTGGAAGAAATTCTTCCAAGTGAAATTGAAATTTCTCTTGCTACATTTGATAATTGATAAGTCTTGCAGGTTACAGGTTTAATGCTAAAACTCAATAATAAATTGAGTATTGTGATGAGTGACTGACCATTACCATCAGTCTAATTGTGCTTTAGTCTGCTGTATATTTTTATTCTCTGAGAGTATAAATCTGACTACAGGCACACTGCAAGACCAGTTCCTCTGAACAATTGTTTTACTTTGAAACAATTGGCTACAGTTCTCAGGGAGAACTTCATGGTTCGTCATCATCAAATAGGGGGAAATTGTTGAACCATGTTTGATTTGAATGATGACAAACCAATCCTCTATACTTGATGTCTATATGTATTTGTATTTGAACAGGTTGAATCAAGTGAGGACTCATCAAGGCAACCATGAAGGCCTTAAGATACTTGAAGATCAGAAGCCAAGAGCTTGGAGCCTTTTATGTTTATATTTCTAGGATCTTCTTGTAAAATAGGCTTAGGAAAGTATTCTTAGTGTTTTTAAGTAAAGAGCAAAAGACTTTAAGTTTACATCCATTAAAGAGAACAGGCCAAGAACACGCTGAGAACAGGCACAGAACAAGCTTGGAACAGTTCCCTTTACCAGATGTAGACTTAGTAGTACTGAGACCACTGTGGGAACAGACCTCAGTATTACGCACGTGATCCGTACAAATTTTGGTGTTCAAAATTCTTTTTGAAAATTTATTTGAAAAATTTGGATCACTTGTACTTTGGAAATCTGGCAAATTGATCTACAAAATCAGCCTAAAAATGTACTTGTTTGGACTTTAGTGTACTTTCCACTACATGTAGTGGAAGGAGACAAAGGTATGAAATAGATACCTTTCTACTTGTGTCAGCAAGGCTGGTTTGTGCAAATTAGGCAAGTCTCCAAGCACACTTCTAGAGGACGGTTTTTCTTTGTCTATATAAACCATCTTTGTAAAAAAGCCTAGAAGACTTTTGCTCTCAAAAGAAAACCAAGATATATTTTCTGAGAGTCTATCCTTAGTGCAAAACTATCTCCATATCCATCTTTAAGAGAAAAACTTACTGAGATTTAAGTTTGTAATATTTGAACCACTTAGTGGGAAGTGGTTGGGGAGTGTGCTGTGAACACTGAGTGAACTGTTAGAGTTAACAGTTGGGGAATTAAGTGTTACATAGTTGTAGCATTTAATTGAGTGTGTAACCTTGTTATTATTCTGAGTTGATTAATAATATTGGTTAGAGAGTATTGGATGTAGGCTTGTTTAGAAGCCGAACCTCGTTAAATCTTTGTGTCCCTACTCTTTATTTACTGTTCTTTATTGTTCTCTCAAAAACATAAACAAACCTTGAAAACGATTGAAAAAACACACATACTCAATTCAACCCCCCCTTCTTGAGTATACATTGAACTAACAGTCCAGTTCGGCTTAATCTCGGACGATTCTACCGGAATAATATGAGAAGGGTCATTCACGTATTTCCGTAGCTGGGACACATGGAATACATCATGAACCCTCGATAGATCCGGAGGCAACGCCAACCGATAAGCAACCTCACCCACTCGTTCCAGAATCTCATTAGCCCGACATATTTCGGCCTAAGCTTACCCTTCTGGCCAAATCGAACCACACCCTTCATCGGAGACACTTTCAACAGCACCTTATCCCCGACCTGGAACTCCATTTAACTCCATTACCTGCTGCGGAACTATACTGCCGTCTGAATCAATCGTGAAGTCTTCTGCCTTGCCTTGAAGTTTGGCTTCACGAATTTTTTCGAGTTGCGGGTCTTCTCTCTGACCTTCCCGTAACTCCTGGTACAAACTGGGCTCCACACTCATAGCACTAAGATAGACTCGTGTCCTACCCGGCATAACCATTTCAATCTCCATCCTGCGAAGATCAACACAAATCTCCTTAGGTAAAACCGCCACCCTGTTAAGTGAATGGTGATCTTTACGACTAAGGGCATCCGCTACTCTGTTGGCCTTCCCTTCACAATAATCAACTGAGAGGTCGTAGTCCTTGATCAACTCGAGCCACCATCGATGTCTCATATTGAGCTCCTTCTGAGTGAAGATGTACCTTAAGCTCTTATGATCGCTGAACAGCTTGCAAGTAGCTCCATAGAGATAGTGTCGCCAAATCTTCAGAGCGAACACTACAGCAGCCAACTCTAAGTCGTGAGTAGGATAGTTCTGCTCATGAACCTTGAGTTGCCTCGAAGCATACGCAATCACCCTGCCTTCTTGCATCAGAACACAACCTAGACCTTTCCTGGACGCATCACTGTAGACTTCATAACCCACACCTTCACTCGGCAATGCAAGAACCGGTGCAGACACAAGACTTTGCTTGAGGGCCTGGAAAGCTTCTTCACACTGATCGGTCCACATGTACTTGCAATCCTTGTGCAACAATTTGGTCATAGGTAACCTTGGAGAAATCTTTCACAAATCTTTCACAAATCTTTCGCAAAACAATTTACTACCTTGGAGAAATCTTTCACAAATCTCCGATAGTAACCTGATACAAAAAATTTCACAAGTAAGTATTCATGCATAGACAGTATAATAGCTATATAAAATACTTCAAGTTACCTGCTAGGCCAAGAAAACTTCGAACTTCGGCCACATTCTTAGGACTGTGCCATTCCACAACCGCCTTAACCTTGGCTGGATCTACGTTGACACCGTCCGCATTAATCACATGTCCCAGAAAGGCTACTTCCTTGAGCCAAAACTCGCACTTAGACAACTTTGCGAACCACTTCTAAGCTCGTAAGACATCTAGCACCAGACGTAAATGTTGAGTGTGCTCTTGTTCACTCTTCGAATAGATAAGAATATCATCGATGAACACCACCACACACACATCCAAGAGATGATGAAAAGTCCGGTTCATCTGATCCATGAAAATACCAGGAGCATTGGTCAAACCGAACGGCGTCACCTCAAACTCATAGTGCCCGTATCTAGTGAGAAACGCGGTCTTCGGTATATCTTCCGGCTTCACTAGAATCTGATGATACCGCGACCTGAGATCAATCTTGGAAAATACACTGGCTCCCTTCAACTGATCAAACAAATCTTCAATCCTGGGCAAAGGATACTTGTTCTTGATAGTCACCTTGTTAAGTTCCCGGTAATCTATACATAGTCTCATGCTGCCATCTTTCTTCTTGACGAACAATACCGGAGCACCCCAAGGAGACACACTGGGTCTTATGAAACCCTTATTAATCAAATCCTGCAACTGAACCTTCAACTCCTTCAACTCTGCAGGAGCCATACGATATGGAGCCTTCGAGATCGGAGCAGTTCCGGGCACCAAATCGATGTTGAACTCTACTTCTCGTTCCTGTGGTATCCCTGGCAACTCTTCTGGGAACACATCAGCATAGTCACGGACCACCGGAATGGCTTCCAACTTTTCTTCCTCAGTCACATCCTTGACCTGACACAGGTACATTGTCTCACCCTTGCGCTGCAGCCTGCGCATCGTCATTGCGGAGACTATCTTCACACCCTTTCCCATGGGCTTCCCGACATGGGTCACTCTCTTCACGTTAGGACCACACAATGTGACAGCCTGATCTTGGCATCGGAAAGTCGCTTGATACTTTTCTAACCAATCAATACCCAAGATCACAACGAACTCAATCATAGGAAACTCCTTCAAATCGGCTTCAAAATGTACCCCCGAGATCACAACAGGAACACTTCTGTATTCCCGAAGACAAGCAAAGTCCTCTCCCGAAGGTAGAGTTATTACAGATTTGACAGGAGACTCTCCCATCAGGTTAGCTTTCACAATAAACGAACTAGCAACAAAAGACACAGTAGCACCAGTATCAAATAGAACATAGGAATCAAAATCATGAACAAGAAAAGTACCCGTGACCACATCTGGCTGAGCATCTACCTCTTCCTGGGTCATGCAGAAGATCTTGTTTCTAACCAATGCTTGGCTAGTTGTTGCTGCCAAACTCTTCTTAGGACAGAATATTGACTTATGACCTGCTTCACCGCAATCGAAGCACACAATCGGTGTCCCATCACACTTCTTACCCGGGTGAAACTCTTTCTTGCAGCCTTGACAGATTCTCGGGCCCTGACTCAAAGCTGGTCGAGCACTCTGCTGAGGTTTCGGAGTAGACTCGAACCGGGTCTTCTTAGCTGGTGCTGGAGTAGGAACTGAAGCAACCCTCTTCTTGGCCGTGTCATCATAAGAAACCGAGGACTGGACCTCTAGAGCTACCTCGTAAGCTTCCTAGAAAGTTTTCACCCTGCTACTGATCACATGAACCCGGATGTGGGAATCAATCTTCTTGATGTACCTCTTGACCCGCTCGGCTTTAGAAGGTATGACTGCTGATGCGAACCGAGAGAGCTCTGTGAACTTGTCCGTGTAGGCTTGGACGGACATGCTACCCTGGGTGAATGAGAGGAACTCTTCTTGCTTCTGCCATTTCATTTCCTCAGGATAGAACCGGTCTTGAACTTTCTTAGTGAAGTCCTCCCAACTCAGATTCAGGTCCGTCTCGGGGTCGGCTCGCAATGTACTCCACCAATTGTCAGCTTCGTCCTTTAGATAAAAGGTCGCTATTGGAACTCTTTCCCGCTCAGAACATGATAAGGCATCAAACATCTTCCGCATCTCTCGAATCCAGTTCTCGAGAACGGTCGGGTCTGCTGTCCCATCATAAACCGGCGGACGAAGGCGTGCAACCCGATCAAAGGATGACTGATTGTTCTGAGGTCGAACACTATTCTGTGCTAAAGTGAGGATAGCATCTTCCAGGTTACGGCGTCGTAGGTGAAAATTGGGTCTTGGAGTCGACATTCTAAAAGCAACAATCAAGTTATAAAAACAAACACAAGCACGTAATGTCGCAAAAGAACGCAGAAAGAAAAAAAATATCTTATCCCGGCTTCTACCCATGGCTTCACTCACTTAGGTTTTCATTTTAGGCTAAGTTTCTCTCGTGATTCATAAAGCGCTCATCTTTCCAAGTTACTTATGGAGAAGTAACTTTAGGGTTTTAACCTATGCTCTGATACCAACTGTAACGACCTGGCTTTTCTAGGCTGTCGATTTACGAAGGAAATCGACAAATGGATCATTACCAACATAAAACTTAACAATAATATTATAATTAAAGTCTAAAATTCCTTTTATTAGCTAAAAACTGAAGTAATAATCCCAAAAGTATGTGAATAAATACTTAAAATACATAATTAAATGAGGTCTTTCCCAACAGGCTGGGAACGGCTAACTAATAAGCAAAAAGGAAATACTCAAAGCAAACTACGGTTGCTCTAAACAACTCTAAAACACACAGCCCGAGCCAACGTATGCCCATTCTAAGCCTCAGCATCATCACCTGAAATGGGGGGGGGTCCACCGTCAGTGGCGAGTAACTAGGTTGTCCCGCTTAAATGAGGGACCGTTAACCATATAATAGCATAGAATCAAACGAGGAAATCATACAAAAATACTTATGAAATACATACAAAATACGTACAAAAATACGTAGAAAATACGTACAAAAATACGTACATAAATACGTACAAAAATACGTACATAAATACGTACAAAGTACGTACAAAATACGTATAAAAATACGTATACAATACGTATACAATACCTGCAGAATACGGTTAGGAATACATACAAAATACGTACACAATATAGATACAAATACGTACAACATACGATTACAAATACGTACAACCTACAAATACAAATACGTACATCATACAAATACAATTACGTACATCTTACAAATATAAATACGTACACCATACATATACTCAAAAATACACCAATAAAGTACAGACTTACCAGACGTATGCAGCGGAAGACTTAATATTACTAAAATAATACATATATACACGTAAATACACATATACACATAACCCTTCCCGTGAACTACTTATTTATCATATTTTACCCTTAAACCCTCATTTAACCTTCTTATCGGATCGGTCATAATGCTCGTTGTGGATCCCGTGTGCACCACAACTTTCCTAAAACATGTCGGGGTGAAACAAGTTTATTCAACCCGTAGCCCTCCTTTGCAAGAACTAAGCCTAAGCTATGGCCATAACCCCTAAATAGCAGCTCGTGTACTACTACTTAGACGACTACATATCTTAAGATCCAGAACTGCCCAGAGACCGCAATAGGGCAGTGGCTTCGACTTAACCCGATCTGATGACTCGTGTATCATCAAAAGGGGCGTCCTTACGTATCTTGTCTTTTCTAAAGGCCATCGTGAGACCACTAATTAACAACCAATATCTAAAGGCCATCTTGAGACCACTAATTCATATCGTATCTTATTACATTCCTTCTTATTCATATTATTACATTCCTTCATATTACAACTTATCTTCTTTAATTCCTTCTTATTTCCTTTAAATTATATTAATTATAATAATTCCTACAATTACCTTCTAATATTATTATATGTCAAAAATTAAACTAAAAATTGATTAAAAACCAATAGGACCATTCGACATTTTGGGGTTGACATAAATAATTAAATAAATTTATTCAATTATCATATAAACACTTTAATAAATCACATAAAAAAAACAGTTATCAACATAAATTACGTAAAACATGATAAAAATCCTTTTTTTTCTTAGGTTGTACCACTCGACATTTTGGGAATAATTTACCAAAATTTACACTTTAAATTAATTAAGTACAATTATCAATAATTAACATTTAAACTTAATAATCAACAAATAAATCTTGCTTAAATATTAAATCATCAATATTGGTCATAATAACAAGATCAAAAACAACCTTTTAACATACATACCACACGCCTTTTTGGCTTAATAATAATATCAAGAACAATTTTCAAGAATTAATAATAGCATGCTTAATTTAAAGATTAACTAAAGATTAAATTAAAGACTTATAATAATAATTCAAGATTTAACAAGATTAATCAAGAAAAAAATCAGATTTTTATTCCTTTTAATCATAAGGCCACTCGACAACTTCATCAACATGAGCAAAATAATTATTTTAATTTAAGACTTTTATTTCACAATTAAATATTAAAGATTATCATATAAATTCAAGAAAAACATTATAAATCATCATATCATCTTGTTAAATACTCGACATTCAAGAATTAATCAAGAACAAAATTTCAACAATTTTTATACAATTATATAACATAACTATGCATTTCAATAAATTATTCTATACAAAATATTAATCTAACAATTAAAGATTCAACAAGATTACACATTTATATCAAGAAAATAACATGTCTAAAAGTATCATATGGTTCGAAATATTACACCCTAACATGATACTAATTCTTTTAATTTTCCTAGTTTTAATCCTAATTAACTATATGAGAAACTACCCTAATCTAAGTAGGCAAGTCTAGTTACCTGGATTGGAGAAAGAAATCAGAAAAATCACACCTTGATCACTCTAAAATCACACGGCCAACTTGAGGAAACTTTTAGGGTTTTCTTTTGAGTTTTGTAGTATAAGAAAATGTATATATTAAATTAGGTTAAAGGCTTGTTCCTATTTATATTAATAGGAACCCAAAAGAAAAATAAATAAAAACAAAAGGGGAGGGGGCCGTGAAAGTAGAGAGGAAATAGGGGGAGGAGAGTGAAATTGGGGGACTTAGCAAAATTAGTTAGGGGTAGGTTTACTAATTGAAATTAAATAATTAATCATATTAATAAGGAAAAATTGCCAAGAATAAGCCAACCTTTGGCTGATCTTCCACATTTAAGCCAACCTTTTGAAAATCCAGAAATAAGCTAACCTTATTATCATTTAAGCCAAAAATAGGTTAAGCGAATATTTAATCTATTAGTTATCTGTTGTTTCAAGTTATTGTTATCATTTAAAGCAAAAAATAGGTTGAATGATTGTAAAATAGTGATAAAAAACAATAGAAAATAACATGTTAAATAATCGTTTGACTTATTTTTGGCTTAAATGATAACAAGGTTAGCTTATTTCTGGATTTTCAAAAGGTTAGCTTATTTATGGAAGATCGCCCAAAGGTTGGCTTATTCTTGGCAATTTTTCCTATTATTAATTAAATAAATATAATTTACTTAATCAATTGTAAATTAGGATGGAAATTAATCCTAGCCCATACATAAGGGCCGACCAAGGGGATCAAAGGAATTGGGTCATCGGCCCAATTTCGAGATAAGATAACGAAATAAAATAAAACAGTCCAAATATTCGGGCCTTTTGGACTTAGAATATTAAAATAATATAAATAAACCGCAAAATTTTTTGGCCCTAAATTTCGGGTTATTACATGAAACCTTAAGCAAGACTTTGTCACCTACCTCGAAAGCCAGCGGTCTACGTCGATTATCGGCGTAGGATTTCTGATGACTCTAAGCGGCCTGCATCTTAGACCGGATGACTCGGACCTTCTCGATAGTATCACGTACCATCTCCGGTCCTAAAGACACAAAATCACTAATATCATTCCAACATATAGGACTCCGACATTTCCTGCCATACAGGGCCTCGTACGGAGCCATCTCGATGCTGGAGTGATAGCTATTGTTATAAGAGAACTCTATCAAACAGAGCATACGTACCCAAGAATGATGGTACTCCAAAGTACATGCTCGGAGCATATCCTCCAAAGTCTGGATGGTCCTCTCAGTCTGACCATCGGTCGCCGCATGAAAAGCGGTGCTCAAATTCAGCTTCGTCCCAAAGGCTTCCTAAACTGATTTCCAGAAACGAGATAGAAATCTCGGATCCCGATCAGAAACGATCTCCCTAGGAACTCCGTGAAGTCGGATAATATCCTGAGTATACGCCTTTGCTAGACGTTCCATAGACTAGGTTATCTTCATCGGAATGAATCTAGCGACCTTGGTCAACCTATCCACTATGACCCAAATAGCATTCAAGCCATTACAGGTGGGTAAGCTAACCACGAAGTCCATAGATACCGACTCAAATTTCCAGGTCGGAATAGGTAGTGGCTGCAACAGACCTCCTAGTCTCTGATGCTCGATTTTAACCTTCTAACAGACTAAACATCGAGCTACGAACTCTGCTACGTCCCTCTTCATCTTAGGCCACCAGAATTGGCCTTTGAGGTCCTGGTACAACTTGTTACCCCCAGGATGAACAGAGTAGGGTGAGTTATGTGCCTTAGACATAATTCTGTTCCTAAGATCAGAACAGTCCGGTACACACCACCTCCCTCGGAATCGCAGAATACCATCGGAAGGGATCTCGAAACCTACGGCTCTGCCTTGCCGCAGAGCCTCTCGAATCCTAGCTAACTATGGGTCGTTCTGCTGACCCTCGTGCAATTCCTGAATCAAATCAGGTTCAGCACTCATAGATGTCAAACGAAGTCTGACGGAACTACAGCTTCTAAAGAAGCTCAAGCGATGCTTACGACTTAGTGCATTTGCGACTAAGTTTTCCTTGCCCTCGCAATAGTTAAGCGTCAGGTCGTAGTCCTTAATCAGCTCAAGCCATCGTCTTTGCCTCATATTGAGGTCTTTTTGAGTAAAGATGTACTTGAGGCTCTTGTGATCCGTGAATACTCTACACAAACCACCATAGAGACAGTGCCTCCAGATTTTGAGCGCGAACACTACAGCCGCTAACTCCAAGTCATGCGTAGGATAGTTACGCTCGTACACCTTCAATTGTCTCGATGCGTAAGTGATGACTTTCCCGCCTTGCATGAGCACACATCCTAGGCCACTCTTCGAAGCATCACTATAGACCTCAAAGTCCTCCTTATCGTTCGGAAGGGTAAGTATAAGAGCAGAGACTAATCTCTGTTTCAATTACTGGAATGCTTGCTCGCAAGCCTCCATCCAAACGAAGCGGACCTCCTTCTGTAGGAGACTAGACATCGGCCTAGCAATTTTGGAGAAGTCCTGGACGAATCGTCGATAGTATCCAGCCAATCCCAGAAAACTACGAACCTCCACCACATTTCTCGGGCTACTCCAGTTAACTACAGCCTTAATCTTAGCCGGGTCTACCTTAATGTCGTCCTTACTAATCACGTGACCCAGAAATGCTACTTCTCGAAGCCAGAACTCACACTTGGAGAGTTTCGCGAACCACCTATGACTATGCAATATCTCAAGTACCATCCGGAGATGTTCCGTATGCTCAGACTCATCTCTCGAATAGACTAAGATATCGTCTATAAATACTACGACACACTTATCGAGTAAGTGGTGAAACGTCCGGTTCATCTGGTCCATGAACACGGCTGGCGAATTAGTGAGGCCAAAGGGCATCACCTCGAACTCGTAGTGGCCGTATCTAGTACAAAAAGCAGTTTTCGGAATGTCTTCTTTCTTGACTGGAATCTGATGATATCCAGATCGAAGATCTATCTTCGAAAACACTCCTGCTCCTTTACCAGCAGCATTGGGAGTGCCACGCCAATGGTTTGGCTTCCTCACCTGGACCTGATTAGGAACGAGGATTATCTAGCCTTGTCCAATCTCAGCTGCAAGATGACTAGAGGTACCATCTTTTTACCATTTTCTGTTGCATCGTTTTCTTTTTGAATTTATTTTGTTGTGCTTCTTTGCTTTTTGAGTCTTGCTCATTTTGACCTGGGTCGTCTTAGGTGTATCTTTGGTCTCACCATCCTTTTTGACCTGTTTTTGGAAGCTGAGGCCCAGGTGAGGGTGGACAATGAGAGGCTGGGAGTGGATGACAAGGGGAGGCCTTCCAGGGTCATCCCTATGGAGCCTCCAGCAAGGATGAAGTTTGTCCTGCTGGAGAATAATAAGAGCCTCCCTCTTCGTCCTACTCCCAGGTTTGTGTCGTTGAACCCTGAGGCTGTCAGAGGTGCTCCTAGCAGGCTGCCCCCCAGGCCCAAGGCTGACGTTGAGGCTCCTTCTTCCATTGCTTCAAGGCTGGTGACTGGACCAGGTAGGAGGTCTAGAAGGAGTGCTGGGTTGGCTTCTCCTGTGGCCGGGAGTGCTAGGGCGGCGGCGACCAGGCACCAGGGGTCTTCCCTGGTTATCAATAAAGGTGGGGCCCTATGATCGGTGCATTTGAGCACCATCTTATAGGTCATTTTTCATCCTTTTTAGTCTTTGTTTTGCCCATATTTGTGCATTTTTAATTGATTTCTCCTCCGCTCGTTTCATGTTACCAAGATTTGGATCTCGTTTCATTTTTGGGTATTTTCTATGCATTTTTGAGAGTAAATGAGAATACAAGTGCTTTGATATTTTGCATGAGTTGTTTCAGGTCCACGCCAAAGCATTCGGAGCCTTGTGTGCGAAGCTCGAGCCCGGGAGTGACAATTCAAAGCTTGAAGTGGAATGAAATGGCAGATCCAACGCCGAGCATCCGCTCCATCCCCTTTGAGTGTCCGCTCGGACTGCTTGTCGAAGATGCAGGAGCTTCTTGTTGGAGCTAGAGCGTCCGCTCCCCTTGCCCAGCCTCAGCGCGCCCAAGTACCACCGAGCGTCCGCTCCTACCCTCAGAGCGTCCGCTCAGCCTAGATCAGAGAAGCATTGGCTGCTAGCAAAGGCCAGAGCGTCTGCTCCAACCCATGGAGCGTCCGCTCCAACCCACGGAGCGTCCGCTCGCCATGCATGGAGCGTCCGCTCCCCTCCCTCAGAGCGTCCGCTCCCACCTGCAGCGGCTCATTTATTCTGAATATTCCCTTTCTCTCTCATGTAATATATAAATACCCCAACTCTTCTAGGTTTAAGAAAAACAAAAAATATCAAGATACTTAGCATTATTTTCAGTATGTTAAGAGAAAGAAACACAAGAGTTTTAATAGTTTTAGCTTGTAATCATCAACAATTTATTCTTCATTTGCAATCGATCCATTTATTCAATCTTCTAGTTTGGTAACATTTCTTATCTTTCTTTCTTTGTTATTTGTTCATCATTTGTATGTTATTATTTGTCGAGCTATTACTTCTCATTAGCTATAATCTCTTGGTCATTGTGTTTGTGATTTTAAGTTTAAATCTTTGAAGTAGTATTTGCATGTCTAGTTGTTATTTTCCATGTTTATTAGTTTCTCTACTTCTTCTATCATTTTTGGTCTATTTATGGCTTTTGTTAGTATGAACATCCCTCTCCTAGGCTAGATTTCTAGCTAGGGGAGGGGAAAAATGATAGTATTTTGATTGTTGAACATGGAGTAATTGTTAGTTTGGTATGAAATAACTTGTTGATGCTTGTTTTCTAACATGGATTGAAATGCTAGATTAGGACTTTGGCCAATTTCTAGGATAGAATCTTGGACTAACCGAGTGTGGTTGAGAAATCTAAGCATGAGGTTAGAGACAACATGTTAGGAAGGGTCTAGAGTAATTCGAACCGGGTTGTGAGCGAGGTAGAGAATGAGAGATCTAGTCTACCGAGCGATTCGATCCATGGTGTTTGGTTTGGTCTAGGTTGAGATGTTGCGTGAGTGGGTCGGCTGAGAAATCTAAGCCCTCTTGCATAAACTAATCTCCTTGCTTGAAACAATTGATTTTATGCTTGCTATATGGTTGCTCCATGCTTGATTTTTGGAATATCATGTTTTCCCCTTTTCCCTAGTGCCCTTTAATTGTTGATTTTACATCATTTTAATTTAATTTATTTAATTAGATTTAATTCGTTAAAGTAGTTTAATCACCTTTCCTCTTTATTAAAAAACCCCTTTTCACTCAATAACTTGACTAAGTAATCCGCTAGTTTCTTGTGGTTCGACCCCTTACTTTCCTATACTACTTGTTAGGTTAGCCTAGGGTAATTATTTTTGAACGGATTAGGAACTAACGACCCCTAAGCCCCGATCAAATTGTGGCGCCGTTGCCGGGGAACTACGGTGTTATTTAGCTCGTTATTGTTTGATTTTTTTTATTTTATTTTTACACTTTATTTTCTTTCCTTATTTTCTCTATCATCAAATTAGTGTTATTGTTTGTGGTTGGTGTTGTCAATTGCTAACGCCTTGCTTAGTTATGTTTGATGCTAGTGTTGAATGCAAAGGCGGTCCCAAGGGCCTCCCGAATACTCTCTTAACCTTGAGATCAATCGTACTTTGCGTGGGGTTCGGAATTTGTATCGAGATTTAGGCGAGTTTGGGGAAGACCCTCCCGACACATCGAGCACATCGACCGAAAGCATGGGTGATGAAAATCCCGGCCCGTTGTTCCGAGACTTTGGGGCTCCGGAAAACTATGAGCTTACAAGCGAACTTCTCCTTCCCAAAACCAACACTAATTTCACCATACATCCCCACTACACCAACATGGTCTTGGAAAATCAATTTACGGGGATGGCACATGAAGACCCTATTGAGCATCTCAACCGATTCTTGGAGCTTTGTGCCATGGTTCAAACCAACCAAGTGACTCAAGACTACATCCGGATGCACCTTTTCCGTCACTCTCTCTCCGGGCGTGCCTATAGATGGCTTAAGAATCTTAAGCCACGATCATTGACTACTTGGAGTGAAGTGGCCTCGGCGTTTCTCAAAAAGTTTATCTCCGAAGAAAATACCGTCGAAAAGAGAAGAAAGATTGCTACGTTCCAACAAGAGGATGAGGAGTCACTAAGTGAAGCATGGGAAAGGTTCAATGAGTATGTTCGAGCTTGCTCCAATCATGAATATTCTAAGAACCAACTCATCCGGACTTTCTATGATGGGTTGGATCCTATCCCCAAGTCACATCTCAATGCCGCTTGCGGAGGCCAAATCTCTAAGGTTCCCCAAGCTGAACTAGAAGATAAAATTGAAGAAGTGGTGCGAGATTGTGCATGGGGAGGTCAATCAAGAGCAACAACCAAGAAGCCGGGGAAGTATGAGCTTGACCCCGAACAATTGAAGGCTTACATGGAGCAAATCGTTGACAAAAGGATGGGTAAATCTAAAGTGGCATCAACTTCTACACCATCTACCAAGGCTCCGGTCTTCTCTTGTGAACACTGCGGCGGTACAAACCATGATGCTAGTTATTGTGGTGGTAGGGATTTCCACCCGAAACAAGTGGCGGCAATGGGTTATCAATACAATCAAAGAGATTTCCGAGACAATGTGAGAGGTAACCAAAGGCCTTATGAACAAGGTGGGCAATCCAACTACACCAACAACAACCCCAATCAAGGAGGATACTACAACCACCCAAATCATCCGAACCGACAATCTTTCAATAAGCCACCTTTCAACCAAAACTTCAACCCTCCACAAAATCATCCTAATCCTCCATTCCCTAGCCCTTACATGCCTCACCATACCCCAACTCAAGACACCCAACTCATCTTAGACCAATTCAAAAACCTCCAAAGAGAGATGAGTGGATTCCAAAAGGAGTTAGGTCAATAAAGCACCCAAATCAAAGAAATCACTTCCCACCAAAAAATGACCGACACCCAAATTGCCCAATTGGCCGACAAAGTGGCCCAACTTTCTAATGACAAGCTACCGGGACAACCTTCGGCCAACCCCGCTTCTCACTCCGTGAATGCCATCCATTTAAGATCGGGAACGGTTTATGATGGGCCTACCGAGGAGCAACAAATTAATGAGGAGGAACCCCAAAGTGAAAAAGACAAGGTGGTAGAAGAGGAGGTCATGGTGGAGAATTCAAATGCTAAGGGTGGAAATGATGGCCAAGATTTGGAGGGTGACAAAAGAAAGAAAAAGGATAGGGGGAGAAAAGCAAGTTTGGAAGATGCTACTTCAACCACACCACCGGAATTCGCCAAGTATTCTCCAAAGCCTCCATATCCGGAGAGGCTTGTGGAGAGGAGACTCAATGCAAAGTATCACAAGTTCATGGAATGCATGAAGGGAATCACTCTTAATGTCCCCTTTCTTGAAGCAATCAAAGAGATGCCAACTTATGTGAAGTTCCTCAAAGAACTTCTTTCTAACAAGAGGAAGCAAATTGATGAGATGGTCACTCTACCATCTCAAGTGAGTGCGATCTTGCAACGAAAGATGCCACCCAAGCTAAGGGATCCGAGAAGTTACACTCTACCGGTCATGATAGGTGACTTGGGTACCAAGGGAGCCTTAGCCGACCTTGGGGCAAGTGTTAGTTTGATGCCCCTATCCATTGCTAAACTCTTGGATTATGAGATGATTCCTTCAAGAAAAGTGATTCAAATGGCCGATTGTTCTACCAAGGTTCCTTGTGGAGAGCTCGAGGATGTGCCGATAAGGGTTGGAAATCTCATTGACCCATGCGACTTTGTTGTCATGGATATCGAAGAGGACCTGACCACACCTCTCATCCTAGGTCGGGAAGCTCTTCACACTCTTGGTGTGGTAGTGAATTGCCGAGATAATACCGTAACTTGTGAAGTGGCCGATGAAAGAGTAGTGTTTGAGTTCTCTAAGTTGATGAAGAAACCGATGGTTGAAAAGCTTTGCCGGGTTGATCTTGTGAGTAATGAGCTTGATGAGTGTGAACGGGTTCATCGTAGAAGGGAAGATCCTCTTGAAGAAGTTATGTAATTAGAAGATGGGGTTGAGAAATCCAAGGAGGCTTCGGAACTTGAAGCCTCTCTTGACCAAGCTTGTCCGGTGGAAGATGAACCATTAGACGAGCTCCCATTGATCCAAACCGAGGATAAGGAGGAGAGGACCATGCCTCCTCCTAAGGTAGAATTGAAACCCTTTCCCCCTTCACTCAAATATGCTTTCATTGATAATGCTTGTTGTTACCCTTTTATTGTCAATGCTAGCCTTGATGACCCTTCTTTGGAAAAATTGAAGCAACTTTTGCGAAAATATCAAGGGGTCATCGGGTCTAGCATTGATGATTTGAAAGGGATTAGTCCGAGTTTGTGCATGCATAGGATCCATCTTGATGATGGCCATACCTCCTCTGTAGAACCTCAAAGAAGGTTGAATCCCACCATGAAAGAGGTGGTGAAGAAAGAGGTCTTGAAACTCCGTGAGGCGGGGATTATCTACGCTATCTCTGATAGCAAGTGGGTAAGTCCCGTCCATGTGGTTCCCAAAAAAGGGGGTATGACCATTATCAAGGATGACAGGGGGAATAATGTCTCCACCCGGACGGTGACCGGGTGGTGGATGTGCATTGACTATCGTAGGCTCAACAAAGCCACGAAGAAAGATCATTACCCCTTGCCTTTCATGGACCAAATGTTGGAGAGGTTAGTAGGACATTCTTACTTTTGCTTCCTTGATGGGTATTTGGGATTTTTCCAAATCCCGATCCACCCCGAGGATCAAGAGAAGACTACTTTCACATGCCCATTTGGGACATTCGCATACCGGAGAATGCCCTTCGGTCTATGCAATGCCGCATCTACTTTTCAAAGGTGCATGTCCGCTATCTTCTCCGACATGCTAGAGGATTCTATTGAAGTATTTATGGATGATTTTAGTGTTTGTGGTTCATCTCTTGACAATTGTTTAGCTAATCTCGAGCGAGTATTGAAGCGTTGTCAAGAGACGAATCTTGTTTTGAACTGGGAAAAATGCCACTTTATGGTTGAGGAAGGCATAGTCCTTGGCCATAAAGTCTCGAAAAAGGGTATTGAGGTAGATCCGGCCAAGGTGGCCGCAATAGAGAAGCTTCCCCTACCTACTACGGTGACCGGAGTCCGGGCTTTCCTCGGGCATGCCAGGTTCTACCGTAGGTTCATTAAAGATTTATCTTCTATTGTGCGCCCCTTGACCGACTTGCTTCATAAGGATAGGGAGTTCGAATTCGGAGATTCTTGCATTAAGGCTTTTGAAACTTTAAAAAGTGCCTTGATTAGTGCGCCTATAGTGCAAGCCCTGGATTGGGACTTACCTTTTGAGCTAATGTGTGATGCGAGTGACTTTTCAGTGGGAGCGGTGATAGGGCAAAGAAAGGATAAGAAGCTTCATGTGATTGCTTATGCTAGTAGAACTTTGGATGAAGCTCAAAAGAACTACACCACCACAGAGAAGGAGATGCTCACCGTTGTCTTTGCTTTTGATAAGTTTCGATCATATCTGATGTGCAACAAGGTGGTAGTGTACACCGATCACACGGCAATCAAGTATCTATGGGCCAAGAAGGATTCTAAGCCCCGCCTCATCAGATGGGTACTTCTCCTCCAAGAATTTGATGTTGAGATTCGAGATAAGAAGGGTTGTGAAAATTATGTGGCCAATCATCTTTCCCGGTTGCCCCTTGATCATCCCACATATGAAGAGGAAGAGCTACCTATTGATGATGAGCTTCGTGATGAAGCTTTGATGGCAATCGTCTCCAAGACTATTCCATGGTTCGCCGACATGGCGAATTTCCTTGTATGTGGAAACTTCCCTCAAGACTTCGATTCCCACCGAAAGAAAAGAATAATCAAGGAGTCTCGCCGCTACTTTTGGGAAGACCCCTACCTTTACAAGAAGTGTAGTGATGGGTTGTTCCGGCGGTGTGTTCCGGAATACGAGGTGGAAGGGGTCTTGAAGCATTGTCACTCTTTACCAAGCGGAGGCCATGGTGGTGTTGATAAGACGGCAGCCAAGGTTCTTGAATGCAAGTTGTGGTGGCCTTCATTGCACAAAGATACTCACTCATTCATCCAAAGATGTGACCGATGCCAAAGGACCGGGGGAATTACAAAACGTCATGAGATGCCCCAAAACTATACTTTGCATGTTGAGCCTTTCGATGTGTGGGGAATCGACTTCATGGGTCTTTTTGTATCATTGTGTGGCAACCTCTACATTCTAGTGGCGGTAGACTACATGACTAAGTGGATTGAAGCAATTGCCTCCCCAACCAATGACCACAAGGTAGTGGTCCGTCTCCTCAAGAAGGTTTTATTCCCTAGATTCAGAGTACCTCGATGCATCATAAGCGATGGGGGCTCTCACTTCGCGAAAAATCACTTTCGTGCACTCTTGAAGAAGTATGGAGTCACCAAAAGAGTGGGCTTTCCCTACCACCCTCAAACCCAAGGGCAAGTCGAGGTGTCCAATAGAGAAATCAAGAACCTTTTAGAGAAGATGGTGAATCAAACGCGAAAGGATTGGTCGTTGAGATTGGATGATACGCTTTGGGCTCTTCGGACGGCCTACAAGACTCCGATAGGTACAACTCCTTACCGGCTAGTTTATGGAAAAGGGTGTCATTTACCGGTGGAACTAGAATACAAAGCTTGGTGGGCTTTGAAGCACTTGAACATGGATTTGGATGCCGCCGGAAAAGCACGATTCCTCAAGCTAAGTGAGTTGGAAGAGCTAAGACATGATGCCTATGAGAGTTCCAATGTAACGCCCCAGATTTTGGGCTAGTTTCGTGTTAGGTTGTTAGTATTTATTGTTGTTGCGGTGCATGGTCTAAAATTTATTTTAGACTATTTTTAATGTTTTAGTGTAACCATTATTTTTAATGGTTTATTATTTCTTAGTTTTATTTTATTTTAATTAATTAGAATTTTATTATTTAATTTTCTAATTAATTAATTAGTTTTGGGCCAAGTGCAAAATTATCCATGATTAGTCATGAATTAGTGCAAATGGCCCAAGTGTTCATTTTGGCCCTTGTTTAAGCCCATAACCGGTTTCCTCTTGTTTGATGGCAAGTTTTTCCATTTGCTTCATGTTCACACCTACACTAACCTCTATAAATAGAGGAGTTAGTAAGGCCTTAAGAGTATTTTGTTCATTTGCTAAATCAATCATCCTTTGCCATCTCTTTTAAAGGCAAACTTTCTCTCCATTTTGCCTTACACTCTCACTCCATTTTTGATGTCTCAAACCCAAGTGTGTTCTTCATCTTTTCTAAACCAAAACTTAAAGATTCTATGTCCTTTGATCTTTAAGTATTAAAACATATTCTAAACCTCAACAATTTCATGCAAGAACACTAGTTAGTGTTGGTTTTGGGTCTTGTTTGAGAGGGTCTTTTGGAAGCCGTGCTGGGCAGCAACCGTGCAGTAGGGGGCAGCAACCGTGCAGTAGGGGCAGTAGCCGTGGCTGGGCAGCAACCGTGCAGTAGGGGCAGCAGCCGTGCAGAAGGGGCAGTAGGTGGTGCAGCCGTGGTGGTGGCCTCTTGGTTGCCATGTTCGTGTGCAAGGTAACCGTGTTGATGGCCGTGCAAGAAGACGTTCCGGACTGCATATTTGTGTTGATTTGTGTGTAATCTTCAATAAGGTAACATACTAACTCAACTTAATTGGTACCCTATGTTTATAGTATAGATTAAATACATGTTTAGGATGTTTGTTGATGATTGTTCATGATTTTATGTATGATTTCATAATCTGATTTTTATGTGTTTGTATGGTGTTTTAGTGATGTTTTTCATGATTCTATGATTAGTTATACATTATTATATGATCATGATTTATGTGTCAAAGTTTGATGAATTTTGGATAAGTTTATGTTGATGATTATGATGATATGCGTGTAGTTTGTGAGTTTGGATGAGTTCTTGGTTGAAGATCTTGAATCTTGATTGAGTTCTTGGTTGAAGATCTTGAATCTTGAATGAGTTCTTTATGAGTTCTTTATGAGTTCTTTGAGTTCTTGATGAGTCTTTATGAGTTCTTGATTGAATCTTGTAAGTTAAAGAAATGGTTTAAATAGTAAAGGAAGTTAAAGATTAGGATTGAGTTGATTAAAGGATGAATAAAGATTAATGATTAATGATTGGTTAGGCTCAAGAATAAGGCTAGAGGCAGTTCTTGAGAATAACTTCGATGTTTTAACTAGATTAAATTCGAGAATCGAGGCTTTAGGCAGTTCTTGAACTTAGTTTAGTTAAGTTGAGGTAATAATGAATAATATGATTAAATTGAGTAATGAATTGATTAATTAAGATTAGCTTGATTTCATTTTTAGACGCCTGATACTTTGAGTAAGATTCATTGTATTCGGGTTAAGACGTTGCCCCTAACCCATCCGCGGTATTGGGTTAGTTGGAGTCATACTATGTGATCTTTGTGAATTCCAGTAAGATTGGTTTCACGGGACATGGATTTCCAGTAAGATTGGTTTCATGGGGTTTGGGAGTAAGATTCTCAAATCCGAACATAGTAGAAAGTTCGAGCGCGTAAGATGCGTTCGTACGAGCACAGTCCGGTCTAGAATATGAATGATTGCGCCAAAGATAGTTGATTAGGTTGGTTTGGGTCGAGTTCACGTTTTGGGTTGTTCTCGTACTTTGTTTAACGATGTTGTTGTTTGATTTATGCTATGTACATGTGTGTTTCCATTAGGGTGAGTCAGTTATGTTACTCGCCACTGATGGTGGACCGTTGTTATATTTTTCAGGTACTGCAGATGATGATGCTCTTGCCTAGTTTTGGGTTGGGCGAGCGACGTTTCTTTCTTTTGTTACCTGTTGTATTTACTGATGTTGTAGTATTGGTAGTGATAGTTTGTTTAGATGCTACTCTTTAGATTTTAGACTTTTATATTTTGTTTAAAGACTCTGACACGTAGTTGGAGTTAACTCGTATTTTTAGTATTTTTAGTTTGACTTTTGGAATTAGTATGTACAAACTTGTGGGTATTTGTACTTTTGTGGTTTAGTAATAATATTTGAGGAATTAGTTTTATTTCTTAAGTATTTTAAGTTGTAGTTTCTAACTACTCGACTCGTCGGTTTCTTCCGCGCCGATTTAAGCGAGTCGGGTCGTTACAGTTGGTATCAGAGCCGAATAGGTCTTAAGTGAAGTTTTAGGATTTGAGTTAAACCCGGGAGTTGAGAGTTTTATTTTCCCGAGTGATTAAACCAAATTCTAGGATTATGTGATGGGAGAAGAGTGACGGGTAGAATAATCCGGGATAAGACTCTTTTTCCTACCTTCTTTTGTGTGTATTCTTAACTTGAGTGTGGATTATTAATCCACATTATTTGTTTATTTGTGTCCTTATCGTGTTACGTTTCGACGTGTTCACACCTCGCTGGTCGAGTTCAGGACGACAGAGATTACGAGCGCTCGAGGAAGCGACTTTTACGCTAGCGCAATTTAGTCGTCAGCTATCGGGATCGCAGTCGACGTTCGATCGTATCGCTCGTCTTCGACCACCGACTTACGATAGGGTTGTCGACCCTACGATGTAGAAGAGTTGAAATCCACGAGATAGGAAGCTCTTCAACGTTACGTTTGGTCCGAGCACGAGAAGAACCAGTTCGTCACCTACCACTCGCGAGGAGATGTCGATAACTGGTGGAGCATAGCTAGGAACGCGCATTTACCCCGCATTCGATATCGTGGTACGAGTTCGTAGCTAAGGCCCAGAGGAGGTTCTACCCCGACGAGTTGCAGTGGCGGAAACCAGAGGAGTCTCTTACTCTCATCCAGGGTAAGATGATAGTTCAAGCATACCCCGATAGGTTCGCTGAATTATCGAGGTTCGCTACGTCAGTCGTTCCATCTGAGGAGGAGCGGGTCAAGCGTTACGTCAAGGACCTGAATACGAGGATTCGCGTTCGTATGATCAGCAGTGGAGCGAAGTCGTTACGGCAAGCTTACGAGGTAGCACTCGACTTTCAGGCGTCTGTTATCGAGGAGGATGCTAGCTAGAAGAAGACCCCGACCCCGAGAATGTTGCTATCCTTTGGGAAGCTCGATTTAGTACTCTTAGCAGTACCCCCTCCGACCGCTTGATCGCATTAGGATTTCGACGGTTCGAGGTATAGAAGTTGCGCCAAGAACTTCCACCCAGGGAAGCGATGTGACGACACGCCTATGGCATGTTTCGTCGGCAGGAGAGGAGCTTTCGACATCGGCTAAACCTCCAATGAAGGATCGAGTCCGTTGTTCGACCAAGGCAGAAGCAGAGGTGCAGTTCGATGGAGTCTCGGTTTTTCGTTAGTTCGTTTATAACTCTTCCTTTGGGAGAGGATCTTGTTTGTCAGCTCGAGTTCCGAGGTTTGCCTATCGTGTTAGCTGGTGACGCAGGCGACAACCGATTTGAAGAATTTCCCGCTGATAGAGTTCGATGTCATTATTGGCATGAATTGGCTGTTGAGGTGTCGAGCGATCATTCGATGCCGAGATCAGTCAGTGACATTCCGAGGATCTCAGGGCAACCGAGTTACCTACTTTGGGTTCTTCCTTAAGAAAGGAGTGAAGGTAATCTCAGCCTTGAAGATGAGGAAGCTTCGCCAGAAGGGCGATATGGAGACTTTTCGAAGACCGCTTCTTCGTACGAATACGACCACTACGGGTTTTGAAGTGATGTTGTCAGTTTCATTTACGCTTTACCGTGTTCATAGATCGGATGAACCGAACTTTTCATCACTTACTCGATAAGTGCGTCGTAGTCTTCTTCGATAATATCTTAGTCTAAGCGAGAGACGAGTCTGAGCTTGCAGATCATCTCCGTATGGTACTAAGGATATTATGGAGCAGCAGATGATTCGCGAATATCTCCAGGTGGGAGCTTTGTCTTCGCGAATTTGTATTTCTGAGTCGCGTACTCAACAAAGGAAGGTGTTAAGGTAGACCAGACTAGAACTTATAGGGGAGTAATTGTGGTCAGGAAACCGCTTGACCAACCATATTCAACTTGAATCTAATTGAACCAAACCTATTTGATCACCCTTACAATTGATTTACGATTAACCTTATTTCCGTTGTTGAACTTATTTTTGTGAGTACTCTCATTGTTAACATAAGTAGCACTATCGATTCATTGTTACTTCTAATTGTTAACAATATCGTTATTACCTTGTTCTAGTCGATTCTTTAACGTCCATGATGCCTTCATTATCATTTAGGACAATTTGTTATATTGATTGTCATTCCTTTATTCGACGTCATAAGTTCTTAACCCTTGATCATGAGCGTCGTAATCCATTGTCATCTTTTATGTCATCGTCACCATTGATCATAGTCGATATTGTCATCTATGATCACCCATCTTCGATGTTTTCATCATCATACCTAATTGAGGCCATCATAAAATCATTAACGTTGTTCATGTTGGCCAACCTTGTGTTTAACATCATTTCACCTTGTGTCATCCACTGTGTTTTTGGCCATTGTTGTTGTGAATATCATCCATCATCACTAGGATTCATCGATGGATAAGTTATGCCATTTACACACCCTTGTATCATTATTTTTATTGCATCCATATATATATTTATGTATATATATATTTATTATTTTGTAATCATAGTTATCCTATTTCTCGTAAATCGATATACTTATCGAGACGTTCTTTAATTTCTATATAATATTCGATATTCATATCAGACATTTATTCGCATCTTTGTTATTTTCATCATTCAAAGGTGGGCATTGTTTTGATCCCCGCATTCTAATCCAGATAATCTAAACCTGATATGGAATTTTGGAATTAATTGTTTGTTTTGGAATTTTATTCGATCGTCCAAGACAACTGGTTGTTTCCTTCTTTTACCTTGATCGACCCATTGTGTCTGCATTTCAATTTTGGCCAATCGATCATAACCCGTATTCCAGTTTTCGGTCATTTGATTGTTTTTACACCTCTAAGAGTTAAGTCTATAGTCTAGAGGAGTAGCATGAGTATGTGACCGAGGTTCGTAGTTCTGGATTCGTAGTTGAATCAGAAGTTGGACCTTGCTCCTGTCTTGACCTTCCAAGCGAGGAGGAGGATCCCGAGGTCTTTAGTGGTGCGTCGATGAATGCTGGAGTTTGTTCAGGACTTCGACGAACGTTTTCGATCGTGCAGGCAAGACGAGCTGAGTGGCTGAAGCATCAAGTCGCGAGGATCAGTTGAACGTTGGTGGAAGCCGAAGTTCTGTCAGTTTTCGTCTGACTTTTTGTGTGTCGAGCCCAGTTTACTGATGGTGAATAATCTCCTTTGCTTGAATTTCGGGACGAAATTCTTTTAAGGAGGGGAGATTGTAACGCCCCAGATTTTGGGCTAGTTTCGTGTTAGGTTGTTAGTATTTATTGTTGTTGCGGTGCATGGTCTAAAATTTATTTTAGACTATTTTTAATGTTTTAGTGTAACCATTATTTTTAATGGTTTATTATTTCTTAGTTTTATTTTATTTTAATTAATTAGAATTTTATTATTTAATTTTCTAATTAATTAATTAGTTTTGGGCCAAGTGCAAAATTATCCATGATTAGTCATGAATTAGTGCAAATGGCCCAAGTGTTCATTTTGGCCCTTGTTTAAGCCCATAGCCGGTTTCCTCTTGTTTGATGGCAAGTTTTTCCATTTGCTTCATGTTCACACCTACACTAACCTCTATAAATAGAGGAGTTAGTAAGGCCTTAAGAGTATTTTGTTCATTTGCTAAATCAATCATCCTTTGCCATCTCTTTTAAAGGCAAACTTTCTCTCCATTTTGCCTTACACTCTCACTCCATTTTTGATGTCTCAAACCCAAGTGTGTTCTTCATCTTTTCTAAACCAAAACTTAAAGATTTTATGTCCTTTGATCTTTAAGTATTAAAACATATTCTAAACCTCAACAATTTCATGCAAGAACACTAGTTAGTGTTGGTTTTGGGTCTTGTTTGAGAGGGTCTTTTGGAAGCCGTGCTGGGCAGCAACCGTGCAGTAGGGGGCAGCAACCGTGCAGTAGGGGCAGTAGTCGTGGCTGGGCAGCAACCGTGCAGTAGGGGCAGCAGCCGTGCAGAAGGGGCAGTAGGTGGTGCAGCCGTGGTGGTGGCCTCTTGGTTGCCATGTTCGTGTGCAAGGTAACCGTGTTGATGGCCGTGCAAGAAGACGTTCCGGACTGCATATTTGTGTTGATTTGTGTGTAATCTTCAATAAGGTAACATACTAACTCAACTTAATTGGTACCCTATGTTTATAGTATAGATTAAATGCATGTTTAGGATGTTTGTTGATGATTGTTCATGATTTTATGTATGATTTCATAATCTGATTTTTATGTGTTTGTATGGTGTTTTAGTGATGTTTTTCATGATTCTATGATTAGTTATACATTATTATATGATCATGATTTATGTGTCAAAGTTTGATGAATTTTGGATAAGTTTATGTTGATGATTATGATGATATGCGTGTAGTTTGTGAGTTTGGATGAGTTCTTGGTTGAAGATCTTGAATCTTGATTGAGTTCTTGGTTGAAGATCTTAAATCTTGAATGAGTTCTTTATGAGTTCTTTATGAGTTCTTTGAGTTCTTGATGAGTCTTTATGAGTTCTTGATTGAATCTTGTAAGTTAAAGAAATGGTTTAAATAGTAAAGGAAGTTAAAGATTAGGATTGAGTTGATTAAAGGATGAATAAAGATTAATGATTAATGATTGGTTAGGCTCAAGAATAAGGCTAGAGGCAGTTCTTGAGAATAACTTCGATGTTTTAACTAGATTAAATTCGAGAATCGAGGCTTTAGGCAGTTCTTGAACTTAGTTTAGTTAAGTTGAGGTAATAATGAATAATATGATTAAATTGAGTAATGAATTGATTAATTAAGATTAGCTTGATTTCATTTTTAGACGCCTGATACTTTGAGTAAGATTCATTGTATTCGGGTTAAGACGTTGCCCCTAACCCATCCGCGGTATTGGGTTAGTTGGAGTCATACTATGTGATCTTTGTGAATTCCAGTAAGATTGGTTTCACGGGACATGGATTTCCAGTAAGATTGGTTTCATGGGGTTTGGGAGTAAGATTCTCAAATCCGAACATAGTAGAAAGTTCGAGCGCGTAAGATGCGTTCGTACGAGCACAGTCCGGTCTAGAATATGAATGATTGCGCCAAAGATAGTTGATTAGGTTGGTTTGGGTCGAGTTCACGTTTTGGGTTGTTCTCGTACTTTGTTTAACGATGTTGTTGTTTGATTTATGCTATGTACATGTGTGTTTCCATTAGGGTGAGTCAGTTATGTTACTCGCCACTGATGGTGGACCGTTGTTATATTTTTCAGGTACTGCAGATGATGATGCTCTTGCCTAGTTTTGGGTTGGGCGAGCGACGTTTCTTTCTTTTGTTACCTGTTGTATTTACTGATGTTGTAGTATTGGTAGTGATAGTTTGTTTAGATGCTACTCTTTAGATTTTAGACTTTTATATTTTGTTTAAAGACTCTGACACGTAGTTGGAGTTAACTCGTATTTTTAGTATTTTTAGTTTGACTTTTGGAATTAGTATGTACAAACTTGTGGGTATTTGTACTTTTGTGGTTTAGTAATAATATTTGAGGAATTAGTTTTATTTCTTAAGTATTTTAAGTTGTAGTTTCTAACTACTCGACTCGTCGGTTTCTTCCGCGCCGATTTAAGCGAGTCGGGTCGTTACATCCAAAGTGTACAAGGAGCAATCAAAGAAGTGGCATGGTCGGAGGATCAAGGATCGTAATTTCCAAATGGGTGACAAAGTGCTCCTTTTCAATTCTAGGCTGAAGTTGAGAGCCGGGAAGCTCAAATCTAATTGGTTTGGTCCCTATACGATCACTAAGGTGTCTCCATATGGGTCATTTGAGCTCCAACAAGGCGACAATGTGTTCAAGGTCAACAGCCAAAGGATAAAGAAGTATTACTCCAACGAAGAGATCCCCGACCATTCTTGCTTGTGGTTGGATGTTGTGAGGGATGATCCCTCTTTTGATTGAGAACTTATCATGGATGGTCCAATGCTTAGAGACCTTAAAACTAAGCACTCTTCATGCCCTCCGCCTTTGTGGTGGGGGGGCCGCGTCAAGCTAATGACATTAAAGAAGCGCTTCCGATAGGCAACCCGTGTATCCCTTTTTTTGTGAATAGTTGTTTGAACAATTTTAGTTTTTAGCTTTTGTATTCGTGGTATTGCCATTTCTTGCTTGGTAGTGACGGAAATTCCGGAGGGATTTCGTTTGGTGAGGGGGGTAGAGCTCATTGTAGGTCTCCCTTTTCAAATTTTTTTCGAAATTCCGTGGAATTCCGGGCTTTTTGAGGCATAGGATGACCAATTTAATGGCCATTACTAACCTTTTTTCCCCACAATTGGCTAATCTTTTGGTGAGTGCCAAAATAGTAAGTGGAGTTTTTTTGAAGTGATGGAGCGTCCGCTCTTAGGTGAGGAGCGTCCGCTCTCAGTGGGTAATTTTAGAACAGAAAGTGCTTTGAAGACGTGGAGCGCTCGCTCGGGGTAAGCGAGCGCCCGCTCCCACTTGCCCAGTTGCATACTGCCTTCTCTTTAAGGGGGGGAGCGTCCGCTCTGGCTGGAGCGAGCGTCCGCTCCCATTTGCCCAGTTGCACAGTTTTTTTTTCTACGCGAGGAGAGCGCCCGCTCCTGGGTTCGAGCGTCCGCTCGCGGCTACCAGTTTGCTCACTGCCTCTCGTTCTTCTTTGGTGAGCGTCCGCTCCGCGTTCTCCAACTAAAAAAAATAGAAAAAAATAATTTTCGAATTAAAACTGAATGGGGGACGCTCGTAACTCACTTCACTTCATCTTCTCAACATAACCATTCTCTTACTGTCTCTCCTCTCATACTCTCTCATAACTCCATTAATCTCCATCTCAAAACCTCCATTTTTTCATCAAATTCTCACCAAAAACTCAAGCCACTCTCTCTCCTCACTATTTTTCGCACGGCTAAGCTAGGGCGTTTTAGGGCTCGTTTTTTCTCTTTCTATCACCTAGGGTTTCAATATTTTTGCTCAAATCCATTTGGTAATGCTTTCAAACTCCTTATTTATGCTTAATTCAAGGTTATGTATGCATTTCATGTTCAATTTTGAAATTTTTGTTAAATTTGTTCATGATTTATGTTGTTGAGTGTTTGAATGAAGTATGTAGGTTTGTGTTTGAATATGTTCTTGCCTTATGATTTTGATGATTATAGGTTGCTAGATTCAAGTTTTTTTTGATGTTTTTGAGCATTTATTTGTAGAAATCTTTCTTTGGGTACTTGAATCTAGCAATTGAATTTTTGAGTTTGGACCCTATTTTTGGCCATGAAACCCCCAAATTAATTTTTACCCCATGCCATTGTTTTGTTTCATGTTTAAGTTCTCTTGGTAAATTTTGGTTGACCATGAAATTTGTTCTTAGCCAAAGTATTAGTGTTTGAGCACATTTTTTTTTGGTGTATGACTCATCATTTTGGGAGTTAAGCATGTTAATATGAATTTGTGAGCAAGGGAGTTGTTTGTTGTATTTTGTGAGCAGGGGCCATTGCATTATATTCTCCAAGCATAGTATTGGCATTAGTTTAGCTAGTTTTCGTTTATTTTGTTTTGGTGGATTATGAGTTTTACTCACGTGGGTTTGTTTATTTTTGTTTTGGTTGGCATTTGTTTTTTTTTATTTATTTTATTTTAATTTATTTTATTTTATTTGGAGGCATAATTTGGGGAATGTTTGTTTTTAGGATTAATTTTTGAGTTCCCAACCATCAATCCAAAATTGCTGATTTTCTCTCTCCTGTTCATAGGTACAATGTTTAGCTCAAGGAAGCGCTCAAGGCGATCCCCAAGCCAAAGGGGGCCTAGCCAAGAGGGGCAATCCTCTAGCCAAGGGGTGCACCCCAGGGCCTACACTCCTCGATTTGGGGAGAGCAAACACCAACGGGCTTATGAGAAGCTTTTGACTCGGGACATGAAGCCCACCATGTTCTACGACCAAGCTACTTGCCAGGATATGGGTATAGACGAAGATATACGCAAGTTTGCGAGGTTCTTAGGGATAGAGGGCATCATGGAAGAGGAGATTCCTAACGAGTGGGTATACGCGGATAGAGATGCACAAGAGGAAAACCCCACTCAACCTCCACTCTCCTACAAAACCTTGACCGCGGAATTTGTCGCATCATTCTCCCTGAGCCCCATTGAAGGGGAAGACGGTCGCTTTCGTGTCAATTACCGACTATGCAACAAGGACCACTCCTTCACCTTGGAGGAGTTCAACGGTTTCTTCGGATTTGACCCAGAAGCAAAGAGCTTCGAATACACAGGGGAGGATTTGCCCGACATAGGAGTGGATGAGGATGGGGACCCAGGCCAACTTTTTTATTTTAATGATTGGTGGCTCAACATCACAGAAGGGGACGAAGACTACCAATCAAACCGAGCCAAGTCAACCGACATTCTGCATCCGGCTCTCTGTTACTTCCAGAGGCTTCGTGTCTACTTCTTATTCTCTAGGGGGGAGCTTGGCAAGGTCTCCACACCCGAGCTTTACATGCTTTGGTGGGTGGCCGAGGGCCCCAAGCACTTCACCACCGACGAGAAAGAGAGGAAGCCTAACCTTGGCTACCTTTTAGCACGGAAGGTGGAGGCGTTTCAGAACTCGGGGACCATCACCTTCGGAGGCTTGGTGACTTGGCTAGCCTATAAGTTGAGGTTTCAAGCGGAACTACTTGGGATGGAGCCTTTGGAGAAGAAGGCTCGTCTAGATGCGGATCGCTTGATTGCCGCTCGTCACCTCTCTAAGGCCGGCAAGAGAGGGAAGAACTTCGTATGGAAGGTGAAGGAGGTGGCGTGGTGCTACCTTCCATGCACCTTCATCACCCGCCCTCCGGTTGATGTCGATAATAGGTGGGCGGTCCCCTTACGCCCCTTGCAGCCAAATGATATGAGCGGCCGAGAGAAACAGGCGAGAGAGAGAGCAGAGAAAAAACAAGAACAAGTACGAAAGGTGATCGAGGAGGTCAGGGCAACGGGAGAGAGGCGACGCAAAGGGAAGGAAGCTGTCGGGCCTTCGGAGGCCCAAGAGGTAATGCACGTGGATGAGGAGGCCCCTTCTCATCACAGGGGCCCCGAGGTAAATGCTTTTAATTTTAATGAATATGGTAAGATCCTCGGGGACATCTCCGAGCGCATGAGTACTTTTGAGAGGATGATCCAGCCTCATACACCTGTGGACGACATCCCACCCCCCCACCCCTTCGTCGCACAGATGTATGACCACCAGGTCAACATGGGATACTTTTCGCCCCCGGTGAATTACCCTCACCACCCTCCCCAAGAGGAACTCGTCCCTAATTGGGATGGGAGTGGGTATACTTACCCATATTGGCGTGGTCCGGGATCATCCACTTGCCCCCTCCCCGACGACTTCCCTATGCACCCCGGGTTTGATAACACCGTCCCAGGCGGTTGTCACCTCCGTGGAGACCCTGCCTTCCCCTCCCACCCAGGTTATACTTTTCCACCCTACTACCATGGCGGGTGGGAGCCCCATGGCCCTCCCTCTGGTCATCCCCTTGCATACCATTGGTCTCACCCCTATCCGGTTGAGAGAGTGGTATTCAAGGATGACACTCCCGAGTCCGACCCCGGTCTCGAAGACTAGCCTCCCCATTCCTTGCCCCGTCCTCCCTCTTTGCACCGAGACGGTGCTCATATCTAGTTGGGGGGGGGGGGTTGCACTATAATTTATTTCGATTCTATGGGGCAAAGACCGAGGAAGTTTGAGGGGGCATGTGGTGGTGATCCCCTTAGTATTTGCAATGTTTTCTCTCTCTCTCTTGATGATGTATTGGTAATTCCTTTTTTTTTATTCTTATTTTTAATTCTTCTATTTTCTATAATGATGAATTTTTGGATAGTATCTTATTCTTTTCTAATCATTGTTTTGGAGAAATGGTTTGGATGTAGTTTTACAGGTTCTTTGTGCCGGTTTGAGCCATAATTTTGGAGATGCAAGATGGCCATTCCGTGTAGTTCCGGCACCACTTTGGTGAGACCTTTCCCTTACCCCTCCTTTTTAGCATTTGATTAGAAGAATAGATAGATGCAAAGCATGTTTGGTATTAGGATTAGCTGCCGGGGTTGAGATATTCCCCCTTTTTGTGTAGTTTGATTGTGATATTGGCATGTTTTAGATTCTTTTCCTTGATGCATCATTATGTGAAGTTCATATATATAGTTGGATTTTATTTTTTTTTTGGTTTATTTTCTTGATTTTCTTTTATTTTGATTTGTCCCTTTTTTTTATTTTAAGCTTGGTAATTATTTATTTAAAAACAAAAAATATATTAAAAAAAATAATAAATAATAATAATAATAATTTCAAATAGATTTTCGCTAGTTTTTCAATTATTGGTTTCGTTGCTTTTGGAATGACCTCCTGTGATGAGATATATGTGGATTCCTTTGATCCAATTCCCTTGAGTTATGAGTAGGGGGGCATTTCCAAATTTGGCGTAAACATAAGTTCGGGTTATATCCCACGCCTTGTTCTTAGCGAAAAATGAGTAGCTTGTGTCCCAATGAAAAATATGTGAGGAAAAAGAATCAATCTCTAAAGTTCACAAAGATTCTCCTAGCAAGTTCGTGTAATAGCTAACATGCATGCCTATCGAGTCAATAAGTGGTTTCACCACATGTTTATCGAGTCAATAAGTGGTTTCACCCATGTCTATCGAGTCAATAAGTGCTAAGCACATTTTATCGAGTCCAATAAGTGGCAATGTCCACAAGGCTAGTAGCCAAAAAAAAAAAAAAAAACTCTATAAGTGGCCAAGCCACAAGTCCTTTGCATACTCACTACTACGCAACTTAATCTAAGAATGTCGATGTGAACTTTAGGGAGAGAACAGTTTGCCAAGCATGTGGATCGTTAGGGGATAAGTGAAAAGACTACCAAAGAGAGCAATGGTTGTGTGTGAGATGAGGTTTGCTTTGTTTATCGAGGGCACTCCTTAAACACTTCTTGCTAGCCCCTTCTAGCCCATTCATTTACGAGCACACCTCTTGTGGAATTGCCCACCTTGGAAGTCATTTGAGAGGTTTTGGGGATATGTGAACCATATTGATGAGGAGTGACCTTAGGCATGGAAGTCATAATTTTATTTTCTTTTCTTTCTTTCTTTGGCTCGCTTTTCAGTTGTGGGTTAATCTTTGCTCGAAAACCCTCGAGAGAGCTCACTCGCCCTCCTAAGGGACTTGGAGGTTTAAAGGGCTTGACATTTACGCTAAAAATGACCGTGATTCCTACGACAGTGAGTTAGTGTAAATATGGTGTGTTTGATTTCTACAAATTTGAGCACCATCTTATAGGTCATTTTTCATCCTTTTTAGTCTTTGTTTTGACCATATTTGTGCATTTTTATTTGATTTCTCCTCCGCTCGTTTCATGTTACCAAGATTTGGATCTCGTTTCGTTTTTGGGTATTTTCTATGCATTTTTGAGAGTAAATGAGAATACAAGTGCTTTGATATTTTGCATGAGTTGTTTCAGGTCCACGCCAAAGCATTCGGAGCCCTGTGTGCGAAGCTCGAGCCCGGGAGTGACAATTCAAAGCTTGAAGTGGAATGAAATGGCAGCTCCAACGCCGAGCGTCCGCTCCACCCCCTTTGAGCGTCCACTCGGACTGCTTGTCGAAGATGCAGGAGCTTCTTGTTGGAGCTAGAGCGTCCGCTCCAACCCTTGGAGCGTCCGCTCCCCTTGCCCAGCCTCAGCGCGCCCAAGTACCACCGAGCGTCCGCTCCTACCCTCAGAGCGTCCGCTCGGCCTAGATCGGAGAAGCATTGGCTGCTAGCAAAGGCCAGAGCGTCCGCTCCAACCCATGGAGCATCCGCTCCAACCCACGGAGCGTCCGCTCGCCATGCATGGAGCGTCCGCTCCCCTCCCTCAGAGCGTCCGCTCCCACCTGCAGCGGCTCATTTGTTCTGAATATTCCCTTTCTCTCTCATGTAATATATAAATACCCCAACTCTTCTAGGTTTAAGAAAAACGAAAAATATCAAGATACTTAGCATTATTTTCAGTATTTTTAGAGAGAGAAACACAAGAGTTTTAATAGTTTTAGCTTGTAATCATCAACAATTTATTCTTCATTTGCAATCGATCAATTTATTTAATCTTCTAGTTTGGTAACATTTCTTATCTTTCTTTCTTTGTTATTTGTTCATCATTTGTATGTTATTATTTGTTGAGCTATTACTTGTCATTAGCTATAATCTCTTGTTCATTATGTTTGTGATTTTAAGTTTAAATCTTTGAAGTAGTATTTGCATGTCTAGTTGTTATTTTCCATGTTTATTAGTTTCTCTACTTCTTCTATCATTTTTAGTCTATTTATGGCTTTTGTTAGTATGAACATCCCTCTCCTAGGCTAGATTTCTAGCTAGGGGAGGGGGAAAATGATGGTATTTTGATTGTTGAACATGGAGTAATTGTTAGTTTGGTATGAAATAACTTGTTGATGCTTGTTTTCTAACATGGATTGAAATGCTAGATTAGGAGTTTGGCCAATTTCTAGGATAGAATCTTGGACTAACCGAGTGTGGTTGAGAAATCTAAGCATGAGGTTAGAGACAACATGTTAGGAAGGGTCTAGAGTAATTCGAACCGGATTGTGAGCGAGGTAGAGAATGAGAGATCTAGTCTACCGAACGATTCGATCCATGGTGTTTGGTTTGGTCTAGGTTGAGATGTTGCGTGAGTGGGTCGGCTGAGAAATATAAGCCGTCTTGCATAAACTAATCTCCTTGCTTGAAACAATTGATTTTATGCTTGCTATATGGTTTCTCCATGCTTGATTTTTGGAATATCATGTTTTCCCCTTTTCCCTAGTGCCCTTTAATCGTTGATTTTACATCATTTTAATTTAATTTATTTAATTAGATTTAATTCGTTAAAGTAGTTTAATCACCTTTCCTCTTTATTAAAAACCCCCTTTTCACTCAATAACTTGACTAAGTAATCCGCTAGTTTCTTGTGGTTCGACCCCTTACTTTCCTATACTACTTGTTAGGTTAGCCTAGGGTAATTATTTTTGACCGGATTAGGAACTAACGACCCCTAAGCCCCGATCACCCTAGAAGGTAAAAGGTCCAGGTCTCCAGGTGGTGAGGAGGCGAGCAGGAAAGGGAAGGAGGTCGTGACGATGACGACGATGATGACGATGATGATGAAGATGAGGAGCCCTTGAGGCTGAGAAGGAGGAGGAGGGTCCAGGAGGAAGTTTGACTTCGTACTGCCATGGCCATCCATGAGGATGACTTGGCTCGAGGGGACCCGGGCTCTCCTACTGGTGGAGATGAGTTCATTTTGGGGAGCTATCCTTCTGACAGGGCAGGGCTTTCTAGCATGCCCTCTTACTCCCAGCTTTCAAATTGGAGTGGGAGGTCTGCTGAGAGGGCTGGCCCTATCAGTTCTGTTACCCCTGCCCCCCATGTGGGGGTAAAGAAGTTAATCTCGGAGGCACCTGGTGTCTCCACAGCTGATGATCAAGCAACCACAACAACAACAACAATCCCAACAACAACAACAACAACAACAATAACAACAACTCCAACAGCAACAACAACAACAGCAACAACAACTACAAAAAAAACAACAACAATAACACCAACAACAACAACAACAACACCAACAACAGTAGCAACAACAACAACAACAGAAGCAGCAGCAACAGCAGAGCAAACAGCAGCACCATAAGCACATGACGCACTACCATCATACAACCTTCCATCAGAGCTGGCAGCCCTATTCAGCTCAGAGTTCCCTGTTCCTGAGGAAGGGAGCTTTGATGTTGCCCCAGGTGTATCCTCTGATAGGTACATCAGGGGAATGTTACATCATGCTCTGCATCCCCAGGACAGGACCTCCAGCTCCGTGGCAGATCCTGGGATTACCCTGAGATGGGTGATTGGCCTGGTATGAAGTTATCTTGCTTTCTTTTCATTTTAATCAATCTGTTGTGCCTTTTGTCTGAGACTTGTAAATTGTTGTCTTCTTGCAGGTGGTGAAATATGGGCTGGTAGCCAGTGAGTTCCTGACCTTTGGCCTGCCTTATCTGACCTACGCCGGGGATAAGATACATGGCCTGCAGGAGGAGGTGGTCTTTGCCAAGCAGAAGTATTTGGCTCTCCTCAGTGAGCAGACCCAGGCCTTTGACGCCTTTCATGAGAAAATTGCTGACACTGAGAGGGCTAGGGATGAGGCTTTGGGCCAGCTGAGAGAGGCTCAGGAGCAGCTTGCAGGGGCCAGGGAGTAGATGGAGCAGGCCAGAGTCCAGGCTGCTGAAGAGAAAATCCAAGCTGACTAGACCAGGGAGGGCCTTCAATCCAGGGTTGAGGACCTGGAGGAGGTTGGAAGGAGCAAATACGAGAAGCTAGTGGAGCTTGAGGATTACAATCATGCTCAGGCTAAGGAGGTCCAGGCCCTTAGGGCCAGCACAGAAAAAATGAAGAATCAGCTGGGAGAGCTTGAGGAGGAGTTGGAGTCCAGGGCTCACCTGACCAGGACAGACCAGGATTCACTGATTATTTCTTTGACGTCTGGTTGTCTGCTTTCAGGTGTGTCAAGCACAGATATCTAGATGTGGATTGGGAGGTGGTGGAGGAGAGTTACAGAGCTGGCCAGGGTTCAATGCCCTTGGCTGGTGAAGTGTTTCCTTCCTCCATCCAGGAGTACTTAAATCCTTTAACTCCTGGTACACCTGCCACTCCTGCACCTGAGGATGCTCCCACTCCTTCCCCTGTTCAACCAACTGTTGTAGAGGAACCTGCCCAGCTTGAAGTCCAAGCTGCTGATCCTGCTGTTACCCACTCTGCACAAGGGGATGCCCACCATAGTGCAGCTCATAGTTCGAATTTCCCCACTACTGAGGTGGAGGTTAGTTGTGGAGCTGGCGACCAGGATAGGTTGGCTCCTGACAGTGATCAGAGTGCTCCTGGACACCAGGATAGCAGGGGGTCTCCCCCTGCCTAGGAAGTTTGGCGATCACCTGGTAACCAGGGGAGTGCCTCTTCCTGTTCTAGCACATATGGTCACGCTTTTGGCTGACCTATTCTTGAGCATGTTGTGTATATTCTCTGCCCCCCTGGTTAGAAGGTGACAAAGTGATCTTCTGACCAGATACAGGTTACAGGAGTTTGTAACAAGTGGCTGAGTAAGTTGGTTTGCTTTGTAAATTTTTTGTGCTTACTGCTCTTTGTGAATGCATGTGTTTTTGTATAACCAAGGGCCAAATGAACACATGGACTGGCCAGGGTATTTGGGTAAGTGTGTTTGCTGTGCAAATTCTTTGCACTACCCTACCCAGGACCAGGTCATTTGAAGCATATCCCTTTGTATGACCTGAGGCCAAATAGGTATATGGACTGGCCAGGGTATTTGGGTAAGTCTGTTTGCTAGGCAAACTCTTTGCACTACCCTACCCAGGACCAGGTCATTTAAAGCATATCCCTTTATATGACCTGTGGTCAAATAGGCATATGGACTGGACAGGGCATTTGGGTAAGTGTGTTTACTAGGCAAACTCTTTGCACTACCCTACCCGGGACCAGATCGTTTAGGGCATGAACCTTTTTATGACTTTGAGTCAAAGAAGTGCATGGACTGGGCTAGGAATGGGACCAGGTGTGCTTGCTGGGCAAGCCTTTTTCACCTACAACCACCAGACCAGAACTTTTGATGCATGCATTGTTGGCCTTAGGCCAACGAATACATGGACTGGGCTAGGAATGGGACCAGGTGTGCTTGCAGAGCAAGCCTTTTTCACCTGCCCCCACCAGACCAGGACTTTTTATGCATGCATTCTTGGCCTTAGGCCAATGAAAACATGGACTGGGCTAGGAATGGAACCAGGTGTGCTTGTAGAGCAAGCCTTTTTCACCTGCCCCCACCAGACCAGGACTTTTTGACATTCCTTTGAACAATGAGTTGTAGCAGCAAACTTGGATTTTCATTGGTATTTGAAATTTGTTTGTACATATCTACTTTTATAATGATTCTTTGGAAGTAATAATTAGGACAAAATTCTACACATAGTATTTCTTGAGCTAGTCAGCATTCCACATGCTGGGAAGTTGATTTCCTTCTAGGTCCATGAGACGAAATGTTGATGTGGACAATTCTTCATAAACTTGATAAGGACCCTCCCAGGTTGCTGGTAGCTTCCCATGAATTTTATCCTTTTGAACAGCTGCAGCTTTTCTTAAGACAAGGTCACCTGTTTTGATGGGCCTGTTCTTAACCTTCTGTTGTAGTACCTGCTTATCCTGTTCTGATAAGCAGCTAGCCTGATTGCAGCTTCTTCCCTGACCTCGTCAAGCAGGTCCAGGCTCTCAGAGAGGACTTGGTCATTAGTTTTAGCTTCATAGAGGTGAACTCTTATAAAGCTGCTTCCTACCTCTACAGGGAGCAGGGATTCAGTTCCAAAGATAAGCTTGAATGGTGTCCTGCCTGTGGATTCCTTGGAGGTGGTCCTCAGTGACCACAGTGTGTTGGGAAGTTCTCGTAACCACCTTCCTTTTTTGTCGTCCAGTCTCTTTTTCAGGGCATTCAAGATCTGTTTATTGACTGCTTCAGCTTGCCCATTGGACTGAGGATGACATACTGTAGAGTAGGCAAATTTAATATGGAACTGGGTGAGGTAATCTCTGAGAGGCTCGTTGTCGAATTGCTTCCCATGGTCAAAAACCATGCACCTGAGCACTCCATATCTGGTTATAATGCTTTTCCAGATGAATTGCCTGACATTACCCTCTGTGATAGTGGTCAAACCTTCTGCTTCTATCCACTTGCTGAAGTTGTCAATGCTCACTATCAGCCATCTCTTCCCCCCTTGTCTCCTTCCACTACATGTAATGGAAAGTACACTAGAGTCCAAACAAGTACATTGCAAAGCTGATTTTGTAAATCAATTTGGAAGATTTCCAAAACATAAGTGATCAATATCTTTCAAATAAATTTTCAAAAATAATTTTGAACACGAAAATTTTTACGGATCACTTAAGTGAACGTGCGTAATACTGAGGTATGTTCCCACAGTGGTCTCTGTACTACAAAGTCTACATCTGGCAAAGAGAACTGTTCCAAGCTTGTTCTTTGTCTGTTCTTAGCTTGTTCTTGGCTTGTCCTCTTCACTGGATATAAACTTAAAATCTTTTTGCTCTTTACTTAAAAACATCAAGAATGTTTTCCTAAGTCTATTTTACAAGAAGATCCTAGAACTACGAAAATTAAAAGACTTCAAGCTCTTGACTTCTGATTCTTCAAGTATCTCAAGGTCTTCAGATTTGCCTTGAAGAGTTCTGACTTGAATTAACCTGTTCAATTACAAACATGCATAACAATCGAGTATAGAGAACTGGTTTGTCATCCATCAAATCAAACATGGTTCAACAATTTTCCCCTATTTGATGATGACAAACCATGAAGTTCCCCCCTGAGAACAGTAATCAATTGTTTCAAAATAAAACAACTGTTCAGAGGAATTGGTCTTGCATTGTGCCTGTAGTCAGATTCATAATCTCAGAGAATTAAAAAAAAAAACACAGCAGACTAAAGCACAATTAGACTGATTACAGTGGTCAGTCACTCATTACATTACTCAATTAATTATTGAGTTTCAGCATTAAACCTGTAACCTGCAAGACTTATCAATTATCAAATGTAGCAAGAGTATTTTTAAATTCACTTGGAAGACTTTCTTCCAGTTGGGATGGATAGGAGTATTTGATCTGAATTCACAGTACTCCTAGGCATAAAGCTGGGCCATCTCTAACAAGGTCTGAACCTTGTTCAAGTTGCTACACCTGACACAAGGAACTTCACCTGTCCTATTCCCCCTTTTGGCATCATCAAATGACAAAATTATCACAGCACAAAAATTAAGAGAAGGTAACAAGTAAAGTCAACACAAGCATAATATAAACACAGCATTCTAGAGATGATGTCCCAAAGGTGAGTACCTGCAACTCACAATCCCAAATGTCAAAGTGCACACACAAGTTATATAATTATACAGACCAGGACCATTCTGCAAAGAATTGTTTAGCAGAAATGATCAAAAACTAATAATAGTTAAATGTTCAAGGAAACCAGAGAAATGATAGATTGAAAGATATGTTAGTAGGATAGGGGGTAAGCTAAGAAGAGTTAGAGTTAGCATCATCATCAGAATCCTCAGTAGAATCCTCATCTTCTTTTTCTGCACTCTCTTCCTGCTTCTTCTTCTTCTTCACTTGGGCAATGATGGAAACTGGTCTCTGAGTGGTCTTGGGCTTGATGCTAGAAGAGGAGGCAAGCTTTTCTTCATGGGAGTCCAACCGTGCTGATATGTTCTTGATTGATCCATCCAAAAAAGTGCACAGGGCATTCACACTAGCCATCATCTATTGCAGTAGTTCCCCATGTGTTTGCACCTGGTTGGACAGTGACCCAGTAGCTTCCTCAGACTTGGAGCTGCTTGTTCTTCTAACCCCAGTGGTCCTCTCTTCATCCCTCATTTTTAGTATACCACCTTCAAAGGTCATTCCCTTCTGACCTAGGATCTGGTTGGTGAGGACAGACATTTTCTTGACTTCACCACTCGGATGTACCTTCCTACTTTGGAAAACCAGAGTAAGCCAGGCACCATAGGGTAGAGAGTGGTTTGACCTTTCTAGAATGCTAACCATGTGGGCTAGCATGAGACCAGGGAGACTCTGCTTGATCTTCTCATATATGCAGTAGATAATCACAGCATCCATTTTTCTTACATCCATTCTGCCCTGAGCCCTAGGGAGTACTATCTTAGAGGCTACTGTATAGAATAGCCTCATCACTGGTTCCCTTAGTTGGCCAATTACATAGCCAGAACCATCATTGGGAGAACCAGTAAAGAGAGTGGTCTGAATGTGTTCTGTACTGACCTCAGGAATAGTAGGCCAGTTGTCCTTTGAATAGTCACAGAACCCACCTCTTGGTACACCTAGTACCTCCCCTAGAATCTTCCTAGACAGAGTGATGTCGAACCCTTCGACCTCACTCCAGACTTTCCCTTTGTCTAGTTTTCCCAGTTTTGAGTAGAATTCCTCAACACAAGTCTCAAAGACATCCAGCCTTTTGTAAAACAGCCCCTCCCAACCCTGGAATTCTATAGCCTCCTTAAACTCCTCTAGAAAGGGTTGACTCATCCAGGACTTAGGACATGCAAAGCCAAACAAGACACCCCTACCACTTAATTCAAATAGTGGTTCAGAAATGGTCTTACCTTTCTTCTTGGCTGAGGCCTTTTCAGGTGCAAAGTCAACCTTCCTCTTCTTTTCAGTTGGGAGTTTGGTTGCAGGTTTGGGGCTCTCAGAGGCTTTTCCCTTCTTTGCTACACTTTTCATTCTTTTCTTCTTTTCTTCTTTCTTTCCCACTGGAACCTCATCAGCAGGTTCCCTTTTGATTTCTTCCTTACAGACCCTTGTCCTCAAGGGCCTTTTCCTCTGCCTAGTCTCTTTTTCCCCCCTTTACTACCCCAGTAATTTCAACATCCATGTCCTCTGCATGAGTGTCTTCAGCCTTCTCTTCTATTTTGTCCTCCTCTACCTCTTCATCCTTAGTGCTTGGCACTGGTTTCTCTGTGATCTGAGGGGTTGGTGAAGGTTTCTTTTGTGGTTGTGGAGAAGGTGATGGGGTTTTTTCTTTTTGTGGTGAAGATGGTGGTGGAGTTTGGGACTTTGGTGGTGAGGGTGGAGGAGGAGTTTTGGCTTTTGAGGGTGATGGTGATTTCTGTGGAGGTGAAGAAATAGTAGGCTGTGGAGAGGGTTGTTTAGGTGATGGAGAGGGTGCTTTCTTTGATGTGGAGGGTGATGGCTTAGATGGGGATGAAGTTCTCTGAGGTTGAGGTGGTGGAGATTTTGGTGAAGATGGTTGTGGTGATTTAGGCCTTGGTGGTGGAGTAGTTTTCTCTTTAGGCTTACATGCATCTTCGATTCAACAACTGTTTCTACAGTGGCTTGGTCCTTGACCTCTTTCTGCTTCTCTTCTGCTTTGTGGTGTTCATCAACCACTGCAGTACTTGATTCCTTCTCGATCTTAAAAGGTGTGAAGCTAGGTGATTGACTTAGTCCTCTGCTTTTCTTCCTTGAAGCTTTGTTCTTCTTTCTTCCCATTTTCGATTTATTCAGTGAGTTTGATGAGAGAGAGAGAAAATGATTGAGAATTCTTGTAGAGAGATTCTTTTGATGATGCTTAGGGTTTGAGAGAGAAGAGCAATTAAAGAGAGAGAGAGACGGTTAGAGTGAGATTTCAATGTGAAAGTATGAATTAAAGTGAAGTAAAATGGCAGTTATTAGATGAGATAAGAGGGAAGTTACTTTACACTATTAATCCGTCCCACAACGGTCACATGTTAGAACAATTAAATCCTCAATTTCAAAATTGAGGGTTCAGCAATAAACTGATATAACCGTTGTAAGGGACTGGTCTGACGATGGTCTGACGCTGATCTGTATTAATTAAAAACTTGAGGCATCTTTTAGTTAGGCAACTTAGAGATACCACACATTGGAACATGATCAACATAAGAACTTTGAGACCACTTGCATATATGACATTTAAAAGTTAACCAATCCTGCTTATGTACACTGAGGACCAAAAAGTCAAACATAGCCAAAAAGGGAAAGATAAGTCCTAAGGAACTAGGATCTAACCCTTACCATACCAAGTAATGTGTGGAGTTTGACAAACACTTCCCTGTTCAGGGGTTTAGTGAAAATATCAGCCAATTGTTCTTCAGATCTGCAAAATTCAACATTCACATTTCCTTTTTCAACATTGTCTCTGAGAAAATGATGTCTAATTTCAATATGTTTGGTTTTAGAGTGCTGGACAGGATTTTTAGAAATGTTTATCGCACTAGTGTTATCACACAATATGGGAACACTTCCGGAAAAGACCCCAAAATCCTTAAGTTGTGTCTTTATCCAAAGCAATTGAGCACAGCACAAAGCATCAGCTATGTACTCTGACTCAGCTGTGGATAAGGCCACTGAATTTTGTTTCTTAGATCCCCATGATATGAGACAAGAACCTAAGAAGTGAGTCATTCCTGAAGTGCTCTTCCTGTCAACACTAAAACCAGCATAGTCAGCATCAGTGTATCCTAAAAGATCAAAATTACTTCCCTTTGGATACCATAAGCACATGTCTTTTGTACCACTCAAGTACCTAAAGATTCTCTTAACAGCTTTTAGATGAGACTCTTTTGGGTTGCTTTGAAATCTAGCACACAACCTAACTGAGAACACTATGTCTGGTCTACTAGCTGTTAAGTAGAGAAGTGAGCCAATCATACCTCTATATAGCTTATCCTCAACATCCTTTCCTTTCTCATCTAAGCTCAATTTAGAAGAGGTAGGAATAGGTGTGTCATAGGACTTGCTATCTTGCAGACCATATCTCTTGAGCAGCTCCTTGAGATACTTTTGCTGGTGGATCATGATTCCATCATCCACTTGCTTGATTTGGAGCCCTAGGAAGAAGCCAAGTTCTCCTATCATACTCATCTCAAATTTACTCTTCATTAGGTCTGCAAACTCATCACACAAAATAGAATTAGTAGCCCCAAACAAAATAGTCATCTTGCATGGCCAAGATCCAATCAGGATCAGTTAGTGCAATCTTATATTCAGTTGGTTCTATGTGAGATAAGAAAAGAAGTAAGCACAGAAATTCTTCCAAATAGAATTTTTCTAGTTTGGAATCCTTTTGATAAATCACTAATGATTTGATCAGAAGGATGAGAGCTTCTTTACTTAAACATACTCTTTCTTACAGTATTTGAGTCACCTAAGTTAGAACCAATGTCTGTACTGGTTCCCCTATTTCATTTTCATTCTGAGAGGGTGGACCAGTTTCTTCAATGTTCTCTCCCACTTCATCTTCAGTTGGATGGGCAGGAGAGTCACTGAGTTCAACAAACTATTTAGCATTTGCCTCTGCTGCACCAGACCATTGTTGTTTTCAGGAGGAGTTGGGGGGTCTGTTTCAGCAGTGTTCTCTGGTTCAGCTCCAGTGAAATTTGTCATCCCAATATCAAAGCCTTCATCATCATCTACTTGCACAGGCTTGTTGAACATGTTAGTTTTATCAAATAACACATGGATACTCTCTTCAACACACAAGGTTCTTTTGTTGAAAATTTTATATGTCTTGCTATGAGGAGAATACCCAATAAAAATAGCTTCATCACTTCTGGGGTCGAACTTGTCCAAACTGGTCTTACCATTGTTGTGTACAAAACACTTACAACCAAATATTCTCAAATGTTCAATGTTTGGTTTTCGACCCCTTAGAAGTTCATAAGGTGTTTTTCTCAGTATTGGTCTTAGCATAACTCTATTGAGTATGTAGCATGATGTACTCACAGCATCAGCCCAAAATTTCTTTGACAGACCACTCTCTAGAAGCATGGTTCTAGCCATTTCTTCTAGAGTGCGATTCTTTCTTTCAACTACTCCATTTTGTTGTGGAGTCCTAGGGGCTGAAAAGTTGTGAGAAACACCATGCTCCATACAATAGGTTATGAAGCTAGCATTATCAAACTCTAATCCATGATCAGATCTGATAGATGCCAACAGATGATTGATCTTGTTCTGGACCTTTTTCACTAGGATTTCAAATTCATCAAAAGTTTCATCTTTGTATTTTAAAAATATGGTCCAAGTGAAACGAGAGTAATCATCAACTAAAACAAATACATAACTAAAGCCATTTCTACTTTGTACACGCATAGGTCAATATAAATCCATGTGTACAAGTTCAAATGGTCTAGAAGAACTAACCACTTTCTTTTGTTTAAAAGATTATCTCACATGTTTTCACTTTGCACACTCTTGATAGAGCTGGTCTACCACATATTTGATGTTAGGTAAACCTATCACCAAATCTTGTGTTCTCAACTTGTTGAGCAAAGTAAAACTAACATGTCCTAATTTTTTATGCCAAAGCCATTGGTCATCCTCTACAACACTAAGGCAGAGGGTACTATTCTGTGGAATTTGACTTAAGTATGTAATATACACATTGTTATTCCTTTTTCCTTCACAGACTAGTTCCGTTGTCTTAGGGTTCACTATGTAACAAGTGTTTGATTCAAAATTCGCTTTATTTCCCTTGTCACATAGTTGAGATATGCTCAAAAGGTTATGTTTCAAACCTTCTACATAGTAAACATTGTCAATTGCTTGGGAGAGTGACTTACCAACCTTACCTACTCCTTTGATAAGTCCTTTGCTATTGTCACCAAATGTCATGTGCCCTCCCTCGAATGCAGTGAGTGAAAGGAATTGTTCTTTATCCCCGGACATGTGTCTTGAGCAACCACTGTCCAAATACCAATATGGCTTTCCTTTCAGTAGGTTTTGTTCTTCTTGTCATGCTTCCTATTGGTGAAACATTTGTTAGTAACATGACCACTCTTACCACAGTAGGTACAAACATGCATATCCTTGGCAAATATATACTTGCCTTTCTTGAATTCTTCCAACCATGTGTTGTCTCTGCCTAGAACAGTTGTAGAACTAGATCCAGAATACCCTAAACTAAACCTTTGAGAATTTCCAGGTTGGGATGTGAGGGTGTTTAGGGTTTTCTGAGCATCTAAAATTTTGTTCAATTGATTCATACAATCTGTTAGCTCATTCTCCTTGTTCTCAAGCCTCTTAAGTTGAACTTCATTTTGTTTCTCAAAAGATTTTAAATCAAGTCTAGTCTTTTGAAGTTCATCCTGTAGTCTTGAGACCAGGCAGGGATCTGGTTCGCCACTGGTCTTCTTGATGTTTTCTTGTTTTAGCAAGATGAGTTCAGCCTCAAGATCACATATCTTAGCTATGCACTCATCATGTAAAACATCCAAAACCTCATCAAAGGCAGTGGGAGAACCAGTCTCTTCAGAAACCTTAAGATCACCATGTTCCTTGTGTAAATCTTCAAGTTTTTCAATTAAGTGGTCATATACAAGTATGACATCATATTTACTCAAGGTACATGTGTCTCTTCACAGTTCAAAGTTTGAACTATGTATAATGAATTTCGTGAGCTCATTAAAACCCTTTTCAATTTTTTCAAAAAGTTCATCCTCTTTAGGGACTGGTTTGGAGTTTAATGTCTCAAGCTCCATTCTTTGCTGATTTGCTGTCATCTCAAGCTCAGAAATTTTTTCTTTAAGCTCCTCACATATGAGCTCAAGCTCAACAGATCTAGCTCCACATATTTCATAATCTTGAACTTTTTCTTTAAGTTTCTTTTTGTTGTTCTGGTAAGCAGACCCAACACTAATGCATTGATCAATGGTGAACTCAAGATAATCAAGTAATTCATCTCTATCTAGATTATGCATATTTGCCTTAATATCATTAAAACATATCTGGTTGTCATCTGAAGTGCTCCCACCAGCCATGAGACAGAGAACCTCTTCTTCTTCCAAACAGACCTCATACTGGTTTGTGCATGTGAAAGTAGTAAGGCAGAGATTTGCTTCTTCTTCATCTTCCTCATTCTCTAATTCTGAATCTCCCCAAACTGCAGCCAGCATAGCTCTTTTGAAAACCTTCTTCTCAGCCTGGACTCCAGGATTTCCCTTGGGATTTTTCCATGTTGGACACTCCTTGATTATGTGCCCCACTTCACCACATTTAAAGCAACCATCATTGGAACTAGTTTTCCTGAATTGTCCAGAACTGTTTCTTCCTTTTGCAAACTTACCCTTGGACTTTGTCCTAAGGTATTTTTTAAACCTTCTGGCCATAAGACTGATATCATCTTCATCTTCCTCAGATTTCTCTGCTTTGAGAACCATCTCCTTATTTTTTGAACTAGATTCTGCCTTTGAATCTACCAACATTTTATGAGTCATCAAAGAACTAATAAGTTGTTCTAGAGATAGTGTGGTCAGATACTTTGCTTCTTGTATGGCTGTAACCTTGGGCATCCACTTCCCTGACAGGCTTCTGAACATTTTCCTCACCAACTGTTCACTTGAGAAGGCCTTCCCTAATGACTTAAGTTCATTTACAATGATCATGAACCTTGTAAACATGTCCTTTATGTTTTCTTCCCTATTCATCTCAAAGACCTCATACTTTGACATGAGCATGTCAATTTTTGACCTTCTCACTTCAGATTTGCCTTCATATGCAAGCTCTAATGTATCCCATATTTCCTTTGCAGAAGAAAAAGCTAGAATTCCATTTACCTCACATTCTGCAATTCCTTGTTGAACAAGTGACATTGCCTTTGCATTCTTCTCTAACTTCTTGTAATCTTCACTTGTGTACTCTTCTTCTGACTTTGGAACTATGAGCCCTTCCTGATTCTTCTTGTGGATGAACGTGGGTCCATTTTTAAAAAACATCCAGCATTCATAATCGATCCCAATGATAAGATTATTCATACAATTCTTCCACCAAGAGTAGTTAGTGCCATTGAACTTGGGGAGTCTGGAACTGTTTGATTCTTGAGTAGACATCTTCTTGCTCCTCTAGGTAGTTAACCTTGTGAGAAGTTAGGCTCTGATACCAATTGTAAGTTCAATGTATACTCAAGAAGGGGGGTTGAATTGAGTATGTGTGTTTTTTCAATCGTTTTCAAAGTTTATTTATCTTTTTGTGAGCACAACGATAGAACAGTAAATAAAGAGTATGGAAACAAGGATTTAACGAGGTTCGGCTTCTAAAAAAGCCTACGTCCTCCACTCTCTCACCAATATTATTAATCAACTCTGAATAATAACAAGGTTACACACTCAATTAAATGCTATAACTCTGTAACACTTAATTCCCCAACTGTTAACTCCAACAGTTCACTCAGTGTTCACAGAACACTCCCCAACCACTTCCCTCTAAGTCGTTCAAATATTACAAACTTAAATCTCCGTAAGTTTTTCTCTTAAAGATGGATATGGAGATAGTTTTGCTCTAAGGATAGACTCTCAGAAAATATGACTTGGTTTTCTTTGGAGAGCAAAAGTCTCTCTAGGGTTTTTCAAAAGATTGTATTTATAGGCAAAGAAAACCGTCCCCTAGAAGTGTGCTTGGAGACTTGCCTAAATTGTGCAAACAAGCTCAGCTAACAAGTACAAAGGCACCTATTTCAGACCTTTGTCTCCTTCCACTACATGTAGTGGAAAGTACACTAGAGTCCAAACAAGTACATTGCAAAGCTGATTTTGTAAATCAATTTAGCAGATTTCCAAAACATAAGTGATCAATATTTTTCAAATAAATTTTCAAAAATAATTTTGAACACGAAAAATTGTACGGATCACTTAAGTGCACGTGCGTAATACTGAGGTCTGTTCCCACAGTGGTCTCTGTACTACAAAGACTACATCTGGCAAAGAGAACTGTTCCAAGCTTGTTCTGTAACGACCCGACTCGCTTAAACCGGCGCGGAAGAACCCGACGAGTCGAGTTGTTAGAAACTACAACTCAAAATACCTAAGAAATAATACTAATTCCTCAAATATTATTACCAAACCACAAAAGTACAAATACCCACAAGTTTGTACATAAACTAATCCAAAAGTCAAACTAGAAATACTAAAATACGAGTTAACTCCAACTACATGTCAGAGTCTTTAAACAACACATAAAAGTCCAAAATCTAAAGAGTAGCATCTAAACAAACTACCACTACTAATACTACAAAATCAGTAAATACAACAGGTAACAAAAGAAAGAAACGTCGCTCGCCCAACCCAAAACTAGGCAAGAGCATCATCATCTGAAGTACCTGAAAAATATAACAACGGTCCACCATCAGTGGCGAGTAACATAACTGACTCACCCTAATGGGAACACACCTGTACATAGCATAAATCAAACGAACAACATCATTAAACAAAGTACGAGAACAACCCAAAACGTGAACTCGACTCAAACCAACCTAATCAACTATCTTTGGCGCAATCATTCATATTCTAGACCGGACTGTGCTCGTACGAACGCATCTTACGCGCTCGAACTTTCTACTATGTTCGGATTTGAGAATCTTACTCTCAAACCCCATGAAACCAATCTTACTGGAAATCCATGTCCCGTGAAACCAATCTTACTGGAAATTCACAAAGATCACATAGTATGACTCCAACTATCCCAATACCGCGGATGGAATAGGGGCAACGTCTTAACCCAAATACAATGAACCTTACTCAAAGTATCAGGCGTCTAAAAATGAAATCAACCTAATCTTTAATTAAATCTTTAATCATTTTAATCATGTTATTATCTCAACCTAACTAAATTATATTCAAGAATTGCCTCAATGCCTTGATTCCTGAAAATAACTAGTTAAGACATCGAAGTTATACTCAAGATTGCCTTAACGCCTTGATCTTGAGCCTAACCAACCATAATTCATCAACCTTTAACCATTCATTAATCATATTAGGCACAATCTTTAACTTTCTTTATCTTTTAAACCATTTTCTTTAACTTTCAAGATTCAATCAAGAACTCCTAAAGACTCATCAAGAACTCATAAAGAACTCAAAGAACTCATAAAGAACCCATAAAGAACTCATAAAGAACTCATTCAAGATCCAAGATCTTCAATCAAGAACTCAATCAAGATTCAAGATCTTCAATCAAGAACTCATCCAAACTCATCAAAACACACGCATAACATCAACATTATACATTCGAAAATTCAACTTTAACTTTAACTAAAATTCATTAAACTTTAACATAATATTCATGAACACAAAACAACATATAATCAATCATAATATCATGAAAAAACATCACTAAAACATCATATAAGCATATGAAAATCAGATTTAGAAATCATCCATGAAATCATAGATATTCAACAACAATCAACCCAAACATGCATTTAATCTACACTATAAACAAGGTATGCCAATTAAGTTGAGTTAGTATGTTACCTTATTGAAGATTACACACTAAAACAACGCAAAAGTCGCTGCCCGGAAACAAGCACCAACACGGCCCAAGCAAAACACGAACACGGCACCACCACCACGCACCACACGGCTGCCCAGCCACTACACACACACGAACCCACGAGCCTGCTGCACCCACAAGGCCTGGCTGCTGCCCTTGCACGGCCTGGCTGCTGCTCTTGCACGGCACCACGCACGGCTGTCCCCACACACGGCCCTCTACACGAGCACGATCAAAACCCAACCCGAACCAACGATCTTGGATAAAATAAATGGGTTTAGATTGTGTTTAGGCTACTTAAAGATCAATAGACTTTGAATCTTTAAGTTCAAGGTTGGAATTAATGATGAACAATTGATGGCTGGTTCATCAAAAATGGCGTGAGGCAAGAGAAAGTGGAGGGGGTTTGTGTTGATTGAACTTTTGATGGCAAGAGTGTTTTAAAAAGGCAAATGAGCAAATGAATCTAATGGCTCACTAATCATTCCTATTTATAGAAATTAATTAAGTGTGAAAGCAAGGCAAGTGGCAAAACCTTGCCATGCATTTAGAGGGGCCGGCCATCATGGCTAAAATGGGCCTAAATGGGCTCTCGTGCTCTATTGGGCTAATTTGCGAAAACCGCATAATTAATCATGCCCAAATCGATTTCACCCAAAATTTTAAATAATTAATTAGAAAATTAAATAAATAAAATTCTAATTAATTAAATAAGAATTAACATAAATAATAAAAACTAAGAAATAAACATTTCGATTAAATCGAAATTATTCATATAAAATTAAAATAAATAGTTCAAAATAAATTTGAACTAACACAATACTACACATAAATACACATAATTATCGGCAAAAATACCAATAAAATCTGGGTCATTACAACCTCCCCTCCTTAAAGAAATTTCGTCCCTGAAATTTCAAGGTGCAGGAGATCGCTCCCCATCGAACAGCTCCGGGTACTTCTGCCGCATAGACGCTTCCGTCTCCCAAGTCGCTTCTTCATGGTGTTGATTTCTCCACAACACCTTGACAAGCGGTACCTGCTTACGCCGCAGGGTCCTAACTTCCCGATCCAAGATTTGGACGGGTCGCTCCTCATAAGCCAGATTCGGTTCGATCACGACCGGATCCGCTGTAATCACATGAGTAGGATCATGTACATATTTCCTTAGCTGGGAAACATGGAATACATCATGAACATTATTTATTAATTAAATAATAATTAACATAAATAATAAAAACTAAGAAATAAACATTTCGATTAAATCGAAATTATTCATATAAAATTAAAATAAATAGTTCAAAATAAATTTGAACTAACACAATACTACACATAAATACACATAATTATCGGCAAAAATACCAATAAAATCTGGGTCATTACATGTTCTTTGTCTGTTCTTAGCTTGTTCTTGTCTTGTTCTCTTTACTGGATATAAACTTAAAATCTTTTTGCTCTTTACTTAAAAACATAAAGAATATTTTCCTAAGTCTATTTTACAAGAAGATCCTAGAACTACGAAAATTAAAAGACTTCAAGCTCTTGACTTCTGATTCTTCAAGTATCTCAAGGTCTTCAGATTTGCCTTGAAGAGTTCTCACTTGAATTAACCTGTTCAATTACAAACATGCATAACAATCGAGTATAGAGAACTGGTTTGTCATCCATCAAATCAAACATGGTTCAACAGCGACAGATGGCCAGACTGAGAGGACCATCCAGACTCTGGAGGATATGTCACGAGCATGTACTCTGGAGTATCATCAGTCTTGGGTGCGTATGCTCTGCTTGGTATAGTTTTCCTATAATAACAGTTATCACTCCAGCATTGATATGGCTCCGTACGAGGCCCTCTATGGCAGGAAATGTCGGAGTCCGATTTGTTGGAATGATATCAGTGATATTGTGGCTTTGTGCCTGAGATGGTACGAGATACCGTAGAGAAGGTCCGAGTCATTCGGCCTAAGATGCAGGCCTCGCAGAGTCGTCAGAAGTCCTACGAAGATAATCAACGTAGACCACTGACTTTTGAGGTAGGTGACAGAGTCTTGCTTAAGGTTTCACCATTTAAAGGAGTGGCTCGCTTTGGTCAAAAGGGGGAACTCCGAACAAAATTCGTGGGACCTTACGAGATACTAGAACGAGTTGGGGAGGTGGCATATCGGTTGGCATTACCACCTTGTTTATCTAATGCTCACGATGTGTTCTATGTTTCCCAGCTAAAGAAATATGTACATGATCCTACGCACATCATTCTAGTGGAATCGGCCACGTTTGAGTCGAATCTGACGTTCGAGGAGCGACCAGTTCAGATCTTGGATCGCGAAGTGAGGACCCTCCGACGTAAGCAAGTCCAGCTAGTCAAGGTGTTGTGGAGAAATCAGCACCATGAGGAAGCGGCTTGGGAGACAGAGGCGTCCATGAGGCAGAAGTATCCGGAGCTATTTGCGGGTGAACAATCTCCTTTGCCTTAAATTTTGGGACGAAATTTCTTTAAGGATGGGAGGTTGTAATGACCCAGATTTATCGGTATTTCTGTCGTTGATTTATGTGTTTATTTATCTTATTTTATGTATGGCCCAAAATTTATTTGCACTATTGATTTTTATTTTATGTGAATAATTTCGATTATTTCTATTTTTGGTTGTTTATTATTTATTTTTTTATTATTTAATTAATTAGAATTTTATTATTTAATTTTCTAATTAGTTAATTAATTTTTGGGTAAATGCAATTTAAGCATGATTAATCATGCATGAGTGCAATTAGCCCAGTTGATCACCAAAAGCCCATTATTGCCTTAAGAAAACCGACCCCCTCATGATTAAGTGGCCTAAGTTGCCACTAGCTTCAGTTCACACCTTAAACCACTTCTATAAATAGAAGGGTTAGTAAGGCTTAAGATCACATTTGCCATCATTTACACCTTTGATCATCTTTTGCTACAATTAAAAAGCCAAACACAAACACCCTCCTTCTATTTGCCTCTATTCCACACGCCTATTAGGCTTTGTTCACCATCAACCCAACCAATTTGTTCATCATCATTTCAAAACTTAAACTTAAAGATTCAAACTCCATTGATCTTTAAGTAATCAAACACAAATTAATCTTCATTGCCATTTATCAAGACTTGGGTATTTGGTTCGGTTTTGGGTTTGGGTTCGTGTGGGTTGTTCGTGGGATCGAGTGGTGGTGCACGGTGGTGCTCGTGTGAGTACTTGGTTGTGCACGATGGTATTGCGTGGTGTTGCATGGGTTCGAGAGGTGTTGCCGTGGTAAAGCCGTGTGTGCTCGTGGTGGTGTTCGTGCAAGGTTGTGTCGTGTTCGTGCAGAGACCGTGCGTGTGGCTGTGTGGTGCGTGTCAAGGGACGTGTAATTTGGGGTTTTCCGGGCTGCAAGTTTGTGTGATTGATTTGCTTGATCTTCAATAAGGTAACATACTATCTTACCTTGATATGTATACTATGATTATAGGATAGATTAAGTAATCATGTTGGGTGAATTTTTGATGATTGTTTGCCATTTCATGCGTGATTTTTAAGTATGGATTTGGGTATTGATTTCATTATGATTTGCTTAAGTTTTCATGCATGTTTTTGATGGGGTTTTTCGAGAGGCTTATGTTGAATTCGAGTTCTTGATGAGTTCTTTGAGTTCTTGATGAGTTATTGGTTGAATCTTGAAATCTTGAAAGTTAGTCATGTGTTCTTTAAAATGCAAGTTTATTGGTGTCTTTTGAAGTTTTATTTTAAAGTTAAGCAAAGTTTTGTAAAGTTTTCTAAAGAAAGTTAAAGATTTGATAAAGAATGATTTAAGAAGTAGTATTGATTATGGTTAGACTCAAGAAAAGGCGAAAGAAGCGATCTTGAGAATAACATTGATGTTGTAAGTAAAGTTTTAGCTTAAGTTTACTTTTAGACGCCTAACCTTAGAGTAAGATTCTAAGAGTTGGGTTAAGACGTTGCCCCTATCCTAACCGCGGTATTGGGATAGTGTATACTTGCTATGTTGTCTGTTTGATATGAATTTCCGTAAGATGGGGTTCATGGGTTTGGGAGTAAGATTCTCATTCCTGGCATATTAAGAAAGTTCGTTCGCGTAAGATGCGTTCGTACGTGCATAGTCCGGTCTAAATTGTAAATGGTAGCAACAAAGATGATTAACGATATAAGTTTGAATAATTAAAGTTGGTCAGTTTTACGTTGTTGGTATTTTGATCATATGTTGTTTGGTAGTCTAATATGTTTGTTTGATTTGTTCTATGATTATGTGTATCCATGTTAGGGTGGGACTGTTATGTTACTCGTCACTGACAGTGGATTGTTGTTAATTTTTCAGGTAACTCTGATGATGACGGTGTTGCTTAGCTTTGGGTTGGGCGATAGTCGTTGTTGTATTCTTGTTCTAGACTACATTATGTTTTTACTTTGCACGTATAGTTTTTTTATTTCGTATATTTTGACTCTGACAACAGTATTTGGAGTTATTCGTTAGTATTGGTACATTTGGGTTTAGTATTGTACAAACTTGTGGGTATTGTACATTTTGGGTTATAGTAATAATAATTTCGAGGTTTTGTTTTGATTTTTAGTAAGTTTTGTTTGTTAGATCGACAATTCGACTCGTCAGTCGGGTCGTCACAGGATGGGAGAACTAGGGAAGTGTATTGCACCTATGGTGAGGGTTGTGAAACCATGAAATGACTCCGAGAAGAGCTATGATGGTGAATTGGCCTTCCAACTCAATGATTTCGAGACAAGCTTTGAGTATTAAAGAGAGATAGTTTCCCTTCCCTAAGTGTTGATGGACCATTAGATTGATTGAAGTAAGTCCCCCGAGTCTAGTGATTCCGAAACCAAAATCCCTAGTTCTTGTTATTTAATGTTTTTCTCGTATTTTTAGCTAATCCATGCTTAGTTTAGTTTAGTTGCTTAGTTGTTAATTTTAGTGTAGTAATTGTAAATTTTCACCTTAAATACCACAAAACCCAAAAACAAAGACCCTCAACCACTTTAATTTGCTCATTCCTTAATCTCCATTGCTCCCTGTGTTCGATAACCCCCTACTATACTACAATGGGGGTATTTGGTTATTAGAGTCCCAAAACCTCTACTATCACTGAACTAAAAGAAGCTTTGCGTCATAGATGCCATGCTCTAGAAAACGCGTTGATTTATCTTCCCAACCAGAATATGCCCCCTGCTGGAGGACAATCTACCTTTGATCGATTTGATCATCATTGTCCTCCTAACTATGACGGCACCGCTGATCCCGTAGTACTAGAAGGCTGGCTAAGAGAGTTAGAGAAGTTGTTCGTGTAAGTCTTCTTGAATTTTCGAGTGATGAACAAGATTAAAGATCCAATTGTATATATCCTTTATGTCTAATTCATAATCTAGTATGGTGTTCTTGAATTATTTATTTAATTATTTTCAATCTTGAATTAAGGAACTAAAATCTTAAATTTATGTTATTGAATTTTCGAATGATATTTTGATAAACAATAGGTTGTTTCGACTTTCTTGATTATTAAAACAAGTAGGGATTTTAATCAATTTTAGTTTATTTAATTTAAATAAGTGATCAATATTTTCCAAAACATTCAAAATTTAATTAAACTGAACAAGGAAAATGTCCAAAAATCACATTAAAATACTATTGTTCTACTACAACCTACTGGAAACCAATAACAAGGCTAAGTCTACTAGTAAAGGGTAGCTAATGCTGCTACATTTGCTCGCTCATAAGACCCAACCATCGTATTAACCCAGATTACTTTACTTCATTACCTGAAAAAGGAATGGGGGGTCCACAGTCAGTGGGGAGTAATTAGAATGTTCTACGTAATCGTAAAGCGAAATCAAGTACATAATAAACAGAACATAGCACAAACAATTCATAGCATTAACACGGTTATCACATTCACAATCATATAACACCAGTTCATATCACACAATCAGATACGCAGCGGAAAACATATCATGACTAAACCATACTCTCTAGCTAGGGTCACCTCAAGACTCTAGACTCCATAGACTGTGTCAACTCATTTTTCATTATTCCATTTATTATCTTTCATCGGTTCAACTTCAACGTACAACAATCGTACTCCATCGTTCCAATGGTTCAACTTCAACGCACGAAAAATGTGCTTCATCGTTCCATTGGTTCAACTTCAACATCCAGGTGTTGCACTCCATTGTTCCATTTATCCTTTAAATTATCTTCCATTGGTCCAACTTCAACGTACAACAGTTGTACTCCACCATTCCAATGGTCCAACTTCAACGTACGATAAATGTACTTCATTGTTCCACTGGTCCGACTTCAACATACAACTATAGCACTCCATTGTTCCATTATTAATAACATTATCTTTCATTAACCAATTCATCAACATCTTTCCTCAATATTTATTATGTATTTTATATGGTGCTCATACCGGCCGTCAATTCCTTAATTATAGCATAACTGTCCGTCAATTCCAATTATCAGTGTATGCCAGCCGTCAATTCCTTATACCCAGTAGAGTATACCATAATTGGAAGTACTAGGTGACCGTAATTGGAACTGAGATGTTCGAAATCCCAGGAAAGAGAGGTGCGGCACGTATATCGGCCATCTTAAATACCAAGGCTTTCCTAGCCAGAGATCGAAATAAGACAATATCCTCTTGCTCTGTTTCCATTCCTTCATTATTATATTATTAACATTTTATTTAAACTCATAACTTTGACTCTAAGTCACCCAACTTATCACTTAGTCAACCCTAGGTCAAACATTCCAACTTTGACTTCTAGACTCAATAACAACTTAGACAATCATATTACTTCATCAATAAGCGATCATCAATACACACGACAATTTCATGAATAAATAATAAACAAAAATATAATTCAATAATTTAATTAATTAATTCTAAATAATAACAATAATTATATTAAACCATCTTCATAAAAATCTATGCTTTAATAATAATTCAAGATTTTCAAATATTACACTATAAACACTCTTCATTCGACATTCCTCTTCAATTAATCAGGATTAGCACTCTTTTATTCAAGAACTTAAATAATAAATCAAGAAAATCATAATGGATCATAGATTGAACAAAATTACAAGTAAACGATCCAATCTTTAATTCACCAATTCAATTGAAAAATTCAAGAACATAAATGGAACAATTCGGTTATGATGCTAGATAATAATTCATTTATTCAATCATTAGGATTCATGGCAAGGTTCATATATTAATCATAGAATCATGAAAGAACATAAAATCATCAAATCATTAAACAATACTCGACCATCACACGTGAACACATTGTCAAGCAATTTTATCAATTCAAAATTAATTCTAAACTTGTTCTATGAATTATATAATTAATTAGTTCACAGATTAGGCAAAACATCTAATTACCTTAATTGTAGTTACAAGAATTTGAATCTTTTTCTTGGTTTGGCCGTGTGTTTTGTTCGAATAGAGCTTGGTTTTGATTCCCCTTTATCTTGCTTCAATCCTTTTCGGGTCTCAACAAGGATTCCTCATCATCCTATGATCAAAGTGTTTAGATAGTCTCAACAAGGATTCCTCGTCATCCTTAAACAAGTAAGCCATCCCTACTACTCATGTAACGACCCTAATTTTATAGGTATTTCTGTCGTATGATTATGTGTATTTATGTGATGTTATGTATGGTTCAAATTTATTTTTGAACTATTTATTTTATTTTATGTGAATAATTTCGATTTAATTCGAATTATTTTATTTTGATTAATTATTATTTATTTTAATTATTATTTAATTAATTAGAATTTTTATTATTTAATTTTCTAATTAATTATTTAATATTTTTGGGCTAAATCGATTTAAGCATGATTAGTCATGCAATTTTTGTAAATTAGCCCAATGGATCACAAAAGTCCATTTTGGCCCATTTTGGTTTGGGAAAACCGGCCCCTTGTGTGCATGGCAAGGATTTGCCACTTGCCTCATGTTCACACCTTAACTAACTCTATATATATGAGAGTTAGTAAGGCTTAAACCTCATTTTGCCATCCTTTGCCAACATAAATACTTGCCATCAAAAGATTAAACACAAACTCCCTCCATTTGCCATCCTTCTATACACCATTTTTGGCTATAATCATCCACCAATTTTTTCATCAACCTTTCATCCAAAAACTTAAAGATTCATATCCTATTGATCTTTAAGTAACTTTAAACACAACAATCTCCATAGTTTTCAATCAAGATTTCTAGTTCGGGTTGTATTTTTGGGGTTGCTCGTGTAGGTTGTTCGTGGTTCAAGTGGTGGTGCACGGTGGTGGTTCGTACTCGTGTGGTGGCTCGTGTGCCGTGGCCGTGCAGCAGGTCCGTGGCCGTGTGGTTTGAGTGGTGGGCACGAGGTGAAGACGGTGGTGCGAGTGTGTGCAAGTTGTGGTGGTGCTGTGTCCGTGCGTGGTGGACCGTGTTGCTTGGAGCCGTGTGGGTAGTTTCCGGGCAACAAGTTCTTGAGTGTTTACCTTGTTAATCTTCATCAAGGTAACATACTTTCTCAACCTATTTGGTATACTATGTTTCATAGTATAAATTAAATGAATAGATTAGTTTATTTGAAGTTTTAACCATGTTTTCGTGTATGAATTATAATCTGATTTTGGAATGGTTTCATGATGGTTTTATGATTGAATATGATGATTTCATGATTGATTATGTTAATGTTAAGTTTGATATTAATCATGTTCAAGTTTGATGAATTTTGGATACTAGAAAGTTGAGGATTTCATGTGTCGAATTGGTTAAAGTATGCGTGTATTTTGTTAATGTATGGATGAGTTCTTGATTCTTGAATGAGTTCTTGGTTGAAGTTCTTGAATCTTGATTGAGTTCTTGATTGAAGATCTTGAATCTTGGATGAGTTCTTGATGAGTTCTTTAAGTTCTTGATAGGTTCTTTAAGGTTCTTTATGAGTTCTTGATTGAGTCTTTAAAGTTAAAGAAAGTTAAAGAAAAGGTTAAAAAAAGTTATAAGAAGTTGTAAGTTGTTTGGTTTACATGTTATTTCTTGAGTCAAGGCGTAAGATGCAACTTAAGAAGTAACTAAGAATGTAAACTTCGATTTAAAGATTTAAAGATTAGCTTGATTTCGCTATTAGACGCCTAAATCGTAGGGTAAGATTCTATGTTTTTGGGTTAAGACGTTGCCCCTATCCTATCCGTGGTATTGGGATTGTAACGACCCGACTTTTTAGCTTGTCGATTTACGAAGGGAATCGACATTCGGATCATCACTTAAACCAAATTATACTTTAAAGTTAAATAAAATAGATGGGAAAAATATCTTTTATTAAATGGCTACTAAAAAAAAAATCCATAAAATCCAATAATAAGTATTACAATGAAAAACTGAAAGTACGGTCCCAACATGCTGGGATCATTAAAATAACTAAATTATAACCAAATTGTTCTGGGTATAACTAAAAACTCAAGAAGTAAAACCAATCTCTCAGGCCCATCCTGCGAAGCCCGCTCTATTCAGCTGCATCTTCACCTGGAATTATGGGGGGGTCCACCGTCAGTGGCGAGTAACTAGGCTGTCCCATTTAATCAAGGGACCGCCAAACACATAATAGCATAGAAAAAGTACATAAAAACTGTAAAGAAACATAATGCAAGTCTTACACACAAAACGTACAAAATCCATATAAAAAGTACGTATAAATCTACGTATAAAAATACGTATAACAATACGTATAAAGTACGTACGAAAATACGTATAAATACACCTGCAGAAATACGGTTAGAAATACGTATATTCTACGTATAAAAATACGTACAACCACCCTGCAGATACGGTTAGAATACATACAAAATACATACATCATTCACGTATCAACATACGCATACATACACGTATAAATACCAAAATAAACACAGCGGAAGACTTATAAAAATACAATTCTTATACTCAATATTATACATCTTTACTTAGCTTAACCCTTAGCTTATATTATACTCATCTGATAATATACTGATCATATCAAATTCATACTTAACATGATTCTCCATAACATATCTTATTATACATAATCACATCTTATCTTACATCATCATAATCATATCGTAAATTCACATCGATCTTATAATAAGGCATAATAACTTCTGATCTTTACACATGCACTTATTATCACAACATAACATAAATCTTTGCGGACTGTCTTCTACAGCTCGTAGCGAACCAATGCGTTCGCAACTTTCCTAAAACATGTCGGGGTGAACCAATGCGTCCCACCCGTAGCCCTCCAATGCGAGAACTAAGCCTAAGCTATGGCCATAACTCCTAAATAGTCCTCCAATGCGAGAACTACCTAGACGACTCCATATTCTAGAACCCAGAACTGCTCGGGGGAACCAATGCGTCCGACCCAATTGAGCAGTGGCATCGACTAAACCCAATTGATAACCAATGCGTTATCGCAAGGGCGTCCTTATCTTATTAACCCAATTGATGACCTTTGCGTCATCGCAAGGGCGAACTTTATATTGTATCTTATATCTTTATTAATTCATATCATATTATATATTGGGAAATACTAGGTGACAGTAATAGGAAATGAAATGTTCGGAGTCCCAGGAAAGAGAGGTGCGGCACGTATGTTGGCCACCTTAAATACCAAGTCTTTCCTAGCCAGAAACCGAAACATAACATGTATATCTATTACCCTGTTTCCTTTCTTATCCCTAGTAATATCTTAGGTATCTTCAAGCTTATCATAAACTATCCTCAAACATTATCCACAAACTTATACTTTATCCATTCGGATATTATCCCAAATAAATATATTTATAGTAATACAATAATAATATTCGGCCCAATCATAACAACAATATTATTCCTTTTTATCCTACACTTTACAACTTATCCCTAATAATTATTTTATTAAAATATTCCCAAATAATAATAACCAAAAAAAATTAACAAACTTTGACCAAACCTAAATTACCACACGGCATTTTCGAAAATTACAACAAATTGAATTAATTTCCTAACTAACTTAATTAATCAATTTAATTACTAAAAATACCGAATTAACAATAAAAATCTATTCTTTTTATTTTATACCACTCGAAAAATATGGAATAAAGGACAAAATAAAATAATATAATCATACACATAAAAATAACATTTTTATATACCTTTATAATCTTTGGCTCACTCGGATTAATTCCGAGAACAAGTAGCTTTTAAAGTTTACATGTGATACAATTAAATCAATCAAGCATCATCAAAATAATCATGCCCAAATGCTCAAAATACACGGCATTCATAAATATGTATTCAAGAACAAAAATTACAATCTCAAGATTTAAAGATTTCATGATAATAATAAAGATTTAAAATAAAGATTCACATATTTAACCTAGCATGTTCAAGATTAGTACAAAAATAACATTTTTATTTCCTCCTTTAAATTTTGTACCACTCGAAAATTCAATAATTAATAATAGCATATTTTAATAATTCAATTGCCCTATTTTATACAATCTGATTTTTAAAGAATTAAATTAAAAACGACCATCTAAAGATCTCTAAAAATCTGGAAATTTTTATGGGAGCTAAATATGGGTTCAAGTATTTACGTGCGTAAATTTCGTCTAAAAATAACATCTTTTACTATTTTTAAGTGATTTTATAACTAACCAGTCAGATTAGGCTGAATTCGGTTTCAGAATTTTATGCCATATCCAACGATCTTTAAAAATTACGAAAATTTAACACAAGCTGTAAAACATTATCACTGACTTCCATATAAAATTTCGTAGTATTCCGAATTGATTAAGTATATTAATAAATTCGTAAACCGATTCTGGACAGTTTTACCGGTTTGAAAGATTAAAATATTATAAATAATAAAAGGACGAATTTTGCCACGAAATAAATCATGGTTAATAATCAAACAGTAAACAAGATACCATGAAAAATTCATCAAGAAATAACAATATTTGATTGGTAAATAAATTCATACAAGTAATTATTCAACAATTTCAGATTTCAATAAACTACATAAAATAATCAAAAGAAATTTCATAATAATTCATAAATATTACATGAATACATCAAGAGAATAACATGATCAATATTTCATATGGTTCGAAATTTTCGAATAAATAAGCAAACATAAATCCTACAATTTTCATGATATAATCCTAATTAACTATGTGAAAAGCTACCCACAAATTAAATAGAAAAGCTTAGTTACCTTAATCGCATAATATTCCAAGGCAAAAATTCACCTACTTGGTGAATAAGGGGCACGGTTTTAGAGAGGAGAAAGGGAAGAGAGAAAATGTGTATTTAGGGTTTTATTTTGAAGCAAATGACAATAGGACCCAAAATAAAGCAAGGGGGTCCTATTTATAAAGGAATTAGGAAGCAAAACAACTCCCAAAAATTGGCATAGCAGCCGTGTACAAGGAGGAAGGGAAGGGAGTTGTTGGGCTTCCAACAACAACTTTGACTAGGGCTTAAAGATTCAAATTAATTAAATTAATTTAATTATCTAAAATAATAATCAATTTAATTAAATTAAAATAAAAACAACATTGGCCCACTTACTACAAGAGAACCGGCCAAAGGAAAAGAAAAGGAAAAGTTGGGTCTTCGGCCCAACTTTGGAAAGAATTAGCTGGGCTAAAAAAATAAAACAGTCCAATTCACCGGGCCTTTATGGACTAAAAATGAATAAAAACTATTAATAACCACGAAATTTTCTGGCCCAAAATTCCGGGTTATTACAGGGATAGTTGGTGGTCTTACTATGTTGTCTTCGGATATGGATTTCCACTAAGATTGGTTTCATGGGATTTGGGAGTAAGATTCTCAATCTTGACATAGTAGAAAGTTCGAATACGTAAGATGCGTTCGTACGTGCATAGTCCGGTCTAGTATGCGAATGATTGCGCCAAAGTTAAGATTGGTTAAGTTAGTCGAGTCAAGCATGATTACTTGTATGATTTGCATGATTTGATTGGCATGTGTGGTTTAGTCGTTTGGTTTGTGCTATGTTCATGTGTATCCCCGTTAGGGTGGGACGGTTATGTTACTCGCCACTGACGGTGGACTGTTGTTGTTTTTTAGGTAATTCTGATGATGAGGTCCTTGCTTAGCATTGGGTTGGGCGAGTGCCGATATTGCTTAGATTTTATGCTTACTTTACGATGTTTTCTAGTTATATGCTCTAGTAGTAGTATGACTTTTGGGATTAGTTGTGTACAATCTTGTGGGTAATTGCACTTTTGGTTTAGTATAAATAATCATTTTGAGGTTTGTTTTTAATTTTAAGATTTTAGTTTGTTAGTTCTGACTATTCGACTCGTCGGTCTCTTTTGCGCCGGTTTAAGCGAGTCGGGTCGTCACAACTCACATGCACAAAACCCGAAGGAAAACAACAAACAAACAATAACACAAAAATCATAAAAATTGAGTATGATTGACTCTACCCCGTAAAATAGGTTTTAGTTTAAAAACAGTTGATGCAAACGAAACATCAAGCATTAACTGATCCATAGTTATCCAATTCACAAATTTTTAGAGCAATTATTATTCAAGATTATTAATTGGGAATGTGAACGCGATAGGGCCTCTTTCATCCCGTCTCGGACTTTTCGGCCTAAGCCTGCAGCTTGTCGACAGAGTGTCCCGAGTGTATACACCCCTCACAGAACTGATGCGTATCCGCAAGTGTGCGCCAAAAGTTCAGGAGAAGGACAAAAGCATATTATAACAATTGATTCAACGACTATACAACACATGACCGACCTATTGCGTGTCCGCCACAACAATAGGCCCACATTGGGTATTCCCCAATGAGACACCGTTCATCACCCTAATAGGTCGTCACCTTTCGGGCTACTTTCCCCTTGAAGATTTTTCCACTTTAAGTTTATATTTATTTGGTTTTGAAAAATCATTTGAGTGAGAACAACAAACTCAAAATAAATCAATGAAACAAAATTCTGCACTTTAAGAACTCTATATGAGTAATCAAACCATAAAGCAAACTTGTCAATCCAATTCAACAACTCGTAACTCATCGTTCATTCATAGACACGTACCACATATACTTTTGAGTCAAAGCAAGTACAAATATTCACCAATCCATAACCAAATTTCCATGACGTAAATTCTTCATCAAACAATGACAATAAAAGAATTGCTAAAGAGCGTCAAACTTTTCGAAATCATGTGCATAGAAGATAATTTCGAAAATAATATACTTATAATCATATTTTTCGAAAATACATATGTATATATATACCAAATAATTTTCGAAAATAGTAAAGTAAGGTTACATAAAACATTTGGAGATTTTAAGTTGCAAAGATCATAATTACATAGCATATTTTCGAAAATTAGAAATAATATCTTCAATCCATGAAAATTAATTTTCGAAAATTTCAGAATTTATAAATAAAATAAATAAGCTTCTTTTGGAGTTCTAATGGGTATTTGGTATAAAAATTATATGATCTAAAACACATGTACATAACCCTTAGTCCAATAACAAGTTTTATTTTTATTTTTGAAAATAACAAAAGTATAATTAAACCATTATAAAAATCTAGACAACAACTATATTTGGCATAAAATGCCTTTAAAACCATCACATTAGCACTCTAAAACATGCCTAAAAACATTCCTTGAATGCCCATATATCCACACGAAACACTACTACTTTGCACACAATTAATCATAATTTTACATCATCAAAACAACCTTAAAAACAATAACTAAATCAGCTACCCAAACATGCATACAACTTCTACTAAAGCATAAATAAACATAAATTTAAAACATTAAAACTACGCTAGAACATAACACTAAGCATGCTAAAACATAAAGCGTAAAAACAACCTAATCTAGACTAAGCACAAAAGAACCTAGGGCTAAAGAAAGAAGTAGACATCGAAGCATACCTCAACGTCTGGAAGACTACTTTGAGTTCGCTCCCTCCTCAGAAAAACAACTCAATTCTCTCAGTTATTCTTCCGTGAAAACTTTTCACTTGTTACTCCTCTTTTCTTAGAGGAGAAGTGGAAGAAAGGTAGAGAGAATTGTGAGGAGTATGGGAGGGTGAAGGAGGCTATTTATAGAATGGAAGGGTGGAGGAAAAAATAAAATTTTCAATGTGGGATGGGTAGGGTGGTGGTGCCTTGTTGAGAGGATGAGGATAGGGGGTGAGTGGTGGTGAGGTTACATAGGGAAGTGTGTTGTCAAGCATTGAATTGTTGATGACTATTGACTAAGCACTTTTAATTATACGACAAATAAAATACGGCAAGCATAAGACGACCTTTAAAAATAAATTTCTAAGCCATAAAAATATTTTTATTCACCAAAATATTTTCCATAAAATAGAATAATTTTTGGCAATATATATATATATATATATATTATTTTCGAAAATATATGTACATATTTATTTATTTTGAAAATATTCCGATTTCAAAAATAATTTATTATTTTCCAAAAATAATATACGGCAAAATACTTAATTTATAATAAATACCTTTTTGAAAATAATTCGAAAACCTCTTTATTTTTTAGAAAATATTATTTTTGTAAAATACCTGAAAATTACGGGTATTATAATTGAATAATAAGATAATTGAATAACTATGAAGTGACCACTGTCCCGCTGTGGAATGGTGACAGTTCAGGATCTTAGAATATATTGTCGCCGAGGTGGTGGTACACGAGCCGCTACTGAGGGGCTACAGGCTATGACATGGTCCTCGCATGAGGGGGCTATGGTTAGGATACACGAGTCCTCGCCAGCATATTCTAGGAAAGTTGGGGTGACCACGGATCCCTTACGAGCATAGATTGTGTCATGGATTAGCGATAAGAATTGATTAAGAAGTATAAGATGATAAGGTTGTAAGTGGACTAGAGTCTAAGTTGAACCCGATAAAGGATGAGTTTCGAGTTAGGTGTATTTGGTAAGAATGATTGATTTCCGCTGCGTTGACTGATTACTGATTGATTATTGACTGATTGGATTAAAATGATTGCCGTGATTTTTGGTTTATTTGATTGATATTGTTGTCTGTTCTATTTGATTATATGATTGGTTGAGTTCTACTAATAAGTAGAACATTCTAATTACTCCCCACTAATTATGGACCCTCATTCCCTTTTACAGGTAATGATGAAGAATTCTTTGGGATTGTCGTCGAGGGTTGGGATTCGTGAGCCTGCAAGTGTGGCAACATTTAGCTACTCGTTATCTATTTGTAGTCCTAGTCCTGTATTCCGAATTCATTAGTTTTGGTAGTAGGATCTAGTAGCTTATTAGAACTTGATTAATCTTTTTCTTTGGATTATTGGAGATTTAATAATAAAGAACGACCTGTTTGGATAGAGTTATCCCTAAGTTCCATATTTTGTATAATAAGTATTTTGAACGATAACGATTCGACTTGTTGATTTCTTTGAAATCAACGTTGCTAAAAGACAGGTCGTTACAAACACTCTCCCTCACTAGTGAGTGCCTTAGAATTTAGAGCTAACTGGAAAGACAATTAGAAACAATAATCCTAGGGGTTGGACATCCTGTACAGTTAAGGCAAAACCTTTCTAGTTGCTTAATAAGACCAGTTTAGAAGAGACCCATAACCTGGGCTCTGATACCATGTTAACTTTGATTGAATATTGGAAACGAGCATGGACAACCCAATATGGGAGGTGAGAGTTAGGTCTCTTACAACCATAGGAGGTTCCATCCTAAAACCAATTGGTAATAGGAGGAGTAACTCCTAGACTTATAAGTCAGTTTAGTCTCTCATCATCTTCGAATGTGGGACACTCAATAGTGCACCATATGGGGTCCAACAGTTTAATACGTGAATGGTGAATTGAATCCTTTGAAATACAGATGGAACTAGTATTATCACAATAGATAGGAATGCAATTATAAATAATACCAAAGTCCCTTAATTGTTGTTTTATCCAAAGCAGTTGGGAACAACATGCAGCTGCCGCTACATATTTGGCTTCTGCAGTGGATAAAACAACAGTGTTTTGCTTCTTGGAACTCCAAGAAACTAAACACGTTATAAGGAACTGAACCACGCCTGAAGTGCTTTTCCTATTCACCAAATCACCGGCATAATCCGCATCAACAAATCCGTTGAGTTCAAATGTGTCAATATGAGGATAGAACAATGTTAGATCATCAGTTCCTTTCATATATCTTAATATCCTCTTGATAGTTGTGAGATGTGACTCCTTTGGATTTGCTTGGAACCTAGCACACACACCAACACTAAATGAAATATCTGGTAGTTTTCTTTCCATGATTTTCTTTGTCTCCTACTCCTATATAAGAGGCATTTGTTAGGTTGTCTTTTCTTCTCCCATCTCAATTCATCTTCAAATTTGGTTATGGTTTTTTTTTTTATCTTCTAATGGCTTCTGAATGGTCTGGCTTAAGGAGTGCATCAATCAAATAAGTTGTTGCAAGTTGTTGCAAGTTGCGCATGACTCATAGAACCTAATTTCCATCTTGTGATTTGGCCTTCAATAATTTACAACCGTTAAGTTCTAATGAGGGGTTACAATAGAGAAAAAAAAAACAAAACATAGAGGTATAATGTGGGAAAAATATAATTTTGAGTACATATAGAAAAAAAAAAGCAGAGTACTCGGTAGAGTTTCCCAAATTATTTTTCGGCGGAGGAAACCCACCTAAGCTTCATCTTGCGTTTTAAGTTTTAAATTGTTGCGCTTTGTACTTGGACACCAATTTTTCCCGAAAAAGCGTGGAGGGCTTTACAAAGCTAATTCAATTCAATTCGCGAGACGTCCACTAGTCTCTGACTTGGTCTTCGGAATCGTAAGTCTCAGCCCGTTCCCAGCAACCCTTCCCCCTCTTAACTAAGACTACAGAATGTTCTTGTAAATTATGGCCGAAATTCAGGGTGCGTTCTCTTCAACTTATTAGACCTGAACTTATCTGAACTTATCAGACCTGATTTAACTTATTAGACTTTATTTAACTTATTAGACCTTATCGGAACTTATTAGACCTTATTGGAACTTATTAAATCTTATTGGAACTTATTAGGCCTTATTGGACCTTATTAGACCTTATTGGACCTTATTAGAACTTATTGGACCTTATTGGAACTTATTAGACCTTATTAGAACTTATTAGACCTTATTGGAACTTATTAGATCTTATTGGAACTTATTAAACCTGATTGAAACTTATTGGAACGTATTTTATATGATTGAATAAAATAAATTAATAATAATAATAATGATGATGTTGTTAATATTCTATACATTTGAACCTATGTTTTTTTTTTATTGTTGAATTACGTTCAAGAAGGTAATAATAATTAGTAATAATAATATGGAGGATGGGTAAAGTTTAATTTGGACCAAAATTAAATCAAACCCAAAATAAAAAAATAAGTTTTATTTTATAATATAAAAAAATAGTTTAATTCAATCTAACTCTGATTGGTTTCTCTAAAAAAATTATAAAACAAGAATGATAAAATAAAATTAGTTTATGTTGTGTAAGAGTGCTTTAAGTTATTTATTAATTTAATTAATTTTATTTGATCAATAATTAAAAATATTAATCTAGACCTGATTTGAACTTATTAGACCTAATTGGAACTTATTAGAACTTATTAGACCTGATTGGAACTTATTAAACCTTATTTGAACTTATTAGAACTTATTGGAACTTATTGGACCTTATTCCAACTTATTAGACCTTATTGGAACTTATTAGAAGTTATTGGACCTTATTGCAACTTAGGGTGCCTTTGATTCAACTTATATAAGCACTCCTGTGCTTATTTTCAGAAAATTCAGATCAGATCAGATCAGACCAGATCAGAAAAATTCAGATCAGATCAGATCAGATCAGATCATAAAAAATCAGATCAGACCAGATCAGATCAGATTAGCATTTTGTTCTTTGTTCCTTATAACTCAAGTAATATTATTTCTATTTTTATAATAAAATAAAATAAAATAATTATAATATTATGCATACTAATGATTACTTATATTTATTGATGACAAAAAATTGAATTGTTGTGATATTTTAGCTTATATTTTGGAAGTAATGCTATAACCATAAATTAAAAAACAAATACGACCAATTTTGAAGGATAATATTAATTATTAATTATTTACATAATTTTTTATTTGAAAGAAAATTATATAAATAATACACAATGATGATATTAATTAGTTACCATTATATATATGAAAGACGTATGAAACAACTATTTTTATTTTATTTTTTTAACCTTAATTTTTTAATTTTTAATTTTTAATTTTTAATTTTGTTTTAATTTTATTTTATTTTTAATTTTATTTTGCTTTTAATTTATTTTTTATTTATATTTCTATTTTTATCTTTATTTTTATTATTATTTTTTATTTTAATTTTGATTTTAATTTTTAATTTTAATTTTTAATTTTAATTTTAATTTTTTATCTTTATTTTTATTTTAATTTTTATTATTTTTGTTTTTTTTTTATTTTTTTTCTTTTAATTTATTTTTTAATTTAATTTTAATTTTAATTTTTATCTTTATTTTTATTTTTATTTTTAATATTTTTATTTTTATTTTTATTTTATATATTTAACTTTTTTTTTATATGTATTTTCATTTTTATTTTTATATTTATTTTTATATTTATTTTCATTTTCATTTTCATTTTTATTTTTTATTTTTACATGTATTTTCATTTTTATTTTATTTATATTTTTTATTTTCTTTAATTTTTTCATTCTTTAATTTGTTCTTTTTAATTTTATTTCTATTATTATTATTTTTTTAGTTGTATTATTATTTTTATTACTATTGTTATTTCTATTTTAAACAATATTAATAATAGTTTACATTTATAATAATGTACAATTAAATTTCACCAAAGATCAGATCAGACCAGATCAGATCAGAAAAGATCAGGTCAGACCAGATCAGATCAGATCAGAAAATTTGATACGAATCAAACGCACCTTTATTAGACCTGATATAACTTATTGAAACTTATTTAAAAACTTATTTTTCAAAGGTGAAAGAACGCCCTCACTTTCTTCTCTGAAGTGTCGTGGGCAAGAAGAAACTTCGATTCGATCTCCAACAATCTTCTCTACCTAGCACTTAATCAATAAATCGCCATTAACACATACCTGCAACAAGAAAGAGAGAGGAGAAACAAACAAGACAGAGAATGGACAGACTTACTAGAATGTTCGCTGGTGCTGGTGGAGCTTTGGGTCACCCACCACCTGATTCCCCAACTCTCGATACTTCTGAACAAGTATACATTTCTTCTCTTGCTCTTCTCAAGATGCTTAAACACGGTACTAATTTTCAATATCATATGTTGATTTCAAGGATTATTTGACAAATTTGCTTTATTTTTTTTTTATTATAAAAAATCCTAATTTCGATTAAAAAAAAAATTATGGATGTTTTTTTTGGTAGGAAGAGCTGGTGTTCCTATGGAAGTTATGGGATTGATGTTGGGTGAGTTTGTTGATGAGTATACTGTTAGGGTTGTCGATGTTTTCGCTATGCCACAAAGTGGGACTGGTGTTAGTGTCGAAGCTGTTGACCATGTTTTTCAGACCAATATGCTTGATATGCTTAAACAAACTGGAAGGTAATTTCATTTACTTACTTGCTATTTTTTGGTAATTTCGAATTTTGTTTTTGATGTTTGTTTGTTTGTTTATGCTTTGCATGTTAAAGATTTAATTCAGTGTTGAATTTTACATTTTGGTATGAAGGAATTGATAGGTGAAATATAGATTTGGTGGAGATTTTTGAGGGTAATATGTTTATCTGATTACCTCAATGGTGAACACAAGGTTGAATAATTGGAATCCTGTAGGGCTAGAAAGTTGGATATGTTACTGCCTCTAAGTTTATAATAGAAAATAGAAAGAGTTAAGATGGTGTATGCATAGTTCTTGAGATCAACTTTCCTTAATATAGTGGTTGCATGAGTTAGAGAAAAAGGAAGGAAATTCTTTTGTGCCCTTATTGAATTCCTACAATATTGGAATCATCTCTCGGCCTCTCGCAAATTCTATCAAGTTTATGGGAAAGTTCAAAGCTGAGGATTGACTATTGAGTAATTGATAAAAACATGAAACACCATTGCCATGAGTGAAGTAGATAACAATTCTAGGTCAATGTTTGGGAATGCAAAACAATTTTTATGGGTTTTGCATCTCAAAACATGGTGGGTGATTCCAAATCATTTTTTTGGTTTTGCCTCTCAAAAAAGACTAGTTTTGTTTGTTGCCTATAATCTCAGTCTTGAAACTCCAGTATAGCAGAACACATTGCAGATGTAGATCATTTTTTTGGTTTTGCCCTCTCAAAAAAGAAAAAGCTTGGATACTCTCATATGTGGAATAGTGGGTCTTATACCAAGAAGCATGATTTTAAATCTCGTTTTCGATCGCGATCGCAGTAACAATCCTGGAAGCACATTCACGGGCAATGCGAATGGTTTGCGGCTGTTATGGCCTAATATCTCAGTTGCGGTAAGCTCAAAAAGCTTTACAATGCGGAGATGCAACCTTGATTTAATACCATGCCAAGAAGGGATTTTGAGTTTGGAGGAGAGGTGTGAAAAAGAAATTGATCTGTAGCACTCTGTAATAAGTATTTCTGTAGATTTGCATTTTTGTAATAATTGTGATCAAAGATTGAATTTTCTTTTGCGGAACATGATCATTTTATGTTGTCATAAGGATGATTGCAGCACATTTGCACATTACTTCCCAGACTATTGTTTTCTTTCAGCACCTACCATTTCTCCACTTTCTTTGACAGTATGAAAAGGAGGCCTAGTTTCTAGGAAAGAGAAATAGACTAATAGAGGATTGCTAAAGCATGTGCTACATCATTAATATCTCATTATCTTTATACATCCACCGTTTCAAATTAAGTGCAACACTTTATTTTGCACGGATTTTAAGGAAGAACTTTAAGGGTGTAAACGAGCACATGAATTAAAATAATTTAAGACAAGTAGCCTATAATTTCTTTATTGCTTGTATTGAAATTATGTTGATCAATTTTAAGAGCAGTAAATGTCCACAATTTTGATGAACAGAAGAAGTATATGTTTTTTATCCATATAATTATTTTTTTTGAAAATTTAGATTTTAAAAATAGATTTTAAGGGATCCATCTCAGATTTTAGAGGTTTCATCTCAGCTTTAAGGATTTTATTTCAAATTTTATAAGCTCTAACTCAGATTTCAAGGATCCTATTTTAGATTTTAAAAGATTGTCTCAGATTGTAAGTGTTTATTATCCGATTTTAAGAGTTTAATCGTAGATTTTAAAGATTTAAAGAATTCTATTTCTTTATGAATCTCCCAAATACATATACTGTTAACTTTCACCCAAGCCTTCATGCTTCACACAACCGTTGCCGCAAAGCTCATAAGCTTTCCTGATCCTTTTGATGTTCACGGATGATCAGTGTTCGATTAGGATCAATGTTTGATCATTGTGAATCCATTATCAAATCATTATCATTTCAGCGTTTGATTAGGTTTAGATTTTTTGTGAACTTTAGTTTGAGTAAGATCATTCTCTGCAAGCAGTAAGAACAATGAAAGAAAACAACCTGCACGGCTGCACCAATGGCTAAAGTGATGATGATTTAATAATCAAATGATTATGAAGATTGGAAAGAACCACTCAAACATGGAATGCGGGATGGAGGCCCGAAATGTGATCTGGGTCGTTCGTCCTGTATTGCGGAACAAACACAATCTGAGTTGTTGAGAGTTGCAATCAAAATCGATGAAGACCACGATCCAATTTTGAGACCCAAGCCCACGGGTTGTTTTTACTTGAAGCTTGCTTTTCCGTGGTTACTGTGAAGAGGAGAGAGAGGAGATCGGAGAAGGAGAAAGAAAGACTTATAATTGCTCTGAATCTTCTAGGTTTTCTTTTTTTTCTGAGTCACGTGACTTTTTCTTTGCAATAACTCTTTCTTGACGGTCGTAGAGATGTAGTAACTTCTTATAGCTAGCTGTAAGCCTGTAACACACTTACCCTGCTAGTTTATCTAATAATTTTAAAATTTAAAATCGCAACCTTTTTTATTGCCCTGATCTTTATAAAAATCATTGTAAGTAATAGACTTCCTTCTTTTGTTCCTTTCTTATGTTAGCCTATACTCCAATATTTCTACTGTTCTACCCCTAGGAATGTTGGCTCTTACTATTATAAAGTTATTGCACTTTTATGCCGTGCAATATTTTTTTATATTTCTACCATTGCCATAACAAAAATTTACTCCACTATAAATCTATAATGCAATACTTTAAACTTTTCTGTATTTATTACTCTTTAATTGTATTTACTTATATATTCTCTCCATATAATTTAAAAATTGCTCCAATCATACCCGATTTACTAATGGTAGAGTTCCACGTATCCATTTTCATATCCCGTTTCAAATCAAACCATGTCCCTTGTATAATTGGAAAGAACCAATTTGATTAATTTGATATTAGGCTGATGGTGATGAACAGTCATAATAGCTTCTCATAATATGGTTGAAAGCTTTGACTGAATTAATTGAATGAGCTATTAAAGAATTTTAATTAAATCAACAATCCTTGGCAATGCTTTGAAATTAATCGAAGGCTCGAAGCTGAACATGATCTGATGTTCAATCGCATAGCCTGATGAAATTCTCATGGCTAATTGTATAAAGTTGAATGACTAAGATGAGTTTGACCTTAAATCAACATATAAGATCAAAATTCTCATGTTTATCACCTAAGGGGTGTTCTCATATAATTTTCAGATTTACCTGGTTAATTTATTGTGTGTTTTGTTGCTAAGTTGAGTAAGATATGGAGTAGTGGAGCACGGTCTCCACTTCTAGTTATTACAATTTACGAGTGCATAGTATTCCCTCAAAATATGGGCTTTGCCTTTACTTATACACATTGTTTGGCTGGAGAGATTTGGAAGAAAAAGAAATAAAGGGGAAGGAAATCATTTAGTCCAGTCTTTGGTTCCAAAAAAAAATTGGAAAGGAAGAGAAGTGGGACCAATGATACCCGGTTCGTGATACGGACCCCCAATCTGCGATCTGTTTCGTCCGTACCCGAACGGGGTGCGTACGTGTGTCAATTCGTGGAGGTTCGCCAACCGATTGCTGAAAGCAACGACTCAGTTTTCTTGGTGGTCGTAGCTCCGATGTACCTTCTTACATCTCTTCAGTTCCCTTTCTTCGTATTCCTTGGCTTCTCATCTTCCTTTTCCTTTAATTTCATTGTTTTTGACAAAGTAAAATATTGAATATTAATAGTTGGGCAACTGTATGGTGCATATTAATAGTCTCCTTTTACTTTTTCATGTATAGCTGTATGGTGCATATTAATAGTTGGGCAGCTGTAATCCTCTGTCTTTCTCTCTCTTATCCTTTCACTTTGTAGTTTGTACAATATTTAATTATTTTGGAGTAAAAGTAAAACCTGGTTACTGTTTTCTTCTTGTTTGCCTCTTTCACTTACTACAGTACATACTTATAAAACTATTCAACCGTCCTCTCCTTTAACCTTCCTAGATAGCACAATTATTTTATTCTTTTCCAAGTATCCATTAGGCATTAACCAGTTAATCCAATTGGTGGTCTAGTACTCATTAATATATATATATATATATCTTCATACCCCAACGTGCCGAGTTCACTAAGGGCAGCGTACCGCGTACCCGAATTCGTACCTCGTATCGAATCGACTTCCGTACCATGTAACATTGGACAGGAGACTCCTTACAAAACATGGACTTTTAATTCCTTTCAAAAGTGCAAGAATGTGGGAGGAAAGAAATTTTTTTAACCAAACATGAGAAAATAAGGTTTATTTCCTTTATTTTCCCTTCCTCTTTTTTCCCATCCTTTCCTTTATTCAAAATGAACCAAACATGATGTTCATAAAGTGAGAATTCAAGATCTTGCTTATATATACATAGGGTTGGATTCTGGTGAGAAATTTCTTATCGTGAGAAATGTGAGAAGAGATAAATACACCAACTATGATGTAGAGGTACATTGACTAACAACTATAGGTGTATTGATTGTAAACTATAAATACATTGACTTTAGACTATAGATACATTGCTTGCAAATTTTAAGAAGAGTAATAGGAAACAACTTAATTTAATCTTGACCTTTCATTTGCTCATCCAAGGGTCATAATTGTTTCTCATATATATATGTATTCTATTTTGCACATTTGCACCCCCACATTGCCGTACCTACCATTAGTCGCCAAGTTTACTATATCACATATCAATGATGTCATTGATGCATTGCCTAAGAGACTTATAAATACTCCCTCTGTTACACATTATTAGCAACAATTCAATATTTTATCTCTCACAAATAATACCAAATATTGCTACTAATGCGTAACAGAGGGAGTATTTGATTATGTATGCACTTTCCTATTTAGGTTTTGCTTCATAGCATAAAAGTTGATTATGTGTTTTTCAATATATGTTCCCTTTACTGCATTCAGTTATCTTTGTGTTGATACTCATATGCTTTTGCATTCATTACAGGCCAGAGATGGTTGTGGGATGGTACCATTCGCATCCTGGATTTGGTTGTTGGCTCTCTGGTGTCGATATCAACACTCAGCAGGTCTTGATAATTTTTATTTATGCTGTATCTTGTTAAATTGGAGTGCTTCTGTAGCAGGACCTCTGAATCTACCTGATCACCTACTTTCTATGCCTCAGCATTTCATAGCTGAATTATTGAAGACATGAATATTTGATGATGGTAATGTTGTGCTTGGGGCAGGAAGAATTTGCGGAAGTATGTGTTAGTAAAATGGTGTTCTGTCTAGATCACTCCACTTTGTTCCTATTAGTGTGAATTGTCGGGTGTCTACAAGATTGTAGAGTACCATAGCTGTTTTGCTTCATTCATGTTTTGTCTGTTAGTCTTACATAATTTATGTGCCATCTTTGTATCCTGGAGTCTTTTGTCACTGCTTGGTTTTATTGATTAAAACAAGAAACTGAAGAAAGTGCTATAAATATGCTCTGTGGCATGAATGCATGATTTAATCCCAGTTTTTTTTTCTTGGAGAAATTGCAAACATGGTTTTAGAATTAACTTTTGATAAAATACTGCAGAGTTTTGAAGCTCTGAATCAGAGAGCAGTTGCTGTAGTGGTGGATCCTATACAAAGTGTGAAAGGAAAGGTTGTTATTGATGCCTTCCGTTTAATCAACCCACAGACAATGATGCTTGGGCAAGAACCTCGTCAGACAACATCTAACCTTGGGCATCTTAACAAACCATCAATTCAAGTATGTTGGGCTAGTTGTTTCATAAATTCACATTGTATAGTATTTTATGATTTGTAGTTCTCTCTCCGATGACATGTTCTTTCCAGGCATTGATTCATGGGTTGAATAGGCATTACTATTCCATAGCTATCAACTACAGGAAGAATGAACTTGAGGAGAAGATGTTGTTGAACCTTCATAAAAAGAAATGGACTGATGGATTGACACTTAAGCGGTTTGATGATCATTCCAAAACCAACGAGCAGACTGTCCAGGTTAGTGAAGATTTTCAGTTTGAGAACGAATTGTTTAATTCTTCAGAAGATCATTTATGGCTATACTAAAGTGTTTCCAATGGAGATTTTTTCTGCATTTCTCTGTCATGCTTTGGGTGGAACTTAGTCTGCTTGGTTCAATCATGAACTGCAATTTAGTGAGCGTAAGCTAGAATCTTGGCTGAATACTCAACTGCTCATATACTATTGCAGATATTTGTGTATAGAGAATCAAAATGAGGTAGATGCTGAGAATCAATCTTGTCGAAATTTTTCTGAGAATGTGCATTTCAGACTTTTAGTTGTTATTGGGGTAGTGAGTAGTTATTTTTCTATGGTAATTGAGCTCTGTTCGACTTTTCTTACTTTCGATGATATGGAATTCTGCAGGAAATGCTTACTCTAGCGGTCAAGTATAACAAAGCAGTTCAAGAAGAGGATGAGTTGCCCCCAGAAAAGCTAGCAATTGCAAATGTGGGAAGGCAAGATGCCAAGAAGCATCTTGAAGAACATGTTTCCAACTTGATGTCTGCCAACATAGTTCAGACCTTGGGTACCATGCTAGACACTGTTGTATTCTAAAATCATTGCGTTCATGCCCAATTATACTACTAGTTTTTTGTACTTCTATATGTTGTAATCTGCACTCCTAAATTTCGATTTCCACATTATTCTGGAGTGATTTAGAACATGGTGAAGAAATTGTGTTGGTCCTCTTTGATTAGACTGTTATGATTATCTCTATTCCTGCATAGAAAACAGCTGCAAATAGTTTTAGTTGATAATGTTATCTTGATTTTGCACCCACAAGTTGGAAATCTTGCTTTTCTAGATCAGCTAGATTTTCTACCGTAATTTTCTACCGTAATTTTCAAGACATTAAAAACTCTGCTAATTTTCATGTTAAAACATGAAATCACCACAATAATCATCCATAAACTATGAAAATGGCATGGCTGCCACATTTGAAACCTACAATTGCAACAATTATTATCCCTAAACAATGTAAAATCGATATATAAAGGGGGCTTACGGGATGGTGGTAGTTGCAATTTTGGGTTTTAGAGGTGGTACTTTGGTGATTTAGGGATTGTGGTTGCGGTTTTACGGTTACATATAAAAATTTACAAAGTTTTTAATTTCTAAATAATGACAAGGGGCATCATGTAGACACTGATTGGATACTATTTGTATTATCCCCCTATTAATGGAAAAGAAGTGTGGTAAAATTTCAATCTCTTTTGGGCGATAAAAGAAGGTAGTCTTTTCCTTAATACAACGATCTTGTCATAATCATATTCAAATTAATCGTGCAAGCAATACGGTGAGCAAGAGTTGCACCTGCATTGTCCCTTCTAAGAACACTCTATCATAGTACTCCTTGATTGAGCCACTCCTTGGGCCCATCTTTCTTAGCATGGGTTGCCACCAACTGGCCTACGACACACGCTTCATCCTAAGCAACAAGAATCGACTTCTCTAAGGTTGTTTGGAACTCAACAAACACTGTATGACTTTAGCATATTGCACAAGATGGTTGTCGAAGTTGTGGTAGTAAGGCAGGCTAGGGGATGTTATACAAACGCTCCCCCCATGTAGGTAAACAAAAGCTGGCAACTTTCTGTACATTGATTTTAGGTATGATGATCAAGTCCTTGGAGGTGATTATGAGGGTAGATACTTAAGCTAAGGAAGGCACCGCCGTGCCTTTTGGGAGGCTCACGGAACCCGCTATTCATAAGGTCAAAAAACAATAATGACTCCATTGAATAGGTTGGTCACCAGTTCTTGGACTCTGGGACAAGTGTAGAACTAAGTAGGTCACGAAGTCTCCCCGTATCTAGCGGCCTTTATTTGATCTCATTTGTGATTTCAACTTCATTAAACCGAATAATCTCCATTTTACAGTTTTGAAGCCCTAAAGATACATATGAGTTAGTATGCGGGTTTCAATTAGTGAAATGCACATTTAAAGCCTAAGACTAGGTGATCACTTCGGATTAATCAGATTAAAAGAGAGGAAAACAATAAATCAAATAAAAAATAATAAAACCTGATAAAAAGGTTTCTAATTAATTTGAATTCTACATTTTGTCGATCCTTTATTTAGTCTGTATTATATTAATTCTAGGTGATAAAAACGAAAAATAATTCCACTATTTTTGAGGTTATTACAAAGGGACTACAAAGAAATTATAAAGAAATTACAAATTGAACGATACCAAAATGAAAATTAAATACAAAAAAGAATACCAAAAGAAAGAAGATTTAATGGAAGGGCGGCCTCATATTAGATATCTTTCGTGTAATGTCAATACGATCTTCTTGAAATGTACTCGAATACGTTTGTGTTTTTTTTTGTTTTTTTGAATTGATTTTGGTAGAGGTTTGTTATGAATTTTTGTGTGGGTTTATGAATTGAATTGGGAGATTGTAGAGAGAGAGAGGGATGAGTGAGAGAAGGTGTAAAGATGTCATTTGCTTGAATGAACTTAACCTATTTATAGTGCTAGGGAGCCGAGAAATGAGCATAGAGACGCACAACTGTGCGTGGGCACGCTCATACCTATGCGTGGGGGAACAATCATACGCGTGGGCGCACAAAGACCATGCGTGTAAGTGCACAGCTTGTGCGTAGGCACACACGACTTTGTGTGTGCAGTGGGCGCTCATGTGTGGGTACTAGCAACCTTTAACGACCATAGCTTCTTCGTTTCAAGTCGGAATTGGGCGTGTGACCCACCGTTTGAAAGATCTTTGAATGTAGTTTCCCATGCAACTTGAATCACCGTAATTAAATTTGTGTAGAGAAAGTTATGTCCAAAATAGTGAGAGATGGTCAAATTCCTAAGATTATCATTCTTCATTTCGAGCATTTTAAACACTTATTCGAGTACTTATCGTTGAATATCAGACTAATAGCGACGTAGTATACTTTATTCATCGGCCTATGTTTGGGGACAAATGTAGGTGTCTACACTACTATTGGTGTATTCAATCAGGTAAGAGGAGACATCATGAGCCATTTTTTATTTGCTACAACATGGTTTCATGATTAACAAACAATTGAGGGAGAAAATATGGCATGAGATGAGAATGACTTCTTGTTATACCTTATATCCTTATTTATTCTTTTTTAGTCCATTGTTTATTACAGGGGTGGATCCTCATGCGAACAAGGAGGGACCATTGCCCTCTAACTTTAAAAAAATCAGAGAGACAAAACCTAAAGCAATCGCGTGAAACAAAAAGACAATACAGAAAAAATAGAGAAGAGAGAAGGGAAAGGGGAAATTCGTGATGGAGATAGATGTAATAAACACCCTGATTTCTGGGCAGATAGAATATTTTGAAAATGAATATAAATTTCCTTAACACTTTTTTATTTCTTTAAATTATTTTGAAGGAGTTTATTTTCATATGGAATTCATTTTCGGCCGATTTTAATTGAAAACGCGTTGAACATTTTCGTTGGAAACACATCAATGACTAATATTGGCAATTGGACCATATTAATTGATAAATTAATGAACCATAGTGAAGAGATCTGAATTTATTAGTGTTGAGGCCTAGTTGAATTGTTCAGTCTTTAGCACATTAGAACTCGTATTGGGCTAATTAAGAAATTAAGGTAGTTGTATGTGTTTGCCCAATAGATGATGAAAATCATATGGTCTTATGGATCGGATGTGGATTTGGTCGACCATATGAAGGGATTCTTATAATTAATATTATGTACCTCGGAACATGTGTACCCAAGAACCTGGTTGCAAATAGTGAAATAAATAGGCATTGCTGCAATTTTTGTTTATTTCAACAACATATATCCATGTTCATTTTCTATTTTTTTCACTTTGAATTTCCGCACTTTCCTTCTTCTCTCTTTTTTTTACACTCATTTATTCTCATTCCCTCACTTTGGCAGTCTTCACCCTTCATTCTTCATTTTGCAATCTTCTTCTTTGTCCGTCGCCCTTAATTTGTTATCGTATTAAATATATAATATACCAAAATGGTCAATCAATGAACAAAAATGAGCAATGTGGCAACAAAATGAACAATATAAAAAAAATCCACCAGTTCTATAAATCTAGGAACAGTACAATTGTTCATTTCATACTTTGATATTTTTGTTCGTTTAGAAGTCTATATTATCCATTTCTTACAGGAATTGCTAATATTGCTCATTTAGAATCCCACGTTACTTATATCTTACATATATTGGTAATTTTGCTCATTTAGATATCCAAATTGCTCATTTCTTATTGACATTGTTAATTTTGTATTAATCATCTTATTTAATTTGTTTTATACTTGTTTGAGCTTAACTATGTTTGCTTTTGGTAATTCTACTTGTTTATAGATTAGCTTAATCATGTTTTTAGCTTGCCCTAGATTATTCACCTTATAAATTGATGTAATTTCCCAGGCTAATTAGTAGTTTAATTATAGAGTTTTTGAGGAAGGATTCTTGACGGATTTGGGGAATTTTCTAATGGTTTATTGAGCTAATTTGAAATGGGTTGGTTGAATATGGTGTCTTGGAGCTTGTAAGCTGATTTTGTGCATAAATTTATGCTATGAAGTATTTACAGGAAAAGATTACTTTTTCTGTGAAGTGATTTTGTACTTTTAATCCAAACGCAGTTCATAGGGAAACCATTACCAAGGGATCGGATTGTTGAACTAGGAATCTACCTTCATTGGTAGCTCGTGAGCTTATTGGGGTGATTGGTTAAGCAATAATGATATTATGGGATGAAGTATTATTGATGAACTAATTACCCATACTTAGATAACTCCGGGAGGAGGTCTTAGTATTCTAAGTTAGCGATTCCCCTTTCCATGACATGTTTAGTTCATAAGTAATTAGTTAATATCCCAAGTTGCTTGAATCCAGATTTATTAACTCTAGGCCCTTTAATTTTATTTCACACATGATATATGTCTGATCTGCTCCTAGGGTGTCGTGGTGCTAAGCGCCTACCAAATATACTATTTGTAATCCTAACTTAAATACGTAGTATTGGTAAGCTAGGGTCGATCCGTAAGGAATTATTTTGGAATTAATTGTACTCTAATTGATTCAAGGATATTGTACTTAATTTGTGGTTTAGAGAATGTAAAAAAGCTATTTGAAACCTAAAAATTAAGCTTGACTAGCAAATGACTAAAACTCTAAGGATTAGACTCCCTAATGTTACTTCAATTGGAGGGATTACAATTATTGAATTTAAATCATGCTTGAATAACCCAATTTTAAAGTAATTTATCAGGATTACTAATGAATTCAATCCCTTATCCTCTCTCGATTAGATTTGGGAAATTCTAAACAAATCAAATCAACCTCTTCCGATTAGCTAGTTCAATTAGTTCCAAAATCAAATTCATTATTTCTCCAAATGATTCATAATACCAAATTACTATCTCTAGTGTTGAGTTCCTTGAGTTTTGAATGATGAAAAAAACACTGAACAGGGAACAGTTGATTATTACAAGTGCTATGTAGTTGGTTAAACCAACTAAGATTGGTTCTCATGAATCTTGTGTAGTTAGGATCATTTTTGAATTGAATATACAACATGTCTGGCCTGCAGGGAATAGGTTTTATGATTCATTGAGTTAACTGGTACGGGAGCAGTTGTAGTGTTCCCTGGGCTGTACTGAAACAACCTTATATACTTGCTATGTATTAACCTTGTTGAATGTACAGTAAGTATGAGATTATCCAAGCATTAAAATCAAGAATCAAAGGTGAAGATACTCAAAGAAGACTTTTAAGACTTGGATGTACATGAAGATAGATTAGGATCTTATTTTGAGAACATTAGATCTTCATATAATATTTGTGTATATGCTTGGTAGACCATTATAAATATTTGTGTGCGATAAAGTAGTATTATGAATATTAGAACCAGAAGGTATAATAATCATAACACTACTATGTAGGGAAACAGGTTTGTGGACCAGTTCCTCTACGAGCTGATGTCAGTTTACGAAAAATAGGATTTTTGTCCATATTTTTTGAATGGGCTTAGGGTTTCAAAATTAAATGATAGTTGATGAGTTGTTAAGGACTTTAAGGTTATTTTCTAAATGATAGGAAGATATTTTATTTTAACAAACTTTCTAAAAGTTTGTTAGGAATAAAACGATATTCTTTCCTATTTTTTAGGAGAGAATATTTGCACATAAAATTACAGCCAAAGCTGGAAGTTTTATGTGTAAATTAAAAAGGCCTATAAATGCTTAACAATTCTGATTAATAGCTCAAGAATCTTTGACGCAAAAATTGAGAATTATTTTCAGAGAAAAATCACACCTTGCATATAGTCTTTATCAAGCAAAAATATACAAATCTTTAGAGACTACACACAAAGTCTGGTGCTACTTCAACATGACTTCCACTCAACTTGTCAAGAGATAAAGCAACATCTTTATGAGCAGGTGCTACCCAACCTGCCTTCCCTACCCAACCCGCATTTTTACGCAACGACGTTAACGGTGATAACGTCGTAAACAGGAAATTACCAATCGATACAATAACAGAATTCTAAATAAACTCATGGATAAAAAGCGAAATTATACTTATTATTAATGGAACCCAAAGTCCAAATGAACAATTACTAGTTAATCCCAAAACATAATTCTACGACTTGAAAATAAACTACAGTTACTAAACAGGAAAGGAAAACAGGGGCCTAGATCGCTCGACCAACACTTATCCCGCCTCTAGTCTCTATCCTGCTCACCAGCAAAATAGAATTGGGGGGTCCACCGTCAGTGGCGAGTAACTAGACTGTCCTATTTATAAGTAGGACCACATTACATAAAACAACAGGTTAGAAACACAGGAATCAATACATCACAAAACGTACATAGCAAACATACAATATCAACATCAAAGTTACGCAGCAGAAACAACGTAATCATAATCATTCGACAATCAATCATAACTCAATAACCACGTCATCTCAAGATCAATTCAAAATTCAATGACACGACTCCGCTCGGTCTACAACCGATAACATGACCAACAAACAAAAACACTTGCCCCGCTCAGTTCATCACCGATGAACCGATAAACCCGCTCAGTTTATCACATATAAACCGATAGACAAAATTCGCTCGGTCTTCAACCGATAGACATGACCCGCTCGGTCTTCAACTGATAGACACGACTCGCTCAGTCTTCAACCGATAGACACGACACGACTCTAACCATCAAACAATCACACAAAACTTGCCCCGCTCGGTTCATCACCGATGAACCGATAGACCCGTTCAGTTTATCACCGATAAATCGATGGACTCAACTCGCTCGGTCTTCAACCGATAGACTCAACAAGACTCGACAAAGACTCAAAGGACGCCTATCAACATCATAACGCCATTCATCACACAATTCACGCAACATCAACCATCAAAACAAGAACTAAAACGAAATCAAAATCCAAGCTTGACAACTCAAATACACGCATAAACCCAATCAAAAACATAATTCAAGAGTTCATCATGATTAAATAACAAAACAAGGGAATAAAATCAAGCCTTTGAATACCATAATTCATGCATAAGCAAGAAGGGAAACAATTCAAACAAATTATCATAAATCTTCAAGATTCACGTGAAACATTGAATCAAATTCAACAATAACAAATAACTTGCAAGATTAAAAAAGATTCTATAACAATCAAGAAACGAAACGTGATTTTAAATCATCATTAACTCACGCATAAACAAGAATAATACACACATATGATCATCAAGAATTCAACAAGATTCAACATGATTTAAATGATAAAACAAAATGAAAATCGAGCCTTTGAACACTTATATCACACGCATAATTAATAAGCAGGAACGGTTCAAGAACTTAATAATATGCATCAAAGATTACGAATTCTTCATGCAAGATTCAATAGAGAAATTACTTAGAACAGTTCATCAAGATTCATAAAAATAAGATCATAAAACTAAATAAAAATCGATGCTTTATTTCATCAAAAACACGAACCAAACTTAAAGAGATAAAGATTCAAGAACTTCATAACTTTTGCAATATTCAATCAAGAACTTCAAGACAAGACTACATAACATAATATAATAAAAAGATTAATCAAGAACCATAAAATAACAAGCAAAAACTCGAACATAATCACCCTATGACACTCGGTTTTACACGCATGGAATCGACATCAATCAACAACATTCTAAACCTATAATTCTATGTAACCTAATCATAATCCTAAGTAGAATAAAACTAGTTACTTATAGGAAGATCAACACCAAAAACCACGCCTAACACCTTGCCTCACTCAACAATCACGCACGGCCAAGGCTTGTACCACCAGGAGGTTCACTATCATGAAGGTTGTTATAATCTGCAAAAGGGTGCAACTAGTTAGATTGAGAAAGAAAGATTTAGAAAGAAAAGTTTAGGGTAGGATTTGGCTCAAATAGCTGTGTGATACCAAGGCTAGGGGACTTTAGTAAGCTTTGATGAAGAAAGATTGTGAGGGATCAAAGTTGTTGTTTTTAGGGGTATAAATAGAGTAAGGCTTTACTGGATTTTAGGAGAAGGGTTTACTAGATTTTAGGAGGTGGTTTAGAAGTGAAATAAGGGGAAAGCAAAAGGGAGGGGCCGTCCGTGAGGTCTAGTGACAAGGCCTTGGGCCTGCTTCCCAAACACAAAATTAAGTCTTTTGGCCCAGTTTAGATAGTTTGGGCTTAAAGGCTTGATTTTACACGAAATTTTACGCCCCAAAAATCCAGGTCGTTACAGATAACATTCATCTAATTGAGAGTCAATACGTTCAATCATGTTATCTCTTTCATAGTTATGCATGTCTTCTCGAATTTTATCAAAACTTACCTTTCTCTTCTGAAGAGCATCTTCTTTAGCCATGAAACAGTTGTTTGTAGAACTGGTTCTCCTTCTGGTTCTGGGGGAAATACTGTTTCCTTCTGACTTTATCAAAGCAGTCATGCAAATCTCTGAATCTTGGATTTCTTCCTCCTCATGGTCAGATCCAGAGTTTGAGTCACCCCACATGCATGGAAGTAATCATAGCTTTCTTGAAAGCACTTTTATCAATCTTTTTGGATTGTTTGTCCTTCCATTTTGGACAGTTTCGTATGATATGTCCTATCTCTCTACATTTGAAACAACCTACAGTAGAAGAGTTAGTTTTCTTGAAGTTTTTGTTTCTCAAATTCTTTCTTTTCTCTCTAAAGTGTCTCTCGAATCTTTTAGCCATCATAGCTTTATCATCTTCTTCTTCCTCTACTGTTCCCTTTAGTGCAATGCTTTTAACTGGTTCCTTGTCAGATTTTGACTCGATAAGCATCTCATGAGTCATCAAGGAACCAATTAGTTGTTCCAAACTCAAGGTCGAGAGATCTTTGGCTATATATACTGCTGTTACCTTGGTTGTCCATTGATCTGTCAAACTACGCAACACTTTCCTTACAAGATCCTCGTCACAAAAAATTTTACCAAGAGATTTTAAATCATTTACTATAACCATAAATCTACCAAAACAATCATTTATTTTCTCACTTTTGTTCATTGAAAATAACTCATATTTTGACATTAGTAAATCGATTTTAGATCTTTTTACCTCAAAGGTTCCCTCGTACGCAAGTTCGAGGGTATCCTATATTTCTTTTGCACTTACACAAGCAGAAATTTGATTTGTCTCATTGTCTGCAATTGCTTATTGTAAGATGGACATTGCCTTGGCATTCTTTTCTAGCTTCTTGAAATCCACGGAGGTGTAATCACTTTCTTTCTTGGGCACAATGTTTCCATTAGAATCTTTCTTTGTCACGGTTAATGGACCATTCTTCACAATCAGCCAACATTCATAATTAATACCAATGATTATGTTCTTCAATCTATTTTTCCACCATGGATAATTTTTACCATTGAACTTTGGAGTCTTGTTGTCGTATCCCATAGCATTCATCTCTTGAGAACTTATGATCTACTCCTCTAGTTGTTACCCTTATGAGAAGCTGAGGCTCTGATACCAATTGAAGGGTTGAATATACTCAAGAGGGGGGTGAATTGAGTATTTGGTGTATCGATTATCGATTTAAAATTTTTCTGTTTCTTTAGGGATGAACCAGTTGGGCTGGTTCCTGCAGCGGAATTAACAAACGTAAACAGCAAGAAACAACACACCAAATTTAACGAGGTTCGGCCCAACTAAGGCCTACGTCCTCCTACCCTATGTATCTTATTAAATCAACTTGGAAATAACAAGATTACACACTCGACTGTACCTTACTCATGAAATCAGTCCCCACACTCAACTTTGAGTGGATTCTCTCGTGTTTGAACTCTCAAACACACACCAATCTTCAATCCCTTTGTTGAAGAAGAATTACAATATTTTTCACTTTGATTTTCTTTCTCACAAAGATTAAAGAGTAAAGTTGAAGCTATTAAAGATTTGTGTTCTTGCTCGATAAAGACTATGCGTGGTGTGAATATTTCTCTGAAAATAATTCTCAATCTTGCGTCAAAGATTCGTGAGAAATTGATAGGTTGTTAAGTGTTTATAGGCCTATTAATCCCCTCATAAAACCCGCCAACTTTGGCTGTGATTTTATGTGAAAATATTCTTTTCTAAAAATAAAAGAATATATTTTTACATCCAACAAACTTTCCAAAAGTTTGTTACAAAAAAAAGATCTTCCTATTTAATTAGAAAATAACCTTTAAATATTTAACAACCCATCATCTGTCTTTTAATTTTAAAACTCTAAAGTCCATTCAAAAAACATGGGACAAAAGTCCTATTTTTCGAAAACTGAGAGCAACTCGTAGAGGAACTGGTCCCTAGACCTATTTCCCTACAAATTAGTGTTAAGAATATTATACCTTATGGTTCTAATATTCATAATACTTCTTTAATCACACACAAACATTTATATGGTTTACCAAGCATACACACAAATACTACATGAAGATCTAATGTTCACAAAATAAGATCCTAATCTATCTTCATGTAAATCCAAGTCTTGAAAGTCTTCTTAAAGTATCTTCATATTTGAATCTTGACTTCAACACTTGAATAATCTCATACTTACTGCACAATTAACAAAGTAAAATCATAGCAAGTATACAATGTTGTTTCTGTATAGCACAGGGAACACTATAACTGGTTCCATACCAGTTTACTCAATGAATCACAAAACCTGTTCCCTGCAAGTTAGACATGTTGCATAACCAAGAATAATCTATATTGCACAATATTCATCGGAACTAAACTTAGCTGGAGTTAACCAACTACATAACTCTATCAGAATCAACTGTTCCCTGTCCAGTGTTTGTCATCATTCAAAACTCAAAGGAACTCAACAATATATTTAGAGCAACCTCCTGGTTTTGAGGACATTATGTTTCCCCAACATGTATACAAGTTAGACAAAACATTCTATGGGTTGAAATAGGCTCCAAGAGCTTGGTATGAAAGATTGTCTAATTTCCTTATGGAAAATGAATACAAAAGGGGAACAATTGATAAAACATTGTTCATCAGAATCAGGGGAACCGCTTTTTAGTTGTACAAGTTTATGTTGATGATATTTTGTTTCGTGCTACTAATCAGATGTTATGTGATGAGTTTGCTAGTCTTATGCAAAGTGAATTTGAGATGAGCATGATGGGAGAACTAGGGATCTTCCTTGGGCTGCAAATGAAGCAAACTATTGATGGGATCATGATCCATCAACAGAGTACCTCAGGGAACTATTGAAGAAGTATGGTATGGAAAACAATAAGGCCTATGAGGCACATGTTCTCAAATCTGTAAAACTAGATGCTGACACAATGGGAAAAGATGTTGAGGCCTCCCTGTACAGAGGAATGATTGGTTCCCTCTTATACCTAACAGCCATCAGACTAGATATAGTATATTCTCTGTGGGATTATGTGTAAGGTTTCAAAGCAATCCCAAGGAGTCTCACTTAAAGGTTGTTAGGAGGATACTCAGGTATTTAGTGGGAACAGATGATATGTGTTTGTAGTACCCCAAAGGAACCAATTGTGAACTTATTGGGTACACATATGAAGATTATGCTGGTTTCCTAGTTGATAGAAAGAGCACATCAGATATGGCACGTTTTCTTGGCTCTTGTCTTATTTATTGGGGTTCTAAAAAGCAAAACTCGGTTGCCCTATCCACAGTAGAGTCAGAATATATTGTTGCAGCTTCATGCTGTTCCTAGCTACTGTGGATAAGGAACCAGTTGAAAGACTTTGGTGTTGATTGCAAATGTGTTCCCATATTTTATGACAACACAAGTGCTATCAATATTTCTAAGAACCCAGTACAACACTCTAGAACCAAGCACAAGTGCTATCAATATTTCTAAGAACCCAGTACAACACTCTAGAACCAAGCACATTGGAATTAGGCACCACTGTTTAAGAGAAAATAATGTTGAGAGAGGCTTGGTGGAGATGTTTGTGAAAGTGAGGATCAGATAGATGACATCTTCACTAAACCCTTAGGTACATAGTCCTTTTTGAAATTAAGATTCATGTTAGGTCTAGATAGATTTAGGTAATTTGGCTTCTTCTGTTTCCCTCAATGATTGGCTAGATTAGTGTTTCCTTGTATGAACTTATGTATATAACTTTGTAATTGTCTTCAAGTGATCATGTAGATGCTTATTGAGATGAAAATCTTGAATGGAATCGTTGTGAAACAATAGGGTGAAGTTGGGCTAAGTTGCCTAAATTACAAGTGATTGGTTCCACACAGAAATTATAAACAACATGGGAGAACAACAATGTAGCACATACGTGTTTTTTGAAAAATTATATTTTTCGAAAAATCAAAATATAGAATATTTTCTTGCCTTCAAGAGAATATTTTATTTGCAGTTATTATCCCATGCAAAGGAAAAATATTTTAGTTGCCAAATTTGTCGTGACAGTTGAGGAAATATTAAGGAAATATCTCACTTTCCTTAATTCAAAAAATATTTGCAAATATCTCTTTTAATATCTTCAACCGATCCTTTCTCTCTCCTGAATTTAATTCTGCTTCATTTATATTAAAGCTAACCCATTGCAACCTTCATTCATCATCATTGTCACTTTAATCATCTCTCTCTCACCTCTCGAGTTCGAATTCAAAGTTCAGCAAATTCAAAATTCGAAATGAGGAAGAAATCGGTTGCAAGGAAGCGAGCTAAAAGTAGTTCGGATTCACCATCTCCTAAAGAAACCTCCTCCACCGAGAAAACCACCACCAACCTTCCAACACTTAAATCACCCACATCCAAAGACACCACAAAATCAAACCCTCCAACCACCACTACTACACCTCCGTTACCATCTTCACCAAAACAACCCATACAACCACTATCACCCAAGAAAACCACTTCATCACCAAAACAACCCACATCGACTCAATCACCCAAATAAACCACTCCACCTTCATCATCAAAGAATTCACCGCCCAAACCCACTGAAAAACCTCAACAAGATCCACCTTCTCCCGAAATTGACATGCATCAAGAAATCAAAACCCCTGTACCCACCGACCTAAATCCTGCACCAACCCAGGGGGAGCAGAAGGAGAAATCATTGAAAGAAGTTCTCAAGGTTCATCCTTGACCTAGAAGACGATGTTCAGGTTCTTGGCTCCAAGAAAGGGTCACCTTCAGCTTTTGGGAGAGTACATAGAAGATTCACCAGATCTGCAGTAAAAAGGGAAGCAACACTCAAGGTTTCTGAGAATGTATCTAATGGTTTAGTCATGGGAACCAAGAGGAAAGGAGGACCCTCAAAATCCTCACGTGTTGTGAAAGGTTTGTTTCCTCTTTATCTATTGTGTTAAGTGTGCCTCGTGATGGATTTGATAAGTATTCTGGAGATGGTTGGCCTACTTTGATAGGGTTCATTGCTGAGGAGATTTATGAGTTTATGTTTTGAGGTAAGTTGACAAAGAAGTCAACTTACAAGAAAGTCAATTTAAAAGAACCAATTATGCTGGTTCTACAATCTCTGTGCAATAAGCTACTGATTCCAAGAGCACAGGGCAAGGGATTGTTAGATTTATGGAAATGGTTTTGATGTATCTGATAATGAAAAAGATTAAAATCAACCTCCCAGCAATAATCCTTTCCCATATAATGCACTGCTTCCAGTCCTCCCACCACTCTCTCCTATATGGTTCCCTGATCACTTATATTCTTCACCTGCACATTCCTCATCGTACTGGTGACATGATCCCCATCCAAGTCTTCACAAAGACTATCCTGAAACCAAAGGGCTTGGATGTGGATCATGAGGAACTCAGGTTCAGAGAGGAACCAGAAGAGGATGATCCTAAACCGGCTAAGAAGAAGAAGACAGCATGGATTAGCTTAGACACTAATTTGATGAAGAGGTTTGATACCCAAGATGCAACCTTGAACAAAATGATGGACCTACTGAAGGTGTTTTCTACCAACTATCATAAGAGGGTGTCTTCGCTGGAGAAAGAGTTGGCTGAGGTAAAGGCCAAGGTCCCTGATGTTGCTGGTTCCACCAAAGAAGAATGTGAGGATGAAGAGAATGATGAAGATGTTGTGTCTTCAGAAAGCAAGAAGTATGATTCAGAGGATCCTAAGGAGGAAGAGGACGAGGATGATGAGGATGAATGATGACTTTGTCTTTTCTTTGACTACCCCAACCCTTTTTATTACTAATACTCTTTTATAACTACTTTTGTCACACTGTTTCCTCATTCCCTGAACAATTTCATTTCTATGTTTTTGGATTCTGTTTTCATAACTTTGAAGTGTGTGTGCGAAGACTTTCTGAACTTTTAGTTTATGGATAGTGAGTTGCTTGAGTAACTCTGTTTTGCAGCATGGTTCCATGATTGATAGTTCATACCATTCTTTTTAATGATGGTTTCATAATTTTTATGCATTGAGACACTTTTTAATGATGCCAAAAGGGGGAAGTAGTTAGGAGTTGAAGCCTATGTCTGATTAGTTTAGATTGAGTCATTAGTATAGCTTTAATATAGTTTAGTTTTTTTTTTTTTTTTTTTTTTTTTTTTTTTTTTTTTTTTAATAAAAAAAGAGTGCTTTTTAGTTTTAGTTTAGTAGTTTTATTTTAAGCAATTTTATTTTCAGCAATTTTATTTTCTAGGAAACAATTGAACTAGTCAAATGTTTCATTTTGAGTCTGAGTGAACATTTTAAGTTTTGCACTTGGAGTAGTGTTGATATTGAAGTTCTCTGTTTCTAACTTGTTGGTTGCAGGAAATTTCAATAGTTAGCTTAAGTTTGTCATCATCAAAAAGGGGGAATTTGTTGAGTTCCTTGAGTTTTGAATGATGACAAACACTGAACAGGGAACAGTTGATTATTACAAGTGTTATGTAGTTGTTTAAACCAACTAAGATTGGTTCTCATGACTGTTGTGTAGTTAGGATCATTCTTGAATATACAACGTGTCTGACTTGCAGGGAACAAGTTTTATGATTCATTGAGTTAACTGGTATGGAACCAGTTATGTTCCCTGGGCTGTACTGAAACAACCTTATATACTTGCTATGTTTTAACTTTGTTGGATGTGCACTAAGTATTAGATTATCCAAGTATTATTTGGTTTTCCCCCTTCCTTGGCAAAGGATGTTTGTTGGTTTTGTTCACGGCATTTGTAGGCCATGGAAGGGGGGATGAGTAACCCAGCTACTTCATCTCTATGCCCTCTTAAAGCAAGGTGGGAGACCGAGATTCAAAGGGGATGGTTCAACGGGCATTGACCGTGCTGGGATGCGAAGGTTCGTCTTCGACCCTGAAACCCTAGGTTCGATCAACTGAGCACGGGGGCCTGGATGGCAGGGTCAAGGACCAGTGGTGAGTCTAGGTTTTCGCCATAGCAACGCGACCCTTGTTCGCTAGCTCTGCAGGCGTGATGCGAGAGAAAAACACCCAACCCTCTAATGGTGGCTGCTCGAATTCAGATCTGGTTTGTAAGTTTCTAATTTACTCCTATTTCTTCATCCTTAGATTAGAAATACAGAGCAAAAGGGCAGGGGTGATATTGGATTATTTATGAATTTGCATCTTGATTTTTTGATTTTGCTGTTGTTGTTGTATGAGGGGGCGGAGGACGTGACTCTGGAGCACCGCAGGTGGTGACTGTCCACCCTAGCAGGGTGTTGATGGCCACAGGGTGGTTAAACTTGCTGCTGGAGCTGCTGTCCCTTGACATATGGCATGCCTCGCCCCTGCTAGGTCATGGCCGTGAATCGCAGGTGGCGCGGGGCGCGCCTCTATTGCGCTGGCAGCGCTCATGGACAACATGAATCTTAGGATGTGTGGGAAGGATGCAGTGGCTGTTGGTACTGCAATGGCCTTTCCATCACTTTGAACGCCCTCCAAAATGATAGGACGGTGTACAGGTTAGGGATGAAAGTTGGCTACTTCTAGTTATCACAACCTAAAGTTCTTTTCATGGGAGATGGTTTGCCTCGGATCTTAACGCCCTAAGGTTGTGATGGTGACAAGTACGCTACTTACATCGCGACCTATCGTGCTATTGTTCACAAAGTTAAGGGGATGTCTCAACCAGGTAGCAACTACACTCAAGATGAATCTAAAACATTGCAAATGAATGAAGATGTCTTGATCTCCAAGTTCAGAAAAGGAGTGTGTTGGGCTACCTATGCTTTAATGTCAAGTGAAGATTAGTTCATTTTCGTTTATGGGTCGATGGTTTAGTTCATAGTTGAGGGTGTTGCTATTACAATTATATGGTGGGTATTTGCTATCTGTTGCAGGTGGATTCCTTTGAGCTCTCTCAACTACGGTTTTTTCATGGGAGATGGTTTGCCTCGGTGCTTAATGGCCGAATTGTTGTTGATAGTCCAAGGAAGATGCTTCTCAGTGTGGCCCTACTATCCGTATTGTTTTGGTTGATGATGAATGGTTGGTCTAAGGATGACTATGGTAGATATCAAAGCCATGGCTTAGACGTCCCGTAGTTCCTTTGTGTTATATTTTTATATAGTCTAGCTTGTATTGTATTGTTATATAAAGGACTAAGTCCTTAGGCTAGTTTATTGGTGTCTTATAGCTGGTGATTTCTACTTTATGTGCTTGCTTTATTGTTTATTAGAGGACGCAATCCTTTTGTTTAAGCATATAACATAGTCCTCTTGTTTTGATGGATGATTAGGACTATTAGGGGCCTGTCCCTAATAGTTCTTTGATTCTTTTCTGGTGGTGGCTTTGTGTCACGCTCTTAGAGTAGGATGTAATAATCTTTTTCTTTGGTATATAATTCTTTACTTAAAAAAAAAGAATCAAAGATGAAGATACTCAAAGAATACTTTCAAGACTTGGATGTACATGAAGATAGATTAGGATCTTATTTTGAGAACATTAGATCTTCATGTAATATTTGTGTATATGCTTCGTAGACCATTATAAATATTTGTGTGCGATAAAGTAGTATTATGAATATTAGAGCCAGAAGTTATAATATTCATAACACTACTATGTAGGGAAACAGGTTTGTGGACCAGTTCCTCTACGAGCTTATGTCAGTTTTCGAAAAATAGGATTTTTGTCCATATTTTTCGAGGGCTTAGGGTTTTAAAATTAAATGATAGTTTATGAGTTGTTAAGGACTTTAAGGTTATTTTCTAAATAATAGGAAGATCTTTTATTTTAACAAACTTTCTAAAAGTTTGTTAGGAATAAAACGATATTCTTTCCTATTTTTTAGGAGAGAATATTTGCACATAAAATCACAGCCAAAGCTGGCGGTTTTATGTGTAAATTAAAAAGGCCTATAAATACTTAAAAATTTTGATTAATAGCTCAAGAATCTATGACGCGAAAATTGAGAATTATTTTCAGAGAAAAATCACACATTGCATATAGTCTTTATCAAGCAAAAACACACAAATCTTTAGAGACTACATACAAAGTCTGGTGCTATTTCAACAGGACTTCCACTCAACTTATCAAGAGATAAAGCAGCATCTTTAAGAGGAGGTGCTACCCAACCTACCTTCGCTACAATGTAATGCAGAGACCATAAAATAAACATATTACAAATGCCATATATACATGAATTTATATGAAATCTTTTACCTTAATTTGTTAGTAATGAGTAATAATCTATACGCAGCTGGAGTATCAGTGATGTTTATTATTCCTTCTTTCTCTAATGCTCTCACGAGCTCCTCATCATTTGTAATTTTCTTTATTTCATCCTGAGAATCCGAATGATCGATGATCATGCTACTCGCGGTTCTCCATTTGTTCATAAATAACATTATGTCACCCCCTAATAACTCCAATGATGATCCAGTGTCATCGTTTATGACCTTTTCAAATTTTAGATAAAATGATTGATCGAGCAGCTTTAGAAGTTACTGCAATTATGACCCGTGATGCCTTTTTCATTTCATACATTGAGAATCCACTCTGGTTAGAAATTTTTTTGATTGCATCATTAAGTTGGAAGTGTCCCACCCTAGGCTCGGTATTAAGACGCATAGCAGTATAATCAGGATTAAAACCAATACCTTCGGCACATGAGATTGATTCTTCGCCCTTGACACAAAACTCCCACCACTTGCAGGAACCATCTTGCCATGCAATCAAACATATATCAATCTTTTTATACAATAATATGATTGAATACTCGATTGAATTCTCTTCCAACGTCATTGAGACAAGAAAATTAGGACGCAAGTATAATTTATGCTCTACTTCCTCCACTTTCCCTTTCCTTCTCTTACTATCTCTTTCCCATTTTCTCGGTGCTCGAGCCCCCCAATCCGGATTTCTTGCAATTCCAGCGCCTATTTTCCCTTTCACACTCCCGCATAATAACGTTATCCCTTTCACATTCATTATAAATGTAGTTATCCCTTTCACATTCATTATTCTTAACTTAGTCATAACCTAGTTATAATAGCGTTTTTCAAAGTAACATTATTGTATCAGGCGGTTAGGTGCATATAACTTTTTAATGTTATCCTTAATTATAACATTATTAAAAATAATGTTTCAAAACAAGTGTTGTACAACACGTCAACCTATTATGTTTAAAAATAAGCTACAAATTATTTTTAATAGATAATCTACAAATTATTTCTAATATATAATCTACAAATGTATAATGTAATATAGATGATAAGAAGAATATACATATGTATAATGTAATGAAACAATTCATATACTCCGTAAACTTTCATAGTTAAGAAAATTAGTTGTAATTTAAATTTTAATACAATAGCTAATTACTCTATTAATTAGTACAACAAAAACTATAAATAATCATTTTTACATCTTATATATATATATACATTGAGTAAAAATATACATCAACTATGACTTAGAGGTACGTTGAGAAATTTCTTATGGTGAGAAATGTGAGAAGAGATAAATACATCAACTATGACTTAGAGGTACGTTGAGCACCAACTATAGGTACATTCACCATACACTATAAATACATTGAGTAAAAATACATTGACTTTATACCATATATACATTGACTCCAAACTATCAAAGGAGTAAGGAGGAAAAATCAAATTTAATCTTAGCCCTTCATTTGGTGATCAAAGGATTGTGATTGCTTCTCACCCTTCTCACCAAAACTACATTTCTCACATGAGCCTACTTCTATATATATATATATATGATAAGCGGCCTTTATGAACTTTTTTATACCTCATTTTCTCCCGAATTAAGGCCTTTATTGGTCCATTTTATCTCCTTTCCAGCTTAGTTTTTCTCTTTTTAAGCTTTTTAGTTGTCTTAGTGCATTTTGTGTCATTTTGGTGGTGTTTTGCCCCCTTATTTAAACCCACCTAAGTCTTTGGCACTTTTACCTTCTTATGACTTGCGGATTACTTATTTCAGGTCCCTCATCCGAGCAACACGTGGGAGGCAACTAGGCAAGTCAAGGAGGAGAGCGATGGGAATCGAAAGAGGAGCGAGATGAATTGAAGCCGACTATTGGTCGCCCTCCGCTATCTTGGGAACAAATTATGTTATAGACATTGTTTGGGTTCGAGGCCAATTGCGTTGGAAACTAGAGTTCAAGAGCTTTCCATCGGTATATTACACGCTCCAATCCGAGGTCTACATCAAAAGTTATGAGCCTTACAAGATCGGTTCTCTGTGCAGCCTTCTCAAAGCGGACGCTCTATGCTTTAGAGCGGACGCTCTATATGCTCAGAGCGGATGCTCTCCTTATTAGAGCGGACACTCTAATTCCCTTTGCTGATGGCTTATTTTTGTCGAGACTTCAGAGCGGACGCTCTAAATTTTAGAGCGTCCGCTCCGATGCTCCAGTGGACTTCATAGTTTTTGTCAAGATCTTAGAGCGGACACTCTAAATTTCAGAGCGCCCGCTCTGAGTTATCAGGACAAATTTTTTTACGGGCTTCTAACTTCAATTAGGGTTAATTTCTTGGGGGTATAAATACCCAATCTTTTTCCCTTGATGTACTAAGCACATTTTATAGACATTTTCAGATCTATTAGCATACTATTAGCTTAGGGTTTGCAATTTCTAGAGGGTTTGGTAGGAGAGAATAGCATAATAACTTCATTTTTCTCACTTGTAATTGGATTGAGCTTCTCTTAGTTGGTAATTTCTATTCACTTGTTATTGCATTTTTATCTTGCTTTTAGTTGTTGTTCTTGCTTTGTTGAGTAGTTTAGTTTTAGTTTAATCTTCATTATTCTTGTTTTTGCTCATCTTTTCCATGTTTATTTCTAGTTCTTTATTTTCTATTTTCATTGTCATTCCCCCTTGTTTATTCATATTTACTTCCTTCTTAGGCTAGATTTTTAGCTAGGGAAGGGGGATAGTGAAGCATTATTGATGAGAAATTTTTGATTTTGGTTTCAATGTGTTGATAAATATTGGTTGCTTAATCTAGGGATTTATTATGTTGAGTTTGGATTTTGGCCATTTCCATGACTTAAAACCCCAATCATTTATGTGTTGTACGAGAATGAGCACATAAGTGGTGGAAAGCTAGATTAAGCATGACTATTAGGGCCGGGCAAAAAAACCCAAACCCGGTTCCCGATCCGGTACCCGATTTTTTTTAAACCGAAAAAGCGGGTACCCGATCCGGTTTTGAAAACCGGGTACAAACCGGGTACCGGGTCGGATCCGGGTCAGGATTTTTTACAACCGGGTACCCGGTTTTAATTATTAAAAAATAGTTTTTTTATTATTAAAAAAAAGTTTTTTACTTTAATTTAAAATTAATTTTTTATTATTATTATAAATACTTTGTTAAAATTTTAAAAAAACTATTTTTTTAATCAAAAAATTAAAAAAAAAACAGATTTTTTTTAAAAAAATTCAAAAAACAGTTTTTTTATATAAAAAATAAAACATTTTTTTATATTAAAAAACAGCTTTTTTCAAAATAAGTTGTATAAGAAAAAAAAACCGGATTCGGATACCCGGTTCCCGGAACCAAATTTCCGAGTACCCGGAAATCCGGGTACCCGGATTATCCGGGTCGGATCCGGGTCAAAAAAATTGTGACCCGAAAAACCGGGTACCCGGATTTCCGGGTACCCGAATTTGCCCACCTCTAATGACTATGACCATCTTGACATGGTTGGGTTGTGGATGCCCTTGAGTGCGTGAGAACGACTCTTTGGTATTGACGATTCGAACGGGATTAGAAGGTGTGCGAGAGTGACCTCCTAATGCTGGGTGAATCACCCCCTTTATGATTCAACCTTGTTGCCATGATTAGGATTTTGGATTCATATTTGTTTCATGATTCCCCCTATCCCTAGTGCTTATTTTCTCAAGTTATCTTCCAATTTTCCAACCTTATTTTTTACAATTTCTAGCATTAGTATTTTAGTTTAATCAATTTAAACTCCCGATTTTTATACCCCACCAATCGATTAGCTTTCAACAAAGTTCAAAAACCTTGCTTCTCCGTGGATTTCGACCCCTACTTACCACTTGCTATCTTTCAAGTTAGTAAGTATAGGCTAGGGTATTTCATCCTTGATCCCGAACCCTTGGGAACTAACGACACCTAAGGGACGGATCAATAGATATATATATATATATATATATATATATGTATATGTACTCGGAGGCGTAGTGGTGTGGCGAGGGACGAGTAGTGGTACGAGCACCCGAACTACTACCACCGGACGACGAGCTATCCCGCCGGACAGCCACCCCACTCCCCCGGAAAAAGGCGAAGCAACCTGAGTGAATTTATTGGGTGTTCATCATCCATGGAAATCGTTTTACACCCTCTTACTCACATAGTGAAACAGTGGTTTTTTGAAAATATTTGCATGAGGAAGAAAGAAGAAGAACTTTGCAGAGCAGAGAGAGGGGAAAGAGAAAGAGGAGGAAAAACATGGAATGGTGAGTGAGAAGGGAATTGGATGGGGTTTATATAGCCGTAGAAATTCGTCGTTATTAGATCTACTCTCTCTCCTTGCTCATTCCAAAAAAAGGAGAGTACTATTTATTTTGTCTTTATACCTCATATATACAATGCACCTTGAATAATGACCATGGTAAACTTTGTTCTCCACCTTATATCTGATGAATTTGTGGTGATTGTTATTTATGTACGACATTAATTTTGTCCATTGCAAATTTGATTCCTAATTTTCTTTACATTACTACTCCATACTTTTTAAAAATTATGACATGTAGGTTATGAATTTATGACTGTTGGGTATTCGAGCACCTTTTGTGTTTGATCAAGTCTTTCCTTTGTTGCATCCAATTATCGTTGTTGTTTGTCAATTCTTTCGGCATGTTCAACAACGTTAGTCTCCAAACTCTGAATATAGTTTGTTTGTGACCTTTTTTCTTTCCTTTCATTGACAGTGGGACGGTCATAATATGAGGAGTTGAAGAAGTTGAACCTAAACCAAATTAAATACTCAACCTTTTTCATTCCACCCGCCCGTCAAAAAATAACTCATCAATCTTTTGAGTTATCACATCACATTCAAGGTTTGCTTTCTTCTGCTTCAGGGGCGGTGCCACAAGGGGGCGGGGGGAGACCCAGCTCCCGTGATGTGGCGCTATTTCGTGGTGGTTGCAAATCACCAGAGGTCCTGGGTTCAATCCCGATTGAATGCGTTTTCCCTTCTTCGTTTCTTTTAAGGATTATAAATATCTTTTAAATTCGTTTTTTTTTTTATCTAAGCATATTTATTTTAAAGATCGTTTAATTTTGTTGTCATAATCTTTTCAATATTTAGACATGCATCAAAAGCATTTTTCTAAAAATATGGATGTTTAGAACTATATATCATATCTTTAACGAACTCTTCATAAAATAAGCTCGTTTATTGAACAGACCAATGAACTAATTATATTCATATATAAGCAAGTGAAGGAGAATTTACTAGTCTGCCCATTGTATTGTGTCATACCAGTCTGATACAATACCATCTCCTTACATATTACGGAGTACTTTGTAAAATGTACAATAAACCAAGAAAGATACGGGTTATCTTATGGTGCAAATTTAAACCTTTAGATATAAATTTTAAGCAAATATACACATAATGCAAAGAACTTACGTCATCCGATTTATGAAATTTTGTACAACTTTTCTATATGGTCGTTCCTTGAAGGTGTCTGGATCCTCTAGATTTAAACTCTATAAATTTCAAGAAATCTAGACCCTTAAATAAAAATCAATGACTCATATTGCACCTGCATAAATTAACAAATTAAAAATAAATGTAAAATAGAAAATATTAAAATACTCTTACTCTCACAACTCTACAACTCTACAAAAACTCAACTCTAGAGGATCTCAACTCCTATTTTTTTTTTTTTAACCTCACTTTTCATTATTTTTATTCATTTACCCATTTTTTTTCCTTTTACACACTCTATATATTTCCAATCCAATCTTACTTTTCAACCCCACTATCATTATAATACATTATTCATAATTTTCCACCTAAATACACTTCTCTATAAAACGAAGGGGTATTAAAAACTCTAACATTAATTATGTAATTGTAAATTTTAAAATCTAACACTTAACAATTTGTTAAATAAAAAGTTAAATCTAACTAATACTCTTTTCATTGTGTTGGATCATTTTATATATAATTAAAATATCCAAGACTAATCTCTATGGAATCTGTGATTTTTTTGTGTGTTAAAATTACTGTATGTTGCATTGTATTTTATTTGTGCATATATAAAAGAATAAAAGCGCAAAAAATTAAATTATAATAGTTAATGAAAACTAGTCATGCATTGGAAAATGAGCAAAGATAAGTAAAATAAATTATTGCCAATTAAATATAATTTATTACTTTATTCTTTGTAAAATATACAAGATAATTTATAAACAATGCATCGCACGGGTACTATACTAGTTCATATATAAGAGTTAGCTCCCTCACTAAAAGTTGCGTAGAAGCGATATACTTCATGTATGGTTGACTTATTTATTTGTGTGAATTAAAACAAAAAATGACCTTTAAGAAAGCTTGGAGCTTATACATGAAGTGTATTGAGCGTGCATCCTGTTATGGTATATCTTCACTAACCTAAGTGTAGGTTGCAAGCCAAAAGTCCAACCTAGCCAAGCCGAAAATGGCAGATTCACTAGAGGTGGGCAACGTGTCGTGTTGTGTCGAGTTTGTGTCGTGTCGTTTAATTAAACGGGTTCACACGCCTCAACCCTAACCCAACTCGTTTAATAAACGGGTTGTGTTGTATCAACCCGTTTAATTTAAGCGGGTCAAAATATTGACCCAAACCCATTTATTTCGTGTCGAGTTCGGGTCGTGTTGGCAGTTTATGTAATTTTTTAATGTTAAAGTTGAAAATCAAGTAAAATCTTATCATGTCATGTTGACCCGTTTAATTAAGCGGGTTGAACACCCTCAACCCTAACCCGACCCGTTTATTATACGTGTCGTGTTGTGTCAGTCATTTAATATAAACGGGTTGACATGATCGACCTAAACCCGTTAATAACGGGTCGATTTCGTGTCGAGTTAGCGGGTCATGTTGAATTTTCCCACCTCTAAGATTCGCTACGAATATTCTAGAAGCAAGCACTCTAAGCACCACGAAAATATCTTGGGCTAGGCTTTCCTCATACCTTCATTGGATGGCTTATGAGCTGCATTACCACTGTGTCTTATGCCATTTTAATCAATGGTACTCCTTGTAGCCCCTTCAATGCAAAGAAAAGGCTGAGACAGGGGGATCCCATGTCCCCTTTTCTTTTTGCCATAGCTATGGAGTATCTATCCAGATGTTTGTATGACCTTAGGGATAATGGAGATTTCAATTATCATCCAAAATGTGAGAAGCTGTATATAACTCATATGATGTTTGCTGATGACCTGTTATTGATGGCAAGAGCTGACATTAGCTCTGTCTCACTCCTATTTCAAGCATTCACCAAATTCTCAAAAGCTTCTGGGCTTGATGCAAACCTTGACAAGAGTGAGGTTTACTTTGGAGGCATTAATGAAGGGGAAAAACAACAGTTGCAAGAGATGTTAGGGGTTATCAGAGGGAGCATTCCTTTCCACTACCTTGGTGCACCAGTGTCCTCCAAGAAGCTTTCCATAGCTGAGTGTAGGCCATTGGTGGATAAGATTACTCTCAGAATTACCTCTTGGACCTCAAGGAAACTCTCCTATGCAGGAAGGCTCCAGATGATAAAAAGTGTCCTATTTGGAATCCAGACGTATTGGTCCCAAATCTTTATTCTTCCTAAGAAAATCATGAAAGAGATTGAGACTAAATGCAGAGTGTACCTTTGGACAGGAGGGGTTGCTAGAAACAAAAAAGCACCTGTTTCTTGGGAGCAGGTTTGTCTACCAAAAGTCAACGGAGGCTGGAATATTTTAGCTCTTTCTAACTGGAACAAAATAGTAGTGGGAAGAGTTCTGTGGGATCTCACCCACAAAGCTGATAGCCTTTGGGTCCGTTGGGTTCACACATATTACTTCAAAAATCAAAGGAATTGGTGGGATGTTTGCCATCATAAGAGCTGTTCTTGGGTCTTAAGCAAAATTTTGAAATGCAGGGAGATGGTGGATCATATTAGTGGTTGGATTAAAGTGGAAAAACATGGAAAATACAAGATCTCAATGATGTATCAAGCCTTAAAACCTCAGGTACTAAAAGTTCCATCGTGGAGAGTTATATGCCATAATAGAGCTATGCCAAAAAGCACCTTCATCCTGTGGCTAGCAATTCAAAAAAGGTTGCCCACCACAGATAGACTCCTCAGTTGGAAGCTTAAGATTGCCCCCTGGTGTGTTTTATGCAATGGCCACAAGGAATCTCATGAGCATTTGTTCTTTAAATGTGACTACAACAAGCAAATATGGAAGCTGGTCCTTCAAAGTATCAAGACCAACTGCGCTGCTACTCTTGCAGATGCAATCAGATGTGGCAGCAGGTGTAGTAGGTCCAAGAGTCCCAAGAAGCAAAGTTTTCTCATTTGTCTAGCTGAAGTTGTGTATGCAATTTGGATAGAACGAAACAACAAAGTGTTTAACAATATTTGTAAGCCTCCTCAAGTAGTTAGTAAGAAAATCTTATACATTGTAGCTTGTAGAGGCAACGATGACATTAGGCAACTAATGTTATTGTAGTGGCCCTTTTGTTATCCTTTTTGGTTTTGGCTAGTTTTTGGTGTTTAGCCTCTATGTTAGCTAAATTCTCTTTTTTTGGGTCACCTTGTTGCTATGTTATGAGGATTGTACTAGCTTTGTCTTGGCTTAGAGGGTTGGTTAATTGGGGCTCATCCAAGGAGTTGTCTTGCTCGAGGCCTTCTTAACCGCTTTTGAGATGGCTCATGCCATGTTCACTTAGGTTGTAATTTCATTACTTTCCTTTGGTATATATCTCACACTTACCAAAAAAAATATATCTTGGGCAGGTATTTAAAATCGTGTAAGGAATCTGGACATGCCAAAGACCAAAAGAACAACAACAAACTCCCACTAATCGATGAAGCAAGGTTTAAATTCAAATGTACAGGAGAAACAAGGTTCCAGTTCCTAGTTTCTAGTGGAAAATGGTATGAAAATAGGAATCATAACAGCACGATCAATAACAGTCAACTTTAGGGCTTCACCCTATACAGCAAGGCAAGCATTGCAGCAGGTATGGAGAAAAAGAGAGAAAATACACTTGGCTTTGGAAATTATAGGATGCTTAGTGTTTGGGCCCTGAGCCCAATAAAAGTCACAATAACCAAAATACCCCCGAAATTCCATTATCTCCTAAGACACCCTTCGGACAGGTGCCACCATTTGGACATCCGAAGACACGTGTCACAAATCCCCCCATCTCAGCTGATTGACAGCCCCCAAATACTTGTCAATCAGCCCCCAAAAACTTCACCTATAAATACACCTATTTATGGCAGGTGAAGGAGGATTTTTTTCGAACAACTTTCCACATAGAGCTTTTTGGGCAAACACATAATTCCCAATACAACAACCTTTCTTAAAAGGGAAGCTCTCTCTCTCTCTTTCTCTCTCTCTACATTTCCAAATTAAATACTTTACTGACTTAAGCATCGGAGGGGAATTCCCGGGTTCACCCCCTGGGTCAGTCACCCCTTGTTCATTTTGCAAGACTCACTCAGCCAGGCCTGAGCCCGTTCGAGGGAGTCCAGTCAGCACAAAGCATCAGCTCATCCACAACTTAACCAAGTCATCACCCAGAGATCTAGTCAGCATACACTGAAGCATTCACCAACTTATCCTATTTCACCTCTTTGTATCTTAGTTTCCTGAGAACGGAAACAGATTGGCGTCGTCTGTGGGGAGATAGCACATCATTCAGTCGATAATCAATGGTTAACACTAGATCTCATGCTGCCCGTCGCTCGGGCACTTCCCCTGGTCATCCTCAAGCAAATGACCAGGAACACGTGGGGGCAGCAAGGACGGCTCACGTCCAACAATACCCAAGCAGCTCAGAAGCTAAGCTCGAGAGAGAAACCGAGCTGGAACAAAGAGTGCCTACTGAGAATGTTCCTGAACAACAATTAGTCACAAGGAAGGACCTTGACCAGGTCATCACTCGGCTATCAAGGACACTTTAGTCAAATCTGCATGCCATATTCTCATACACACCAAGTGTAACGCCCCAGGTTTTCGGTATTTTCTGCTATGTTTATTGTTTGTATTTATGTTTGTTTTATGTATGGTCCGAATTTATTTGGACTATTTATTTTTGTTTTTATTTCTTGAATGTGGTTATTTCAATCTATGATAATTGTTTTATTGTTTATTTTACTTTATTTTAATTAATTAGAATTTTATTTTTAATTTTCTAGTTAATTAATTAATTTTGGGCCAAGTGCAATTTAGACATGATTAGTCATGCTTAAGTGTAATTAGCCCAAATGAACTTGTTAGCCCATTTTGAGCAAGCCCAACCGGCCCCCCCTTATGTTAAGTGGCTTGATTTGCCACTTGTCTTGTGTTCACACCTTAATTAACTTCTATAAATAGAAGTAGTAGTAAGGCTTAATGATCATTTGTCATTTAATCATCCTTTGCCTACTCCATTTGCTCTCCATTTCCCACGCCTATTTGGCTAGTTCACCACCAACCTTTGTTCATCATTTTTCTACAACCCAAAACTTAAAGATTCAACCTCCATTGATCTTTAAGTTCTTAAACACAAATTAGCCTTCATTGCTATTAATCAAGATTGTTCGTTCGGGTTGGTTTGGGATTGGTTCGTGCGTGGTGCTCGTGTGGGACATGCGTGGTGCTCGTGTGGGTGTTGCACGGTGTTCGTGGTGGTGTTGCACGGTGGTCTTGGTGGCCGTGTGGTGGTTCATGGTGATTGTATATTCAAGCCGAGTGGTGCCGAGTTTGGCCGTGAGTTTTGGTCCGTGTAGAACGAGTCCGGGCAGCAAGTTTTTGTAATTTTTAGCAACCAAGTTTGATTAAGGTAACATACTTTTTCATCCTAATTTGTATATCGTGTTTCATAGGGTAGATTAGATGATTAAATTAGACCGAAATTTTGTTGAATCTAGCCTATGCCATGCGTGAATTTATGGGCAGCTTTGGGAATCGTTTTCATGATTTTTTTGCTCGGTTTTCATGTATCTTATGATTACTTTTGATAGATTCATGTTTGGTTATGTTTATGTTCAATTTTCATGAAGTTTTGATGCTTAGAATTGATGAAACGTGGCTGAAATATGTTCGATTTGTGCTTGTGTCATGCGTATGTTTGAGCATTGATTGAGGATTGTGTTCTTGATTAATCTTGATGGTTTTTATATGATTCTTGAGTTGATATTTGATGAATTAAGTTAAAGATTATGTTCTTGATGTTTATTTAATGATTCTTGAGGTTTCTTTATAATTCTTTGATGAATCTTGGATTTCTTGGTTATGATCATGTTTTTCTTTAAGTATAGTTTAATTAAAGATTAGTAAAGATTATTAAAGATTATTAAAGAATGTTTAAAGAAAGATAAACAAACGGTAAAGAGAAGTTCAAAGATAGTAATGTACATAGTTAGACTCAAGAAAAGGCGTAAGATGCGATCTTGAGAATAACCAAGATGTAAAGAACGTAAAGATAGCTTTATTTTGCATTTAGACGCCTAACCTTAGAGTAAGATTCTACGACTTGGGTTAAGACGTTGCCCCTATCCTAACCGCGGTATTGGGATAGTGAATACTTACTATGTCATCTTTATGACATGGATTTCCGTAAGATGGAGTTCATGGGTTTGGAAGTAAGATTCTCATTCTTGGCATAGTAGGAAAGTTCGTTCGCGTAAGATGCATTCATACGAGCATAGTCCGATCTAATATGTAAATGATAGTGCCAAAGATTATGATAAGATTAAGTCAAGTAAAGTTAAGCGAGTTATTATTGTTATTATTGTTGTGATTATTGTTACTCTTACATTTGCATGTTTGTTTGGTTGAGTGCCTGATTTGTTGTTTGATTTATTCTATGATCATATGTGTCCACGTTAGGGTGGGATTGTTATGTTACTCGCCACTAATGGTGGATATAGGTTCATTTTCAGGTAACTCTGATGGTGATGTTGATGCTTAGCTTGGGTTCGGGCGAGTGTCGATTTACTATCTATTGTTTTAGTTATAATTTCCTGTTATTAGACTTTAGACTGTTAGTACGTTGTATACTCTAACTTTGAAATCTGTTTAGGAGTTAATTCTTTAGTGTTGACTATTTGGGACTTAGTAATGTACAACTTGTGGTTTTGTACGTTTTGGTTTGATAATAATAAAATTTGAGGTTTTGTTTTAGGTTTTAAGTATATTTGTATGTTAGTTTGACAATTCGACTCGTCGGTCTCTTCCGCGCCGGTCTATACGAGTTGGGTCGTCACACCAAGTGACGAGACCTTGCACTCAGCACCATCTAAGAGCAAGGCTTCGTCCAAAGGTAAAGCTCCAATGGAAAAACCAAGAGTTATGCTGAAGGGCGGACCTTATCGTCCCCCTCCAGAAGGAACTCACCGAAGCTACTCAGCTCGAACGACCCAAAGTCACACTCCCGTCATAAGGAGTGCTGAGCCGCGGCCCATAATCGACTTAGAAGAACCACGGGATGTTCGTGGGAAGAAGACTGAAAAGTCCCGATTGCCTGAGCCTCAACCATCCTGCTGGGAGAGTTGGCCGAGCCAAAGAATGACCGTATAATGTTTCCCACTCGGTCAGAAATTGAGGGGGCAACAGATGCATGGACTCTCCTCAGCAACATAAGACTTCATAACGGATCTATGGACGCTCGGGAAATCATAGATTAGAGACGTCATCAAGACGCTCGGCTGATAATAGAGTAAAGAAGGGAGCCTCCACCTGAGAACACTCAGCGGGATAACCAGAGATACCGAGATCGTCTTGGAACAGGCTAGCTCCCCGAGCCAAGGATCCGAGGGTGTTCCCATCATGGGTCCTATCGTAACCAACGGGCGAACTCGACCATTCGAGACGAAGCAGGCACATCTCGGAGGAATGCCCCTCGAACAGATCCCTCAGTGGTTCTTTCTTGCCAAACCCCATTTAGTCGGGAGATCGTTGAGGTTTCTGACCCGAGTAAGGTCAAGGTGCCTCCAATTGAGTCCTTTCAAGGAACTACTGACCCCACTGACCATCTAGCGACTTACAAAGCCCACATAGCAATGCAAACTGGGTACGAGGCATCATGGTGCAAATTCTTCCCAACTACCCTCAAGGGGGCAACGCTCAACTGGTTCAATGATTCGCCCTCGAGCATCATTACTAGCTTCTCGGTCTTGGAGTCATTATTCACTCAGCACTTCATGGCAGCTAAGAAACAAAAGCGGACAATGTAATACCCCGTATTTTTAACTAAGTTTATTCATTTAATTATGTTTATTAATCTTAAAATATTATTTTCTTTAACATTTATCTAAAATATTGGCAAGTTATTTTATCAAATAATAATTTAATTTGTTAACAGTTTATTAAGTATTTCAAATAATTAAATTAAAAAACTCTATTTTCATAAATTTATCAATAAAAATACTATAAAACTACTTATTTTCCAAACCAATGGCACAATTATTTTGGGTTTGATCGACTTCTCTACCCCACATGAATTTCAAGCCCATATCACAATCCTCACCCATTTAAAAAAAAATTTAAAATAAATAATAAATAAATAATTTTTTTTATAAAAAAAAAGAGAAATCACGTATGGGGGTACATTTGTACCCCATGCCTCTTCATCTCCAAACTTTGCTCAATCACCATTGTTGCCCAATCAGCTAGAAGCTATTCATCTATAAATAACACTCCATTTTTTTGATTTTATCACACATTCAATCCCCAAATCTATTTCTAAATTTTCAATCAAAAACCCATTTCATACTTTTTCTCCCCAATCTCTCACTTTCTCCCTCTTCTTCTGCCCAGCTGATCGCTGCCACCAGAGCACTGCCCAGCCACCACCGGCGAGCGGTCACCGCCACCCTTCCTCTGCTCCACCGCAGTTACCACCGCAGCCCTTGCTGCTGCTCTGCTCTTCTCTCCCTCTCGTTACCCTTCTCTCACTCTCCTCTCGTGTTGCTGCACCATCGCAACACCACCGCGCCTCCACCCCTTTGTCGCCACCGCATCACCACCACCCACCTTCACCCGCTGCCACCTGTCGCAGCCAGCGAACCTTCCCCTATTCTCCCTACCTTCGTGCCCCTGCCTCTGCTTCCCCTGCCTCTACTTTCTTTTTATAAAAGACCAAATTTTGGTCTTTTATTTCCAATCACAAATAAAACCACATTATTTGGCCCGTTTAACAAAAGAGTAAGTTTGGACAATTTTATTTTTTGGACTTTTATTTCTCAAAATTATAACTAACAATAAAATTAATCATGTTTAAATAAAGTTATAATATTTTTGAATAGGTTATACCTAATAATCTTGTTAATATTATTGTTGTTATTTAATTTTTTTAGCTATTGCTATATTATTATTATTACAATATTTATATTGCTTTATTACTATTATTATAATTATAATATTTATATTGCTTTATAATTATTATTACTATTATTATTATTATTATTATAATTATTATTATTATTATTACTACTATTATTATTATTATACTACTTTATTATTACTATTACTTTGCTTTATTATTATTATTATTATTATTATTATTATTATTATTATTATTATTATTATTATTATTATTATTATTGCTTTTATTGTGGTTATTACCATTAATAATTATACTATTCCTATCATTTCATTAGGACTTAAATTGTTTTCCAAACTTTAAATTTTATAAAGTTTTAAAGAATACACATTTAGCTCAATTGATAAAAAGAGTTAAAATAATTGTTCATGCACAACTAGTCAAGGGTTAGTATTAGTATTCTTATGTTATAGATCAAAGGTTTGATTAGGACTATTTGGTTATTTTAGGAGGAATTTCCAAGTTCGTGATTCGGGATTCTAAGCTCGTAACTAGGATTTTCGTGTTTAAGAGCAGGAATCGAGGTACGTACAAGTGGCTAGATCTTTTATAATGACATGATTTTCATGTAAATATGTTTAAGGTGTTGAAATATGAAAACGATATGTGTTATATATTTGTGGTTATTTGATTGTTTTAAAGGGTTATTTATAATTGTATTTAAAACATTATTTCTAAAATGATTCATTATAAAATGTTTCGAAAAGATTTTGAAAACGATTTACTAACTAATAATCATTTTAAAATGATTATAAATGTTACCGTTACGAATTTCTAGACATCCTTTATACGGGATTTTGAAAGTTTGTTCGTCTGACATTATCTTTGTTAAAATAAATTATGAATCAATTGCAAAATAAATTTAAATAGGTTACCATCATAATGAATGGGTTTATGGATATCCCTTATACGGGAATTCAAAAGTCCGTTTCATCGGACACTTTTGGTTTTCTTTACTCCCATTATGTGGAGATTGGTTTATTTACTCCCGTTACGTGGAGACTGGGTTCTTGGCTCCCACTATGTGGAGGTTTCTTTACTCCCGCTACGTGGAGACTAGGTATCTTGACTCCCATTATGTTGGAGATAAATTGATAAGACTATGAACTTTGTATGATCTAGTCTTTCCCTAAGTATAGGCTATATAAAGGAGTTACTAGCTTGGGGGTGTGCACACTTGGGTGGAAAATGAATTATGAAAATGAATTGCATATTATCATCCAATTATATTTTTTATGAGTTATTGGTTTGGTTTACATTTCCAATTTACAGAATTCTTATTTATGGATTATTTGAATATTTATGACTGACAAAGCATAAATGATTTGTGAAAGCATGTTTGCTTAATTAAGTTGATTTCACACACTTAGCATTTGTATGTACTTAGCGTTTTCGCTAACCCATATTTCTCTTTTGTTTTGGCTTGGCCCTACTTATCACTTATGATAAGTAGACAGTGATGATGGTCACGATGTGTTATAAGTGCTGCATTGGGGCGAAGGGCAATAATTCACCTAGTCTAAGTTTAATTTTATGCATTTGTTTTAAGTTCTTATTTCAATTATGTATTAAAACTATTACGTTACTATTTTATTTAATGAATAAAAGTATAAGTATGTTTTCCGCTGCAATACTCTGTTTCGCCTTACGTAATCACGTGGCAGTAATACTCCCGAGTTACTCTCTAATTCGTATTTATAATCATTATTAATAGAGGGTAATTTGGGGGTGTTACAGACAAGTATTCATCTGATGTCCTGCAAACAGGGAGAAGGCGAAGGGTTGGCCGAGTATATCAAAAGGTTCAACTCCGAGTCGTTAGAGATTCCCAATCTGAAGGACTCTACGGCTTTCGCGGCATTAATGTTAGGGCTTCGTCCGAGTCGACTCAGATTCGACATGTAACGACCCGGATTTTTGGGCCGAAAAATTTCGTGTAAAAATTAAGTCTTTAAGTCCGAACCATCCGATCTGGGCCAAAGACTTAATTTTTTATTTAATTGAAACTAGCCCAAAACCCATATTCCTCCTCCTCTTAGCTGGACCTTCCATATTTTTTCCCCTTTATTTCTATTTTTTTCTACTTTAATTATCCAATTAGATCTATTTATTTTTAAAACCTAAAAGTCCTATTTTTGTTTCCCTAACCACCTCACTAGATTTTAGGAAACAAACTCTTATTTTTAACTACCCTAGCCGGCCACCATAATTATTTTCCTTTAATTTTCTTTCCTAAACTAACTCCTATTAATTATTAAATCCTTTCATCCTATTTATACTACAAAAATCCACCCTTTATCCCTTACCCATTATTTACAATTCATCACTTATAACAAAATCCCTCTTTTCCCCTCCATATCTCACGGCAACTTCAAACCCCCCAAAGACCACAAATTCATCTTCCATCTCTTCAAATCAAACACCTTCATCAAAGAAAGATCAAACTACAACCTTTGAAGATCATAGCAAGATCCGTGCATTGATTGCCTTGCTTGGAGCCGTGTGACTTGGGCGAGTTCTTGTGCTTGATTTTTATGTAGTTTCTTCGTTAAGGTAACTAGCTATTCTACTTAGGAATAGGATTAGGTTGCATAGAATACTAGGCTTAGAATCGCATTGTTGTTGTTGTTGGGATTTTCATTTAAAGGCCGTGATGTTTAGGTTACTTGGATTTGTTTTCTTGATTGATTTATTCATGTTCTTGGATGATTCTTTAATGTTACTTCATTCCATGATAAATTATTGATGTTCTTGTATTTTTAATTTTGATAATTTCATGATGATCTTGTTTGGTATTTGATCTTGATATGCGTGTGATAGCATGTTGATAAGTTTGGATTTTTGCCTTGTTTCTTGCATGAATTCTTGAATTGATTGGTTCTTGTTCTTATTCGAGTATGACTATGTTTTAAAGCTTTGGTTTTTACTTTTTTTTTAGCCATGCTAATGAATATTGCGAATCTTGAAGTTTATATTTTGAAATCTTGAATCTTTGATGGATAATGTTCATGCGTGTGATTGAAGTCTTGAAGTATTGTTTTTTATCCTTGTCTAGTTATGTATTCTTGTTGAATCTTGATTTATGACCTTGTTTAAGTTTGGGCGTTGAATTGATTGATGGTTCGAATGGCATGATGGCGGGTGTTGATGATTGACGTGTGGTTTGATTTTTGGTTGATGTTGTTTGGAGTCTCTTCGAGTCTTGTCGAGTCGTGTCGTGTCGAGCGGTTGAAGACCATGCGTCTATCGATTTATCGGTGATAAACCATGCGGGTCTGTCGGTTCATCAGTGATGAATCGTGCGGGGCAAGTCTTGTGTGTTTGATTGTGTGTCAGAGTCGTGTCGAATGGTTGAAGATCGTGCGTCTATCGGTTTATCGGTGATAAACCGTGCGAGTCTATCGGTTCATCAATGATGAATCGTCCGGGGTAAGTCCTTTGTTGCTAGTCTTGTTATCGGTTGTAGACCGAGCGTTGTCTTGATATTGAATTGGTATTCATGCGTATGGTACTTGGAAGTGCATGTACTAGTTTGACGTGTATGATATTGTTTAAGTTGAATGTTATGTTCCACTGCTATTTTTGATGGTTGAACTTGTATCCTGCGTTTGTTGTCGTTCCTGTGTTCTAACCTTGTTCTTCTATGTAATGTGGTCCTACTTCTAAGTAGGAAAGTCTAGTTACTCGCCACTGATGGTGGACCCCCAATTTTTATTTTGCAGGTTAACAAGTTAGAGGCTAGAAGCGGGATGGGTTGATGAGCGTCTAGGCCCCTGTTTATTTTTCTTGCTTTTGCAATTAGTTTATTTTCCAGTTTTTAGGATTAGATTTTTGGTTTATTTAACCTTTTGTAATTTGGGATTTCATTATTATTAATAAAAGTATTACTTCCGCGAGTTTAGCTATATTTTTGTAACATAAATCGATTTGTAACTGCTTGTTTACGACGTTATCACTAATAACGTCGTTGCTAAAATGCGGGGTGTTACACGACATCCTGAATGACGAAGTCTCTAACTTCTCCGAGGCCATGGCTCAAGCACAGAAGTACAACAATGCCTCCAACATCAACCATCCGAAGGAGGGCTCTAAGAAAGGGAAACGCAAGGAAATCCCGAGAGGCAAACCTGACTCAGGCACAAAAGATAGAGGCCTAAGGGATGCTCACGATTCAATACTTCTAGACGTGAGATATTCCTCGAGATGAAAGGAAAGACTAACTTCCTAAAGCCTAGTCCGATAAATACGTCCAGCACTCGTAGGGACAAGAAACAATGGTGTGAATACCACAGGGAATGTGGCCACAACACTCAGGAATGTCGTGAGTTGAAAAAGACATTAGATCAACTGGCTGACGAAGGAAAGATCAATTGCTACTTGCAAAATGATGCAGACAAAAAGACAAAGAAGTCCAGAAGCAGTGACACTCAGGACATGGTGTGTGTCATTGCAGGGGGCATCACCTCCGGAGGAAGTATCAATAAGGCACGAAAGTCACATGCATGCTCGGCAGCTCAGGTTCCCTGTAATGGCTGTCAAGGAGCAACCACCATTTCCAACCATGGTCTTCGATCAGACGACGGTGCCTTCAGCTCAGTTCCCTCATGACGACCCCTTAGTGGTCGAGGTAAAGATTTGCAACTCTTTGGTCAAAAGAATACTCATTGATTATGGTAGCTCAGCCGATATCATCACACTCGGCTGCCTGACCAAATTAGGCATTCCGAGCAATGAGTTAACACAAGTCCAGCATCCCTTAGTCGGATTCGGAGCTCAGACTACCGACTCCAAGGGAATAATCAAGCTCCCAGTCCAGATAGGGCAGAAAGGCGAAGGAAGAAACTTGATGGTAGATTTCATAGTGGTAGACATCCCTCTACCTTACAATGTCATCCTTGGAAGGCCCCTTCTCAACCGAGCCAAGGTGGCCATATCCACCTATCAGCTACTTTTGCAGTATGAGACGGACACGGGATCTGTCGGAATGCTATAGGAAGATCAACACTCAACTCGGGAAGGCTATGTCAACAGCTTCAAGAAGCCGAGCCAAATTAAGGTCGGAGAAAAACAAAAGGAGCCGACCGTGACAGGGGCAAATGACAATATCTCAGAGAAAGAAATTTTTGTCACTGACTCTCCCAAATACTACTCCCGACCACATCCAGTAGAGGAGAATGAAGAAGTAACTATCGGGCAGGAAGGAGAAACGGTCATGGTAGGAAGAACCCTCGGCCATTAGCAAAGAGAAGAAATAGTCTCGGTACTCAGAGAATACCGAGATGTGTTCGCCTTCTCAGTTAATGAAATGCCCGGTATCGATCCCTCCGTAATGCAGCATGAGCTAAACATCAAGGAGGGATACAAACCTGTCAAAAAGAAGCTAAGGCATCAGGCTCAAGAAAGAACCCTGGCCGCAGCCACCGAGGTTAAGAAGTTACTAGAGGCCAGATTCATCAGGGAATGCAAATACACTGACTAGCTCGCCAACGTGGTCCTGGTGAGAAAGCCCAACAAAACTTGGCGAATGTGTGTGGACTTTACCGATCTCAACAAAGTCTACCCTAAGGACGACTACCCTTTACCAAAAATCGACAAGCTAGTCGATTCAACGGCAGGACATGCTCTATTCAGCTTCATGGATGCCAATGCGGGATATCATCAAATCCCCTTGGCAGAAAAAGATCAACCACACATAGCATTCATCACCAATCAAGGAGTCTACTGCTACAACGTCATGCCATTTGCCTTAAAAAATATCGGAGCCATATACCAACGTCGGTCAACAAGGTCTTCGAGAAACAGATTGGAAGAAACGTTGAAGTATATGTGGATGACATGATCATCAAAAGCAAGCTGGCCTCAGATCATGTCCAGGACATGAGGGGAACTTTGGAAACACTAATGAAATTCAACATGAAGTTGAATCCTAAGAAATTTGTCTTTGGGGTCAAAGGAGGAAAATACGTCGGATTCTTGGTAGACGAAAGAGGCATGGAGGCCAATCCTAATAAAATCAAGGCCATTCAGGATATGCAGTCACCAAGGACGGTCAATGAAGTACAAAGATTGACTGGCTGTATCGCAACACTCGGCCGCTTCCTGTCTCGGTCAGCTGATAAAAGCTTGCCCTTCTTTCAGGCATTAAAAAAGGCAACATTCAGCTGGAACGCTGAGGCGGAGGAAGCCTTTAAGAAGCTGAAGGAATACCTCTCTCAGATTCCAAAACTAGTTTCTCCTTTACCAGGAGAAGTATTGTTCCTCTATCTAGCCATCTCCGACTACGCGCTCAGCGTAGTTTTAGTGGCCGAGAGGGAACATGTTCAGTACCCAGTCTACTTCATCAGCCATGCATACCAAGGTGCAGAATCAAAGTACTCTCAGATCGAGAAGATGGTCTTCGCACTAGTTATGGCCAGCAGGAAATTGAAACCATACTTTCAGGCTCATCAGATCAAGGTCCTAACCGGACAACCCATCCAGAAGGCAATAGAAGGAAGGAACAACTCCATTAGGATGTCAGATTGGGCCGATCAGCTCTCAGATTTTGCGTTCAGTACGAGCCCCGTAGAGCCATCAAAGCTCAAGCATTAGTCGATTTCATTGTGGAATGCACAAACAGGCCATCCACTCAAGATAATGGTCAGCCATGGGAATTATACATCGATGGCTCGGCCACTAAAGGAGAGAGCGGAGCCGGTCTGCTCATCAAAACAAGCACGGGCGAACAAATAGAGTACGCCGTGAGATTGGGATTCACAGCATCCAACAATGAGTCTGAATACCAGGCACTCATCTTTGGGATGAAGCTATGCCAAGCTGCTGGAGCTACTTCACTGAAAGTAGTCTCGAATTCTCAATTGGTGGTCGGGCAAATATCCAGGGAATTACGTGGCAAAAGAAGAAGCTATGAAGATGTATTTACAAAAGCGTAAAACGCTCATAGCTCAGTTGAAACATTTCACCCTCGATCACATCCCCAGGTTAGAGAATACGCAGGCAGATGCCCTTGCCAGACTTGCCAGCTCAGCCGAAGGAACACACCCTTGGATTATTACTTAGGAAGTGTTGCCTGAGCCCAGCATCAATGAACTCAGCGTCAACACCGTGTCTCAACAGGCCGACTGGAGAACCAGCATTATCTCTTACCTAAGAGACCATCAGCCACCCCCGGAGGAAAGGGAGCAAGCCCGAGTTAAGGCCCTCAATCGGAACTACCTTTGGTACGATCAACAATTGTACAACCTATCCTACACTCATCCACTGCTAAAGTGTGTCACCCCAGAAGAAGGAAGTAGCATCTTGCAAGAAATACATGAAGGGGTATGTGGTAGCCATCAGGGAGCACGTACCATTGCAAGCAAGGCACTCAGAACAGGATACTACTGGCCATCCATCAGAGAGGATGTCGTAGCTCTCGTCTAAAAATGTAAGCAATGTCAGTTACACGGGGACATACCGAGAAGGCCCTCACAAGACTTGGCAACCATCACACCTACACTGCCCTTCGACAAGTGGAGGATGGACATACTCGGCCCCTTCCCTCCAGCAGTAGCCCAGAAAAAGTTTATATTAGTGGCCGTATACAACTTCACTAAGTGGATCGAGGCCGAAGCACATCCAAGCATCACTAACAGACAGGTAAAGCAGTTCATATGGAAAAATATCATCACTCGGTTTGGTATCCCCCCAATGCTTATCTCAGATAACGGTTGGCAATTCGATAATGGACCCACTCGGGAATATTGTTCCGAATTCGGCATTCAGACAAGGTTTACATCCATGGCCAGGCCTCAGACGAATGGCCAAGCCGAGGCTGCCAACAAGATCATACTCAAAGGAATCAAAACCCAGCTAGAAGGGGCTAAAGGTTCATAGATTGACGAGCTTCCAAGAGTCCTCTGGTCAGCTCGGACAACTACTAAGGAAGCAACAGGACATACTCCATTCTCCTTAGTGTATGGCAGCGAAGCCGTCCTTCCGGTTGAAGTAGGGATACCTTCACCAAGGATCTCATACTATGAGTACAAAGAAAATGAATAAAAAAGGAAGTTAGACCTCGATCTTCTTCCCGAGACAAGGAATGATGCTCTACTCAGATCAATCACCTACAAACAAAAGATAACTCGATACTTCAACAAAAGGGTGGGCCCTCGGCCAATTGAGAAGGGTGATTGGGTACTCACGAAGTTCAAGGCCACTGGAAGAAGACCTTCTGAAGGCAAGCTAACCCCAAATAGGGAAGGACCATATCAAGTGGAAGAGGTTATCAGGCTAGGATCCTACTGTAATGGCCCGTATTTTAGCAACGTTGTTTTCGAAGAAAACAACAATACGAAGCATTAAAGGTTGAAACTTATATCACAATTCTTATAAGTAAACAGCGGAAGCTCTAAACTTAGTACTTTTATTAATCCAAATTAATTAAACCAAAATTATAATATGTCCAAAAAGTGACTTAAAATACTAAAGTTCTAACACAAGCTACTAAAATTCATTAACAAGGCTAAGTCTACTAATATGGGTAGCTAATACTGCTATGCTTGCTCGCTCATGATACCCAACCAACTTTGTAACCCAGATTATTCAACTTCGTTACCTGAAAAGGAATGGGGGTCCACCGTCAGTGGGGAGTAATTAGAATGTTCTACGTAATCGTAGAACGCAACCAAGTATATAATAGACTGAACATAGCACAATCAATTCGTAATGTCAGCGAGGTTAACACATTCATATTCACAAGTCAATAGAAAATGTCACCCAATCAGATACGCAGCGGAACACATAATATAACCAAACCATACTCTCTAACTAGGGTCACCTCAAGACTCTAGACTCCATAGACTGTGACAACTCATCTTTCATTAATCAATTCATTATCTTTCATCGGCCCAACTTCAACGCACAACAATCGCACTCCATCGTTCCAAAGGTTCAACTAAAACGCACGACGAATGTGATTCATCGTTCCATTGGTTCAACTTCAACATACGGCTATTGCACTCCATTGTTCCATTTATCCTTTAAATTATCTTCCATTGGTCCAACTTCAACGTACAACAGTTGTACTCCACCATTCCAATGGTCCAACTTCAACATACGACAAATGTACTTCATTGTTCCACTGGTTCGACTTCAACATACAACTATAGCACTCCATTGTTCCATTATTATTAACAGTATCTTTCATTAGCTCTAATTCATCATCATATTTCCTCAATATTTATTATGTATTTTATATGGTGCTCATACCGGCCGTCAAATCCTTAATTATGGCATAACTGTCCGTCAATTCCAATTATCAGTGTATCCCAGCCGTCAATTCCTTATACTCGGTAGAGTATACCATAATCGGAAGTACTAGGTTGTAATGCCTCGCATTTTAGCAACGACGTTATTAGTGATAACGTCGTAAATAGGCAGTTACCAATCGATTTATAATACAAAAATAGAACTTAAACTCGTGGAAATAATAATTATTATTGATAATAATGGAATCCCAATTACAAAAGGTTAACTAAACCACAAATCTAGTCTTAAAAACTGGAAATAAAACTATTGACAAAAGTAGGAAAAGAAAATAGGGGCCTAGACGCTCATCAACTCATCTTGCTATTAGCTTCTATCCTGCTTACCTGCAAAATAGAATTGGGGTCCACCATCAGTGGCGAGTAACTAGACTGTCCTACTTAGAAGTAGGACCACATTACATAAAAGAACAGGGTTGGAACACAGGAACAACATCGAACACAGGTTACAAGTTCAATCATCAGAATAAGCAGCGGAACATAACATTCATCATTAGCAACATCATTCACGTCAAACTAGCACGCGCACTTTTCAACATGCATAAATACGAATTCAATATCAAGACAACACAAGGTCTACAACCGATAACAAGACTAGCAACAAAGGACTTGCCCCGCATGATTCATCACTAATGAATCGATAGACCCGCACGGTTTATCACCAATAAACCGATAGACGCACGATCGTTAACCGTTCAACATGACTCTGACTCACAATCAAACACATAAAACTTGCCCCGCACGATTCATCACCGATGAACCGATAGACCCGCGGTGATAAACCGATAGACGCACGATCTTCAACTGTTCGACACAACACGACTCAACAAGACTCAAAAGACTCCATACAAATATAAACAAGATCATAATTCAGGATTTAATCATAAAAATTGAGCCTTTGTGCCATCAATATCACACGCATAAACCAAGAACATAACAAGACACATTAATAACAATTACTAACAAGATTAATCAAGATTCATGGAAAAAATAAACATAAAAATCTAAGCTTTATCTCTTCAATCTACATGCATGAACAAAAAACTAAGACAAATTAAGAATTCATTCATCATACTTCAAGATTCACGTACAACCACTAAAACAAGATTCAATAACGATAATAGCTTATAAGATCAATCAAGAATCAAGAAATCATGCCTAAAACAAGATAAAAATCCATGCTTTAAATACACATACATACACACATAGCCAAATCAAGAACCGAACCAAGTATAAAAAAGGCAAGATCATAGAACATAAGATTATGAAAAGTTTAATCAAGAACCATGAAATAATTAAGCAAGAAACTGAAACAAAACACCCTATGATACTCGGCTAATATATGCATAACATAACAACAATCGAACACTATATTCTAACCTATTATTCTAGGCAACCTAATCCTAATCCTAAGTAGAATAGCTAGTTACTTAAATTGAAGCAAACAACACCAAGAACACGCCTAAGGCTTCTTCCTCACTCGACACTATCACATCCAAGAGGAAGGGTTTCACGATCACGGCACCAATTGATACAAACTGCAAAAGATTTCAAGTTAGATTGATAATAAAAGAAAGAATTAAAAAGAAAAGAGATTGAATGAGAAATTGGCCTAGGGCCGTGTGATACCAAGAGGAGAAAGAAGAGAGTGTTTTCCTTGAGCATTGATCATATGATTAGTAATTAATAAAAGGGTGGGTTTTTGTAGTATAAATAAGGTAAAAGGTTTTACTAAAATTTAGGAAAGATTACTAGATAATAGGATTTAGCTAGGAAAAGAAATTAAAGGGAATAAAAGAGGGGGTCGGCTAGGATAGTTAAAGATAAGAGTTTGTTTCCTAAAATCTAGTGAGGTGGTTAGGGAAATAAAAATAGGATTTTTAGGTTCTAAAAATAAATAGATCTAATTGGATAATTAAAGTAGATAAATAAAAATAAAATAAAGGGGAAAAAATATGAAAGGGGCCGGCCAAGAGGGAAAGAAATATGGGTTTTGGGCTTGCTTCATCAAATATCAAATTAAGTCTGTTGGCCCAATTTAGAATGTTGGGATTTAAGGCTTAATTTCTCACGAAATTTTACGGCCCAAAAATCCGGGTCGTTACATAGGTGACTGTAATTGGAACTGAGATGTTCGAAATCCCAGGAAAGAGAGGTGCGGCACGTATATCGGCCATCTTAAATACCAAGTATTTCCTAGCCAGAGATCGAAACAAGACAATATTCTCTTACTCTGTTTCCTTTCCTTCATTATTATATTATTAATATTTTATTTAAACTCATAATTTTTACTCTAAGTCCTCCAACTTATCACTTAGTCAACCCTAGGTCAAAGATTCTAACATTGACTTCTAGACTCAATAACAACTTAGACACTCATATCAATTCACAATCCTCAATGCACACGACAATTTCATGGATAAATAATAAACAAAATATAATTCAAGAATTTAATTAATTAATTCTAAACAATAACAATTATTATATTAGACAATCTTCATAAAAATCCATGCTTTAATAATAGTCCAAGATTTTCGAATATTACACTATAAACCACTCTTCATTCGACATCCCTCTTTAAGAAAATCAAGATTATCCATCTTTAATTCAAGAACTTATCAACTAATAAAATTAAATCAAGAAAGTCATAAAGAATCATAATTTGAACAAGAGATTCGACAAGATATACTTTAAAAGTATTTTAGTAATTTAATCACACTACTTTACAAAATCTGATTTTACCCATTTAAATTAAAGAAAAACTATTTAAATGTGTCTAACATTCTGGAAATTTTGATGAAAGTTAAATCTAGGTTCAAGGTTTAAAGTGCATAAGTTTCGTCCAAAAATAATATCATTTACTAATTTTAAGGGATTTTATAACTAACCGATCAGATTAGACTATAATCCGTTTCCGAATTTTCTGCCATAGCAAACGAACTTTAAAAATTACAAAAAAATAACAAAAGCTATAAAACACTAATTCGAACGTTTACCAAAATTTTCGTAGCCACCTGAATTGAATAAGTATTTTTAATAAATTCGTAAACTAAATCTGGACAGTTTTACCGGTTTGACAGATTAAATTATTATAAGCAAGAAAAGGACGAATTTTGCCACGAAATAAATCTTGATTCATAATAAACCAGTAAAGAAACTCCCACGAAAAATTCATCAAGAAATAACAAGATTTGATCAAGAAATAAATTCATACCCTCAACAACATACTTATAATCATTCAATTGTTAATATCAATAATAATAATTCAAACACCAAAAATATAATTTTTAGCAATTCTAAACATGTTCTAACAATTATATATTTGATTAGTTCACAGATTAGGTAAAACATCTAATTACCTCAATTGATGGGTCAAGATTCGAAGGTGGTGGATGTTTTGGCCGTGTATGATACTCGAATAAAGTTGGTGTTGTTCTCTTGTTTCAATCTTTTTAGGATGGTTTGTTGTGAGCTTGAAGATTTAATGTGAAGTTTTTGTTTGTAGAAGAGAAAAAACAAAGAATAGAAAAATATTGATATTTAGTGTTTGATGGTGCCGTTAGTTTTGAATAGCAAGGGAGGGTTTTATAGATGCTTGGATGGTTGGGTGAACTCCTACAATTTAGGAGAGAAAAATATAAAAGTAGGATCTTTTCTTAGATATGTTTTTAGATTAATAGAAATAAACAAATTAATTAAAAGGGTTAAATATAAAGGATTTGGGCCGTGTGGGGCTAAGGGGTTAAGGGCTAATTTGGGCTTTGGTCCTAGATTGATATAGCAAGGTCAAGAGTTTGGGCTCGGTTTTTAGTTCGGGTTAGAATCTTTTGCCCATCAAATTAAGTAATTAAATAATAAATAAAAATTTAAAATAGCCCAAAATTTCGGGTTATTACACCTACAGACTACAAGACGAAGAAGGTCGGTCGCTACCTCGGCCATGGAACACAGATAACCTGAAAAAGTTCTACATCTAATTTCCTTCTGAGTAGTAACTTCAAGTTTTCAATAAAACATGTAATTAGGGGCATAGAGTATGTAAGCAACTAGCAATGAAAAGAATTACATCTTTTGTTAAAATCCTACCTCTAAAAAACATGTACTTAGAAAGTTGGCAAAAAGCAACAAGCATTATATTGATCAATCAGGTCATAATTACAAAAAGTGGCCTACAACTCAGGCATAAAGCCTTCAGCTAGTCTTAATTACAAAAAAAAAAAATAGCTAAAATGTTCTACAACTACAATTTACAAAACTAAAATATCACATAGGAGGATCACGCTGAGACTCGGCATTGGTAGGGGAAGGATCAGTTTTCCACTTTGATCGGCGTTCTCTCTCAGGGTCCCCCACCTCTCGCCCATCATCATCATCATCATCATCACCAGAGCTTGCCTCACCAAGCTTCGCAGCCAAACAATCAACCGCTGCAGCATCAACCTCACCATGACCCTCTTAATTGGTAATCTACAGCGTCGAACTCCTTCTAAAGTTCCTGCATCATGAGTTGATCCTTGTACCGAGCCTCATCCTCTTGACGCAGACGCTCATATTCAGCCTCAATCTCATCTTTCTTCTCGGCACATAAACTGCTGAGTACTTTGAGCATCCTCTCCTTTACTGTCTGGCCCCCTATCTCAGCAACCTCCAGGCTCAGGTCAGCAATATATTCTGAAGCTGCTTCAATTCCCTTCCAACTCTCAATGAGGACATCTCGGCAGAGCACCAACTGCAGCTCATCCCATCTCTCGTCATAAAAATTATGAGTCATCTCATCCAAGGTCAGGAGGAGGGTAATCGCCCGCTCTTTTTCCTCCGCGGCCATATCATGGCTCTCAGTTAAAGCCTTCTCCAATTGGTCCCTCTCCTTGGTCAGCTTGCTCAGAATCTCGTGATGACGAATTGAGGCATCAGACGCCTCCTTTCTAGCAACTTCAAGCTCGGTGAGAACAGAAGCCAGCTCGGCCCACACAACGGTCAACTCGGATCTCACACCCCCTAACTCAGCTTGTGCAGATGACAGCTCAGCACCTAGAGCCGCCTCTCTCTTCTCCAATGCTTGAGTTCTCTCAAGCAATGCCACCTTCTCGGCCTTTAGGGTACTCAGCTCAGCCGAGAGACCATCCACATTCTTAGAGGGGATAGCACAGAGGTGCTTGGACAAAGCATGAAGCCGCACAGACATTTACAAAAGAAAATCCAGTCAGATATGCACAAGAAAGTTAAAGAAAAAGCAAGTGGGAAAGTTTACCTCTAACCAATTCTCATGAAGATGGTCAACCTGCTCTGAACCCAGGCGTCTCAGCTCCTTCTCATCCTCGGACGAACAAATCAACTTTATACTTTGATTTATCCGACAGGACTTCTCAGCCAAAGACAGCTGAGATAAGGGAACGACATGTCCAGCAGGAGGAGGTAATTCCACCTTCTTCTTTACCTTGTCTGGCCCTGTGACATAGGCCTCAGCCTCAGTATGCTTAGGATCCTCAAGACCTATGTAAGAAGACGCCTCAACATCAATAGGTCGACCTTCCCCAGCCTTGGCAACATCCTCAACATGATGCTCACCCATCAACTCAGATATGTTGAAGAGATCATTATTGTCTTGAATCTCGAGAGGCTCACCCATATTTTGAGGAGCAACCTCGGGACGAGGAGCCTGAGGTTGGCTGACCCGAGTAGACTTCGAAACAGCCCTCGAAGCAGGTCTCTTCCTCTTCCTAGACTGACCAGGGTCCTAATTAAGAAGGAAAAAGTTAGTCATATTGTAGGGGTCATTTCCGTCCGCCTACGTCTCACGAGTTGTTTGAATGCTCGTTAACGCCGTACGTGAATACGGACTAGTAGGAGTCACCACCATGCGTTTTATACGGTCCATGGACACCGAAGAAGTACCAATGCCAGGAGCAATTGGCCCCATATGGTCGTGCACCAGAGTATGGGTTCGGGGACAGGTTACGGGCCAATCCTGCATCGGGCCCGCCCGCCTGTAAGCGGTCTCTACTAGGTCTCTTTTTGTGGTCAAATTATATTAATCCTGAATACATAAATATCTCAATTTTATCTTAAAGAACGCATATTACTATGCCGGTTTAATTTATTTACAAATAAAAAACTAATTTTATTGTGACCACTTTAAATTAAGTCCGTATTAAATTCTAAAAATAAATTAAATAAGATACATAAGAAAACACATAATGAAGAAATATAAAAATAAATATATGCAGATTCAAGAAAAACACAATTAAAATGATGGTATTGACAAAATTATTCTTGTGCGATTTAACAATTTAATGAATTGACCACCGTATTCAGATTAATAACTTTAATCGTCATCTTCATTACTTAATAAAAATCGAATTTTAATATATGACTCTCATGAACGATGACATTCAATCAATCCAGAATTTTATTAATACGGTGATTATTTTGTGATATACGATTTAAAAACCATTTTCTCATAATCGAATAAAAAACAAGGATCAAATTATTCACAATAATATTGTTAGAAAAGAGAGAGTAGCGATCATTTCATGACACAAAATTTGATGAATCGAATTCATGTGATTTAGATCGCATATGAAAGAAACAAATTCTAAAATTATTATTCGAATTGTGAAATGAGATCTAAAAAGTTATATGAGAGTCGGTATTAATATATGATTATGCAAAATGTGTCGATGAATTGATAATAATTACACATATAAATTGCAAAATCAAAACATTAAAGTTCATTAGATTGATGACGATTAAAGAAATCATGGCAACATTGTTATAGGATTGATTAAAGCATTAATTCGCAGATATATATATAATCCGGATTAACCATTATCATAAATCATCATTTTAATTGATTTATTAATATAAAATTAAACTTAGAATGAATGGATTTGAAGTAGAGACTTCAGAACTTGTACCTTATAATGCCTTTGATCAGAAACAAACAAGGAAAACAAAAAATGATGAATGCAAGTGTTTGTTTTGAAGTTGACTGAGTTGATGATTTGTAGTGTGTTTGATGATGTTTTGGGGAGTATTTTATGAGATGTGAATGTTTAGGGTTGAAGTATGTAATGCAGAAGAAGGCTCGGTGGTGTTGGCGTATATTGAAAAGCTTGGAAGGACGGGTATTTAAAGGACAGAAGGAGCAACGGTCGACTTGGGGAGACTACAGACCTGTGCCTAGGCGCATGTCAGTATTATGTGACCTGCGTCTAAACGCAGGTCCTGATATGAGACCTGCGCCTAGGCGCTGGACTGGTCAGAGCCGGGGTCGATTTTTGCTTGATTTTGTGCGTGATTTCCAGGATTATGATCCAATTTTTATACTATTACGGAAATATTCTGTAATATTTTGATATTCCGGAATATTTTGGGGTGTCCCGGGATGTTCCGAGATGTTCTAGAATGTTGCGGAATGTGCCGGAATGCCCAGAACGTTCCAGAATGTTCTAGATTCCTCCAGAAGCTCCAAAAAATTACAGAAAAATTATTAAAAATTATGAAAAGTATGAAAAAACAATAATATGCTTTACGGAACAATTTCCAACATTCGAAAATGACGAAAATGCCCCTAAGCATGCAAAAATCTAAAAAACTTCTAACAATATGATAAAAAAATACAGAAAAATATGAATAAATTATAAAATTATTTTTATGATTTTTAAAAATATTTTATGATGCAAAATAATATTTTTTTTATTTTTTTATGAATATAAAATATTGAAAAATGCATGTAAAAATTTAAAAAAAAAAACCTAAAAAGAAGAAAAATCATGAATAAATCCCGTAATCATCGCGAATCCTAATACACGCTTCCAAGGCAATTCAAACATAGTTTAGGCAATTGGTTGAGGTATATTGTGTGTTTTCATCGTCAATTCCCCTTAGTTGGACCTTATGGCAATATGGTACGGTCATCATTAGTCTCTACATTGGGGAGACACATTTAGGTGTCTACAGAAGCCCCCACTTTGACTGAGTCTGGAGAGTAAGCATAAACTCGCACCCTCTAGGGCTATCGCAGTCATCCTCTTTGACATTTCTCCGCCACGCAACCTCCTGAGGGCGTCCTCTACAAGCAAACAACAAAGAATGTAAGAAAAAGGACTTAAAACAATACAAAGCGTTCAATGTCAAAAGTATACCCCTCGAGTAGTAGTGACTTAGCCCTAGAGCCGAAAGAAAGAATTCATCCGTGAAGATCAGACCTCCTCATTCGGAACCCAATACTCGGGAAATTGGGCATAAGTCCCATTCCGTTTAATTTGTTTATAAGCTTGCAAGTAGCAAGCAACTACAGCTTCCTCCTGATTTAGCTCAAGGACCCCCAAGTTGAGGCTAACGTTTGGCTCAGATATAGGTTCGACAGAACCCTCCCATGCGGCATCTTCCCTATAGACAAACACAAAGTCATGCCTGAAGAATTTGTGGCTACTCAGCAGCTTCGAGTATACTCGGTAGGACTCTCTCATCCCAAAGCGCCACCAGCCTCTCCCATGAAACTTGGGTTCGCTTGTCATCAGCTTGAAGACATTCCGAAACAAATTCAAAGTTAGGGTAACCTTCAAGGTACTACACAGAACCATCAAGCAAGAGATGGCATACGCAGTATTTGGCACCAGTTGGGATTAAGACAGGTTGTACGCCTGGAGGATAATCTCCCAAGCTGGGGATAACGGGAACCTGATCCCAGCTTTAAGCTGAGCCTCATACACGGCCATGTAACCAACTGGACGGTTAATGATTGTTCTTTCCTCCACGGGCCTGATAAATTGGTACGATGCCTTAAGACCGTACCATGCATGAAAATGCTCAAACTCGGCATCTAACAATCTCCAGAACTTGGCCCTTATAAAGTAGGCCCCAGGTCCATATAACAGGCCCTCTCGGCCGCTAGTGCTCTGTAACTCGGCATCATTCAGCTCATCTACATTACTCAGTTGTCTTTCTTCATTCGGCTTCTCTCCATCGACATTGATCTGGTCATCCTTGGCAGCCATCCTCACTGCCCTTGTTTCCAACATACGGTCCAAGTAATCACGTTTAGGACCACGCATGGCTAAGGAAACCTCCCAAGGAAAAGGTAACCTCTCATAACTGTGACGACCCAACTCGTATAGAACGACGCAGAAGAGACCGACGAGTCGAATTGTCATACTAACATACTAACATACCTAAACTCTAAAACAAAACCTCGAATTTTATTATTGTAAAACCAAAAATGTACAAAACCACAAGTTGTACATAACTAAGTCCCAAATAGTCACTACTAAAGAACAACTCCAAATCTGTAGTTAGAGTTAGAACGTACATACTATAACTTCTAAAAGTCTGAATATAATAACAACAGAAAAATAAAACTATAGGAGATAGTCAACGGCACTCGCCTAATCCCAAAGCTAAGCAACACCGTCATCATCAGAGTTACCTGAAAACATAAATCCACCATCAGTGGCGAGTAACATAACAGTCCCACCCTAATGTGGACACATATGATCATAGAATAAATCAAACAAACAAATCAGGCATTCATACAAACAAATATGCGAACGTAAACAACAATAACAATAACATTAATAATAACTCGCTTGACATTTAATTATCCAATCTTATTAAAATCTTTGTCGCTATCATTTACATATTAGACCGGACTATGCTCGTACGAACGCATCTTACGCGAACGAACTTTCCTACTATGCCAGGAATGAGAATCTTACTCCCAAACCCATGAACCCCATCTTACGGAAATACATATCATAAAGACGACATAGTAAGTATTCACTATCCCAATACCGCGGTTAGGATAGGGGCAACGTCTTAACCCAAGTCTTAGAATCTTACTCTAAGGTTAGGCGTCTAACAGTAAATTGAAGTTATCTTTACGTTCTTTACAATCTTGGTTAATCTTAAGTTGCATCTTACGCCTTTACTTAAGACTAACTATGTAAATCATAATCTTGGAACCTCTTTAATCAATGTTTATACTTTCTTTAACTTTCTTTCATTATTCTTTACTTTCTTTATCGTTCTTAACTATTTTTTTCCACTTAACTTAACTTTCTTTAATTAAGACTATATAATCTATACTTAAAGAATACATAATCGTAACAAAGAAAATCAAGATTCACAATACCATAATCAAGAAACCTCAAGAATCATAAAATAACCATCAAGAACTCATACCTTAACTTAAATATCAATCCAAGATTCAAGAATCATATAAAAAACTCAACAAGAATAATCAAGAACCATCATCGAATACAACCCAAAGTTCACGCATAATCATGGCTAACTTTCATCATCAATTCATCAATTCTAAGCATCGAAGCTTTAAGAAAATTGAACATGAACATAATTAAACATAAAATTATCATAATTGATCATAATATTCATAGAAACAAGGCAAGAACATCACATAATCATCACTCGAAATCAGCCCAAATACACGTATGCTATTGATTAATTCCATCAACTTTCGGTCTAATTTAGTCATCTAATCTACCCTATGAATCGTAGTATACAAATTAGGATAGGATAGCATGTTACCTTATTGAGGTATAAGCAAATCAGCACACGAAAACTCGCTGCCCGGAAGCCAAACCACACGGCCCAACACACACGGCCAACCACAGCTTCAACACGGCACCACCCACGAACTTGCACGGCTTCAATGCACGGACCACACGAACCACCCCCTCGAACACGGCCTTCAACACGACACCACCACTTGGCCAAGCACGAACCACACGAACACCCAAAAATTGAAACCAAACTAGTGATCTTAAATGAAACTATTGGGGTTTAATTTGTGTTTTGGTACTTAAGGATCAATGGAGGTTGAATCTTCAAGTTTGGGTTTGAAAAGATGGATGAACAATGGTTAGTGGTGAACAAGCCAAAATGGCGTGTGGAATTTGATGGGCAAGGATGGAGAGAGTTTGTGTTTAAAAGTGGGCAAAGGATGATTAAATGGCAAATGAATCTTAAGCCTTACTTCCACTTCTATTTATAGAAGTTGGTTAAGGTGTGAACACAAGGCAAGTGGCAAAACCAAGCCACACACATGAGAGGGGGCCGGTTGGGCTAAGGGAAATGGGCCAAAAATATCACTTGGGCCATTTGCACTTAAGCATGACTAATCATGTTTAAATTCGCACTTGGCCCAAAACTTAATTAATTAATTAGAAAATTAAAATAAAATTCTAATTAATTAAAATAAAATAAAATAAATAATAAAACAATTAATCATAAAATAAAATAATCATATTCAATCAATAAAACAAAATAAATAGTCCAAATAAATTCGGACCATACATAAAATAAACATAAATATAGACAAATAAACATAGTAGAAAATACCGAAAAACTGGGGTGTTACAATAACCATCCTCGGACTCAGCTTCTCCACATTCCAAGCCATCCCAGGAGGATAGAGGAAGGGCCTCAGCTAGATCAGAACACTCGGGAAACCATGCATGGGCTTTCACCACTGCAAGGCCACCCACTCTTATTTCCCTCCCTAGAATAGTGGGAGGAGAGGCAGGAGGAGTACTCTGCTTAGATAAAGAGTCATACATGTCCATGGCTCGGACTTATTACAATATTAAGCAGACTCACTTATTGCCAGAAGAAAGAAAACAAAAGAAAAGGAAAGAAGAATACCTGAAGAAAAGCTCCTTATGGGATGATATTGACTTCAGGGAAGAAAAGAAGATCCTCTGTCACTTTCTCGAGAACTAAGCCCACCAACAATAAACAATTGAAAATGAAAAATGGAGACAAAGTCCACCCATTTATAGTAAACAAAGGGGCCACGAATCGGCACCTAACGAACCACTTCACAAAGAAGTCAGGGTCAGCGCTTCAACAAAGCAGCACTCTCGGCCACAAAGTCCCAATCCTCCACTCGGCCAATAGAGGGATGTTCACCATCCTAGCCGAGTGTCGTGTGCAACCTAATCCTCCACTTGGCAAAAAAAGGATGTCCACCATCCTAGCCAAGTGTCGAGTGAAATATACCCTCCACTCAGCCAAAAGAGGGATATCTAGCACCCTGGCCGAATGTCGAGTGAAACCTAACCTCCACTCGGCCAATTAAAAAGGGATGTCCACCATCCTGGTCGAGTGTCGAGCGAAGAATGTCCCTCCACTCAGTCAAAAAGGGATGTCCACCACCCTGGTCGAGTGTCGAGCGAAACATGTCAATATGGTTAAGTCCAGGGTCGCACTCTACCAAGGGAGCATCCTCGGACGGTTGGCCAAGCGAGGTCATAAAATCCTCACATCAGCACAAAAGCGATGCATTCTATCCTAGCCGAATGTCGAGCACACCATACAAACAAGGGAAAGCTCAGTGTCAACACTCCTTTAGAAGTGCACACTCGGGCGGATGGCCAAGCTAGGCCACAAAACCCCGGCCGTCTACTCGGCCAAAAAGGGATGCCCACCATCCTGGCCGAGTGTCGAGTGAAATATACCCTCCACTTGGCTAAAAAGGGATGCCCACCATCCTGACCGAGTGTCGAGTGAAATATACCCTCCACTCGGCTAAAAAGGGGATGCCCACCATCCTGGTCGAGTGTCGACTGAAATATACTCTCCACTCGGCTAAAAAGGTATGCCCACCATCCTGGTCGAGTGTCAACTGAAATATACCCTCCACTCGGCTAAAAAGGGATGCCCACCATCCTGACAGAGTGTCGAGTAAAACATACCCTACACTTGGCCAAAAAGGAATGTCTACCATCCTGGCCAAGTGTCGAGCAAAGCATGACCTCCACTCGGCCAAAGGGGATGTTCATCACCCCGGTCGAGTGTCGAGCAAACCACTCACGTCAAAGGACGACCATGGGCCACCTCCTCAGGATAATCCTTAAAACAAGTAGCCAAGCCATGCTACATGACACTCCCCTCGGCCAAAAGGGAATTCAATACACTCTCCCAGCCGAGTGTCGAGCAAGCCACACCAAGATACAAGAAATTAAGGTAACCTTCGGCCGAGTAGCCAAACTATGGTACAACATCCTCCACTCGGCACAAAAAGGCAAAACCCATCCTGGCCGAGTGTCAAGACTAGACATACCCACTCAACATGAAATGACAGAACTGAGCAACCAAGTGAGATATCATTCATCCCGAGCAAAGTGTTGAAACTCAACCCCAAATGAATGGGGGCAACACAACATAGCCGAGCCAAGTGGGACAAAAGACTGCATTTAATGCCATTTAATGCGGAGGAGCAAAACATGTCTATAAAAGGAAGTAAATCCGTAAGGCAAAATCATCGCAAAAGATTACCACTAAAATCACAAACCCTCCACCAAAAATCTAAATTACTACAAAAATTTCCTCCTTTCCTTTTCTCTCTCCCTCTCTAAAAATTACCATGGATGCTAAAACTTACCCCCATGGTTCCACAAACAAAAAGTTGTTGGGTGCAACTAACCGACCTCCTGACCAAAGAAAGAAGGCAAACAAAGTCACTCAAGACTAAGTTCGACAGGAAATAGAGGCATCAGGACCGAGTTCGACAGGGATGTGGGAACAGAGTAACACTACCCTCAGTAATTCTCACCCTTGTGCGTCTTGGTCCCTGAAGCTGACGAGGGTACCGAGTCACATGACGTAAAATCTAACCGGGACCTCTTCGGTAAAGCCTCCGTGCATACCAGTGGTTGACAGCAGGAGAAACTGTGCAGAAAGACACGGTCTCTTGAGCAGACTGCGGTCCTTAAAACTCACCGAACGGTGACCTTTGGAAAAACTTCGATTTCTCAATTCCAAAGGCATACGTAAGGGAGTGATAATGCTGATGGAATTCATCTGAGTAGTTCCAACCGAAGACACTAAAGGAAACTACTGAGATGGTTCCAATCCAGCCACTTAATGACCCCCTGGTGAGCAAGATGAGCTCAGCATCAGGCAGAGGGTACCCACCAAAGGTACCGAATAAAGTCTCACGAAGGCCGAGCCGAGCCATCCCAATCAAAGAGGGCTCCCAAGTGGGTTATGTGGACACCTCGAGGCAGGGAAATGCCCAAATCCGCCTTTTAAACCGACTTGGCCTACTAGCCTTACCTCAAACTGGGGAATTATTGTAGAGACAAGTGACAAGGCTGAGAATCATCTGCAACCACCCAACAGCAACAAAACGCTGAGCCGACTACACAGATCAAGATTTTTAGCAATATAAAATGTAAAATACTTGTATTTGATATAATTCAATAATAAAGAGTATCTTCTACATTGTCTTTCTACAATATTGTAGCAAATACCTAAGGACAAGGATCGCCCTCCGTCCTAAACACTGAGTTCCAGGGGCTTTCCCCCTCGGCCAAAGGACGAGGATCACCCTCCGTCCAAAACACTGAGTGCCAGAAGCTTTCCCCTCGGCCAAAGGATGAGGATCACCCTCCGTCCAAAGCACCGAGTGCCAGGGGCTTCCCCCTCGGCCGAAGAACGAGGATCACCCTTCCTCCGAGCACTAATTGCCAGGGGCTCACCCCTCGGCTAAAAACAACAGAGACCACACTCCTGAGCCATTAACTACCAAAGGTCCTTCCCTTAGTCTAAAAACGGCAATAACCTTTACTTCATAAATGAAGGAACAAGGAACACAATTTAGCCCCCCGGGGACAGACCGAGGCAAAACATCTTCGCATGACGCGTACTCTCCCCGTCGATCCGAGCAACATATCATGCGAGGGGCTAAATGTTTGGGCCTTGAGCCCAATAAAAGTGACAATGACCAAAATACCCCCGGAATTCCTATTGTCTTCTAAGACACCCTACGGACAGGTGCCGCCATCTGGACATCCGAAGACACGTGTCACAAATCCCCCCATCTCAGCTGATTGACAGCCCCCAAGTACCTGTCAATCAGCCCCCAAAAACTTCACCTATAAATATCCCTATTTATGGCGGGTGAAGGAGGATTCTTTTCCAACAACTTTCCACAGAGAGCTTTTTGGGCAAACACACAATTCCCAATACAATAACCTTTCCTAAAAATGAAGCTCTCTCTCTCTCTCTCTCTCTCTCTCTCTCTCTCTACATTTCCACATTAAATACTTTGCTGACATAAGCATCGAAGGGAATTCCCGGGTCCACCCTCCGAGTCAGTCACCCCTTGTTCATTTTGCAGGATTCACTTAGTCGGGCCCGAGCCCGTTCGAGGGAGTCCAGTCAGCACCAAGCATCAGCTGATCCACAACTTAACCAAGTCCTCACCCAGAGATCTAGTCAGCATACACTGAGGCACTCCCTAACTCATCCTATTTCACCTCTTTGTATATATCTAAGTTTCCTGAGAACGGAAACAGTCGTGTACCCTAAAAATGACCCTCTGATCTTTACACGACCGTGCACGGTTTGCTAGCACAGTAGTGTAGCTACTGAGAAGACAATATTCAACTTATCTCTAATTATGCACGATCGTGCAGTCTTGAGTTGCACGGTCGCGTGTCACCAATACATGATTTCTTGCATCCCACTTGCTTCCAATCTTGGTGAACGCCCTCAGTGTTATATATGGGCTTCTTGGGATCCATGAAATTACCCGCACAAAACACGAGGCAACTCAAACAAATATATTTTGGCCGAACTATTAAGAAAAAGAACAAATTAAATACTAAAACACACAAAAGCTAAGAAAACACAAAACTCAGCTAAAACAACCTAATAAATACGTAAAGATGAGCGAAAATGAAAATACAAGCTAAAAGAAGCCGGGAAATAGGTCCCAAATGGACCAATCAATGTCGTAACTTACTTTAGCTTTATTCTAGTTTAGTAATTTTCAATCTAACTCCCAAAGTTATTCAAGACCCTCGAATGTTATAAACATTGCTTATAATTATCACGCTTGATCCCTGAGATTAATAACCACTACGTTACTACAATTGGGTATGTTTGGTGAGCATGCCAAAAATCTCTTTATTAATCATCATATGATTAATTTTTAAAAATCTGTAATATAAACATGTAATTTTTTTATCGTGAACTATTATTATAAAAGAATCACGCTTTATTATTGTTCATAATAGGCAAATAACGAGGAAGTTTATTATATAGTGATCACGCGTTGTAATTAGGGTTTATGTTAAATATGTAATAGTATATCTTGTGACCAAGTTATACGAAATATATAATTAGGATAATTTCCAATCCTCTTGTTAATATTTAACTGATAATTCTATGATTTTGATGTAAATTTAATATTTTGAGGTTTTGGAGCAATATGTTTATAAGTACGCTATATTATTTCATACGCTATAGTATTAGGATGAGATGTCTCATACGTAACTACGGAAGCATGTTAAAGCCAAAACAGAAGCAAGTCTGCGGCTCGCGTCTTAAGGTTGCAGCTCGTGGTCCTAAATCTGCAGAGTAAGAAGAAGAGCAGAAGTGGAGGCAAAGGTAGAGGCACAACCGCAAGCCTCGACCCCTGCCTTCACGCATCACTTCTATTTTCAGTCATTCCCTTGAATTTTACTGAAGCTTGTTTAGTATTTATTGTAACCTAGTTCGTGTATTTGAAAGACTAAGTATATATATATATATATCCTTAATTTGGAGAGGGAAAGCAAGGAGACCGCGACATTCATCCACCTCCATTCAACTTCAACCTTCACTTCATCTTCTTCCCTCCATCTCTCCACCTAGTTTTAGGATTCCTCTATAAAATCCACCTTCACTTATAATTAGTTTTTTTATTTATTTTTACTACTTCCTTAAGCAATCACTTTGGAACATTGATCGATCCCTTAGGCGTCATTAATTCCTAAAGAGTCGGAATCAAGAATAAAAACCCAAATTCCTAACTAACCTAAAAAGGTAGTATAATGGAGAAAGGGGTCGAATCCACAAGGAGGTAGGTGAGTAAGAATTGTCTTTAAAATTATATTCACCTAATGAGGGTCTACTTTTTTTTTTGGGGATTTATTTGAAGATTGAAAAATTAAGAAATTCAACTAATAAATTAATAAAATAAAACTAACTTGATTAAAGGAAAGTAAAGTCGCTAAAAACTATCATAAAGCATTAAAACGATCGCTAGGGAGAGGGGGGAACTTGGATTAATGCAATTTCAATCAAACGATCATGGAAATCCAAGTGAGGGCTCATAAAAGGGGTGATTTGCACTACATTAGGAAGCCACTCTCGCACACTTCCTAAATTCATCCAAATCAGCAAACATCAAGAAGTCACTCTCGTGCACTCCTATAGTCCGACTACCCAACCCCGCCGCGGTGGTCCTGGTCAATCCTAGTCTATTTATCCGCTACACACGAGCTCGCTCTCGCAAAAATCATGAATAGCTCAATATTCAAACATGAAGTTAGCTACTCTTCAAACCTTACGCATCAAAACCTAGACTAATCAACATTAATAACCCAACTACAATGAAAATCCAACAATCATCCAATTTCAATCACAAAACCAAATTATCCTCCTTCCCTAGCTACTAATCTAACCTAAGAATCAGAAAATCATGAAAGAAATAATAGAGAAACAAGAAATTGAAAGAAACAACAATAAAAAAAAGGGCTACAACTAATACACATTAACAAAGAAACTAAAATCTAAACACTAAATTACCAATAACATGATAAAAACATTAAATCTCTAAAACTACATCTAAAAATTATGAAAGAATAAACTTTCTAATCTAACAACTACTAAAAGCATGAATCTAACAAACTAAGCATAAAGATAATAATCTACTACTAAAACCATGAAAACAATTAACAATCTAACTAAGATTGGTAATAAAATAAAGAAAGTGAGAAGAAATTACCTAAAAAGATGAAAACTTTGATTAATTGGAGAGAATGCTTGTAAAAAATGAAGAGATAAAATAATAAACCCTAAACTAATACTAAACTAAAAATTAAAAAATTTGGAGAGAAAAAATAATAATGGAGATGGCATAAGAATGGAGGAGGCTCTCAAATGGGGAAGATGACTCAAGATGACTCCCAAATGAAGCTTACTTCTAATTGCCCTAAGATGGGTCTTTTTATATGTGAGAGAGATAAGTGAGGGTTAGGGTAATTAAGTAATAAACAAAAGAGAGTAAAAGAAAAATAAAATATAAAGTAAAAGAAAGAAAGAAAAAAATATATATAAAAATAAAAACAAATCCTAAAAACTACCCCAGCAAACCCACGAGCCCCCCACCCCCTCCCCACTTCATTTCACGACATTTCATCATCATCATCTTCATTCTTCAATCAACACCACGCACCATCATCTTCGATTCATTATCATCAAGCCATCATCATCATTCATGCTCCTAATCCTAGCTCATCTTTAACGCAGAACAGGGGAGAACGGAGGAGCTCGGAGCGGGCGCTCCAAACCCACGAATAATCTTACAATTTCAAGCTCCATTAGAGCGGACGCTCCAAAATTCAGAGTGGGTGCTCCAAACTCACGACATTTGGACATATAATTGCAATTGAATTGGAGCGGGCGCTCCAAATTCGGAGCGGACGCTTCGAACTCTTTGAAATTGATGCTGATTTTGGTGTTGAAATGGTGGCAATTTTGAGCAGGGTTTTTGGCGGTTGATGGGGCTTTGCTGCGGTGGATTATTGGGCGGTTATAATGGCTGAAATGGGCTGGTTTTTGGTGGATATAAGGGTCGTGGTTGGGGCGGCTTTGTGGTGGTTGAATGGCGGCTGAATTGGGGTGAGTTGCGGCTGGAATTGCAGCTCCATTGGGGCTCGAATCGGGGCTGCAGTAGGTGGCTGGTGGTTGCGGCTCGGCTGTGGTGCAGTCGGTGGTTGCTGGTAGTGGTGGGTGACGGTTGGTCGGTGTTGGTGCACGAAGATGCTGCTGCTTTGCTTAGCTATGGTTGAAGTGTAATTACTTGATGAAGATGATGAGTTAAAGTGTTGGTGGTGAGGTCATGTTAGGGAGATTAGGGTTTATATTAGAACAAAGATGTATGGACAGATTTTAAGAAGCTTCGAAGCGTGTATTCACTTTTCTTAAAGTAGTATTTTGACCCTACGATAGCCCGGATATCACGAAATCTACCTTTGAGATACAACGAAGAACAATAATACTCAAGCTATCTTTGAGTATTACCTAATGAAACAAAGTATACTTGTAGAACTTATAAGATGAATACTTAACTTTTTGCAATAAGAAAAGGAGAATGAAAGCTTATGGTTTCAATCTGATTTTCCACTCAACATATAACCAACTCACGGCAAAATACACGTACAACATAACCCACGAACATAAAGAACGTGATTTGACTAAGAAACCGCAATTACGAATAACTGACGAATTGTCGCGGGCGCGACACCAAGACCCGTTAGGGGCGCGACCAAGGCCACGGCGCGGGCGCGCAATGGGCGGCGCGGGCGCGTCCTGAGTGCAGCGCGAGCGCAACTCTGAGGTTCTGACTTGGCTCGATCGCGTTGTCGCGGGTACGGAAAATTGGTCGTGGGCGCGCAAATGCTACTGTGCGCGACACCACAAAATGACATCAATGTTACCCCACTTAGTCATATTTTTGCCATATTCTATATCTTACGATATAATATAAGTCCGGCAATCACGCGTATAAACATTATTTAATTAATTCGTTACACTATGCCCACACAAATTAATTAAATAAACTTGAGTATATTCTAATACTCTAAATAAATCCAACAATCCTCCCCCATTTAGAGTATTCAAGAAAATTGCAACATCATCATCAAGTTCTCAATCTAATGCATAAATGAAAGTGTTAAAAACTTGAACTTCCACTTAGTATAATACACATTTCAAGAATCCGAAACGGAATGGTGCTGTTTAGTGGTGTGCACGGGTCCAGAACCGGACCGGACCGGAACCGGGTGGACCGGAATCCACATTTTTTGTGGACAGGGACCGGACCGGTTAAATTCCGGTCCGGACCTGGACCGGACCGGTTTGGACCGGTTTCTTACTTTTTTTATAAAAAAAAATTATTTTTTTCCTCAACCGGTCCGGGTTTGGACCGGAATTTAAATACACTTTTTTTATAAAAAAAAAAACTTATTTATTAATTTTTTTTAGATTCCAGTCCAAACCGGTCCGGACCGGAATTTATCGGGTTTAGACCGGACCGGACCGGTGTACTGGAATCACAATTTTCATGGACCCGGGACCGGACCGGTTTGGACTGGACCGGTTCGGTTCCGGTCCAGACTGGTTTATGAACACCCCTAGTGTCGTTAACCGTTTGAACCATCCAAAACATATTGGAAACAGGAAGATATTATACACAAAAGATCAACTACCTTATTACATTATATAAATGACACCTAAAACAGCCTTGTGTCCGTATCTATTCATAAGTACATCAAAGCTATGCCCACTAGCTTCTTGAAGCGGCCAACCTCGTACTTACATAGGTAAATCTCTAATAAACATGCTCATGTGAAATAGCATAATGTCAAGAGATTTATTAAGAAAATCCAACCTCCTTATTCATCACAGGAATATAACTTACATAGGATCAATATAACAAGTTCCCGAACATCAAGATAAAGGAATTAATCCTATTGAACTGAAGACCCAACGTCTTATTGGACGTTAAGTTAGGATTCCTTTATTCGTGTTCTTTAGCAGGCTCCAATCCTAAACCAATTCCCATCCTTTTAATCACTTCTCTAGCTAATGGTTTAGTAAAACAATCAGCTAGATTGATATTCGTTTGAACATAATCCACAGTGATCACACTATCTTTTATAAGTGCTTGGAGATAATTATGCCGTACTCCAATGTGCCTTGACTTTCCATTGTATACTTGGCTATATGCCTTACCCAATGCAACATTGTTGTCACAATGTATCACTATCGGTGATATCGGTTTTGGTAACAAAGGTATCTCAAACATGAGATCCCTTAACCATTCAGCTTCTTTACCAGTCGAGTGCAAAGCTATGAACTCCGATGTCATTGTCGAATCCTCTATGCATGTCTGCTTCTTTGAGGCCCAAGTAATCGCACCTCCCCCATATCGGAACACCCATCCACTAGTGGAAGAGTGATCTCTATTTGAGATCCAACTCGCATCCGAGTATCCTTCTACAACCGAAGGGTCTCCTCCATATGACAAACCATAATCAATGGTTTCCCTCAAGTAATTCAACAAATGGCGAATTGCTTGCCAGTGTTGCATACTAGGCTTGTTAGTATGCCTACTCAATTGCCCTATGACAAATGAAATATCCGGCCTTGTGCTTGTCATAGCATACATCAAACATCCAATCACCCTAGCATATTCCAATTGTGAAATTGCATTGCCTTCATTAGGCAATAATTTTACGCTAGGATTCATGGGCGTTGAACAAAGAGAATTGTTGTCAACATTGAACCTTTTAAGTACCTTTTCAATGTAATGTGATTGTGATAAAATCAACTTATTACCTTCTCTCTTTATTCTTATGTCAAGAATGACATCCGCTTCTCCTATGTCTTTCATGGAGAAAACAGAACTAAGGAACGATTTAGTCACTTCAACTTGTGATAAATCCGTACCAAAGATCAACATGTCATCAACATATAAGCAAATGATGACCCCTTTACCGTGTTCATTAATATTTCTATATACACACTTGACAGAATTGTTCAAAGTAAACCCATTTGACAAGACAACTTCATCAAATTTTTTATGCCATTGTTTTGGTGCTTGTTTTAGCCCATACAAGGACTTAACCAACTTGCAAACCTTGTCTTCTTGACCTTTCACGACAAAACCTTTCGGTTGTCGCATATAAAACTCTTCCTCAAGTTCTCCATTCAAGAACGCAGTCTTAACATCCATTTGATGGATAACTAGATTATGAATAGCTGCTAGAGCTATTAATAATCTTATGGTGGAGATCCTTGCAACGGGTGCATATGTATCGAAATAATCGATACCCAATTTTTGTCTAAAACCTTGTGCCACTAACCGGGCTTTGAACTTATCAACCGTTCCATCAATCTTCAATTTCTTTTTGAAGATCCATTTGCTACCGATAGGTTTACATTTAGGTGGTAATTTGGCCAACACCCAAGTGTTATTTCCCATGATGGATTGCATCTCATCATCAATTGCCTCTTTCTAAAAAGATGCATCATGAGACATCATAGCCTCATTATATGTTAAAGGATCATTTTCCACATTAAATACATATGGAAATTGTGATAGAACACCGTTTCTTGAACCGTCAACCAGGTATACATGAAAGTCCGGGCCAAAAGATTAACCTTTTCTTGCCCTCTTGCTTTTCCTAAGTGATGTGGAAGTATATGCTTCATTCTCAAATTGAGATTGATCATCTACACCTTGATCATTGTTACCATGATCAAGAGCTTGAGCTTCGTTACTAGGAATTATATCCTTTGGTCTTGGAATTGAATTGAATTGATTTTCATCAAAAATCGCATCTCTAGACTCGATGATGGTGTGAACTGACCAACAATCATTTTGTTCTATAACATAGAACCTATAGGATCTGCTATTTACCGCATATCCTATAAAGATACATTTAACTCCCTTTTCACTCAATTTCTTTCTTTTGGGTTCCGGCACTTTTACAATTGCCCTAAAACCCCAAACCTTGAGATGATTCAAGTTTGGTTTTCTCTTGTACCATTTTTCATATGGAGTATCAATGTTCTTGTTCATAGGAACTTTATTGAATAAATAGCAAGCTGTTAATACCGCTTCACCCCAAAACCCATCACTTAATCCCGAATAGGATAACATAGAGTTAACCATTTCTTGCAAAGTTCTATTTTTTCTTTCCGCAACACCATTAGATTGTGGTGAATATGCAGCGGTTGTTTCATGTATAATACCCATGGATTGGAAATAATTTGGATCATAAAATTCACCGCCTTTATCAGTTCTAAATCTTGTAAGTTTAGCACTAGTTTGCAATTCTACTTTATTTTTGAAGATTTTTAGTTTGTCCAAGGCTTCATCTTTAGATGACAATAGGTAAACATAACAAAATTTTGAATAATCATCAATAAATGTTATTAAATACTTCTTGTTACCTAAAGAAGGAGTGCTATGAAAACCACATAGGTCACTATGCACCAAATCAAGTATGGAATTATTTTTGTCAGCAATATTAGGAAATGGTTTTCGTGTGATTTTGGTTAACATGCATGTTTTACATTTATCAATACTAGGATCAAAAGATGGAATTAATTCATGTTTAAACATAACATAAAGCTTTTTATAATTAACACGTCCAAGTCGAACATGCCACAAAGAAGAAATATCATTAACCAAACAAACATTGTTTTTCCATACATTAGAAATACTTAATTTAAACAGTCCATCACACAAATAACCAAGTCCTACAAACAAACCACCCTTAGATAAAATAAATTTGTCCGACTCAAACACCATTCTAAAACCTAATCGGTTCAAGATAGCACCCGACACTAAATTTCTTCTTAGTTCCGGAGCGTACATCACATCTCTTAATATAAGGGATTTCCCGGAGCTAAACATCAACTCGACTTGCCCTTTGCCTAGGACTTTTGCCGTCGAATCATTGCCCATGTACAAGATCTCTCCATCATTGACCTCATGGAATGACTTGAACAACGAGCGTTATTTGCACACATGCCTTGATGCTCCCGAATCGATAAACCACGAACAATTATCCTGCACACAAAGGATTTCAGTAATCACACACACATAATTCAAAGAAGAATTAAGTGAAAATTGTGCACAAGTACCTTGTTTGCCTTGGGATTGGTTAGCACCGCACTTCCCCTTGTAAGCCTTGTTTTTGCTCACTTTCTTCTTCCAAATGGTGCAGCCCTTTTTCATATGACCGGGCTTACCACACTCCCAACACGCATGTGTTTTCGGTGCTTCATCATTTTGTGGCTTTTTGCCATGTCCATGATGATTATAGCCTTTTCTTTTAGGATTATAACCATCCTTTGCTTTTTCATGCTCTACCATATTACCGGTAGAGAAATTAGGATTAACCTCCTTTTGACCGTCTTGTTGTCTTATCCCTTCTTCAATCCCAAGATGGGTGACCAATTGTTCCAAATTTATGTCATCTTTTCTATGCTTAAGTGCATTTTTAACTTCATTCCAGTTAGTGGGTAGTTTGTCAATAATAGATGACACAATGAAAGTTTCATCAACATTAACTTCATGTTGTCTAAAGCTACTAACAATTCTTTGCAATTCATGGAATTGTTCCATCACAGGCCTTGACTCAGCCATTTTGTAATTATTAAAATTACTTACTAAAAACTTTTTGGAGGAGACATCTTCAGCCATATATTTGGCTTCTAATACATCCCACAAATATTTGGAGGAATCATGAAATTGATAAATATCAAAAAGGTCATTTGACATACCATTCAGAATGTACCCACGGCATATGTAGTTATCATTCTCCCATTTGTTTCTAGCCCTTGTTTCCTCCGCAGTTTCGGTTTCCTTCTCCGTCGGCTTTGGAGTTGTCAGAACATAGGCCACACCAAGAGAGTTAAGAACAAAATTCATCTTCTTTTGCCATATTCTAAACCCGACACCCTCGAACTTGTCCAGCTTTTGGAAGCTTGCAGTCAAATCTTTGATGGTATACATCTTAAACTTTGAAGATACTACTTTTAGATTGTTAGGGAGATTATGGTTTATATTAGAAAAAAGATGTATGAACAGATTTTAAGAAACTTCAAGGCGTGCATTCACTTTCCTAAAAGTGCATTTCTACCCTACTAAAGCCCGGGTATAACGAAATCCACCTTTGAGATACAACGAAGAACAATAATACTCAAGCTTTCTTTGAGTATTACCCAATGAAACAAAGTATACTTGTAGAACTTAGAAGATGAATACTTAGAACTTTTTGCAATAAGAAAAGGAGAATGAAAGCTTATGGTTTCAAGCTGATTTTCCATTCAACATATAACTAACTCACGACCAAATACACGTACAACATAACCCACGAACATAGAGAACATGCTTTGACTAAGAAACCGCAATTACGAATAACTGACGAATTATCGCGGGCGCGACACCAAGACCCGTCGCGGGCGCGACCAAGGCCACGGCGCGGGCGCGAAATGGGCGGCGTGGGCGCATCCTGGGTGCAGCGCGGGCGCGACTCTGAGGTTCTGACTTGGCTCAATCGCGTTGTCGCGGGTACGAAAAATTGGTCGTGGGCGCGCAAATGCTACTGTCCGCCACACCACAAAATGACATCAATGTTACCCCACTTAGTCATATTTTTGCCATATTCTATATCTTACGATATAATATAAGTCCGGCAATCACGCGTATAAACATTATTTAATTAATTCGTTACACCGTGTCCACACAAATTAATTAAATAAACTTGAGTATATTCTAATACTCTAAATAATTCCAACAGGTCAAAGGATCAATTCCCATTAAAACTATTTTGGGCCTTTCTTTTTATTTTGATGCATATGATGAGATCCCAAATCTCAATCCCACCACATACACACAAATACAATCACACAGCTTAAACTCATGCATTAATAATTTCAATTAAGAAACAAAATGAGCTAAACAAACAACACCATGCCATTTTATTTAATTAAACTAAAACTCTAAGAAAATAAAAAGATAAAATTAAAACTAAAAAAAAAAATAAAATAAATGGGTTTTGCTACCCAAAATGGAAAATAAAAATAAAACAAAAATGATACTAAATAAATTAATACGATTTATTCACAAAAATAGCGATAAAGGCTAAAAGTAATAAAATGACATAAAAGTTATAGAATAAATAAAAATGATAGAAAATAAAGGAAAATATATTAAAATTGCATAGAAAATTAGCAAATATCAAGTGGAAAAGTATGATAAAAATGGACTTATCAAACATCCATGGAGCTTGTTTTTAGAGCTTCTGTAGCTTTACAATCCTACTATGCTAGCTTAATTTTCTTATTGATAAGGGTTAATAATCAAAGCCTTTATATGTTGTTGTGAGATTATTCTTTTTTATTTATGCTTTGTTATTACTTGAATTCTTTGCTAATTTTGATGTTTATGTACTTGGCTTGCTAATATTCATACTAGTTATGTTTTGGAGATGACTACTGCTGGAATTTTGGTTTGCATGGCTAATGAAATCCCTTTTGAAAGGTAGGAACCTAAGCTAGGGTTTAGAGAAGGTGTGTTACAATATTTTTTCTCTCTAGAGAATTCTTGTATGAAGTTATGTCGGTGGTGTGCCTATCATGAACCTTCCTATCTTTCTCATTGCTTAATGCTGTTTTGGAACAAATGCTAACGTTCATGAATTAGGGTTTTCTAGTGCATTGCTAAAAGTTTATAAACTACTAAGGGGGTTACTCGATCTTATATCTTTGTAAAAGGCCAAAAAGGGATATCTACCTTCACTATAGGTGACTTAAGTACTAAATTAGTATGTATTTCGGTGATCGATAACTAGTAGAGATGGAGATGAACCCGAATAAATCAAGAACGTTATCTTTAGATTTTAACCATTTAACTTAGTTTTTAGTATTTTTAGACTGGCCTTTATATTTATTTTAATTTCTATTTTTAGATTAATTGGTAATATAGTTTTAGAATTACTTTAGTTTGGATAGTTTTCCATAGTATTTCATCAGAAAAATATCCAAGTCCCCCATCTTTAATTACTTTATATTATTGTTTAGTAAAATCCTTATTTTTCCACTACGTTAATTTGTGATATAGAATAGTAGAAAAATTATTTTTGAGAGGTACGTGAAAGGTTTTGTTAAATTTGGCGCCGTTCCCAGGGACCTTGTCATTATTGTGATTTATTTTATGTTTTATTTTGCTTTACTATTTTCCCTTCTCTTGTTTAAGGTGCTTTCTCGTGCCACTAACAAAGCTTTTCTTGTAGTACATACAATCCGGAGTATATTTTAAATTTCTACAGGTCGTGAATTCGCAGTAACTACCATCCACCTTAACTTTAGTAGTATTCCTAGTGTTGATTTAGAAGTACTACCAATGGATGATACAAATTTTGATATAAAAAACATTATTGAGAAGTTAAATGCCCTTATAATCGTGTGTACAAAAAATTGTAATGACTCAAATTAAACTCATGTAGTAATATCGGTGACCCCAAGAACAAACATTATTTATGGTTGATTTTGGAGCCACTTGTAGTTTAATGACGTATTATCTCTTCGAGTTAGTGCTTTAAAAGGTTGATAATTCAAGCATGCCTTCCGCCTGCGGATGGAGTAGGCCTCGATCGATGTACCTATAGGAGTTGGTGATGACTATGTGCCATGCAACTTTGAGCAGCTTATGTATAGGGAAGGGAATATTGAGATTTTTCTCATCCTATCTAGTTCGACTTCTAAAATCAAATAGAGGTGAAAGTGGATTTAATAATTTTGACATAAGATATGAAAATACCCCAAACAAGATATATATGCCCTATACGCTTATCAATGCATGCTTTGTCTTTCTATTTCTTCAATTTATACCCCACTTAGCTTAGACCTATCACATCTACTTTTAATTTTATATAAAATAATATTTGATAACTCAACAATTTATCATCTAAAACTCCAGGCACAACAAAAATACCAACTATTCTGAAAGAGAGGGCTATACATTAGCAAAATTTAAATTAATCATATCAAAATATGAAACATACACACAAAAAAAGTTGTCTTGGTTATAATTAGTATTCACCTAACATACATGAGGAGTTCCGAGTTATTCAAAGATAAATTTTGTATCTTATAATGACATTTTGCTGTAGTTTTGAGCAAATCAAAGACATATATGTACTTTCACATCAAAATACTTTAGAAGTATATTTATAATCAATATATATACTAAAAGAGAAGCAACTAAAACTGTCGATGACACATGTCACCTTCTGATTAAAAAATTTCCCGCTCTTTTCCATAATCCTTAATTTTTGGTAAAAATATTTTGTGTAATTTATATTCATGGTATGGGCTAATTTTTATATTTTCTACCAAAATTACATCAATTATAGGGAAAGTTAGCATGAAAAGCTAATACACTATGTTATTGCCAATTTATTAGCCCATATGGAAGACAAGGCCCGGTCAAATTGGAGGCCCAAAGAAAAGGCCAAGTCTATCAGTCCAAAATAAAGCCCTCAAAGAGCCCCTAGAAGCAAGGCCATGTGGCAGATCATTGCAGGCCCACGTGGCTGCACCTCACTGGTCCACGTGGAAGGATACTACAGGGCCACGTGGCATTTCCCTACGAAGACACCTGGTTATAAAAGTTCAGCATAGAAAGTTAGGAAAACATCAAAAGTGGGAAAACTTGTATCCCACATTGATAGATTATAAGAGCAGAAAGGAAGATTCTAGTATAAAAATATTAATGCATTGATTGTAAAGGGACCCCCAATGAATGAATTGCTAACTTGACTATATACATAAACTTGTAATTTGTCAATTAGCATTAATCTAATCTGATTAACAGCAATTTAAAGTTATTATTGTCTTTTATACCTTTAATTATTTCCACATTTACTTCAGCTTTTAATATTGCATTTATTATTGTTTTGGATAAAGTTTGTAGCATTTAATCGGGTAGCTCTCTCCTTATTTCAAGAACCCCTAAAACATTTGGCGCCGTCTGTGGGGGAGGGCACGATTCTATGGCAAACTTAGGAGAAAAAACTCCCGAGATTCCAAAATCCACAATAGTAACAGTAGAAAATGACCATTAGTCGGACGAGAGAGAAACAAACCATGACCGACCTCCTCGAAGGGAGAAGACCGCACAACGAGCGGGTCAGGCCGAGGCCCATGATAAGTGGTATTTTGGTAGTAATTTTCTTAGTTTTTATTAGTTTATTTTCTTATTTTATTTAACTTTCGTTAGCGTTTTTAGCCTTTTTAGTTTAGTTTTGCTCTTGTAGTCCCTTTCCCCTTTTTCTATGTGATTTCCTCTATTTTGCTTTGTTTCTGCGTTTTCTTCCCATTTTGCAAGTCCCGAGTCTATTTCGGAACCCGAGGAAGCGAACCGGGAACCTCGAGGAAACCACAAGTCCTCTAAGCTAATGTTGGTGCTGAAAAAGGCCTCAGCGGGCGCTGGAAGTCCCTCAGCGCCCGCTGGGATGAGTTTTGGTTCGAGGCAATTTTTGGCTGAAAAAGTCAGTAGCATGTTTAGGGCCTTCCAGCGGCCGCTGATGTATACTCAGCGCCCGCTGATGTATACTCAGCGCCCGCTGATGTATACTCAGCGCCCGCTGATCTTGAAGCTGCCAGACCCCCTCCCCCCCCCCCCCACAAGCACAAAGTGAAGAACAGCGGCCGCTAACCATTTTTCAGCGCCCGCTGTCCCTCTGCCCGGTTTTGAGGCAGTAGCTTGCTAAGAGCTATCAGCGCCCGCTGAACCTTACTCAGCGCCCGCTGACCATTTTCCCTAACAGGCTGAAGGCACGTGAAAGTAGGTCTCAGCGGCTGCTGATTGCATTTCAGCGCCCCGCTGACGCGCTACTGCACGTTTTATTTAGTGTTTTTGGTCTGTTTTTGCTCGAATTTTTGGGGGTTTGTATAAATACCCCCCTCTTCCCATTTCTTAGATAGCTGATGTTAGAGGCTCATAGTTAGGTTTAGGTTAGATTTTAAGCTCTCTTCTTCAATTCTTCTTGTAATTTACATTTTGTTCTTGATTTATGCAAGTAGTATAGTTCTTGTTCTTCTTCTTCTTCTTTTTCTCCATTTCAAGGTAATTTCATAGCTTTCTTTACTTATTTTCTTACTTGTTTTATGTACTTATTTTTCTAGTTCTTGTTGTTTATGTTGTTATTTGTTGTTAATTTAGTTGTTTATGCTTGGTTTGTTGGTGTTTTAGTTGGATTTAGTTAGTAGTTTATTTAGGTTTTGTTGTTGGTTTAGTTTTATGTTTAATTGTTAGTTTGTTAGGTTAGTTGTTCTTAGTTTTAGGTTTTAGTTTGTTAATTTAGTTGTTCTTAATTTTAGTTATTATTTATGTTTCTAGTTTTAATTATGTTATTGTTAATTATGTTTGAGTAGTTAATTTCTAGGGTTGGAGTGAAACTTCTCAATTCCTCCATGATTGTGGTTTAGTTGTTTCTTGGCTTTTGGTTGTGATAATGTCGGTACCTTAGGATTCGGTAATGTTGAGTCTTGTGTCTAGCTAACATAGGATTCATTGAAGAATCCCCACTGAAGGACCGAAAGGTGAACGTGGGTGATGACTTCCTTTGCCCGATTGATGGAAGCACCACGAAAGTTGGGCCTTCGATCAAGGGAAAGTTACCGGTCTTCATGATTTTGTGCTTAGGACTCGTTAGATGTGTCGCCGTACGAAAGTGAGTTGTATATGTCTTTCCGGTCATTGTACTAGCTCGAAAGAGTAGTACGATCATAGAACGACCTCCCCTTATCCACGACCTAAGTCTAAGTTTCGATTGATTCATAATTCATGGTGGTATGAGTTGTAGATCTCTTACCCTAGTCCCTTTTATTCTTGTTTCCTTAGTGTAGTTTTAGTTAGTTCTCTCCGCCTCTCGCGACCATCACCCGACCTAGCTTGTTCGACACTCATGCCTAGATTAGTGCAACGTACCTTCCCTGTGTTCGACACCCCCACTCATACTACGACGGGGGTTTTTATTTGGTATGAAAATCCCTCCTATCAGCCCACTCTCCTGAGGAGGATCAGCTGATCTCTCTCTCCCAACTGAAGCACATAATGGTTGACCTAAGGAATTCGCTTGTCACGCAAGTGAAGCACATGATAGGCCAGGCCAACAAGACTAACCCTGGGCCATCTAGGCCGACCCCGGGAGAAGCTGGGCCCTCAAGGCCGACCAAGGATCCGGCTGATCCTAAGGGCGATCTAGGAAAGAAAAAGGTCTCTAGCAGCACCAAGAAGAAGAAAACACCTTCCAAATCAACGAAGATTGATTGGAAGAACATCACCCAACGGGTGAAGATGACCAAGGCTCCCACACTACCAAGAAGGGAGCCCTTGATCAGCGAAACAAATCAAGCCTTTAGAGATGCTCGAGAGTATCTGAAGGTAAAGAGACAACAGTCGCAACAACATTCCCAAGTCGACATCTCTGATACAGCATCAACTCCAACTATGAAGGATACCACCTACCGAGGCTCTCTGCGCACCATGTCTCGCTTAACACAAGTACATATTCCTACCCCAATGCCAAAAGGTTCGTTCAAAGCCGAGCCCTTCCGGGAAGATATGTAGCCGGCCACTCAGTTTCAACAACCACCTCAATCATAACCTTCTGGAGGGATCGCATGGAAGTCTCCATTCTCAGTCGCCATCTTGACAGTCCCGAGGGCCTCCAAAGTCAAGGCGCTCCATATTGAGCCTTATGATGGCACGACTGATCCTGATGATCACCTGGCTACTTACAAGCACCTGATGTATGCTAAGTCGGTAGATGATGCAGCATGGTGCATGTACTTTCCGGCAACACTGAAGGGCGTGGCCCAAAAATGGTTCAGCAGCTTGCCGGACCATTGCATACAAAACTTTACCGAGCTCAGCATGGTTTTCGCACATCATTTTATGGCAAACAAGCAAGAGAAGAAGACGAGCATGCACCTCGGTAAAATCGTGCAGGGGCCGAATGAATCTTTGAGATCATATGTCAAGAGGTTCAACTTGGAAATGTTACAGATACCCGGCCTACCTGAGGGGGTGGCCTTCGACAATTTCGTTAAAGGGCTTCACCAGTCACGGTTCAAATTCGAGATGGTAAGGAAGAAAGTCCAGTCCTTGCCAGAAATTTTGATGGAAGCCGAGTCTTATATTCACGCCACGGAAATCTGTTCGGCTACCAAGCCCGAAGCAAAGAATACTCCCAAACACGGAGATGGTGGTCAAAAGAAGGAAGACCGTAAAAGAGAGGTCTGGACGGTTGAGAGTACTCATAAGGAGCAAATGTAACGACCCGACTCGCTTAAATCGGCGCGGAAGAAACCGACGAGTCGAATAGTTATAAACTACAACTCAAAATACTTAAGAATTAAAAACTAATTCCTCAATTATTATTAATAAACCACAAAAGTACAAATACCCACAAGTTTGTACATAACTAGTCCCAAAAGTCAAATTAGAAATACTAGAATACGAACCACACGTCAGAGTCTAAAACAACGTATAAAGAGTCCAACAATAACGTATAAAGTCTATACAATATCATTATTACCTATAAACGACAAAAATAGGAAAATACATCAAATAACATAAAAAATAACGTCGCTCGCCCAACCCAAAGCTAAGCAAGAGTATCGTCATCAGAAATACCTGAAAAACAAACAACAGTCCACCATCAGTGGCGAGTAACATAACTGACTCACCCTAATGGGAATACACATGAACATAGTATAAACCAAATAATCAACATCAATAATCAAAGTACGAGAACAACCCAAAACCGTGTACTCGACTCAAACAACCTAACCAACTAACTTTGGCGCAATCATTCACATTCTAGACCGGACTGTGCTCGTACGAACGCATCTTACGCGACCGAACTTTCTACTATGTTCGGATTTGAGAATCTTACTCCCAAACCCCATGAAACCAATCTTACTGGAAATCCATGTCCTGTGAAACCAATCTTACTGGAAATTCAAAGGATAACATAGTATGACTCCAACTATTCCAATACCGCGGATGGAATAGGGGCAACGTCTTAACCCAAAAAAAAAGAATCTTACTCTAAGTTTAGGGCGTCTAGAAAAGAAATCAAGCTAATTATTAATTAATCATTTTATCATCATATTCAACTCATTCATAACTAAATTAATTTCAAGAATTGCCTTTGCGCCTTGATTCTTGAAAATAACTAGTTAAACATCGAAGTTATACTCAAGATTGCCTTTGCGCCTTGATCTTGAGTCTAACCAACCAAAATCCATTATTTAAATTCCATTCTTTAATCAATTTAGACTCAATCTTTAACTTTCTTTAACTTTTAACCCACTTTCTTTAACTTTCAAGATTCGATCAAGAACTCATAAAGACTCATCAAGAACCCTTAAAGAACTCAATCAACCCAAAAACAAATCATAAAGAAATCATTCAAGATTCAAGATCCCCAATCAAGAACTCAATCAAGATTCAAGAACTCAATCAAGAACTCATTCAAACCCATACAATATCACACGCATAACACCATCAATAATTCACACGAAATCATCCTTCCAATTATCCAAAATTCATCAAACTTTAACACAATATTCATGATCATAAAACAACTTATAATTAATCATAAAATCATGAAAACCATTACCAAAGCATCATATAATCCTCATAAAAATCAGAATATAAACCATACATAAAATCATGGATATTCATCATCAAACAACCCAAACATGCATTTAGTCTATACTATAAACATAGTATACCAAAAAGGTTGAGAAAGCATGTTACCTTATTGAGGATGACACACAAAATCAACACAAGAATGCAGCCCGGAAACACGACAAACACGGCCCCTAGACACGGCATACACACACGAGCACCACGTCTTCTAGCACGGCACCACAGCACGAGCACCACGAACCACTGCTCACACGGCTTCACCACACGGCCTGCTGCACAACCACGAGCACGAACACCACACGAACCCCACACGTGCACACACGGCTTCACACACGGCACCCACTCGAACAAGACCCCAAAACCGAACCGAACTAGTGATCTTGAATGAAATGAATGTGTTTAGGATTGTGTTTGAACACTTAAAGATCAATGAACTTTGAATCTTTAAGTTTTGGGCTAGGAAAAAATGATGAACAATTGATGGGTTTCAATTGCCCAATAATGGCGTGAAGCAAAGGAGGAAGTGGAGGGAAAATTTTGGTGATTAAACTTGATGGCAAGTGCTTTAGGATGGCAAATGAACAAAATGATCCTAAGGCTCACTAACCACTCCTATTTATAGAAGTTGGTTAAGTGTGAAAACTAAGCAAGTGGCAAGCCTTGCCATGCTTGCTAAAAACCGGCCAAGGGGTACAAATGGGCCTAAAATGGGCTCTCGTGATCCATTGGGCTAATTTACATATTTTACATGACTAATCATAATCATGCAATAATCGATTTAGCCCAAAATATTAAATAATTAATTAGAAAAATTAAATAATAAAAATTCTAATTAATTAAATAATAATTAACATAATAATAAAAACGGCAAATAAAATAATTCGAATTAAATCGAAATTATTCACATAAAATAAAATAAATAGTTCAAAAATAAATTTGAACTATACATAAATACACATAAATGCACATAAATCATCGGCAAAAATACCAATAAAATCAGGGTCATTACAGCAAAAGCCTCCCAAGAAAAGTCGCACTTACGAGTCGGCATATGAGTACAACAAAAAACCACATGCCATCCTTATGGAAATTAAGGATAAGTTCAGTTTTGATGCGCCTCAGCCTTTGAGAGGCCCTTCCAAATACAGAAACACCAATAAGTATTGCCAATACCACAAAGATGTGGGTCACGACACGGATGAATGCTTCAATCTGAAGCGACTATTAGACAAGTTAGTTGCAAAGGGCATGCTGGAGCCCTACATTGTAAAATCAAAATTTAAGTTTGAGAGGAAGACTGCCCAGAAGACAAGGGATGATGAGGATACAGACACCGAAGTAGTGGCTATGATTTCCGGAGGACTTGCCTCTGGGGGTCCAACAATCAGGGGAGAGAGGATCATCTTCGTAGCCTCTCACAGGCCATGAACACGGAGAAAAAAGAGGAAAAGATGCCAGAGGTACTGATCGGTGAGAAAGACCGACCTAGTATCCAAACCCCTCATGATGACCCATTGGTTGTGGAGTTCAAAGTTGCTAACTTGAAGGTTAGACGAATATTGATTGATACCGGCAGTTCCACGGACATCATCAGCTTCGCTTGTCTTGAGAAGTTGAGGTTCCAAGACAATGCCCTCCAGCCTATAAATCATCCCATTATAGGGTTCGGAGGAGGTGTTATTCACCCTATAGGCACTGTCACGCTGCCAATCCGGATGGGAAGCAAAGAGATGCCCAGGCACATGTTCGTGAAATTCCTGGTGGTCCAAGAGCTAACGGCCTACAACATCAATATAGGCCCTCCTACTCTGAATGTGTCGAAGGCTGTTATTGTGCCACATCTCATGTTAATGAAATTTGTGTGTAACGATGGGGGTGTGGGTGCAATATATGGTGATCAGCAGACGGCACGAGAGTGCTATCTCACCACCATAAAAACTCCATCCACACTAGATAAGCAAGATAAAATCCAACCATCACCAACGAAAATAAAGAAAGAGCTCAAAGGGGCGAATCAAGAAGTTTGCATGATTGGGTCAGCAAACCCGGATGAACTACGGCCTCAGCCCGTGGGAGAATTTCGTGAAGTTATACTTAACGCCGATCGGCCTGATCGAGCCTTACAGATAGGATCTTCCTTGGGGGAGGATCGAAGTCAGAAGTTGGAAGAACTCCTGAGGGAGTATCAGGATGTATTTGCCTTTACCGTTCAAGAGATGTTGGGTATTGACCCGAGCATCGTGTGCCATGAGTTGAACATCATACCCGGCATGAAGCCGATCAGACAAAAGAAAAGGAATCATGGAGAACTCCGAGATAAAGCTGCAGTCGAGGAAGTGAAAAAGTTACTGGAAGCTCGATTCATTCGCCCGTGCTACTACCCTGAATGGGTAGCCAATGTTGTTCTAGTCCCAAAACCCAACAAGAGTTGGTGGATGTGTGTAGACTACACAGATTTGAATCAAGCATGCCCCAAGGATGGATTCCCTCTACCAAAGATTGACCAACTGGTCGACTCAACAGCAGGGCACGCCCTCATGAGTTTCATGGATGCCAACTCAGGTTTCCATCAAATTCCCATGCACCCTGACGATCAAGAGAAGACAGCCTTCATCACTTCACAAGGCCTATATTGCTATATCGTGATGCCCTTTGGTTTAAAAAATGCCCCTGCCACCTTTCAAAGGTTGGTAAACATAGTGTTTCAACACCAGTTAGGGCGAAACCTGGAGGCTTACATTGACGACATTATAGTAAAAAGCAAGGAGCCGGCCAATCATTTGACGGATCTAAGGGAAACATTTGATTCCCTTAGAAAATATAATATCAAATTAAATCCCAAAAAGTGTGTTTTTGGGGTTGGCTCGGGCAAATTCCTTGGCTTTATGATTGATCAGCGGGGCATAGAGGCGAATCCCGATAAGGTGAAGGCAGTGAGTGACATGGCCTCCCCTAGGTCAATCAAGGAGTCTCAAAGGCTGACCGGATGCCTGGCTGCGCTAGGCCGATTCCTGTCCCGGTCATGGGATAAATGTCATTATTTCTTTGATGCCATAAAGAAAAAAGCTAAGTTTGAATGGACTGAAGAGGCCGAGTTGGCCCTTTCCAAATTAAAGGAACATATGTGCACTTTGCCCAGGCTGATAAGCCCTACCCCAGGCGAGGTGTTGTATATGTACCTAGCGGTTTCAGAATTTTGTCTAAGTGCCGTGTTGGTGGTTGTACGAGAGGGTGCTCAACACCCAGTCTATTTTGTAAGCCATATCTTGAGGAATGCGGAACTAAGAAATCCCCTCATTGAGAAGTTCGGGCTCGCCCTGTACATGGCCACCAAAAATCTTCGGCCCTATTTGAAAGCACACCCTCTTGTGGTGTATACAGATCAACCACTCAAGCAACCATTTACCAAGTTAGAGTCATTCGGTCGCATGGTAAAGTGGGCAGTGGAACTTAATGCCTTTGACATCTCTTTTGAGCCCAGGAAAGCAATCAAGGGGCAAGCCCTCGCTGATTTTGTAGCAGAGATGACACGGCCTCAAAATGAGGCCCGGACTGTTCCTACTGGCTGGAAGCTATTTGTTTACAGGTCGTCAACCCAGCATGGATGTGGAGTCGGCATCCTCTGTGTCTCGCCTGAGGGTGACGTATATGAATATGCATTATGGTTTAAGTTCCAAACCTCCAACAATGAGTCAGAGTATGAAGCTCTTCTTACAGGCCTAAAAATGTGTATTGCTGCGGGAGCAGAGGAAATTGAGGCTTCATCTGACTCACAGCTTGTGGTGAGTTAAGTCAATGGTGATTATGAAGCTAGGGAACCGGCCATGAAAAAATACTTACAATTGGTGAAGGAAGTGTCAGTGCTACTTTGAAAACATTCGTCCTCCAGCATGTGCCTCGGTCAGATAACAGTCAGGCCGATGCTTTGTCAAAAATAGCCTCATCGGCCGTAAATGACACCCCAAGGACAATGTTTTGGGAAGTGAAGGAGAAAAGAAGCATAGATGAACAGGAGATCCTGACCTTGGATCGAAGTAGTACATGGATGGATGCCATACTGGACTATAAGCTGAACGACATTTTGCCAACTGACAAAAAAGAAGCAAAAGCTACCGAACGAAGGGCTGCTTGGTTTGAGATCTTCAACGGAAACTTGTATAAGAAGGCTTATTCTAAGCCATTTCTGAAATGTGTCACACCAGAGCAAGGACAGGAAGTCCTTGATGATCTTCATCAGGGAGTGTGCAGTTCCCATATTGGAGGACGAGCACTTGCGGAAAAGGTTATTCGGACCGGTTATTATTGGCCTACATTGAAGGAAGATGTTATGTGGAAGGTAAGGAAATGTGATAAATGCCAAAGGTTTTCCAAGCTTATATACCGACCTTCTAATACTCTGGTTCTCATCACTAGTCCGCTTCCCTTTGCCAAATGGGGAATGGACATCCTCGGCCCATATACCCCAGCAACTGGCCAGCGACGCTACGTTTTTGTGGCGGTCGACTATTTCTCTAAATGGGTGGAGGCCGAGGCAGTGAAGGGCATCAAGACTAGTGATGTTAAGTGGTTCATCTGGAAAAATATAATCACAAGGTTTGGTGTGCCACAAGCTATGGTGTTTGATAATGGTCCACAATTCGAGACTCCCCAGCTCAAGACTTGGTTGCGGGATCAGGGTATTGCACACTGTTTCGCCTCGGTTGGTCGGCCTCAAACTAACTGCCAAGTTGAATCTTTCAATAAAATTATTTCTGAAGGGATTAAGAAAAAACTGGAAAAAGCCAAGGGTTTGTGGGCAGATGAACTTCCAAATGTGTTATGGTCTATCCGAACCACCAACAAGACTTCCACCGGTGAGTCCCCGTTCATGATGGTTTATGGGGCAGAGGCGGTGCTACCCATTGAAATGTACAAGCCTACCCTTCGAGTCATGCTTTATGATGAGAATGCTTTATGATGCCAGAAACAAGGGGCAATGTCTTGCTAAGACAAGAGGTCTATAAACTTAGGATGGCTCGGGAATACAACAAAAGGGTCAAGAATCGTCCAATAAGAATTGGAGATTACGTGCTCAGAAAAATGGAGGCACAAGGCCGAGCCAACGAAGAGGGTAAACTTACTCCAAGCTGGGAAGGTCCTTACAAAGTCGTAGAAGCGGTACATGATGGCACATACCGACTCGTAACAATGCAAGGAGTAGCTGTGCCACGATCTTGGAACATGGATCATCTTAGGAAGTATTACTTCTAGCTTTGAATTCTTGAAATTTTCAATGTACGACCTTCGGTCGAATCAATGTAATCATGCTCAATATTAATGAAAAAGGGCAGGACTAGATCCCTAAAGGCCCCATCACTTCCAAAGTGAAAATTCTAAAGGCAAGCGTCCACTATTTTATATATAGTAATAAGACCAAATGCCTGTGGTGATAATCTAGGCACCAAGTTCCCATTCCCTATTAATTGACCCCCAAAGAAGGGGCAATAGTGACCAGCCTCACGAGGATGAAGGGTGGCCACCCATGCCCCCTAATGCATTTCCAGGTGTTTCATAAAAAGGGTGCCTCAGTTGTAATTGGTCGAGGCATTCGAAAATCTAAAATGATTCACTAAAGGGTGCCTCGGCTGTAATTGGTCGAGGCATACGAGAATCTAAAATGATTCATTAAAGGGTGCCTCGGCTGTAATTGGTCGAGGCATTCGAAAATCTAAAATGATTCACTAAAGGGTGCCTCGGCTGTAATTGGTCGAGGCATACGAGAATCTAAAATGATTCATGAAAGGGTGCCTCGGCTGTAATTGGTCGAGGCATTCGAAAATCTAAAATGATTCACTAAAGGGTGCCTCGGCTGTAACTGGTCGACACATTCAAAAATCTAGAATGATCCAATAAAGGGGTCCTTCAGCCGGAATCGGCCGAACCATTCGAAAAACCTATGTTATTAACAAACAGGTATCTCGGTGATTTAATGCTGAGCCTCTATGCAAATAATCCAATTAGGTAACGACTTAAATAAAGCATAAATCAAAGAATTTTATAAAATTCGAAGTAGTGTGCCATACAAAATGGGCAAGCCTCGTCACTTGCCATAACTTACAAAAAAAAAATAATATAATAAAAATTAATAATAAAAAGCGCTTCTAAGCACAAATACCTTAGTCACTATCGTCCGGGTCGGGTATCACCGGAGTTGAGGGACGAGGCCAACCAGTTCTATCGCACCAGCTCCTCTCGTCGGCCCAGTCAAGAAACTCACGAAAATATCCAAAGTCTTTGTATGGATACGCTCTGTCCCAGGCCAATTCCACCCTTTCCCTATACTCCACCTCCTCAGGAGTCTGTGAGATCATCTCTAGATGTTCCCTCTTCTCCCGTGGCCGCCTCTCTCCTTTCTTGGGGCCGGAGGGACCGCTCTTCTTCTCTTTCCCAGCAAAACCTTCATATTCTTCCATCAGACGCTTGCTCGCCTCAGTCGAGCCCTCACCATCCTGAGCACATTTCTCCCCCTCATCCCATAACGTCACCTTCCATTTATACTTTGTGAAATCATCGTCGTCAGTAATACCCTCCGGTTTCGGCCATGGAAGCTCGTTACGGCTATCCTTCTCCTTGGGTAACCACTGGTTAGACATTCTTTTTCACAGAGTTAGAAAGATTGTTCAGAACTTCTCTCTCTCCTTTCTCTCTCAAGAAATTGTGAAATAAGTTGTGAAGAATGCAAAGGAAGGAAGTGGTATTTATAGAGGTTTCAAACACTACCATTGTTCCAATTTTACCCCTATAGCATTTATTACTCCTAAAAACAAGTTGGGGCCCAAAATAGGTAGTTTGCTATAAAAACTCCTAAAGATTTGCCTAATTATTTTAGGCCCAAAAAAAAAGGAAGGCCCATTTTTGGAATCAATTTCCATGTGACAGATCTTGAAAAAAACTATTTCAGGCCCAATAAAGGGCAGTTTTAATGTTATATTGTTCCCTAATTTTAACCAGGTAGGGCCGAGCCCTAAGTTAGTAAAAGTCACATTGAGCAATACACTCGGTTTAAGGGCAATCAGGTATCTGATTGATTGCCCCTTGACTTATTTGGCAAAACACGATTGCCAGCGTAATTCAACGAGCAATCACCCAGACTTGGTAAACCGACTGCATTGCTCAGGGGCATACAAATGATATATAATAAAAATGGCTAAGTACAAAAAATAAATTCAAAATTCAAAAATCGAGTATTGCTTCAAATAAATCTCGTCATATTAATTAAAATTTGTTTATTACAAGGTATGGCGGACCGGTCGCGTACAAAAGCAAAAGCAAAAACTAAACTAACTGATTGCTACAATCAGGCCTAGGTCTCTTCATCATTATCATCTCCGTCTTCGGGTTGGCCGGCATCTTCATCCTCTCCTTCTTCCTCAATATCAGATGGGTATGGAGGGGGGGAACGACCTGCTGTCTGGGCCAGGTCCTTCATGTCCACCCAGTCTATGGCACGACTGAGATGACCGAAGCTATGGCCTTGGTAGGCAACGTCCCAAGCCTCGGCGACCTTATTTTTGTAGGCTTCCTCGGCCGCTAAGATTTTGGCCACCAACCCCTTCTTCTGGGAAGTGACCTCCTCTTCCAGCTCCTTCTTCTCAGTTCGGAGCTGGGTAACCAGCGCCTCGGCCTCTGTAAGGGCCGCCTGGGCAGAAGAAGAAGCTTTGTCTGCCTTGTCGGCCCGTTTCTCAGCCTTCTTCTTCTCCTTAGCCAACTCATCCCACTCGACAATGAGGGCATTTATCTTGGTCAGATGGGAGGCACATTGAGCTTTCATATCGACGATGGTGTCGGCCTGTGATTCCACAGTAGCACCAGTTAGTTGGTCTTGTCGAAGGGTAGTAAACATACCAGCATCTTTAGTTTCATTAACCTCGACCCTGCATTGTTTAACCTTATTAACCATAGCGGTACGCCATTGTCTGGCGCCGTCCAGTCTCAACATGGCCTAAAATAAAAAAGTTAGTTCGAAACAAATAATTGCCAAAACATTAAAAATTAAAAGCTAACAAAGAAAGTATACCTCAGCCAGGTTGTATAAAATAGGCATGATGTGCCCATCATGAAAGCCCTTCATGTTGTGGGCTACCTCTTTGGAAGCTCCCTTGAGCATCCCTCGGACAATATCAAATTTTTCCTTCCCGGAGTACCCGGGAAGGTAAGAGCCGCCTGCCATGCTCTCGGCCTCTTCTTCAGTAGGCCCTCCTGAACGGTCAGAAATAGGAAGCACTATTGAGTCTAGGTGAGAGGGTGAAGATGAGATAGTTTTACCTGACGCAGACCGAAGGGTTCTAACACGATGAGGGTAGTATTTACCTCCCATTTTGTTCACCAAATCTCTGATGGATGGCGGAATGTTCTTAGAAACCGACTGATTAATGTCGGCTAGAACGTCTGGCGGAGCCATGACGCCGGGGCTCTCCTTAACCCCAGGTTCATAGACCGACATTGCAGTAGTCGGTCCCTTCCCCAGAATGGGGGAAAACTTGGTCTCCAACTCCTTAAGTTCCTCATGAGTCATCGACTGCTTCCCTTTATCAGCAGGAAGCAAGGGAGTCTTAGCCTTCTTCTTGATGCCGGAAGTGGTGACTCCTTTTCTTTTGCTCCCCTTTGATGGGGCATCGCTCGCCTGCAAGTGTTACACATGTTACAGTAAGTCCTGCAAGCTCAAGTATCATCCCCTCGGCACATATAGTTGCCGAGTGGGGCAATTTCTTGATGTTGCTCACAACACCCGCTCTCGGCCTCCATGAGGGCCGAGTGGGGCTGTTGCAAACAACCTTCCAAATACTACCCTCTCAGCCCATATATGACCAGATAGAGTAAAACATGGGGCGAGAGGGGGTATTGCAAACCATATTAAAAAAAACGACCTACTCGGCAAAAATATATATATATATATATAAGTACCTTGGCTTCTTCCTTCCTCTCTGCCCAAGCCTTAGCCTTGGCCTGGTACAGTTCGTCGAGATAGGCATCGCCCGTGGCCTCTCCCGTCTTTTCTTTAGTAAGCTTCGACATGGCTCTCTCTAAAAATAAAAAAAATAAAAAGAAAAAAAAAAGAAGAGAATTAGATAAAATTCAGGAAGAACATCGAAAAATAAAAATTACAAACTACCTCTATCGATTGCCTGACTCAAACTAGCTGCGGACAAGAAGTTATTGTCCTTGAAAAATGTCCAATCCGGCACCCAAAGTACCGGGAACTGGCATTTTTTGCCAGTTGTATACACAACTCTTGTTTTAAAGTGATCTCCTTTGAGTACCACGTCATCCTCATAATGTGTTGGGGGCAAATCTACGTCACGACCACAAAGATAGGGGTCAGTGTTCATACGATTCAGCTTCTCGGCCAGCTCCTCGTCATCAGCTACCACGTAAAGCAACCTATTCCTCCAGTTTCTCCACTTGTTGTTCTTTGAGACAATCATTTGATAGGAGGGACGAGTGCTCAGAATATACCAAGCATCATAACTATTTTCAGCTTTGTTCAAGTGATGCATGTGGGAAAAAATGCCGAAGGACATCCTGTAACCTCTCAACTTACAGGTGGCCATGTAACCAAAAATATTTGCCCAAGAATTGGGGGTGAGTTGCCAGATGCCGAGCTCGTACCCCTCTAGTACCTCATGTATGAAGGGATGAAGTGGGAAACGGAGCCCGAGCTCAAATACAGCCTCATAAACCGGGAAGACGTTCTTAGGCAATGCCCTCACGGTCGCCCCTGGTTCCGGCACTACGATCTCAAAACCTTCACAATGAATGAAGGATTCCCTTGTTTGGGGCAGATTAGAAGCATACAAGTCATGGCAGACCGGGAACGTTGGGCCTCTCCTCTTCGTCCAATTTGGACTCGGCCACTTCGACCTCTAGCCGCTCAGAACCTAAAAGTTCTGGGCCGGTTGTCTCTTCCTCATTCTCTTCCTAGTTAGGTGTCCCAACCGAATCCTCTGGAAGAGGGCTGTATCGCATTGTCTGCTTCAACCTCGCCATATTACCCTGCATAGGTACAAAGGGAGGAATATTCAGAGAATGGGTCTTAGAGCTTGACCAAGAGAAGATGGGTCTGGATACCCTGGATTCCTTGCTACTCGAGGATTCGGCCATACTATTGGGTTTAGAAGGCCGAATGCAAAAGATAAAATACAAAGAAAAGGAAGGAGGAAGAGACGAATACCTGGCTGAAAGATTGATGACTCGGTCTGAAGAAAGAACACTTGCAGCTGTGAACAAATAGATCAAAGTGAAGTTCTTCACTAAACTCGAACAAGTTCTTGCAAAGTCCTACTGTTCAATCCAAATCCACGAAAAGTTCCAAGTTTGATGTTTTTGCCCAGAGAATCTCACTCTAACCTCTCTCTAGAATCTCAAGATTTTGAAAATGATTAGGGGCTATTTATAGACCCCCCAATTATTTCAAAAAATCAAAGACTCATCTTATTTTTTCATCAAAGGCGGGTAAGGGATCTTAGTTAAAAAGGAACTGATCAAAAGGGGAAAAATTTGGCTAATCTTCCTCCTTTTGAGGGGCAAATGTTATTGCCAATTTATTGGCCCATATGGAAGACAAGGCCCGGTCAAATTGGAGGCCCAAAGAAAAGGCCAAGTCTATCAGTCCAAAATAAAGCCCTCAAAGAGCCCCAAGAAGCAAGGCCATGTGGCAGATCATTGCAAGCCCACGTGGCTGCACCTCACTGGTCCACGTGGAAGGTTACTATAGGGCCACGTGGCTTTGCCCCTACGAAGACACCTGGCTATAAAAGTTCAGCATAGAAAGTTAGGAAAACATCAAAAGTGGGAAAACTTATATCCCACATTGATAGATTATAAGAGGAGAAAGGAAGATTCTAGTATAAAAATATTAATGCATTGATTGCAAAGGGACCCCCAATGAATGAATTGCTGATTTGACTATATACATAAACTTGTAATTTGTCAATTAACATTAATCTTATCTGATTAACAGCAATTTAAAGTTATTATTGTCTTTTGTACCTTTAATTATTTCCACATTGACTTCAGCTTTTAATATTGCATTTATTATTGTTTTGGATAAAGTTTGTAGCATTTAATCGGATAGCTCTCTCCTTATTTCAAAAACCCCTAAAACACACGATATATCCAATATGATATGCTAACATATATTCTCTAATATTCTTTTTTTTTTCTAATTGTGACAAATCTTTGATACTAGATGAGTATTTAGAACAATTGTATGACATAACTAATCTATATATTAAAATATACTACAAGAGAAGCATTTAGAAGAAAAACTACATCCTAAAACTTATTGTTTTGTTATTATTTTTAAGTCGTGAATTTTCATGTTTATTATTAGATCTATTTCATTAAACGAACACTCATAATGTATATAAAAGTCATTTTATTATTGTATATGAAAACTATCCTTTAAAAAATAATGACTATCGTTTGATGACTATCATTTTATATACATATATTATAATAATTTGTTGGCCAAAATTTGTTCATGTTACCTAAAAAAATTTGACCATTTTATATTAAATTTAATGTACCACCTTAGGCTATATTTTTTGTTGACTTTTCACACGTTTATTTTTAATTTCCATTTTTTACGTAATATATGTAATAGTCAGTGTTATTTAAAACAATCTATCTTATATGATTACGGGTATAAACAAACTTATTTTGAATTTTAAACAAACTTATTTTGAATTTTATGAAATATATATTAGTTATATGAAGTTTTATTTAATATTAGGAAAATTTGTTAGAAAATACCTTTTAAAAAATTATTGAACGTGGCTTTTTTCTCATAATTTGTTATGGTTGAAAACACATGACTGAACCTACATTTACTTTCTTGTATTTGCGGGGGTACTGGGTATAGTGATAGAGTAAGATTTTAATTTGGGATATTTCCCCAGGTACCCCTAGGGTTAGGCCTAATAGCCAGAATGCCCCCACTTTCTTTAACTTGCATTAGGTGCCCCTGAGGTCAGTATAAATAGCTAGAATGCCATTACTACAAATTTCAACCTCAAATCAGGGTTAATCTGTTCATTTCTTGCAAATTCTGACCTCAAATTCGGACCCTTAAGGGTTAAAATGGCTCGTAAAACATTGAGATGACAATTTGTGTGCACATGTATCTACGTCTTGATTTGTCTCGATTTGCATGCTTTGATCTACGTGTTTTAAACCTTTTAAGATTTTACGAGTCATTTTAACTCTACAGGATCAGATTTGATGTCAGACTTTGCAAAAAACGAACAGATTAGTCATGATTTAAAGTTGAAATTTGCAGTAATGATATTTTGGCCAATTATACAGATCTCAAGGGTACCTAATGCAAGTTAAAAACAAGTGGGGGCATTCTGGCTATTTGGCCTAACCCTAGGGGTACCTGGGAAAATATCCCTTTTAATTTCCAACTATATTATTGATAATATTGTAATGTCTAAGATTTAAATATTGTACTTTTTTTATAGAAAAAAGAAATATTTCACATAATTAATGAATTATGTAATTATTTACATTATTATTTACAAAATTAATGTTAAGATTTTTAAGCCGTGCATCGCACGGGTGTTATGCTAGTTAAAATTATTAAAGGTCCATTATGCCATGATGGAACTGGAAACGGAAGACTTTGGGCTTTCCCACCAAACACTCCAACACGAGAATAATGCATTCATGCGTTGCGTGCCTATTATATGTTACTCCGTATATGAAATCATCAAAATCAACATAATCTCATATCAACATCGAAATCCCAAATGAATGGTGACCCGCGACTACTCGGGCTCCACCCGGTCAAAACGCGCCTCGAGTTTAAGCCTGCCTCGAAAAATTCACGAGAAAGTCGATATAATTTTTATATAATGTCTTATTATTATTAACTTTTTAAATTATTTTCAAATTAATCATATTTAGATCATTAATGATTTGAAATAAAATGATAGTTGAAAGTATAATATTATTAATATGAGATAATTTATAAATTATCCAAAAATTACGCATGAAAAACTCTGTTAATGCTCGAATCAAGCAATACCCGAGCAATGCTCAGTCAACACTCAATTCGTTTGAGCTCGGATCAATTTGAACTCGACTCGAGATGTTAAAGAATCGAGTCGAGCAACTCAATACTTGAACTTCATTCGCATTATAAGCATCCCGATGCATAATTGGGTTGAATAATGTTGAGTAAACAACACCAAATACAATCTTTAAGTTTTGAAAGGATCTTTGAAGGTCTGAAGAGGTTGAATTTCTGATTTATTAAGATAAACAATGGAAAGATGAACAAGATGAATGTTGTGACGACCCGACTCGCTTAAACCGGCGCGGAAGAAACCGACGAGTCGAATAGTCAGAACTAACAAACTAAAATACTTAAAAATTAAAACAAACCTCAAAATACTTTATTACTAAACCAAAAAGTACAAATACCCACAAGTTTGTACATTACTAATCCAAAAGTCAACTACCACCACTAACAAACGTAACTCCAAAACCATATCAGAGTTATAGCAAAAGTACACAAGAATCACTACTAAAGTCTAATGCTAACTAAAATCATAGAATAACAACAAAAGTACAACTATGTAACTATATCGGCGCTCGCCCAACCCAAAGCTAAGCAAGAACCTCATCATCGGAATTACCTGAAAAAGTAAACAACGGTCCACCGTCAGTGGCGAGTAACATAATTGTCTCACCCTAACGGGAATACACAAGAACATAGCATAAACCAAACATCCAAATCATAACGTCGAATCATGCGAACTCATACAAATACATACTTGACTCGACTAACTCAACCAATCTTATCTTTGGCGCAATCATTCGCATACTAGACCGGACTACGCACGTACGAACGCATCTTACGCGAACGAACTTTCCAACTATGCCAGGATTGAGAATCTTACTCCCAACCCTATGAAACCAATCTTACTGGAAATCCATGTCAAAGACGACATAGTGGTAATCACCATCCCAATACCGCGGTTAGGATAGGGGCAACGTCTTAACCCAAAAACATAGAATCTTACTCTACAAATTAGGCGTCTAGTAACGAAATCAAGCTAATCTTACATTCTTTAATCCTTTAAAATTCGAAGTTTACATTCTTAGTTACTTCTTAAGTTGCATCTTACGCCTTGACTTAAGAAAATAACATGTAAACCAAACATCTTACAACATCTTATAACTTTCTTTAACCTTTTCTTTAACTTTCTTTAACTTTAAAGACTCAATCAAGAACTCATAAAGACTCTTAAAGAACTCATCAAGAACTCAAAGAACTCATCAAGAACTCAATCAAGATTCAAGAACTTCAACCAAGAACTCATCCAAGAATCAAGAACTCATCTATACATACATAAACCACACGCATACTTCCAATTTTAACACATGAAATCATCAACTTACTAGCATCCAAAATTCACCAAACTTGAGCATGATTAACACAAACTTAATACTAACATAATCAATCATAGAGTCATCATATTCCATCATAAAATCATCATCAAACCACTTAAAAATCAGATTTACATTCATACCCAAAAACATGATCAAAACTTCCTATAAACTAATCTTGTTCATTTAATCTATACTATGAATCATAGTACACCAATTAAGTTGAGAAATTATGTTACCTTATTCAAGATTACACACAAAATCAACACAAACTTGCTGCCCGGAACGAGACACGCACGGCCCTAGCAACACGGCAACCACACGACTTCAACACGGTTGCACCACCACCACGACACACGGCCCCTGCTGCACGGCCACCACCACGAACACGACCACCACACGAGCCAAGAACACGGTCCCCACTCGAACCACACGAACACGACCCAAAACCAAACCCGAACACATAATCTTGATCAATGGTAACGAAGTTTAATTTGTGTTTGAATACTTAAAGATCAAAGGGTGATGAATCTTTAAGTTTGGGTTTAGAAAGGATGATGAACAAATGATGGGTTTCAATTAGCCAAAATAGGCGTGTGGAATGGGAGCAAATGGAGGGAGTTTGTGTCTTAAACTTTTGATGGCAAGGGTGATTAAATGGCAAAAAGGATCATTAAGCCTCACTAACCCTCCTATATATAGAGGTTAGTTAAGGTGTGAACATGAGGCAAGTGGCAAAATTTGCCACCAAATACAAGGGCCAATCGGCCTAGCAAGGGGAATTGGGCCAAAATGGGCTTTCGTGATCAATTGGGCTAATTTATCAACAATTGCATGATTAACCATGCTTAATTCAATTTAGCCCAAAATATTAAATAACTAATTAGAAAATTAAATAATAAAATTCTAATTAATTAAATAATAATAAATAATAATAACCACACATAAAATAATTCGACTTAAATCGAAATTATTCACATAAAATAAAAATAAATAGTTCAAAAATAAATTTGAACCATACATATCAACACATAAATACACATAATCATTCGGCAGAAATACCAATAAAATCAGGGTCGTTACAACCTCCCCTCCTTAAAGAAATTTCGTCCCAAAATTTAAGGCAAAGGAGATCGCTCACCCTCAAACAACTCCGGGTACTTCTGCCTCATGGACGCCTCTGTCTCCCAAGTCGCCTCCTCATGGTGTTGATTTCTCCACAACACCTTGACGAGCTGGACTTGCTTACGCCGAAGGGTCCTCACTTCCCGATCCAAGATCTGGACGGGTCACTCCTCAAAAGTCAGATTCGGCTCAAGCGTGGCCGATTCCACTGGGATAATGTGTGTAGGATCATGTACATATTTCCTTAGCTGGGAAACATGGAATACGTCATGCACACTAGATAAACTAGGTGGTAAAGCCAATCGGTACGTCACCTCCCCAACTCGTTCCAGTATCTCGTAAGGTCCCACATATTTTGGTCGGAGTTTCCCCTTCTGACCAAACCGTGCCACTCCTTTGAAAGGTGAAACCTTAAGCAAGACCTTGTCACCTACCTCGAAAGCCAGCGGTCTACGTCGATTATCGGCGTAGGATTTCTGACGACTCTGAGCGGCCTTCATCTTAAACCGGATGACTCGGACCTTCTCGATAGTATCGCGTACCATCTCAGGTCCTAAAGCCACATAATCACTAATATCATTCCAACATATAGGACTCCGACATTTCCTGCCATACAGGGCCTCGTACGGAGCCATCTCGATGTTGGAGTGATAGCTATTGTTATAAGAGAACTCTATCAAACAGAGCATACGTACCCAAGAATGATGATACTCCAGAGTACATGCTCGGAGCATATCCTCCAAAGTCTAGATGGTCCTCTCAGTCTGACCATCGGTCGCCGCATGAAAAGCGATGCTCAACTTCAGCTTCGTCCCAAAGGCTTCCTGAACTGATTTCCAGAAACGAGATAGAAATCTCGGATCCCGATCAGAAACAATCTCCCTCGGAACTCCGTGAAGTCGGATAATATCCTGAGTATATGCTTCTGCTAGACGCTCCATAGACCAGGTCATCTTCATCGGAATGAATCTAGCGACCTTGGTCAACCTATCCACTATGACCCAAATAGCATTTAAGCCATTACAGGTGGGTAAGCTAACGATGAAATCCATAGATACCGAATCAAATTTCCAGGTCGGAATAGGTAGTGGTTGCAACAGACCTCCTGGTCTTTGATGCTCAATTTTAACCTTGTGACAGACTAAACATCGAGCTACGAACTCTGCTACGTCCCTCTTCATCTTAGGCCACCAGAATTGGCCCTTGAGGTCCTGATACAACTTGTTACCTCCAGGATGAACAGAGTAGGGCGAGTTATGTGCCTTAGACATAATTCTGTTCCTAAGATCAGAACAGTCCGGTACACACCACCTTCCTCGGAATCGCAGACTACCATCGGAAGGGATCTCAAAACCTACGGCTTTGCCTTGCCGCAGAGCCTCTCGAATCCTAGCTAACTACGGGTCGTTCTATTGACCCTCGCGCAATTCCTGAATCAGATCAGGCTCAACACTCATAGATGTCAGACGAAGTTTGACGGAACTACGGCTTCTACAGAAGCTCAAGCGATGCTTACGACTTAGCGCATCCGCGACTAAGTTCGCCTTGCCCTCGCAATAGTTAAGCGTCAAGTCGTAGTCCTTAATCAGCTCAAGCCATCGTCTCTGCCTCATATTGAAGTCCTTCTGAGTAAAGATGTACTTGAGGCTCTTGTGATCCGTGAATACTCTACACGAACCACCATAGAGATAGTGCCTCCAGATTTTGAGCGCGAACACTACAGCTGCTAACTCCAAGTCAAGCCTAGGATAGTTACGCTCGTGCACCTTCAATTGTCTCGATGCGTAAGCGATGACTTTCCCGCCTTGCATGAGCACACATCCTAGGCCATTCTTCGAAGCATCACTATAGACCTCGAAGTCCTCCTCATCGTTCGGAAGGGTAAGTATAGGAGCAGAGACTAATCTCTGTTTCAATTGCTGGAATGCTTGCTCGCAAGCCTCCGTCCAAACGGAGCGGACCTCCTTCTGTAGGAGACTAGACATCGGCCTAGAAATTTTGGAGAAATCCTGGATGAATCGTCGATAGTATCCGGCTAATCCCAGAAAACTACGAACCTCCGCCACATTTCTCGGGCTACTCCAGTCAACTATAGCCTTAATCTTAGCCGGGTCTACCTTAATGTCGTTCTTACTAATCACGTGACCTAGAAAAGCTACTTCGCGAAGCCAGAACTCACACTTGGAGAATTTCGCGAACCACTTATGACTACGTAATATCTCGAGTACCGTCCGGAGATGTTTCGTATGCTCAGACTCATCCCTCGAATAGACTGAGATATCATCTATAAATACTACGACACACTTATCGAGTAAGTGGTCAAACGTCCGGTTCATCTGGTCCATGAACACGGCTGGCGCATTAGTGAGGCCAAAGGGCATCACCTTGAACTCGTAGTGGCCGTATCTAGTACGAAAAGCAGTTTTTGGAATGTCTTCTTTCTTGGCTGGAATCTGATGATATCCAGATCGAAGATCTATCTTCGAAAACACTCTTGCTCCTCGCAATTGATCGAACAGGTCCTCAATCCTAGGCAACGGACACTTATTCTTGATAGTTACCCGATTCACTCTCGGTAGTCTATGCACAGGCGCATACTACCATCTTTCTTCTTCACGAAGAGAACAGGTGCTCCCCACGGAGAAACGCTCGGCCTAATGAAGCCCTTATCGATCAATCCTGGAGTTGCGTTTTTAACTCTTGCAACTCCGATGGTGCCATCCGGTAAGGTGCCTTCGAAATCGGCGTTGTCCCCGGTGCTAAGTCGATATCAAACTCGACATCGCGCTCGGGTGGAACTCCCGGTAGCTCATCAGGAAATACGTCTCTGAAATCCCTCGCTACAGGTATATCGTCCAACAGACGCTCCTCAGTCAAGTCCCTTACCTGACATAGGTACACCATATCGCCCTTCTGGCGAAGTTTTCTCATTTCCAAGGCAGAGATTACCTTTACTCCTTTCTTAAGGACGAACCCAGAGTAGGTAACTCGGTTGCCCTGAAGTCCTCGGAATGTCACTGACTGATCTCGGCAACGAATGATCGCTCGATACCTCGACAGCCAATCCATACCAAGTATTATGTCGAACTCCATCAGCGGGAACTCCTTCAGATCAGCCGTCGCTTGCTCCCCAGCTATCACGATAGGCACTCCTCGGAACTCGCGCTGACAAATAAAATCCTCTCCGGAAGGGAGAGTTATAACTGAACTAACAGGAAAGCTGCCACAAAGATTAGACCTCGAGGCAAAACTACTAGCCACAAAAGAGACAGTAGCACCAGAATCAAACAATACTAAAGCTAACACACCAGAGACAAGAAATATACCTGATACGACGTCAGGCTGAACCTCGGCCTCCGCCTCGGTCATACAGTAGACTCGGTTCTTCACCGGAGTCTTAGTTGGTGCCGAAAGCTGCTTAACCTCAGTGTTTGGCTTCCTCTCGGGGCATACTGACGCCTTATGGCCTTCCTTCCTGCAGATATAACACACTATGGGCGAACCGTCACACCGCTTCCCTAGATGGAAGTCTCGGCCGCATCTTCTGCACTTCGAGCCATCGGAACCCTTATGCGAACTCGTGGTCGGAGGGGTACTGCTAGGTGCACTAAATCGGGGCTTCTTAAAAGAAGTGGTCGTCGCCGGAACCTGAGCTCTCTTCTTGCTCGCATCCTCCTCAGCCGTCGATGCCTGAATCTCGAGTGCTACCTCGTAGGCCTGCTGAAATGTCGTCGCTCCACTACTGATCACGTTAACGCGAATCCTCGGATCTAGCTTTTTGATGTAGCGCTTGACCCGATCCTTCTATGAAGGAACCACAGACGTAGCAAACCTCGACAATTCCGTAAACTTATTGGTATAGGCCTGGACGGTCATCTTACCCTGTGTAAGAGTAAGAAACTCCTCCTGTTTCTGCCACCGCAACTCGTCGGGGTAGAAACGCTCCTGGATCTTATCGACGAACTCGATCCACGACATCGAATGCAACGGTAAGCATGCATCCTTAGCTAACATCCACCAGTTACCGGCCTCTCCACGTAAGTAATATGCGGCAATCTGCACCTTCTCGTGCTCGGGACAAAACGTCGCGTCGAAGAGCTTCCCCATCTTGCGGATCCAGCTCTCCAGAATAGTGGGGTCGGCAACCCCATCGTAAGTCGGAGGTCGATGACGTGCGATACGGTCGAACGTCGACTACGTACTCGACGTATGACGACTATGGTGCGCCAACGTAAGGATTGCCTCCTCGAGTGCCCGCAACCTCTGTCGTCCAGTACTCAACCGGCGAGGTGTAGGCATGCTGCAACGCATCACACAAAAAAAAAAAAAAAGACATACTAGAAATACAATGTCAGTCATATACCCCACCGCAGTCAAGTATACAAAAAATAAAGAGAGAAAAAGAAAATAGAAAAGATCTTATCCCGGTCTTTCTACCCAACTCTTCTCCCTTTACTTAACCTAAATTTTGGTTTTATCACTCGGGAATAGCAAAGCTCTCAACTCCCGGGTTTAACTCAGATCCTAAAACTTCACTTAAAACCTATTCGACTCTGATACCAACTGTGGCGACCCGACTCGCTTAAACCGGCGCGGAAGAAATCGACGAATCGAATAGTCAGAACTAACAAACTAAAATACTTAAAAATTAAAACAAACCTCAAAATACTTTATTACTAAACCAAAAAGTACAAATACCCACAAGTTTGTACATTACTAATCCAAAAGTCAACTACCACCACTAACAAACGTAACTCCAAAACCATATCAGAGTTATAGCAAAAGTACACAAGAATCACTACTAAAGTCTAATGCTAACTAAAACCATAGAATAACAACAAAAGTACAACTATGTAACTATATCGGCGCTCGCCCAACCCAAAGCTAAGCAAGAACCTCATCATCGGAATTACCTGAAAAAGTAAACAACGGTCCACCGTCAGTGGCGAGTAACATAACTGTCTCACCCTAACGGGAATACACAAGAACATAGCATAAACCAAACATCCAAATCATAACGTCGAATCATGCGAACTCATACAAATACATACTTGACTCGACTAACTCAACCAATCTTATCTTTGGCGCAATCATTCGCATACTAGACCGGACTACGCACGTACGAACGCATCTTACGCGAACGAACTTTCCAACTATGCCAGGATTGAGAATCTTACTCCCAACCCTATGAAATCAAACTTACTGGAAATCCATGTCAAAGACGACATAGTGGTAACCACTATCCCAATACCGCGGTTAGGATAGGGGCAACGTCTTAACCCAAAAACATAGAATCGTACTCTACAAATTAGGCGTCTAGTAACGAAATCAAGCTAATCTTGCATTCTTTAATCCTTTAAAATTCGAAGTTTACATTCTTAGTTACTTCTTAAGTTGCATCTTACGCCTTGACTTAAGAAAATAACATGTAAACCAAACATCTTACAACATCTTATAACTTTCTTTAACCTTTTCTTTAACTTTCTTTAACTTTAAAGACTCAATCAAGAACTCATAAAGACTCTTAAAGAACTCATCAAGAACTCAAAGAACTCATCAAGAACTCATCCAAGATTCAAGATCTTCAATCAAGAACTCAATCAAGATTCAAGAACTTAAACCAAGAACTCATCCAAGAATCACGAACTCATCCATACATACATAAACCATACGCATACTTCCAATTTTAACACATGAAATCATCAACTTACTAGCATCCAAAATTCACCAAAATGTTGTAGTGATACCTGTTTAATACTAAAATATTATGTTCCTTACCCAATCCAACCTTATAATATACGGGTTGACTTAATAATCCGTCTAATAGTGTAATTAATTTTTAATTAGCATCAAATACATACATACTACCATATGTCTATATCGCGCTACATGCCATAACAACAACCTTCAATAATCAATAATCATGCAGATTACAAGCCATATTATTCATAATCTCTATATTATAATCTAGGAGTTGGTTTTGATGAGATAACTTTAACCATCAACAATGAAACAAATTTACTAAAATATAAATTTAAAAATTAAATGATGTTTTCACATTTGACCCCCTCTAAAAATATCGAAATACACCTATTATAACCACTAATCACCTTCAATAAACTACACTTTACTATTTGTATGAAAATAATCATAAATATATGAAAATTAGATAATCTCAATCATGATTTCATTTGGTTTATACAGGTTTGTGTTAGGTTCTCAATATAATTTTAGTATATTTATGTTAAATTTTTAAAAATAATGTATGCATGATTTTCTAAAATTATAAATAAATAGGTGCATTTGTATCGGTTCACTCTGATTTTTACATAACATAACACTAATTAATAATTAATTAGTAACAACGTTTTGAGTTCGAATATTGAAGACTAGTTTTTTATGCACGAAATGTGTGCGATTTTAAAATTTATTAACAACATAGTTTGGCAATAAAATTAATTAGTTCACACATAATTGTAAAAAACTTTTATTTTTTATTTTTTGATTTTTTAAAATTTAATCTACTTTTTTCCTTTTGCTCTAATATAGTAAGTACATTGCAAATTGAGAAATAATTTATTTCTCTAAAATATTTATTATTTATTAATTAATTTTGATTAATTTTACAATTAATTTTCGCACTTGCGAATTTTAAAATTATGATTACTTGTTTTAAATAACGCTATTAATGATTTCAAAAATCAAATCTATCGATCTATCTATCTATCTATCTATCTATCTATACTACTAAAACTCTAACCATTATTTTCCTCGCTCCCACCTTATTTTTTCCCTCCTAATCTCAAACTTCTACTTTCTCTCTCTATTTAATATACCATAATTAATAAATAAATATCTTTTTAAACTACAATCTATCCATTTACTCTATTTTATCTATCTTAACTTAATTACAACTAAAATAAAAATAAATGTAGACATGGCACTTTGAGGTTAATTGTTTTTCCGTCTTTATATACATGATTTGGTGTCTTCTACTAATTTGATTCTCCTGTTTTTTTACAAGGATTTCATTGTTTTGGCAACAACTTATTCATAATTTTTTACAATAACATACCTCTAATCAACTTTTTAAAATTAAGGATAAAAAATGGTATATCAATTCTGTTACAAAGCTAATATTTTACATTATAAGCAGGCACATACATACACCCCCTCTAGAAAAAATATATATAAAGGAGAAATTGTCAACAATTACCACTAACTTTTATCTTTTTTGATACAACTACCACTTAAGTTTTTTATTTTATAAAACTACCACAAAAGTTATGACTTCTTTGAAACCACTACCATTTAACACCCAATGTTAACTCTCTTAACTGAGTCATGAATTTCAGGTTCCGCACCCCTTTATATTGCACGATTTCCCTCCGATTTAACAATTCCTCATCTATATAACCCTAATCCCTCCTTATTTCTGAATTGTCTCCCAAAATTTTATCTTTCTAGGGTTATCTTTTTATTCAATTAAAGCTTAGTCAGAAATTGTGGATGAAAATATTGTTTAATTGAAGGTAAATTGAGTTAATTTTTCCTTTTCATTAGAGTAACATCCTATTTTAAATACTTTTCACGTGGGACCTACTAACGCCTCTACGAACCTTAGCTTGGGTGTTAAGTGGTAGTGGTTTCAAAGAAGTCATAATATTTGTGGTAGTTGTATAAAATAAAAAACTTAGGTGGCAGTTGCATCAAAAAAGATAAAGTTAGCGGTAGTTGTTCAGAATTTTTCCAAATATAAATAAAAAGAAGGCATGTATGCTTCATATCATGATTTTCTTATATTATTTCACAATTTGACGTTGGCAAAAGCTAATATTTAGTATTTTATAGTAGTAAATAATTTAGTATAAACACCACCAGCATTCCAATTAAAATATATTACCTATTAAATGATAAGTTTTTTAGGGAAAAATTTATTCATATATGTTCTAAAACTTGAAAAACTTAAAAAATTTATATTCGTGCAACTGCATGGGTACTATCTAGTATCATTATATAAGATTTTAGTACACAAATGACAAAAAATGTCCCCAACTTGACTAACAATTATGAAGGTTGAGTAAGGGTAATGTGGTAATCTAATTGGACACCATCGCGACCTCACCCCTTCCCATATATAATAAAGAAAAAAATTAATTTAAAAATATTAGAACCACTAATAGGTACCCTCGGTTGTTTTCCCCATTCATTTTTTTCTCATTTCACAACACACATCTTTACATAAAAATATCTTTACATATATGTGCACATTGAATCGAATCAAATAACACCTGTAACGACTCGTATTTTTAGTAACGTTGTTTTCGAAGAAAACAACAATACGAATAATTAATAAACGAAACTATAATAAACAAGTCTTAAAATGAAAGCGGAAGCTCTAATACTTAGCCATTTATTATTCGAAAAATTATCCAATCGAAATAGAAATATCCCAAAGTTTCCTATAAACTACTAATATACCATTACAAGCTAGAGATGTTAAACATTAGGCTAGAACTACTAATAAATTGGGTAGCTAAATTGCTATGCTTGCAAGCTCACGAATCCCAACCCTCGATAACACCCGACTTATTCTTCTTCATCACCTGAAAGGGGAATGGGGGAGTCCACAGTTAGTGGGGAGTAATTAGAATGTTCTACTTAATAGTAGAACACAATTAAATATATAATAGTCAGAACACGAAACAATCAATCAACTCAGATAAGTCAACATAATCAATTACATTCAAATATAGCAAACAATCAGTCAACGCAGCAGAATAACATACAACTAAACCATAACCATTCTATAAACCTCTGCTAGGGTCACCTCAAGACTCTAGACTTCTTAAACTCTTAATTATCAACTTCCCGATTCATTTTATCAATCTAAACCATGATCATTCTATACACTTGCTAAGGTCACCTCAAGACTTTAGACTTCTTAGTTTCTTAATTATTCAACTTCCAATTTCATTCCTTCATTCTAATCCATGACCAGTCATATGCTCGTAAGGGAACTTTTTCCCCAACTTTCCTTTCTCTGGGATCCAAAACTGACACCATCCCGCAGTGGCGCAGTTTCTTCGACTATATATGCCCGTGTTCGTGACCCTAATGCCACTAAACAGGTGGTCACTACATAGTTAATCAATTCATCATCTTTCATTATCTTATCATCATTATCATCCTACCTTATTACTTGTTATGTATTTTATAATGGTGCTCATACCGGCCGTCAATTCCTTAATTATCGGCATAAATTGTCCGTCAATTCCCAATTTATCAGTATATGCCAGCTGTTAATTCCTTAAACCCGGTAGAGTATACCATAATTCGAAAGTACTAGGTGGCCGTAATCGAAACTGAGATGCTCGAAATCCCAGGAAAGGGAGGTGCGGCACGTATGTGATTGGCCATCTTAAATACCAAGCCTTTCCTAGTCAGAGATCGAAACAAAACAATATCCTCTTACTCTGTTTCCGTTCCTTCGTTGTTTATATTATCATTATCTTTATCCAAACTCATAACTTTGACTCTAGGTCAACCTAACTCATCAAATAGTCAACTCTAGGTTAAACATCTTAACTTTGACTTCTAGACTCGTCAAACAACTTAGACTCTTCAACTACTCATTAATCCAAACACTTCAATCACTCGAAAACATCACACAAATTCAACAAAGATAATTCAACATGATCACAAAGCAAAACAAATACTTTATAAAAAATACATAGTTCAATAAATAGATTTCAATCATCTAATACTTAAACAAAAATCCAAACTTTATTTATAAATAATATTCACGGCATCTTTATAGATAATTATCTATAAGACATAATCAAAGAATTTAATTAATTAAATCAAGATTAACAATTTAATTCAAGAACTTATTCACTTAGTAAAATTAAATCAAGAAAGTCATAAATAATCATAATTTGAACAAGAGATTCGACAAGATATAATTTAGAAGTATTTTAGTAATTTAATCACACTATTTTACACAATCTGATTTTACCGATTTAAAATAAAGAACAACCATTTAAAGGTCTCTAACATTCTGGAAATTTTGGATGAAAGTTAAATCTAGGTTCAAGGTTTAACGTGCATAAGTTTCGTCCAAAAATAACATCATTTACTATAATCAGTTTCAGAATTTTCTGTCATAGCGAACTCTAAAAATTACAAAAAATTAGCACAAGCTGTAAAACACTAATTCAGACTTTCACCTAATTTTTGTAGCCATCCGAATTAAATTCATAAATTAAATCTGGACAGTTTTACCAGTTTGATAGTTTAAATTGTTATAAGCATGAAAAGAACGAATTTTGACACGAAATAAATCTTGATTCATAATAAACTAGTAAAGAAACTCACACGAAAATTCATCAAGAAATAACAAGATTTGATCAAGAAATAAATTCATGCACTCAACAACACACTTATAATCATGCAATTGTTTAATATCAATAACAATAACTCAAACATCAATAATACAATCTTTAGCAATTCTAAACATGTTCTAAACAATTATATAATTAATTTATTCTATAATTAAATAAAACATCCAATTACCTAAAGAAAGATGAGCAACAAATTGAACTAAGATTCTTTGGTGGTTCGGCCGTGTGGTTCGAACAAAAGCCTTGGGTCTTTTGTGTTCTTGATTCAATCTTTGTTGATGAATTGATGAAGAATTGTTAAGGCTTGAAGCTTTTCTGTGGAATTGATTTTAGAGAAACAAAAACAATTGCTGATGATTTCTTTGAGGGTGCCGTGGAGTTAGTGATATGGAGGAGTTTTTATAGGCTCTTTGGTTAGTTGAGGGAACTCCTAAAAATCATCAATATATATACTATAAGAGAAGCACCTAGAACCACTTATTGTCACGTGTCGCTCTCTCATTAAAAATTACTTCTAACCCTTACTTAGCCAACTCGTCATTAATTCAACATTAAATTTGAGTCGGTCCACAACTTTGAATTGCTTTAAGGTGAAGATTTAGGAACCTAACGGGTTGAGGCTAAATGAAAGAATATAACATAGCCATCATAAAAAAATTAGTTTGACACATTATTAAATATTAATAACATAAATTCCTGGAACATAACTTTTAAAAGATTTTCCATTTATAAAACAGGGAATTTATTAATAGTTTTCGAAATAAAATTTTAAGACAACAGGAAAGACAAACTAATTACCTAAAATTCTAACCCCAAAAATACGGGGTGTTACAACACCCCATTTGACTATATATTTTCTTCTATGTAAAAAAAGATAGAGTCAAAGTGGTCAAATAAACAGTTGTAATATTCTATGATCTATCGAGCAAACAATAACAGACCGAGGGAGTAGAACACGATAAAACAACCAATTTAAAAGGATAACAATGATATTTTAAGTCAGTACATCCGCTTAACTTGAACCGATTTTTATTGCAACATAGTTACTTAACAACCAACGGGTTGAATATTTCAATCCAACCTAACCCAACCCATTAAGTTAAACATTTTGAGTTAGAGCAACCCATTTAATAAACCCGCTATTATTAATGAGTAGGTTTTTGATGGAGTGTGGAACTGACTCACAATAATGATGAGAACATTACTTCTCAACAAAAGTTGTAAAGAATTATGTACAAGTTTTAGAAAAAATTATAAAAAGTTATCAATATATTTGTTATATATATATATAATAACTACTAAATTAGTCCCGTACGACGTTGCACGATTTAGATAATATTTTTTGGCTATATATAAAATGATACTAAATATTTTGTATGTACAAAATATGACGAGCTTATTAATTTTTAAAGGAAATTTTTTGTCAGCATTGGAACTTGTAAACTAATATAAATTAGGCACAAAAAAAGATATAATTAATTAGTTTTGCAGTGAAATTTTTTAGTTAAAAAGTGACACGTGTACATGATGACTTAAACAATACTTTTTTTTAGTATATAATATAAAAATAAATTTATATGTTTTGTGTAACTTTTGCTAGTTTTTATTTAACTTTTCGAGCGAAACATGTCATTTCACCAAAATCTATCCTAGTATATAAAAACTCTCCCCCTCAAGCACACATGGCAACCTATTAAGTGATCTAGCTCCTCTCTCTCTCTTCCTAAGAAAATGACACATCATCACTCTATCATCCAAAGCACCTCTCTCTACTTTTGACACATCACTACCTTATCATCCCAACTCTTCCACACCCAACTTATAAACCATCGTAAAAATAAAAAAAATGATCCTTCTTTCAATACTCTTTTGTAGATATCGTATGATTCGATTATCAATGTATTATTTTTTTTTTCAAAAAAAAAAGTTTTGCTTAAGTTGAATTTACAAAAAGAAACATATACTATGAAAATTCATAGTAAATTACAATTCAATAAGAATCATTATTAAACAATGTAAACAAACACCAATTTAAATAAATTGTACCAATGACAATTAAGAAAATAGGCAACCACCCGAGCAACGCCGGGCCAAAACCTAGTTATTATTTACTCCGTACTTGTTTTTACTTTTTTTATTTACTACTAAACTAGTAACCGAAGATGACATGTCTCAACATCCACATTAAAAATTTTGCCTCTATTTTTTTTTTTTAACTTGCTTTTTATTTTAACAAAAATAATCTTAGGTACACATCTATATATAATATATATATATATATATAACTATTAATAAACAAAAGCCACTGACATCATCAACTGCCACATGTCACCTTCTCATTAAAAAATTTTCCCTCCAAACTTTCATTTGACTTTTTTCCTTTTTAAAAGCTCTCTCTATTTATTATTATTTTTTCCTTTAGTATTTTCCTTTTTAAATTTTTTGATTAATCAGATATGAACTTAACATTTCTAATCTGATCGGATCTTATCTGAACTTTTTTGATTTGATCTGAACTTCTCTGATTCGATCAATTATCCAAATTTTTTTCTGATCTGAACTAATTTTTTATCGTAGTTATTAATAGTTTTAACTTTTCTGATCTGATCCGATTTTTTTTTTTACCTAATATGATCTTATCTCAATTTTTCAAAACCTAACTAATCTGGTCTGAATATTTTTTTAATCTGATCTGAATTTTTTTTTATTAAAAAAAGTATTATAATGCTTAATAAGTTGAATCAAATGCACCCTTATTTGTGTTTAAATATAAAAATTTGTTTTTAGTTACAACTTATGATATAGTAGAAAAAATATATTTTGTCTTATTTGTTGCGGTTATTAGGGGTTATCCTAACTGCAACAAATAATTTGTGACGGTCTTTTCTGCGCCTTATTTGTTAATATTCAATCTTATTAAAATTTTCATAACATATAGTTGTTGCAGTAATTTTTTTTTTTAAATCATGAATGTAATTTAATCACAATAAAATTAAAATTATATAAGTGTAACATAAAAATGAAATATTTTTGTGAAGATTGTACAATTTTAAGTGTTACCTTGCCACAGATAAAAAAATGCTAACAATAATAATATCTATTATACATATCAACATATGGGCGTTGTTGTTCATTTGTTGTCAAAACTGTCTATGTTTAAAATTTGAAAGAATGATATCTTTTTTAAGGAAGAATAATAGCTTTTATGGATATGTTGAATAAGTAAAAAATTGATATTGGATAAATTACTAACACAATTACTTTATAATATTAGAACGAGTTAAGTACAATAGTGGGTACTAAACTTTGGAGTTTGTTGCAGTTAGAGTACCCTAGTTGCAAAAGTTGCAGTTAGAGTACTCTAATCAAACTTCTGTTAACTTTAGTGTTAAACTAATTCAATTAATAAATAATTAGTAGTAAATGCAAAATAATATTTAACAAAATGACAAGTTCTTCCAAAATTCTAAAAGAAAAATGATTTTCGTATATTACAATAATCCTAATCTTTTTTTTTTTTTAGAATTTTTCTTAAGCTTAATGTGTCTACTATTTTTGGGTTTTTCTTATCATCATACCACATACCCTACTAAAATAAAAATAAAAAACCACCTCACCCTCCTTACGCCACATGCGCTAACCAACATTTTCTTATTTTTGTTAAAAAAATTTAAACAAATACCTTTTATAATCTTTTTACATATAGAAAAAAATTCAAATTGCCACGAAAAAAATTGTAACAATGTACAATATATATCCTATTTACTATATATAATCCTTTATGTACATAAAACAGTTAAAATATATATTGGCAATCATATAATCTCTTAAAGTATTTATCCCTGCAAACAAATCATAAACTATCAAATCATATGAAGTATTTAATTTATGGGTGTAAATATTTGTTTCTTTACCTAGAAACACAAATAACCAAGAATATTCCGTCATACCTATGTGTTTCAAATTTAAGTTTAATGATTTACATTTTAAGTTAACAGAATATTCTATCAAACTAACAGATGTTAACTTTGAGTACCTAAGTTTCAACTTTTACAACTATAGTACCCAAACTGCAATAAACTTCAATGTTTAGTACCTGATATTACACTTAACTCATATTAAAACTAACCATAACAACATTGTGCTGATTTACAAATTTGCATTTCTTTATTTTTATCAAAAAAATATTATAAGAAATAATAGAATAAGAAAAAAAAAGCTAAATAGTGACATATTTTAACATTATAATTGTGATGATAACCTTACAATGCATCCATCATTATTTTTTTTAAAGGTAACAAAAACTATTATTCTTTTCATTGATTTCGACTTTTACTTACATAACATAGATTATCATTATTCAAACAACTTTTATCAATTTTTTTTTACAAGCCGTACATCCGCACGGTGCTAACCTAGTTAAAATTAATTCCAAAACCAAATGTTACCTGCTCCTCTTCTTAACAAGGTATTCCTTAAAATTAATTGCTCGGGCCTCGGGCCTCGTTTGGGGTGAAGTTTTGCTGCCTTTTATTCCGTATTAAGACACTCTACTCTACCTTTTAAGACACTACTACAACAAACAGCCAAAAAAAACGCAACTGAATTTGAATTCTTCCCTGCTTTGAAATTCACAACATTTTTACATTTACATTGTTTTCCCTTCTCGCCCTAAACCTTGGTAAAAACGCAACTTTGTAAAATCTCAACAACAAAAATACAAAATCCTCCATAGTTATATTCAAATCATCAATGGCGCATGAAGTTTGCCCTCCAGAGTGCGCAGCATGGGCGCGCCAGTATTTTGGGTATTGCTTATGCACTACTAATCAAGCGGTTTCGTTATCACTGGGTTTGGTTAGTGTCATTTCTTGGGGTATTGCCGAAGTCCCTCAAATTATCACCAACTTTAAAGCTAAATCATGTGATGGCCTCTCTTTTGCCTTTTTATTCACTTGGATTATCGGGTACTTACTCTTTCTCTTCTCTTCTCCTCTCCTTTTTATTATTATTTTTCATTTTTTTTTTTTGCGCTTCTGTTCTTATGCTTTTTTGATTTTATAAATTTGAGCTCTTCGATTGCACTAATGATTCTTAGTTGATGTTTACTTCGTCCAAAATATCGGCATCAACTCTTGTTTCTTTCAATATTGATTTGGAAAACTAGTGCACAATTGTTTTTTTTTTTTTTTTTTTTTTTTGTTTTTTGTTTTTTGTTTTTTGGGTTGTGTATAATGAGTTTATTTTTGTGTGCACTTGGTTTGTTGAAGTGCAGTGTGACATCTGGTGAATTGCATGTTTGATGTAAAATTAGTCTAGATTAAAGTAGCATTCACATGGATAAATCATGAACGATTTTCGTGAGGAAGATTGAACTTCTGATGGATTAATTGAAAATTTGCTCTAGTTATCTCTCACGGGGCGTGCGTTTGTTTTGAGGGATGAGGATTAGAGGGATTAAAGAGAAGGATAGGGACATGGAATTTGTGGGTGAGGAATAGACTAATATAATCCCTAACCTTTGTTTGACAACATTTGATGGGATAAAAAAAAAGTATTCATCCCATGTTTGTTTTGTAGGATTATCATAAGGAATTATGACTTTGTACATAATAGTATTACTTATTATTATTATGTCTTATTGTTATTAATATTTCAAGGACTTTTCCAGCATCAATTTTTTTTTTTCTGGTCAAATTATTTGGAAAAGATTATCCAGTGGACCTTTTCTTGGAAACTATTTACCGCCGACTTTTCTACAATGATTTTTCCGAACAATTTTTCTAGAAACGCTTTCATTCGACTTTTCCTGCAAAAAATTTCCAGCCGGTTTTTCTAGAAACGGTTTCCGGCCAACTTTAACGACAAAGATTTTTCGACCGAATTTTTTCGAAAACAGTTTCTGGCTGACTTTTTTTAGCAACAATTAACTGTTTCGGCAATGATTTTCTAGCCAACTTTTCTGGTGACCATTTTTTTGTTCGGGCACTTTTCCGCCAATGATTCCAACCAACTTTTCCAATAATAGTTCTACGACCAATTTTTTCTAGCAAAAGCTTTCAACATGTTTTTTCGTTTGTATTTTTTCGGTAACTATTCTTCAAGTGTAATTGACAAATATTAAATAAAAATCTATTATTTTTTTTGAAGGAAGGGCGTAAGGGCGATTTATTCTCATTAAAATCGCTTCAATAAGAGTCCAATACATTCACCACACTCTCAGGAAAATTATCAAACCATACTCTGCCGCCGAGTTACAATTGGGGACAATGAGCATGAGCTTATTACATTCCTTCCCAATGCACTTAAAAGAAATAAAATTGAACAAATTACATAGGTGAGAAATTAAAATTAAAAATTGAAATTTTAAAATAAAAAAGTTAATTCAAAATAAAAATAAAATTATAAATGTAATATAATTACTATAAATAAATATAAATAAAAATTAAAAATAAATCAATAAATCAATAAATAAATTAATAAATTAAAAATAAAAATATTTTGCTTTAAATTTTAAATCAATAAATCAATAAATAAATTAATAAATTAATAAATAAATAAATAAATTAATAATAAATCAATAAATAATTATAAATAAAAATTAAAAATAAATCAATAAATCAATAAATAAATTAATAAATTAATAAATATTTTGCTTTAAATTTTAAATAATACATATGCCAATGCACTTGTTTGACCGTAAATATCTTTTGTTGTATATGTATAAAAATTATAATAATTGGATATTAATGATGTACTCATTGAGACGAATCAAACAAGACCCTACATGACTATATTATATTTTATATGTTGAAAGTAATTTAGAAGATTCTCTCATTTTATGAATAGTGTAAGATTCCAAACAAGACAAACAATTGGGAACGGAGGGAGTAAAAAATAAACAAATCAAAATATACAATATGAACTAATATAATAGCAGTAAATAATAATATAAAATATAATAGAATAATAATAAATAAAAGTTAATAAAACTAAAGATAAAAAAATTCAATTCATGTAAGGTCCATTCAGTTTAGGTCAGGTCTGTTAAGCTCTATTCTTATTAATTTTGTCCAAAAGAACAGGGCCAAAGTGTGTAAAAATCGGAACAAACTAACAACTTGATGGATAAACCACGTGTATCATATTCTTACTCACTAGCACATAACTTTAAATTAACTTTGACTATCTTTTATCTAACCCTAAACTTAAGGAAGCTAAATAACCACTAACTTTGAAGGACTAACTCTATCTCACATTCTCACCCCTTGCTTCAAAGTTTTTTTGTTGAACAACTTAAACTTCCATATTGCTAATTGCTATCAGCCTATCATGAACTTTATTTGATACAATTCTCATTAAAAACTCTTGTTGATGCACATCATCACCAGCACAATTTTTTTAATACTTACTTTTGAACATTTATTCTCCATGGTGCACTTTTCACCCCTTACACATTTTTGTTGATGCACTTCTTTTTGACACGTCTTTTTCCACATTTGTGACCTCAAATAATTTTTCACCTTCTTTTCCACAAGATATAAAAATTCTAACCTCATGGGCTAAAAGGGAACGCATCAACCTATGAAGCACGGGGACGGCTATTTGGGTGCCGAATCCGTACCGGGGACGGCTTGGGGACAGGGACGGTGTGGGTTCAGCTATGGGGACGTTTTGGGGACGGGGTTTTGGTGAAGTTGCCGTCCCCAAGCTGCTACTATTTTTTATTTTTTTCAAAAAATGTTACTGTTAACTTGTTAAGGAAATATGAGAAACTGCGAGCCTTTTAAAAGGCCCATATAGTAAAAGAAAAGAAGTGAGAAATAAGTGTTTCAATCTTAAAATTAATTTGGGGATTAGGTTTTCAAACTTGAGAACTCACCTACTGTCACACATCTGCTCCCACTCCACACCACCACCAGCTTCGTCTGCGTTGCCGGCTTGTCGTCTCCTAGCCACCACCGGTCAGCCACCAACCCACCACGGTCTGCTTTTTTTTTTTGTTCAAACTAATATCTCTTTTGATGTTGCATTTGTATTGTTTAACACAAGGAATTAATCTCTTTTGATGTTGTATTTGTGATTTTATTAATCATTTTAATTTAATTTAATTTTTAATTTTATATATTTTTTGCCGTCCCCAAGCCGTACATGTTTTTAATTTTTTTGATTTTGCCGTTTCCTGCCCCCGTCCCCGTTTTGACCTGAATCCGACTCCGTGCAACCTAGTCATCAACACATCATGCACACCCATTACTTCCATGGTTAAACACAAATAGTACTATAAAAATGAAACCAAGATACGTTGCTTTTTTCTTTCACTCATGCATTTTTTTCAAGTACTCGTGAAGCACTTCTCTTCTGATGCGTAATTGGTGTTCCAAATGTTGGATAAGGAATACCAACTACTCTTCTTGAAATAGGTCTTTGAAGTGTTTGAAGGTGTTTAAATTCGACTTTTGATTGAATAGACTGAAAATGATGAACAAAACTAGAAAGTAACTTTGGTGTTGGTGACTAACACTTCTACCAAAGGTTCTTCAAGCCTCCAAGGGGACCAACCACCAAAGAACTTGGATCCTAGTAAGTCCTATGACTAACACCAGACTTGCTAGGGTTGGAGGAACAAACCATCCAAAGAAAATCTTAAACACAAAGCTAGGAGTAGAAAGTTGTATTGAAAATTGAATTCCCTAAACTCTCTACAAGCACCTCTATTTATAGAGTGTGATGCCCCCATATAACCGACCTAAGGACCGGATTATGCTAAGGAGCACTCTCTCCTTAATACTACACACTAAACTTTAATTAAGCCCATTGACTACAACAAGTTTAAGCCCAATTAACTAACCTTATTACAAGCATAATCATAAGCCTATCATACTCCTATTACAATGTTTATTTAGCAATATTACATCAACTTTATTATATACAATTAACTAAAGTAACTATCTATAACTGCATCATCTTCACCAACAAAATCTTGTCATTTTAAGACAAACTCTTTCTCTCCTTCACTTTACCTTTCTCCTGCAATGGGAGCAAAGGTGGAGTGGTGGACGCAATTTGTTTTTTTGGCATACCCTAGGATTGAACCTGGATTATCTCTGATACCATTTAGAAATTATATTTTAATTTAAGAACGGGAAAAAAGGGCAGCAAACTATAAGTGGCATATGTTGCACACCAATTATGAACATATCTAAGCATTGAGAATAATAAAACAGAATTATGGGAAATGTAGCCATACATACCACATACCCCACTAGGCCCACCCACTACATAACTAAAAATTTTATAATTTTATTTAACAACAAAACAACCAAGCCTACTTCTTTAGATAAACATACCACTAGGAACAACTAACATCCTACTAATTTTGAAGGATAACATCCAACCCATTCCCTTCAAAGTTTTGAAAATACTCTACCTTGACCTTTCAGAATTACCATGGATTCTGTTTCCGTAAATTATAATCAACTGCTGCCTCAAACATAACACACGAACTCACAACAACAAACTTAACACTTGACTTTGAAGAACCTGCTTTCTTCCCAAATACACTTGACTTTGTAGATTCCATACTACTATGGACTAAACTGCTCCAAGACAAATGCTTGATAAATTTGATTAATAACCCACATATATCATATTCCCATTAACTAGAACATGACTTTAAATTAACTTAGGTATACTGTATCTTTATTAGGAAATAGTTGGAGTAATTTCATGAGTATTAGAGCTAGTCTTTGTGTCAAGTTAGGGGGTCATATCGTCATAGGATATTTAGTAGTTAGTGGGTATTTATCATGGACCATGCTTCGTCCTTATTTGTTTTTTGTTGAATTAGGTTGCAGAATTATTAACAAAGTTCGTGTTTATGTTTCTAGTTGGGTTTTTTTTTTTTTTTTTTTTTTTTTTTTTTTTTTTTTTCTCTCTCTCTATTGTTCTGTTCTTTTAAGTTCATCATGGTATCCGAGCTAATCCAGGTTCGATCCTAAACTAAAATTCATACTAAAAAAATTCACGAGTGAAACAAAAAAATGGCTTCTCATTATTCATTTGTGTTTATTGTAGTATTTTTTTGTGAGTAAGTTTTAATGAAGAATGAGCAAGCATGCCAAATGTTGGTATAAATTTGTTGTCGCAACCCTTAATACTTGTATATAAGGCGGAGAATTATCATTTCTGTTGTCTCAAGATGAAGCATTATTCAAATATCATGTCTCAAGAGTTATGGGACATTGTAGAGCAAGGGTATGAAAAACCAAGGAGGTTCCAACTAAACCTGATCAAAATTTGTGAGAAAATCGAAAAAGAGAGGCAAAGGCTCTCTTCTTCATATAATCGGCATGGATGATGATATTTTTCCACGATTTTTCAAAGCATCGACCTCCAAGCAAGCATGATAGATTTTGAAGCAAGAATGTTTTGGAGATAAGAAGGTAAATGTAGTAAAATACAAACATTCCGTGGTAGTAGTGAGAGTATGGGATTGCAAGATTAGATAAAGAATCTATTCAATTTTTTTTAGAGTGTCGGGATTTTTGAGTTAAATAAGAATTTATGGTGATATCATCATCAATGAGGCTATTGTGAGTAAGGTGTTGAGAACTCTTAATAAATTAAAAAATTATAAGCATGTTGGTATTGCAATGTTGGAGTCTAAAGATCTATCAACTTGTACATTTGATAAGTTGATGTGTTCTTTGATGGATCATGAAGAAAGCATTGATATAAGTGATGATGAATTGGAAAAAACCATTTTAAGTGAAGGGGAACACATGATGAAAGTCATAGTCAAGTTAGACGTGGCTTTTGTGGTCGCAGTCGAGGTTTTGAAGAAAGTGGTGTTTGTGGTCAATTCGAAGGACATCGTTCATCTCAAGTAGCATTCAATGGGTACTATTGTAAAAGGTATGGTAAAAATGAAGACCGGTGTTGGGATAAGGTTAGGGATGAGCAAGAGTAGAGCAAACTAATTTTGCTCTAGGTTGAACAAGAAGAAAGCAAGCTCGTCTAAAGTTGATGATTGTGTTGTTAAGTGTTCATGTCGAGATCAAAGTATGTCGTGTTCAAGACCAAGTCCATTGTAACATGGGTAGTGGTTGATGCAGGATTCTGGAAATGGTGGGTCACAATATGTTATCAATCACTTGTAAATCTGTAATAGTATCTAATATTACAATTTACAACCAAATACGTACTAAAAGTATCATATTACAAAATGTTCTTTTGGATCGGATAAAAAAGAAGGATAATTTCGCACAATTTAATCATTACACAAAAAGAATACCATAGTTCTCACAAAGCTAATTTTATAAATTTATTTTGGAGGAAATGTTGTACATAAAGTCATTTTTAATGATGATAAAATAAAAATTAGAGATATTGTATAAAGTAAAGAGCAGTAGAGTATTTAGGGTGTACATCATTAAAAGGGCAAAGTGGTAAACAATCTAAAAAAATAAGAAAATTTGCCAGGCAAAAGAAAAGATTGAAAAGAAAAGAAAAGAGAAGAGGAGCATATCACGTGATAGCTAGATTGATAGCAGCGACATTTCCGAGACACCTTCCTCTTCCTTCTCTACAACTTAAACAATTACTCCCTCCGTAACATAAAACTTTCAACAATTGGTTTTGCACGCATTTTGAGGAAGTGATTTAACGGTGTAAACGAAGGAATTAGTCAATAATATTAGTAATTTATAATCATATTCTTGCTTGTGTTAAAACCATTTTGAGCAATTACTTCATTTACACCCTCAAATTGCTTCCTCAAAATGCGTGTAAAACCAATTGTTGAAAGTTTTATGTTACGAAGGGAGTACCTTTTTTCTTTTCTTTTCTAGAAATATTTTTTGGGCATTGGTGAGTCACGTGCACCCTTAACTAGATTTGGCCCTTAATGTGGGTTGTTGAAGTCAACAAAAAAGTTCATCAATTGTATGTGCCTTTTGAATCAAGGGGGATTGTTGAGTGATTATTTAAAAGTCAGTTAGCTATTACTTAGTTTGGTACCTTTGTTAGGCAATATTTAAGAGTATTAGTTTTAGTCTTTCTTTAGTGGGTCATAGGAAATTTATTATCTAGTGGTAGTGGGTATTTATCATTGGATCATGCTTCCTCATTAGCTTTTAGTTTGCCATTTATTAGGCTATTTATATGGCTCATGTATTCCATGATAAATTAGGATGTATAGTTATTAATAAAGTTTGTGTTTATCTTTCGTGCTCGTTGATTCCTTTTATTCTCTTCTAAAGTTTATCACCCAATCACTACTGAATTTGAAAAGATAGGTTCTTGAATCCTTTAAATAACTCCTAATCATAAGTATTCTGTAATGCGCCAACCCATTGCTACAACAACAATAAAAGTGTTTTAAATTAATTTTTTGCCTTTATTTACTTTTATTTTGTCTTTTAGCTAACAATTGATCATTTTTCAGCCTTTTGTGTTTTTGTACTAGAATGTGGACAAAAAGATATTAAAGGGGGAAAGAAGTATATATATATATTTTGATGTAGGGAGTGAGGAAATCATCCAGAGAATTTTGTAAGGCAAGTTTTTGAGAGCTGTGACCTAAAGTCACTAAGGAGATTTGCATTAGTTTTCTATTAATCAAATCCGGAAGTTTATTATCCTAATATTAATCAATTTCTCATGCCTTACATTCAAATATCTTTGTCTGCTGCTCTTGTTGTTCTTCTCTTGTCTTCGATTTGGCTTTTAATTTCCAATTCGAGGATTCAAATTTCTTAGATCATTACACTTGGTATCAGAGCAGCCATGGCTCTTGGAGAGAACTTGCAACGATTGGATAACCTGGAAGAGAGAATAGGCGAGTTGAGCTCGCGGGTGGAGAACCTGGAAGCATCTCCAGAAATTATTGTTGTTGTTGCAGGCAACATGGATGAGTGGAGGAGAATGGTGGCAATGTATAAAAAGGCTCAAGGCGCACCAAGGCGATTGAAATTCCTAGAGCCTTAGGCGCGCCTCAGTGCGCCTCATTGAAGTGAGGTGCACCTAAGAAGGCATGGGGAAAATCTGAAAAAAAAAATTGGGAAAAAGCTAAAGTGCGCCTCAGTGCGCCTTAGGGTGCGCCTTAGTGCGCCTCAGTGCGCCTCACCTGCGCCTAGCCACAAGCACCTCGCCTTGGCCAAGTTAGGGGCCTACCCCCTATCGCCTAGCGCCTCAGCGCCTAGCATGGTATTAAATCAAGGCCGCATCACCGCATCGCGACCGCATTGCAAAGGTTTATGAGTTAACCGCGACCGAGATATTGGGCCGCAACGGCCGCGAACTATCCGCATTGTCCGCGAATGTGATTCCGCGACCGTTACCGCGATCGCGACCGAAACCGAGATTTAAAACCATGGAGCCTAGGCGCGCTTCAGGCGCGCCTTTTCAAACACTGAATGGTGGAGGAAAGGCTGACCAAAACCTAAGAGACGACTCGCCACCAATTGGAGAACTGGATGGCCCAACACCAAGAGGCCTAGGGCCGTCAACTATGAACCCTAAAAATTGTCCAAGATACCTTCTTCGCAGAGATAAAGGTGATGGTGGAGGAGAATACGAAGGGCTTGAGGAAGCTTCTGAGATTGGTCTCAGGCCAAGCACCCTTTTTTATGGAGAAATACGGGCTCGAAGCTAGGGCGTATTGGAAACTTGAATTGTCTACCTTTAATGGGGATAACCTCAATGGTTGGATTGTCTGCGGTGAGCAATATTTTGACTTCCATGAGTTGTCAGAATTTGAGTAATTGCAGCGGTTTCTATGGGTGTGGCGCTTTACTGGTACAAATGGGAGAATCAGAGGAGACTGTTAGTGTCGTGGGAGGACTTGAAGGAAAGGGTGTTGGTTCGAACCGGGCCGAAGAACATGGGAAGTCTCCATGAACAGTGGCTCGCCGTCACCCAGACCACTACGGTAGCGGAGTACCTGAAGTTTTTCATTGATAATGCTTCTCCCCTTGAAGATGTACCTGAAAGTGTCATTAAAGTGCAATTTATCAACGGTTTGAAGTAAGAATACTAAAACCTAGGAATTTGGAGCAGGCCATGGACTTGGCCCTGCGAATTGAAGAAAAGAACAGGGTCACCAAGGACCAAGAGGTAAGCCCAACCGACTCAACTTTTTCTTATTTTCATGACAACCCAGTTCCACACGCCATTTAAGACCTAGCCTAGTCTCGGCTAAAAGCCCACTCACACTTCTCCCTTTCTCATTTAAACCCACCTAACTCCGCAACCGTCAATGACGTGACCCTTCAACAAACACAAGGTCCACTGCACTGTAATTCTCCACAACTTTCAAACTTCCATCATTGCCCCAGTCAAACGGATTGTGCTTTAAATGCGATGAGCGATGGGGAATGAGGAATGAGGATGAGTACGAGGGGGAAGAACTCGCAGCCATGGGGGCACCACAAGTTTCCAGGCCACCACCTTGAGGACAAGGTGATTCTTAGGGGGGGTGTGATGTAATGCGCCAACCCATTGCTACAACAACTAAAATGTTTTTAATTAATTTTAAGGCTTTATTTACTTTTATTTTGTCTTTTAGCTAATGATTGATCATATTTCAGCCTTTTGTGATTTTGTATTAGAATATGGACAAATAGCAATTAAAGGGGGAAAAGTAGTATAAATATTAGGATGTAGGTAGTGAGGAAATAAGGAGTGAGGAAATCATCCAAAGAATTTTGTAAAGCAAGCTTTTGAGAGTTGTGACCTAAAGTCACTAAGGAGATTTGCAACCTAAAGTTTCCAAATTAGTTTTGTATTAATCAAATCCGCAAGTTTATTATCCAAATATTAATCAATTTCTCCTGCCTTACATTCAAATATTTTTGTCTACTGCTAGTCTTCTCTTGTCTTTGTTTTGGCTGTGTTCCAGATCGAGGGTTTGAATTTTTCAGACCATTACTCTGGATTGATTGTTAAAAGTTCGTATGACAATTACATCACACGAATTTTTGACAAGTATTTGCTGAAAACTTAATTAATTGCACTAATGAAATTATGCACTTTATATAGTAGCAGTATGAACCATAAACAAAACCCCATAATAAAAACCTCACATAATTAATTATGTCGAATTTGGAAAACAAAAAAATTAAATAATAATAAAAAGAATTAGTCAGTTGGGGTTTCATCAAAACCATGAAACCTATTGGAAGTGGGAGAAAAAATGACGATTAAAAATCATTTATAAAAGTAAGAGAGTATGGAAAAGAGAAAAAAGGTAATGTTATTAAAGTTAGTTAAAGGTATGAGAGAGAGTATGGAAAAAGCATATGAGAATCATAAATTAACAAATGTAGAAGAATAAACTTTTCTATATTTAGGTAATGTAGGAAGTGAGTAAATTAGAAAAAACACAACCTAAAGAGGAAAATGAATAAAAAAACATAGGGAGTAAAAAAACATATGCCCAAGATCAGATCTATTTTTAAGAATTAATTCTTACTATTTAACAACCAATAACAAACTCTATCTTGAGTCTTGACCTAGTAAAAATTGATCCATTCAACTATAACTTTTCACATGATATGCGCCTTTTTGGGTCTAGGTGAGTTGTTTGCGCACCCCTTTTTTTTTCCAAACAAATTCCTCTTTTATTAAGTGTGCCTCACTTCAATAAGGCACACTTGAAGCTCGTCTTGGTGCGCCTTGAGCCTTTTTATAGATTTCTGCTCGCCTTCTTATATTCAATCAAATTTCCAATTATGTAAGTTACATTAGAACTGGTTTGCTCACATTTTATGCACCTTTTAATTTGCAGGGACTTTTTTAACATGTTTGGCTGCTTACTTGAACCAGCAACTGTGAGTTCCTTTTTGTTTTATTGTTTATTATTTTGTTCTCTTCTTTGGGTCGCTTTACGTTTTCTATTCATATTTTTTTTTATGCTCACCAAGAGCTTTATATGCCCACATCTGCATATTGTTGATCTTTTACTTCTTTTTTCACAAGCTCTTATTCTGTGTAATGTGTTCTGAAAGAGAAAAATGACCTGTATTTATGCAGTTTAGTCTAATTTTAATTGTAGCCTTTTATGATAGACATGAAAGTTTCATCTCAAATTTGTTTCACTGTATAGATTCGAAGGCTTCTTCTAGTATGCAAACCTGTATTTCCCATAATCTGATTTTTTCTTTTCTTGGTTAAACCAAGCAATCTTTTTATAGCTATTTGGGAGTTGGATATGAACTTATTAAGTATTGCTGAAATTAGATATATTATGAACTGAACTTATAGAGAGTAAAATACATATAAAACAATGGTTCTAAAATTGCTGTGTCAAGCGTAGAAGGGCTATTATATACGGTAGCTGCATTGTATTGTTTTTCTAGGGTGGCTCCGTCATATTTTTTTGTACAATTTATATTTACGTGAATGATAGCTGGTATTTAGACTACTTCAAAGTCTGTTCAAACCAGACAATTCGAATTGTATTTATTGTCAATAAATGAGAATGCTTGTAACTAACTCTTGTAACAATTGTGCTTAATTATGCCCTTATCTAATTAGGGCTTGTTTAGTTCAGCTTAAATTCAATTCAGTTCAGCTCAGCTTAGCTCAGCTTAGTTTAGTTCAGTTCTATTAAGTTTAGTTAAGTTCCGTTCTTTTTAGTTCAACTCTCAATTTCCTTCTCTTATAAAATATTACTTTCAGCTGTATTCAGTTAAGTTCAGTTCAATTAAGTTCAGTTTTGTTCAGTTCAGCTATATTCAGCTAAAGTAAACGAGCCCTTAGTGGCAAAAAAGTTCAAATAAATGATATCACATTCTAGACTGAGTGATAATTTTTGAGGTGTGAAAGTAATATTCTTGCAACAAGTCTCATGTTATTAAATAAGCCAAACCATATTGTTTCAGAGTTGTCAATTCAAGTTCATAATAAGACAGAAGTGATGTGTGAATTTATATAATCCAAATACCCAGTAAACATAGCAATATCATATCTAATAATGCAAAAACATGGCAAACATCCTAATTCAAACCAAATCACAGAATTGTATATTGATCATGAATAAATCTAGAACAAAATATGAGAATCACTTGATATGCTAAACAGCTTCAAGGATGATGACCTTTTATTCTACCTCTTTGCAACCCTCATCACCTTCATGCTCCAACTAGAGTATGGGAATGCTTGCATACCTAAAATAGGATTGGAGGTTGGGGTTTATACACTAATTATGATAAAATTCCAAAGCATGTTCATTCCCATCACTTGCTACTTTTGTGAACTCATGATTTTCACTATTTTTTCCTTTCTTCTGCTCTTGTGCATTTGATTATTATTGGGCTCAAGAATGGAAGGCTTGGTACCTCATTCCATTGTTTCTCCTTGCTAATGTCAGCTACTAGTTTATTGAAGGAAATTGAAGAGCTCCCATGTGCTATGGCCTTAATATAAGAGCTGATGCATATAATTATAGCTGTTTTCCTTGTTAGAACTTTAGTAGCTATATTATTACTTTAGGTATTTGCCTATTGGTTTCTAAGCGTTCACTATAAATGATTCTATTTTATTCTCTGCTACTTTAAAGTGCCGAATAATTTTCAGTAAATAATTAGTTTAATTTGGTTATTAGGGGTTTGGATTTTTTTATCAATTGTCATCTTTTATCTGCAAGGATAAATTTTAATTAGTTAGAGTTTTTTTTTTTTTATTTCCCGGAAGATGATCACCTTTAGTTTCTTAGCCTAGTATGTAAAATCTTTGTTATCATAGAATATGCTATGATTTAATCTTTTAGGATTGTAAGCCTATAGATAGGCTATTGGAGTCACTAACAAAAATCAGTTTGTGTTATTTTGTCTGAATTTTCTTGAGCTTTGAGATAGCTTTTGAGAAAAGGGTTGTTAATTCTTCATGAATGCAAATTAGCAGCTTTGAATTGAGTTTTCAAGCTATTCCACTCATAGATTCCTTTAAAAATCCATAATTCAGGAAAATTCCAAAATTCAAAATAAGCATGAGCTATTAAGGGGGTTATACGATCATAAGTGAGTCTTTAACTATAGAAACGTAAATCTTGGTTGACCTTATATTCATATTGGTGTAGAATTGAATGATTGTCATTGAGCAAACTTAGTATGCTCATTGCTTACTTGTGGGTTAAACATATTTGTGAAGGATATGTATGATCAAATATCATTTTATGCTTAGAGCTTAATTACAAATTGAACATTTTGTGTACTAGTTATTCCTACACCATGCAATCTTGAGTAGCTTACACCTCAAAGACAGGCTCTGTTACATTGCATAATAGCATGGAGATTTAGTTGTTTGTAACAACTTCAAGCTCAAAGTGTTATGGATGGTAAATGCTTGATTATTTGTGAATGTAAATTGGAGTTTTAAGCTCCTAATATTAATAAACTATTAGAAGTTAATCTGTTTTGCACGTTTATGTAAATATTCATAGGCTAATCGTAAGGAAGTTTCATCTCCTTGAACTTATTTAATTCTGATCAATACACGCCTAGGCGCACCTCGCCCCTAAGCTTTGGGAAATACGTTTTAGCTAGGTGAGACTCGGTTACCTACAAAAGGCGCCAGGGCACCTTTGATAAGAGGCACACCTTTGCGCCTTAACGAAAATTAAATGTAAGTTGTAAATTAAAGAATGTTGGAAATTTTTTTTTCAAATTGACACTACCTTAGCTTCACATATATCATTACTAAAATTATTAAGGATCTTTTTAATTGATATTGTACACAATCAAATCAATAAATAATTTGAAATAAATAAATAAATACATGCGCCTCACCTACAAAGGTGAGCGCCTTCGCTGTGCCCTCTGCGCCTAGGATCCAGGGACCATTTGCGCCATGGCGCGCCTTTTAAAACTAAGAGCTCAATCATCAATAAGGTTCTTTTTTTTGGATATAGTCAATATATGGTATATTGGTATTATCTTTCTTTGAGAGGTATGAGTATGACTATTGTCTCCATTCACGATGGTGTATGTTCTTGTTATGGTTGCTAATTGGGTGAGTCGAGTCCATGCTGCTTGACTCAAGCTCAATAAAGTTTGATTGTACAGCTTAAGCTCATTAAAACTCGATTGGCGGCTCAAGCTCGACCTCATTAAGCCTAATGTCATGCTCAAAGTTTCTGCTTGTGTTTCGTTTTTATAAATTTTGATTATAGGTTAATTTACTATTCTGGGCTAGGTTGCACTAAGTCGGGAACGGGTTCGAAAACGAATACGGGGACGGAAAACGACAAAATCTAAAAGAATAATGTTAATGGGTACGGCCAATTACAACATGAAGAATCTGAATCGTCCCCAGTACAGGGACGAATCAGGTTCGGGGACGGCTACCCATATGAAATACCCATGCTAATATAGATTCTGTGATACTATAAATTTAAGTCATTAGGGTGATTAGAAGTTTGGACAGTCTTCCAACTTTAATCGCGAGTATGAATTTTTCCAAAATAGTCCCAACTTGTGTGGTTTTCTTCCCTTATTGGTCTCAACTAACTGGGAACCTCTTTAGCAGCGGGGTCCAAATTTAAATTTCTCCTTTAATTTAGTTATTATCTCTACTACATACTTCTTTGAGATTTTTTTTTTTTGTGTTTTTTTTTAATTATATTATTGTAATTATTTTCAATTTTTTTAAATTTTTTTTAAATAATTCTTTATGTGATTTCTTTACTTTTGTTAACGATTTGTGTTGGCTGATGGTTCACTTTACATTGTGCAGCTTCCTACACAATTTTATATGGCCTTGGTAAGCACATTTTTTTAAAAAAAACAATGAAGTATAACAATTATTTGCCTTGCTACTCTGTCTTTGTGTATTTAACTTTAGATATTATCCCTTGCAGTTGTACACAATGACAACTGTGACTCTTACGTTGCAATCATTATATTATGGTCACATCTATCCTCGATTGAAGCGGAACATGCAATCTCATAAGGTTTGTTCTTTTGCATCTTGCATATGTTATTTATGATTATGTTAGAAATACCTTGAGGTTATAAAATCTTTGATCTGTTGAAATGACAAACAACCATGTGTTTGAGGAGATCGTCCTCTTGGTTAATATAACAGGTCTTTTAGTCTAAAATGATTTTACTTACTTTGGCTTTGAAGTTGACCGGTGATTGAGAACTTTTTGGATGAAATACTGCATTCTATCATTTTTTATGTCTAAATATTCAATGCAACAACAAATTTCTGCCACTTTCATCTTGTGAACATGTCAATACTTCCAAGTCCACATTTCTTACCATATAACATAAAGCACCTTGATTTATGTGTCTTGATTTTTGTAACAGAAAAGTTGCCTAATCAAGTATTTGTTGCCATTTTTGCCTTTAACTGTCAAATTTACCTATAATTCTAATGGAAGTAACAATTTTTTGCTTTATTAGGTCATTTTTGAAAGTAGGATAATAACAGAGGGTTACTAATGAGATTAAAAAGAATTCAGCGTTGACATTGAGAAACTTAAAAAGCACATTAACAATGAGAATTTCCTTTATTAAAATGCAACAAGATTTTAGGCGATCCTGTCGTTATGTACCGGAATTGCTTGGTTCAAGAGATATATCTCGCCAATACCACATTGAAAATTTTCTGTATATGCCTTGTTTCTTTTGTGAAGATAATGAAGAGATTAAAATATAACTTTGAAAGAATATAAGAAAAAAGTATCAATATCATAGAAAGCAAAAAAGAAAGAAAAGAGAGAAAGAGATGGAGAATTACTACCGAAGTATTTCTTGATGCATTTCAGTTGTCCAACACTTTGTCTACTACTTTTTTCACATTATGTACTTCCACTTCTTTTTTACTTCACTATTTCTTTTTAAATTTATATTACCCCCTCATTTTTTAAAAAAAAATTTATGTATTTTTTCATGCTCTTTTTATAAGGAATGGGGTGAGGGGGTTGCTTCCATGGAGGCCAAAAAGTGGGATAATCGACTAAGATGATTTTTTCATGTATAATGGAAAACGCATAATGCACCAGTAACATGGCTTGAAAAGTGAAGAAGAGGAAACAAGGTGAGGGTAGAGGGAGATCGAAGCAAACATGGAGGGTGGTTGTAAATCAAATGAGGTTATTGGGACTACAGGAAAATTTCGTGGTGGATAGGGAATATTTAGTGGTAGATGGGGAAGATTGGAGAAGGAAGATCTATGTATATTTGATTCATGTTTAGCCGACGCCAAATTTTTTTGGAATAAGGCTTTAATATTGTTGTAGTGATTATTTTTGTTGCACTTTCTATAGAGTACAAAATATAAAAAACTTTATAAGAGAAATGTTTAACTATTTTTTTAGGAAAAATTCATATGAATAATCCCAACTATTGGAGGTCTTCCAATATTAATCAAACTATTAGTTATTACAGTATAATCTAAACTTTGGGGTTGTTTTATGATATTAGTCCATTGACTTAGTTAAGCTATTGTAATTGGTCACCAGTTCAAAAAGTATTCGTTATCTTTCCTCTTTCCCTATTTATTGTACTTGAATATATCTTTCTCCCTTTCTACGAAGGAAATCAGAGCTAGTCAAAAGTTAAAATGGACTAATATCATTAAACTACCCCATAGTGTGGATTATAGTGTAATAAACTATAGTTGGGATTAATATTTGAAGACCTCCAATAGTTGGGATTATTCATATGAATTTTTCCTTTTTCTTATATCGTACTAATAGTAGAAGTTCAAAATCTTAAAGTGAGTAAAACCTTTTATCAATAATGTAAATCAATTTAATAAAAAAGGATGAGAACACTTAGATATAGAAGTTCGTGTGCAACAACCGTGAGGTGATTTGCCATGAGTGCATCTATTTGGCCACCACAACATCGTGACCGTAACCACGATTGCAACCGAAACCACATTCTTAAAACATGTTGCACGAATCTAGGAGGATTCCTTATCTTCCCCCTATGAGGTGTGTTTATTAGTTGAATTGGGTTAGTGGGCTAGATTAGGGCCCTACTTAAGGTCTATTTATTTTAGTACCCCCCAACATACACCCCCCCCCCACCCCCCCAAAAAAAAACCCAGTTACACACGCACGCACACACACGCACACACTCTCTTATATATTGTTGCTTTTTTTTTTTGGCATTATTTACATGCATGCATACGCATATGCACATATACATTTATTTATGTACATATATGTAGATATGTATGTATGGATTTGCATGCATTTATTAAAAAAAGGGTGAAAAGGGTGTATGTATTTATGTGTGTATGCATGAGTGTGTAGATGGATTATTTAGAATTAGAAAATGAGAAAAAACCAAAAAAATTAATTGATTGAGACTACTTACTAATCCCATGTGGCCACTTAGACATACACATGCCCAGATACGTACACATATCATGATTTTCCTTAGGGTAAGCATTAGTGCAGCAGTTGCAATTTTGTATTATGAATTAAGTTGTTTCGTATATTACGTAGGTGCGCCCGAGGAAGGGAAGGTTGTGTACATATTGACTTTTCTTGGGATATACATTGGGATGGTTGTGTACATACTCATGCTATGCTCTATGTTCCTAATTTCCAGCTTAGTCATTGTGGACATTTAGCTTTTCATCATCTTATCTTTCCTGTTATTTTGTCATATGTAGATCTGTAATACTACGTCCTAAAAACTTGCTTTTTGACCGAGTTGTCTATCTTTGATACAAGTCTACAACTCTTGTGAAAGGAAATATATAGCCAATATAGGGTGAATATTAAATTTTATCCTAGCGTGCAGGTTGCAATGCCTAATCAGTTGGAGGTGGCAGGAGAGTATATTGTGGATCAAAACTGCGATGGTGAAAAAATTATTAATGGAAGTAGTGGACGTGTACCTATTTCCAGTGTGGTTCAGAGTGGCGCTACAAAGAGTTCACCTATTCCACTAATGGATAATCATTCTACAAGACAAGATTCCTGCTACATGTAATTTTTTTTTTAATCTAATTTTCAAGATTTTTGATAGGTATGCTGGGTGACTTGTTAGATACTAGATAGCATAAATATTTCATTGAGGTAGCCATACCCGTATCGAAAACCGATACGATACCGATATTTCTAGGACACCTGATACTCTACTCAATTTTAACATTATTTACTTATTTATTGGTAAGTGTGAAGTATTATATACCAAAGGAGAAAATTGTTACATCCTACCCTAAGTGCGTGATACAAAGCCACCACCAGAATGAATTGCAATTGCTCTTAGGGACAGGCCCCTAAAATCATAACAATCATCCAGCCTTGCAAAGGAAACCTAAGTACAAAGCCACACAATCACACAATCAGGGGGACTAATGCCAGAATCATCCACCAGAATTAATTGCAATAGCTCTTATGCCATTATCACACAGAGCTAATGTACTAAATCCATTTAGGGGGACTCCCCCTAATGGTTACAATAAGGTTATCAACCAAAATCAATGTGCAAGCCTAAATAAAAACCTAGGCTAACATACATTATAAATCATGGTCAAAGAGGAATCCTCTTCCCCCTTAGCTTCCTCGTGGTGATATTGAGGTAAGACGAGTATCAATTGAGGGGCTAGTCTCTCTTGGTTGCTTGGCCGTTCCATCATCACTATTCGAGTGCTTCTTCTTCTTGCCTTCATTCCCAGGAGCTTGCAACTGCTCTGAACACACGTGCTGCTGACTGCAATGCTGAGTGTGGACCTGCTGCTGCTGCTCCAAAGGTGTGCAGGCTTGTACAGCCCCTGCACTCTCCAAGAACTCTCCTTGCTGCCCCAACAGCTCTGCCTTCCTATTCTGAAGCTGTATTTGCTGTTGCTGCTCACTCCGCCCAGCAGCCTGTTCCTCCTGCTGCTGTGATGCCACTGCCGTGGTGGTGGCAGCTCTTCTTCTACCCAGATCATCCCTTAGTATAGGTGAGGGCACTACCCTCGGTGGCTTTAAGGCCACACCAACAGCAGCCCCCTCTCCTGCCCCCTGCACATCCTCTTCTTTTTTGAGCTTCTTCCTTTTGTTTTTTTTTCTTCTTTGGAGCCCAAACTCTTTCCCCCTTTTCTTCTTCTTCTTTGGGACATCAAGTTTATGCTCACAATTATGGCCAACTTGGTAACATTTAGAGCAAAAATGGGGCACCCATTCAAAAATAACCCGTTGCTCAAAAGCTACACCATTAACCCCTACGCCCTACCACCATGATTGTAGTGTCCAAAGGCCTAGTGACATCAATCACAATTAGCATCCTGGCATATGAAATCCGCAATTGATTGCTTGTACTCCTGTCTGAATATAATGGCACCCCCAATGCACTCCCTAGTCTGCTAAGAGAGTTCTCAGACCAACAAGGGAGTGGCAAATTGGGGATCCTAACCCAAACCGGCACACATGACACATCTATTCATTTCAGCTTGGAAATCAAACCGACCTTCCATTGTTTCACCACAACAGGTTTCCCAGAAAAATTATATGGACCATTGCACACAATTTTATCAATCATATTAGCATTAAACCTTAAAATGAATAAACCCTCATTGTGGAAGAAGATGCTTGAATCAGCCATCTTTCCCCAATGATGGTTAACAAAAGAGCTAACGGCATTATAGCTCGGTTTCATTCCGATAACATAGAACACAAGTGCAAATTTCCATTTCTCAGATTCAACATTCAATTCGGGGGTTTGAAGTTGAACAAATTTTTTCCCGTCTTTGATAACCGGGGAGAAAAATCCCAACTTCTTGCCTCTCGAATTAATGGCAGCTCTACTCAAATTAATGTTTGGAACAAAATTACCTGGACCACCATTAGAATGAGCAGGTTGTTGCTGCTGCCTTGTCACCTCTTGCACTGTAGCAGCTCCGGCATCCTCCATTGCTGAGTTATGAGAGAGCCTAGCACTAACATCCCCCACCATCCAGCTTATAGAAGTCGTACCTTCATCTCCGAGCAGGTCTGAGATTTTCGAATTGCTACAGTAATTACGAGGGTTTCGCACATTTGAAGCAGCTGCACCAGCTCTCCCTTAACTCACCGAGGTGGAAGGAGAGCTGGCACCTTTAGTCTCCTTGGGCGAGCTGGTGGTGGCTGAGATACCCCTCGAGGGAGCCATTGCCATAGATGCACCTTGTTCAGCTCCATCACCCTTAGAACTACTCACCGAGCTTCTAGTGCCATCATCTCTCTTGGATGCTTGGCTATATTTGAGATTAGGATTGGAATTCACTTTAGAGTTTAGACTTACCTAATCTTTTTCATTTTTTCACGTGCTTGTTAAAAGATTTTTCTTATCTTATTAATTATTAGAATAAAGTAATACAAATGATATTGAAAATTTAATAAAAATTTCTTAAATTTTAAAGTATTTAATAATATATGTATCTCATACCATATCCTATATTTTAAAAACCAATGTATTCTGTACCCGTTTCACACATGTTTTTGTTTCAGTACCAGTATTCATGCAATTTAGGTTAGGTAGCACATATGCTTCATTGAGGTAGTCGTACCCATATCGGATAACAATGCAATGCAGCTACTTTTAGGATATCCAATACTCTACTCCATTTTAACATTATTGTTTTGAGATGTTTTTATTGTTTTACACTTTAAACTTACCCAATCCTTTTCACATCTTCATATGCTTTTAAAATTTTTTTTTTTTATTGTAATCTCTCTTTACTTGATTGTAGGCATGAGCTTAATCTGTCGAAGTCCCTGAAATAATTTGACAGCAATGACAAGTTTCCAAATTTTTCACTCTTTCACATTGTGAATGTGAATTGAATTAAGATGGCTCATCAAATTATTTGTCCTTAATCAGTTTGGTGTACTGGCTAGTTGTGTATTGGGAATAACTGAATGTGTTGATTAGAAACAAACCTCTCAATTTTCACAGGTGTAGGGCCACATGTTATTTAATCTCCTAGGTTTTATCATTGAAACCCATTGTGTCATTTATTTTTGCAATTAGTAATAGTTAAAGACCATTATGTGCAGAAAGCTTGGTTGTAAAAGGCTACAGAATATATTTTCTCAAGTTTATTCCACTTAGATGTTTCTTGTATTTAATCAATTCAGATCGGCAAGATCTTTATCTGTGAGTCATACTCCAACAAGGTCATCTGTGGCCCCATGGAGTGATCTTACGACTGTGGCTGCCGAGGATCCTATTCAAGAGCCCTTACTTGGCAGATCCTTGCCAACAAGGCCAGAGCATCAGCGAAAATCAAAAAATCTTTTGTGTATTGTGAGCTTCTAACCTGCATTTTTGTTTTATGCTAATAAATAATAATGATCTTCTTAATGACATGTGTTGTAGCAAATATCTTAATTTTTTGTCCAGATGCCTGCTGTGTTATTCATTCTTGGGACCCTGAATATCTCCTCTTCAAGAGAGACCAGGATGAGTCTAGCTGTTGGAATTTCGAACAGAAAGCTTTTGCAGGCAAGATAATACCTTTGTAGAAATTCTTGTTACTCTATTGCATAATTTGCTACTAGTGTGGATATTCAATGGTGGATTGGACATGTTCAATCTAAGATTTTTTTGCATACATATATATTAATGAGCTTGTAGCCAATCTGCCAGTGTCAGCTAATATGTTTGCAAATAATAGGATTTTTTGTCACTACATAATAAAACTAACTTTTTAAAATTCCAGCCTAATAAACTTATTTTTGTGAATTACTACTTGTTGACTCTAATTTAAATAGAATTTGCTACCAAGTCCCAAATTTTTAGTGAAACATTCTGGAGAATGACCTCATTATAGAATTCATTAAATTCATAAATGATATTTAAATTCAAATATTTTATTTTATCAATCTACTCCTTGAGAACAAATATGGGGAATTTTCACCGGAATGACGCCATTTGTAGGGAATTTTCTAATTCTACTTAAGTTAGTGTTATTAGGTTTAATTCACATAAAAAATTAATAATTAGGCTGCAAATTTCAAAAAGGTCCTTTATTAGGTAGTAAGTGAAAAATTCCAGATAATAGTACCCAATCTTGCTTAGGTATGACAGAAATTGTCTGTGTCCTATTTTCTCATGCTTTTGTCTTTGAATTTTCAGTAGACCTTACGGTAGTTTACTGTACTTTTTGAACCTTGCATGAGCCTTTTTACAAATCTGACTGCCTTTTTACTAATCTGACCTTAATTCAGTTGAGAATCAAACTTGGCTGGCCAATTGCCTTCCTCTTGAATTATTGAAAATTATTTGTATTTTTCAAAGCTTATTTGAACATGGAAGAACATGCAACTTAGTTTTCCCTTTCCTTGTTTTTTTTTTCTTTTATTTTTAAGTGAGGTGGAAAATAAAAACAGAGCTGAGTCATAAATAGCTTTGCTTTATTAGTTCAGAATGTATCCCACCAAAATAACATTAAATACCCTTGGAAAGTTAAAATTTACAATTATAAACTTCAAATCTGTAGGACCTTGTTTACCTTTATCTGAACTTTTTAAAAAGATTGTTGTTGTTGTTATTATTATTATTTTGTAATGTATTGGGGGAAAAGGCTTTATTGATATGACAGGTGAGACAGCCGGAGAGATGTATTTGAAAAACTTTGTTGAGAATTTGAGATAGAGGGAGTTGCTTTCTGGTTAGAATGATGATGGGTTTTACAGGTCAATGTTCAGCATAAGATGGCATCAGATACTGGTGGAGGCCTAGGTACATACATGGGTTGGGCTATGGCAGCTATATACATAGGTGGGCGGCTTCCACAGATTAGCTTAAATGTAAGTTTTTTCTGTTTTAAGTTTTGCTTGCTTTCTCAGTTCATTAGTATGCAGAAAATCATTGCTGTAGATATTTAGTAGTCAAGTAGATAATAATAGTATGTTAACAAATAACATAATATTATACCACATTGAAATACTTTTGAAACTCCAAAAATTAAAGAATACTATTTTGGATTCTAGATTCTATTATAATCCCTCCGCTCCACATTGATCTCTTTTTTCCATATAATGCAATTCCATATTGTTCTTCCATCTTTTGCCTTCTTAGTTGAACAATAAATTTTCTCTTCTTGTCCTTTCTTATCCTATCCTATTTGTCGAATGTATTAATTTTTGGACTCTGATAACTATATTTGGTGGTGGGGACGGCTGGTTTGGGTCGGGGACGTTTCGGGGACGGGAACTAGGTGATGTTGCCGTCCCCAAAGGCTGCTGCTCTTATTTTTGGGAAAAAAAAAAGTTTCTGTAATGGAAAGATGGAGAAAGGGTGAGCCTTTTTTAAAGGCCACATTGAAAAAGAAAGAAAGAATATGAAAAACTAAAGTTTGAAATTCTCAAAATTAAGTTGGGGATTAGGGTTTGAGAACACCTCACGCATCTTTGTTCTCACTCGACCAACTCGCAACCTTCGAGTCTACGAGTGCACCGCCATCGCCTCTGCGTCGCCTAGCCACCACTGGTCAGCCACCAACCCACCACTGGTCAGCCACCACGGCACCAACCCACCACCAGATTCTTTTTTTTCTTCTCTTTATTTTGTTCGACTTTGAAGTGTTAAACTGTTTTTTTTTTTTTGCCTTTCTTTTCTTCTCTCACTGTTAAAAACAGATTCTTTTCTTCTATGAGGGGTATTGTTTTTATTCAAATGCTTATAGTACTCCCATGTGGGTTCACTGTTTCTATGAAGAGTTATTTTTTCTGATTTTTCTTTTCAGCTCCCCATGTGGATTCACTGTTTTTTACTTTATTACATGCTTAGCTGTTGCCTTTGTTTTTTGTTGAGTAAAACTGAAACCCATTTCTTTTTTACTTTATACTCCATATTATTTTTATTTTTTTTAGACATGTAATTCATTTTTTAAGGTTTATTTGTAATTCATTTTTTGAGGTTTATTTGTAATTCATAAAATATTTTATTTATTTATATTCTTAGTTTTAAAAGGCGCGCCTAGGCGCAAGGCGCTTCAAGGCGTTAGCATTTGGGCTTTTTTTAGGCGAGGCGCAAGGACCCCTTGGAGGCGCTAGAAAGGCGCGCCTATTTGCGCCTTTTGGGGAGGCGCAAGGCGCAAGAAAGGCGCGCCTTTTGGGGGTGAGGCGCACATCAGGCTTTTTTAAAATACAAATAGGTTTTATTAGGTCATGTGAAGCATTTAAATAAATTAAAAAAAAAAGAAGAGAGAGAAGTATAAGAAAGGATCCACATTTTGAAAGGAGAGAAGAAGTAGAGAAGCAAACCCTAAGGGCTCGTTTACATTAGCTGAATAGAGCTGAACTGAACTGAACTGAATAGAAGTGTATTAATTGAACTAAATAGAGATGAATTGAATAAAGATTAACTGAACTGAACTGAACTGAATATAATCTGAAGTAAACAAGTCCTAAGTCCCTACTTGTTGCTACCATCATCACCCAGCCCGCCGCCGAGGCTACCATCATCACTGTCGGTCACTGAAAAGTTTCTCTCTCTCTTTTTTTTCCTTTTTCCTTTCTTCCTCTTCTCTTGTCTTCGTCTCTTTGAAATTGCTCTGATTTTTTCCTTCTATTTTCCTTTCTACCCTTCTTTTGCCTTCTACCTGTTGTTCTATGGGTTAAATGATGACAATGATGACGAAGTGGAGGACATTGGTGGAGATGAAGATTACTTGGGAGATGAGGATGACAATGAGTATAGTGATGGTGACGACTGATGATTATGATTTCGATTAGGATTGTTCTAGTACTTTAGGCAAAAAAAATGAGCTTGGAGAACCAAGTTTGCTTATCTTTCCCTTTTTACTTTTCATTATGTCATGTTTTAGTCTTTTGTCGCCTTTTTAAATATGAATTATACTTTGTTATGTCATTTATGCATTTATAATGAGTATATGTTTTTTGAGTACAAATATATGATCTAGTTTTCAAAAATGAAAGTTTTAGAAAATTTAGCGTGCCTCACCACCTAAAGGCGCGCGTCTTCGCCTTGCGCCTTTTAAAACTAAGTTTATATTTTTTTGTCGTCCCCAAGCCGTACCCGTTTTTAGAATTTTTGGTTTTGCTGTTTTCTGTCCCCGTCCCCGTACCCGTTTTTGACCCCGAATCCGACTCCGTGCAACTTAGGAAATGGGCTTTAGCTAGGCGAGGCTCAGCCACTTTGAAACGCCCGAGCCTCGTATGCCTTAGAGACGTTAGAGTGCTTGTGGTGAGGTACACTTTTGCATCTTAAGGAAAATAGCTTAGATTTAATTTATAAGTTGAAGAATGATTGAAATTTTTTTCTATTTAAGACTACCTTAGCTTTACGTATATCATTACTAAAATTATTAGGGATCTTTTAAGTTATTATTAGATAAAATCAAAGAAAAAATAGTTTGAAATAAGTACATGCGGCTCGCCTACAAAAGGTGTGCGCATTTGACTTGTGCCTCGCGCCTAGGCTCCAGGGAACATTTGCAGCTTGGTGCGCCTTGCGCTTTTTAAAACTAAGATTAATTTTTATTTATTCTTCATACCTGCTATTATTGTTTTTAGTATTATACTAATAAAGTTCTAGCCATTAATCTTCTTCTTCTTCTTGTGCTGCACCTGAATCCCAAAGTGATGGCACGAGGACTTCCCAAAAGGTCATCCATCCTAGTACTAAACTCGGCCACCACGGGGTCGGTGGGGTTGGCGGCATGGCAACACAAGGACTTTCCAGGAGGTCACCTATCCTAGTACTATTCTCGTCCAATAATGCGCATAGATGTGACATATTTTTACGCTGGCTGTCACAGGCCTACCACAACCTTCCTCCTTTATCCAAGGTTAGGACCGGCAGCGGGAAACCCCACTAGCGGAGTTAGTTCTAGCCATTAATGTCATATTAAAATTAATGACAAATATATCTCAATGTGGATATAAATTTCTTTGAACATACAATGTGTAACAATTTATGTCTTTTAAATAATTCTGAACAATTAAATTACATATATTAATATTGAATTAACTTCTGATATAATATTGTATAAAAATGTAACAAGTGAACAATAAAATTGTTAGCTCAATTTTTTTTATTAAAAATAATATATTGCACATATTTATTAAAAAATTGATTAATAAATTGATTCAATATCGTATCCAATCAAGACGAATTTTGATCCAACCATCCGATCCGAACTTATGATATTGGAAGTTAGCCAATTTGAAACCGTTAGATCCAAATTCAGTTTGAAACTTGTATCCGAAAATTGATCCGATCCGAAAGGCGTGAAGCTAAGAACAAAATATGAATCCGTATATAAATCGGTTCTAAATGGTCTGATTTAAATCAGATCCGATTGCCAGGTCTAAATCCAAGTGGTGTCAAGTTTGACCCTCATAATGTAAATAGCACCATCAAATCACCTAAATTTTGATCGTGTTATTTATCTCTAAATCAATTTTTTTTAATCCTTATTCACTAAGTACCAAATATGGCAATATAAGAATTTTTATCAAGGCCATATTGCTCAATCCAAAAACTAGCATCTATTGCTTACAAATAGATACATATAACCCAACTTATGGTATGCGACTATGCGAGTAATATTAAGCTACAACTTGTGAATTGTGATGTGGAACAAACTATTTTTTTTTTGTTAGGCCTCATAGAATTCTATTGCTGTAATCAGCTTACAATAATCTCCAAATCAGCATCTTGTTGAAGTCAAATACTTGTATTGATATCTTCTTCCTTTACCTTGCAGATTAGAAGAGGTCATGTTGAGGTGAGTACCATCTATGAATGGCTTATCTTATATTCATCCTGGTGCAAACAACTGATCAACAACTTTGTGCTGTTTTCTACTTTTGTTGGCTGGATGAACAGGGACTTAATCCACTTATGTTCGTGTTTGCATTACTGGGAAACTTGACCTATGTAGCCAGGTATTGTCCAAAGAAAACCTAGTATAAGTTGTTCCTTTTTCTTTTTTTTATAGAGATGCAGGATGTTTATTCTCTTTGTTCAGCACCTATGAAGATGATAAGGTGTTGTCATGCTTAATTAGTTTACTTAAATTGGCTACGTCATCCAGTTGAATCTTTTATCCATCTTACTGTTTGCTATTGGCTATGAAATGCATGGTCAGATAGCATTTTTAAGGTCTGCCCACTTCAGTAATACTAACAAGTCATATTGGAATATACCCTGGTTGTGTAAATGTTAACCTGAACAAGTGAACAACATTGCCTAACAAGTCATATTGAAGCACAAAACTTGAATTGCAGAATCTAACCCCAACTAAAAAGCCTCATTAACTATCAATGTTTGTTACAGTACTGCTCACTTGGACAAGTTATACTTATCGCAAGACCTGGTCACTATTGTCCACGCTGATAATTGTTTTCCGTGCCGACACCCCAAAGCATGGAAGTACCAAACAATGAGTTAGGGTCACTTTTCAACTTAAATCATTCTCAGGGTGGTCACTATTAACCTTAGATTTAAAATATGCTTTACTTGGGAAACTGTAGGTTTGTGCATTGCTATATCAGGATCTCTTTTTAACTTCAGTAGGTTTCTTTTAACAATGCTGGAATTTTTGCTTATGGAAAGTTTACATTTCATGCAGTATACTAGTTAATAGCCTGGATTGGTCGATGCTAAGGCCAAACATGCCGTGGCTGGTGGATGCAGGAGGTTGTGTACTTCTTGATACTTTTGTATCCTTCTAAAAGTTAATGATATGGACTTGCTAGATAATTTTTATCTTAAAAAAAATGCAAAGCCATTGCCATTAAAAGTATCTTATTGGCTGCTTCCCTTCATATTCCTATAATTGGCATGTTCACTTTTCTTTTCCATTCGGACACGGAGAATTGATAACAATGGTCCTAACTAGGTCGAATCTTTTATATCATATTGGTCCTACCTTTTAGGTTGTCTTCCAACAATAGTTCATCATTTAATTTTAATGTATTAAATAAGTACAGAAAAACAAAGCTATTAATTATTGATAATCGTCATAAAGAGAAAAAAAAAAGGAATACATAATCTATTTAGTAAAGTTATATACTACCATTTTAAGAAATATGCTTGACTGTTGGGACAATTATTAAGATACTCAAAAGTTGAGATTGCTCATAGAATATTGGCGGAGTGGAGACCATTGATATAATGCCATATGCATTACTTATCTATCTTGTAGATGCTGTTGTTATAATGTACAGGACTAGAAATTAAGTTTGCATTTGTTTATCACAAAGGTCTTTTATGTGAACCCACAGAACCTCACACACACACACACGACGCACGTGTGTGTGTATTGTTTTTTGCAGGAAGGTGACAAAGACCATAATATGTTACAAGGAATGCTTTGTACACAATCTTTAGAGTCTTGTCAATAAAACCTGTGTGAATATGTGCAATATATATGTTCCTTGCTAATTAGTTTTTATTTTTAAGCATGTGATCATAATAGATTATACGAGTTACCTAGGAGCTGGTTCTGTCATCTAATAACCGGTATCATAGCTTTTAAATTGCTGGTAACAGCTGTGTAATCTTTAGCAAGTGAATAAATCATCAATTGCTGGGATTGTTTTAGACTGGTGAGTGATGAGTGAGTGAGTATATGAAACAAACATCATTTAGAATTTGTCATGTTTTGATTTTTCCTCAACCTCTTCAATTAGATACTGCTTCAGTTCATATATTTTCGATATAGGCGATCTTACCATCTTGTGGCCAAACATGGAGGAGACAAACATCCAGCATTGAGTTAGTCTGATGTTACAGGTAGGTAGGTCTCTTGGCTATTTCTTATCTTTTCAAAACTTTAAATAGCATTGTTGTCATAATGAGATGTGAAGAAGAATATTAATGCAAGTAAAGTAAAGATTAACCATCAGGATAATGAACTCAAAGATTTTTTTTTTTCCCCAAATAATATGTTGAATACGTCTACAAGTAGAAAAGAAAAGTTTCATTTATTTGAAGATTTTTGAAGAACTTGGAGAATTTTGTACAAGTTAGGTTACAAAAGAAATGTTCTCATTTTTTAAAAACATATTTCGCTTAAAAATAAAAATTGTGATTTACCCTCTACTACTATAGTACTATCTACATATTTTTTCTATCCTTTTTGTTAAACTACTAATGGACTTGTGTTGTTATTTTGTTTCAGCAATGCTCCAACTTCTTTGCCTTCATTCAAGGTTTGATGATGTGGTTTCGATTGTGATATAGCACTGTCACAAGCAATTGAAATGATGCACTTATCACAACTTACGTCACATGAGTTGTGGCACTATAGGGAAATGATCGTTTTTTCATGGTTTTTTTCACTGGTTATGTCACATAAGTTGTGGCACAATTTTGTTTTCTTTTTTTTTTTTTTAAAAAAAAAAATTTCTAGTAGTTAATAAACTTAATATTAAAAAAAAAAAAAAAATTCAACCGTGTATCTTTTACACTTTTAGTAGTTTATTAAACTGTATAACGTCACATATAGTGAATGATGTTGATTGGTATTCCAGCTTAGCTCTACTTCTACTAATTGCGCTTTTACTTCTTTTTTTCAATCATGAAATAAAACGTGCAATAAGAATAAAATTGTTATTATTGTACCTTCTGTTTGGGCAACTAGCCCAATCGTTATCACAAAATGAATGGAGTGGTGCCTTAGACTTATTAGCAATTAGAGGTGTTAAAGTGAGTTCCATATGTTTGATGGTACCTTTTAAACTGTAGTTGGCTTACACATGTTAGTGCAATGGATTTTTTTCAGATTCATTTCTGGCTTTTTACTTGCAAATTTCGGTCTAGCTTGAAGTTGGCTCGAAATGCCCGCTAGGCCAACATCTAATGGCAAGCTTTGGATGCCATAAATTGGCCCCAATCTTGGCTCGTCTAGGTTGGCCCATGATCACCTCTGCCTCTAATTAGGAGACTGTTTACAAACTAAAGTATCGTATCACAATATAATTGTTAATTGTCTTTTTGCACGGTGAATAATCCAATAAAAGTCACGCCTTAACAACACTGATTTATGAACCACTGCTATGGGTCTTATTTTAGGCTATATAGAGACTTAAGTGTGCACACCTTGTTGGTAGTCTCTTTGTGCAGCAAAAATAATAAAAAAAAAAATAAAAATAAAAATTGGAGCTCCAACATAAAAAGACAAAAGAGGTAAAATGGTTGCACAATATAAAACCCCTGTGAAGCCTCAAGTCCGAGACAAATATTCTCCTGTGAAGCCTAAGGGCAAGTCAAAGTAGCACCTAAACATGAATGTTAGTATTGCAAGATGCATAAGGATTCTCTTCATTTCTTTGTCTTAATTTCCTTTCATAAGATCATGACACCTCATTTAAGATTAAAATAAAAATCTAATAAAAGCCCTATTTTTCTCCCTTTGGGATATCCTCATCCATTGATTGAGGAAATGGACTCTCCATTTTCTACAAGAAATGGAGAGAATTTAGACTCATTAGAAGACCAATTGCCTTAAATAATTGGAGTATAAGAAGACCAATGCTTTTATTTTATGTATGTGAAAGCATTGGGTCAGACGGTTTGGTCTAAATATTTTGGTTAGATTACTGATCCAATTACACATATAATACAAAATCATTACCATAATCAACACCCAGACAACTCCACCACCATAATTTAAGGGAGAAACATAAACCGGAAGGAAGATGTTGAGACATCTTTTAACATGCTATTAAAATGAGTGTTTGCCTTAGGATTTTATCTTGTATTGTACTCCCTCTTCTTCTTTTTTTAATTTACTCACTTCACTTTTTACACTTATCGAGGCAAAACTTTAAAGATTAATATCGTTAATTGTGTGTTTGTAAAAGTTATAAAAACTAGATATTAAAAACTACATGTTAACACAAATCCAACGAGACCCTACATGACTATGTTTTATCTTATGTATAAATCACAAACGATAGTCAAAGTATATTTTGTGAATAGTGACAAAGTCAAACTAAGTAACAAGACTATGTTTTATCTTATGTATAAATCATGTATTGTATTGAAAATGTGCTACTGGCAATTTAATGGCCCAAATGCTTAAGTAAGGTCAGCAGATAAGAAGGCCCAATGTGTTAGCATAGCCCATTTTAAAAGTTAAGCCCAAAGGAGGATCCAAAAATATCAGCCCAAAGGGAAGCCCAGCAGAAGTCACGTAATCAAGAGTCATCTGTATAGAATTTAGGCAAAACACCAAAATGGTGAGAAATATGTAATACTTGTATCCCACATTGATAGTTTACAAGAGGATGTAAAGAGATTCTTGTATAAAAGGTTTAATTTAATGATTAATGATACTTGTATCCCAAAATATGTAATGGTGAGAAATATATAAAAGGTTTAATTTGTAATCTGTCAATTAACCTTAATCTACTTGGATTAACAGCAATTTAAGTTATTATTATCTTTTGCTCATTTAATTATTCTTATATTTACTTCTGTATTTAATTCTACATTTATTATTCTTTGGAACAAAAGTTTGTAGCATAATTATTGGGTAGCCCTCTCCTTGTTTCTAAAAACCCCTTAAACATTTGGCGCCGTATGTGGGGAGTGCACGATATTATGGCAAACTTAGGAGAAAAAACTCCCGAGATTCCAAAAACCACACTAGTAAGTGTAGAAGAAGAACATGATTCGGACGAGAGGGAAGGTGATCATGACCGACCCCTTGAAGGGAGAAGACCGCACATCATGCGAGTTAGGCCGAGGCCCAAACTCACGAGGGAGATCAACCCATCTATCTCTCTCAACTCAAGGATATAATGGTCGACCTGAGGAATTCACTGGTTACGCAAGTAAAGGATATGATAGGCCAAGCCAAGAAGGCTGACTCTGGGTCATCAAGGTCGACCCAGTAGGGAGTCGACCTAGGGCCCTCAAGGCCAACCGAAGACCCAGCCAACCCCAAGGGCGGCCAAGGGAAGAAGAAGGCCTCGATCAGCTCCAAGAAGAAGAAGACTCCCTCCAAATCGACAAAGTTTGATTGGAAATACATCACTCAGCGGGTGAGGACAACCAAGGCTCCTATACCACCAAGGAGAGAGCCCCTGATTAGTGAGTCTAATCAAGTATTCAGAGATGCCCGAGAGTATCTGAAGGCAAAAACCCAAAAATCACAAAAATATTCTCAAGTCAATATATCTGATACGTCATCAACCTCAACTCTGAAGGATACCACTCATCGAAGCTCTTTCCGGACCATGTCTCGTTCAACACAAGTGCATATACCTACCCTGATGCCCAAAAGTTCGTTCAAGGCCGAGCCTTTCAGGGAGGACGAGCCTTTGAATACTCACATTCAGCAACAACACCCTCCATACCCTCATGGAGGGGTGGCTTGGAAGTCTTTATTCTCCGTCGCCATACTGACAGCCCCAAGGGCCTCAAAAGTTAAAGCACTTCACATCGAGCCTTATGATGGCACAGGTGACCTTAATGATCACTTGACCACTTATAAGCACTTGATGTATGCTCAGTCAGTGGATGACGCGACATGCTGTAAATACTTCCTGGCAACAGTAAAGGGTTTGGCCCAAAAATGGTTCAACAGTCTGCCAGATCATTGCATACAAAATTTCATTGAGCTCAGCATGGTCTTCTCACACCATTTTATGGCACACAAGCAAGAGAGAAAGACGAGCATGCATCTTGGCAAGATTGTGCAGGGGTTGAACGAGACTTTGAGGTCGTATGTCAAAAGATTTAATCTTGAAATGCTTCAGATACCAGGCCTCCCCGAGGGGTAGCCTTTGACAACTTTGTCAAAGGACTTCACCAGTCAAGGTTCAAATTTGAAATGGTAAGGAAGAAGGTCCAGACCTTGCCAGAGATCTTGATGGAGGCCGAGTCTTACATCCATGCTACTGAGATTTGTTCAGCAACAAAACTAGACAAGAAGGACGCTCCCAAGCAGGGCGAGAGCAGTCACAAGAGGGAGGATAGAAAGAGAGAGGTTTGGACAGTCAGTGATACTCGTAAGGAGCAGAAAACTCCCAAGAAGAGCCGTACTTACAAGTCGGCCTATGAGTACAACAAACGACCACACACCATCCTCCTGGAGATTAAAGATAAGTTCAAATTTGAAGCGCCTCAGCCTTTACGAGGCCCCTCCAAATACCGAAACACCAACAAGTATTGTCAGTACCATTTCCACAACCCCGCTAAAACCACCCTCCAACCACCCCTGCCAAACCAAAATCAAACCCCCCCACCACCCCAATCGACCTCCCCCAAACCCGATCGACCCCCAAACCACCGCCTACCACTACCCCCTATCCAATTGAACCCCTCCAAACCCCAATTGACCCCCCAAACCACCCCCTACTACCACCCCCGCCCAATTGAACCCCTCCAAACCTAAATCAAACCCATCCAAACCACCCCCCGCTACCACACCTACAAAATTAAACCCCTCCAATCCCCAATCAACCCCCCATACCACCCCTTGCCACCACCCCACCCAATTTAACCCCTCCAAACCTGACCCACCCCCAATCGAACCCCCAAGTGCCTGCCTAAATCACCCCAAAACCCCTAGAACCACCACAACCCACCCCCCAAACCCACGACCCCGTTCACCCGCCAGCCCCCAAAATCATCCCACAACCAAACACCCTACCCCATTGAACATCACCAACCCCATCACCTTCCTATATTTAACGAGAGAGACAAATGGCGGTACATGCAAGGCGGTGACAATGGCGATTGCGTTGGCCTATCAGTGAAGACGGAGGTGATGGTGGCTGGACAATGAAGAGGAATGAGGAGGGGAAGGAAGATGCATGGTGGTGGTGGAGTGTGAGGGATGAGAGAAGGCCGGGAGAGTGAAAATGTTTTTTTTTTTTTTTTGAATTTTAGATTTTAATTTTAATTTTTTTGATTTTAAATTTTGTTTAAAAAAGGATAGCCAATAATTTTGTGCGACGTGTCTCAGTTAACCTATTTTTACAGGATCCAACCTAGCTTGTATTTGTCTACTCGATACTAAATATATAGGTTGACCTAATAATGTATTCCCTTCTTTCATATTCTATTCATGATCATTATAATGTATGATATATTTGAGTTATTTGCTCATGCTACTTGTTTGGAGGATATAGTGGTGAAGATTCATGCTACTTGTTAATGAATTGGGAAATTTTTATATTTTAACTTGTAAGATATACAATGACGTGTTGATGAAATTAAAACATTTTATTTATAATATATAAATATTATATATATATATATATATATATATATATATATATATATATATTTACATAACTTATTGTTTACATAGATATAGATTATTATTGGATTATTTCCCCTTGTCGTCTATTGTAGTAGTTGATTTGTTGATATTATCAACAATTTTATGTAAGTGTTGAGAGTCTCAATACTATATCGTGTCCATAAAAGCGTTGAGACTGTCAACATATCGCGTCTAAAAATGTGTCAACATTCTCCACGATTGACTTTTAGACACTATGGGCATGTGTTGAGAATTAATTCCTCAACATTTTTATGTGTTGAGAAATGGCCTAAAATGTGTTGAAAAAGCATTCCTTTTGTGGTAGTGAGAAATGTGAACATATAATAATGGATATATATGTAGTAGTAAAATTGTATTTTGAAAAATTATATACACATGAAGGGTTGTTTATGGTTTGATGGCTTAGCTAGTTGCTTGTTTATTGGACATGACTATTGTTAATTTGTTCTTTATATTGGGATGTTGTGGTTTTGCAAGTTTATGTCTTTGGAGGTTGCGCTACTGATGTTGTGTGGCCTATTACAATGCTGATAGCACTTTAGGTGCTCAAATCTAATGTGTTACTGATGAGCGTTATTTCATTCCATTTTTCTTAGCCTTTTTAGTTAGTTTTTATTGTAGTTTTCTCCATTTTCCTTCCCTTTTTTTTTTTTTTTTGGTGCTTAAGGCCCCTTTCTCGATTTTTATGTGATATCCTCCATTTTTGCACTACTCTTGTGTTTTCTTCCATTATGTAGGTCCCGAGCTCGTTTCGAAACCTGAGGAAGTAAGCCAGGAAGCGCCGAGGAAAGCATATATATAAAGTTCGAAGCTCATTTTAGCTTTTAGGCGTCCAAGCGGCCTCTTCGAATTTCCATGTGCCCGCTTGGAATTTTGGCACCTACCCTTTCCTTTTGAGGTAAGGTTGAGAGGCAGAAGGCCACATTTTGTGTAATAACCCGATTTTTTAGGCATAATATTTTCTTATAATTATATTATATTTTACGTAAATTAAAAAAATTATTTATCACGGGATATTTTAGAAAATCCTTGTCGGAAATGTTTTAATTAAATTTTTAAACAGTCGTGTGTGTTAAATTTACCGATAAATAAATTTTATTAAAGATTTCAGCCTTTGAAGTTAAGTTGTGCTAGCCCGCAGGCACAATCTGAACTTAGTTTTTTTTATATATTTTAAAAAAATCCTAAAAGCAGAGTTAGTTGCAAAATAACAAAAGGAAAAAAAATTCTACTTTCTCTCTCCTCTATTTCATTCGACATTTTCAAAAAAAAAAAAAAGAAAAGAAAACTGCAGCAACATCCCAGCCACCGCCAAGGAGCTGTCGCCTACCGTCGTCCTGCCTGCCGCCGTGCTAGCGCCGCACGCCGCCATCATCGAGCCCTGCTTGTCGCACAATACTGTTATAAAAAAAAAAGTTTCTTTACTCTTTTCAATTTCTTTTGTTTCTTGTTTTAAATCTTGTTTTATTAGTTCAAATCTGAAGTTGTATGTATTATTTTTGTATGTTTTAGTCATGGATTTGGATGTGTTTTGATAGATTGAAATTCTTATTTTTTTAATTAGGGTTAAAATTTCAGATCATATATATGTTGTGTAAATCTTGTTTAAACCCTAAAAAAAATACTTTATGTATGTTGTTTGTACCCGTTTTAATTTTATGCCTAGATTTATTATAGGAAAATTAATTCTGATTTTGTATGATAATTACAATAAATTTCAGATTTGAAAAAGGGGTTTAAAAACTCAAATAGATATGTATGACGATTGTACTTTATGTTTTCTATGTATCAGATTTGTTTAGTATAAAGTAGGGTTTGATCTATAAGGATTTTTGGGTCTGAAAAGTGAGCTTTGATGTTTTTAGGGTGTTTAAATAGGTTTTATCATTCTGAAATTTACAAAAATGTTATATTTTGATGTATTTTTGGAATTTTTGGTTAAACCTATGTATTATAAATATATAAACGTAATATATGAAGTTTATGACTTAAAGTGTTGATTTTATGAGTTTTATTAAATTTTTATATTGTTGTGATTTTTAGGAAAATAGTTTAATTTCAAAGGTTTCAATTGTTAGTAGCATATAATGGTTCACGGTAGTGTTAGAAACCTATCAGGCGTTGTTAGAACTGTAAAATCGATATTCGGGACGTTTCGGAAGGGTTGTAGGTGATTTTGTCGACACCGGAATGTTCGAATAATCACGCCTACTCGATGTTTTATTTATTTATTTATTTAAACTTTGTCTTGGTATTTTAATTAGAGGGCACAAATTCGGAATTTTTAAATTAATGGAAGGAGTCAGAAATAAATTTTGAAAATTTATTTAGAGTCTGAATTTTGTAATATGTACTGAGGGTAGCTTGAGGTTAACATGAGAGTATTGATTAGTCCCGATGTTTAATTTGTAGGGGAGTTTGAATTCGGAGGATTCAACTAATAGTGGCTAGTCGAATCTATTATACTAGGTACATATGTACTCAGGAACTTGATTGCATGTAGTATCATGTTTAGGATATTGTATGAGTTGTGATTGTTGGATGATTTGATATTATCTGCTTGATGATTTAAGAGAAAAATTTGTATATGGTGTACGTGAACAATAATATCTGTTGCAACTGAATCATTTGTTATATCTCAAAACGGAGGCATGATTATGTTATTATTCTTTTTACCACTCTATGTGGGGCCATGGGCATTATTCTTTTTACCACTTTATGTGGGGCCAGGGGCATTACTACTTTTACCACCAAAGTGTGTTGCTATAGGCACTAAAGGACAATAATTGTTTTGGTCGCTAGATTGAAGATAAATAAAACTCGGATTGTTTGCCTGAATAAATGATTGTATTGTAAATCCTTAGGGTAATAAATTGAATCCAGACTTTTATAATATTGTAATCCACATAAAGTGAAAGAGGATTTACACCAAAAACTCTTGGAACTTATGCACCTAGAGTATGAAAAATGGGGGGAGCTTATGCTCCTATAAGGGGTACAAGACGTTATACATCCTTGTTTTATTTCATTTTATATTGGGATCCTACTCACCTTATGGTGGGTTGTTTTATCCACTTGGCTAGCTACCGAGTGAGGCCTTCGGGCATCTTGACATACATTTTTATTTTGGGAGCCCATTCGATGTGAATCCAAACCTGAAGATGGAAAATTAATTAATTATTCTACATGATTATTCTCTTCTGTTGAGTCAGTCAGACCTACTATTTAATTATAGAACTAATTTTTATAACCGAACCATAAATTAGTTTAATGTATTTAATTCTTGTTGTCTATATGTACTCAGCTTTTCGCTGACTCTGTGCTTGTGTGTGCATTTGGTCTTGACTTTATCTCGGCTCTACGACAACCCATTTTTAATGGTGAGTAGTAGGGAAGACATAAAGGTAAGCTACAAGTAGGGCATGAAGCATTTATGGGGAAAGAGCGAGCAGAGAGTACCTTCTGGAATAATTTTTCTGCAACTATTTTATTTAGCATTGGCTAAAAACCTCAATACCATGATTGCCATTATTTTTATTATTATTTATTATTGATATTATTACATGACTAACATACTATGGATAAGGGTGATAGTTTTAACGGGCCTTAAGGGTTCCAATTTGTAATAAGCATAAATTTATGATGTGAGTTTTCAGATTTTTATTATTTCTATTTTCAATAAATTTCGAGGTTCAAATACTCGATCAGTTTAAAGACATTTATTTAAAAACCTTCCGCTGAAACTTTGAAATGCCATAGTCGTTTGAACACGACGACGGTAATACTTTGGGATTTCCCTTCAGGTATATTTATGTTTTAATTTTAAAAGTAATTAGGGTGTGTTTGGTTGGGGGTAATAATCAAAGGGAATGGGAATCAACTGCCTCCATTCCCTTTGATTGAGTTTGTTATTCCACTTTTCTCATTCTCATTCCCCCCATTCTCCTATTCTAACACTTTCACAAACCCTCATCCCCCCTATCTTTTGCATTCCCTTTCCCCCACAGCCCAGCCACCCCACCCACCAAACAACCCATAACCTAGTCTAGCCACCCCACCCACCCACCCATTGAGCCCAGCCAGCCAACCACCAATCCAGCCCAGCCAAGCCGCCCACCCAGACCACCCACCCACCTATCCCCCACCAACCCATAGCCCAGCCACCCCACCCACCCACCGAGCCAGCCAACCACCCGTCCAGCCCAACCACCCACCCCACCTACCCACCGAGCCTAGCCAACCACCCGTCCAGTCCAGCCACCCTCCCCACCCACCCTCGGTGTAACGACCCGCATTTTTACGCAACGACATTAACGGTGATAACTTCTTAAACAGGCAATTACCAATCGATACAATAACGGAATTCTAAATAAACTCATGGAAAATAAGTAAATCAATCTTATTATTAATGAATCCCAAAGTCAAAATGAACAATTACTAAATAATCCCAAAAACATAATCCTACGACTTGAAAATAAACTACTGCTACTAAACAGGAAAGGAAAATAGGGCCTAGATCACTCGTCCAACACTCATCCCGACTCTAGACTTCATTCGGCTCACCTGGAAAATGAAAATAGGGAGGGGGTCCACCGTCAGTGGCGATTTACTAGACTGTCCTACTTAGAAGTAGGATCACATTACATAAAATAATAGTTTTAGAACACAGGAAACAACAACGTTCACAGACTACAGATAATTCAACGTCAGAGTTAGCAGCGGAAACATAACAATCATAAACAACATTATCAATCAAATCAAACCAACGTGTACACTTCAAGAAACAACACATACAATTCTCAAACGCATTACATACACAATAACAAGACTGCGCTCGGTCTACAATCGATAACATGACCAACAAATAATAGACTTGTCCCGCTCAGTTCATCACCGATGAACCGATAGACCCGCTCAGTTTATCACAGACAAAATGATAGACACAACTCACTCGGTCTTCAACCGATAGACATGACCCGCTCGGTCTTCAACCGGTAGACACAACCCGCTCAATCTTCAACCGATAGACACGACACGACTCTGACCATCAAACAATCCCGCTCAGTTCACTACTGATGAACCGATAAACCCGCTCAGTTTATCACCGATAAACTGATAGACTCAACTCGCTCGGTCTTCAACTGATAAACTCAACAAGACTCGACAAAGACTCAAGGGACGCCATCAATATCATCACACGAATTCAATAGCAACACATACTCATACCAATACAATCACATGCCATCAATGCGTCGATTAACCAAAAAATTAACCCATAACCTCCATATAAAGATCCAAAGCAAGAAGTCAAGAAAATAACCCATATTAATCAAGAACCACACGGCAATTAGAGAGCAATTATCAAAACTTAACAATACAAATAATCAACACATCAAGATTCAATCTTTATGATTCAAAACATTACATAAATTAATTCCATATGGGATCTAAGTCCTAATTATGAATTCTAAGCATTTAAAATAATTAAAGAAACCCAACCTTGCTTACTAGACCCACTCGCATAAACAAGATAATCATACACTAAGTTCATACTTTGATACTCCAACCTACACGCATGATCTAGCTACAAAATTGAACCAAGAGTACATACAGCATGACAAGATTACATAGCTTCAAAAATAAAAGGTCAACAATACTACCTATAAACGCATATACATGGTTTAATCATATCAAGCATATACACCAACCAAGCATATCATATCAAGATCATCAAGATCAAAATGAAGAATTGACAAAATAGAAACAAAATTCATGCTTTTACAATATACATATACACGCACATAATCATCCAAAGTCACGATTCATGGCTTCATCAAGGGCTTCAAGAATTATACCAAATCATTCATTAAGGATAATGATAAACAATAACGCGCAAAGATTTTACAAGATTCAAGATTAAACATCAAATCAAAGAAACAAAAAGCAATTCATTAATACCACTCGGCTATTATACCCAAAGGAACTATCAATAACTACACTATCTAATCCTATTATCTTTTACAATCTAACCCTATTCCTAAGTAGAAGAGCTAGTTACCTAGATTGAAGCAAGACACACAATAACACGCCCAAAACTCACCCAACACCACGGTTCTAAGATTCACTCGTCCACAATGACGCATGAACTTGTTCAAGTTGATGATAGGTTGAAGGTTTGATCAATCTTTGATGTTTGTTTTGATTTGAAGAGCAAAGGCTAGATTTTTGTGTTTTTGGTGTTGAGGTTGCCGTGAAGTATGGAGAGGAAAAGAGAGGTTTTTGTTTTGAGTTTTAGATCATATAACGAATGCGGGAAAGGGTGGACTTTTGGGGTTTAAATAGAGTGAGGCTTACTAAATTTTAGGAGTTGGTTTAGAAGTGAAATAAGGGGGAAAATATTAAGGGGCCGACCATGGGGAGGGAGTAAGGCAAGGATTTGGGCTTGAACAATTAAACAAAATTAAGTCTCTTGGCCTAATTAGATGGTTTGGGCTTAAAGGCTTAATTTTCCACGAAATTTTACGGCCCAAAAATCCGGGTCGCTACAATCTCCCCTCAAGAAAATTTCGTCCTCGAAATTTCATAAGGAAGCACACATAAGCACATAAACAACGAACACAACATGCTATGCTAGAGATATTACCTGTGACGTCCTCGGGTTGAGCTGCTGCTTCCTCCTGGGTCATGCAGAAGACGTGGTTGCGCATGAGGGCCTTGTGATCAGGATCAGTCCCTTGTTTCTTTGGGCAGAAAAATGACTTGTGACCCGGGGTGCAGAACCTTCTTGCAGCCATTGCATATCTTCAAACTCTGTTCTTGAATGGGTTGGTTGGTCTGCTGAGGATCGTTGCCATCTTCATATCGGGGTCTCTTGGCTGCAGGTTGATGGAAGAACTCCTGCGACCTCTTCTCGCTTCTTCTTCTTCCTCTATTGATGCGTGGATCTCCAGAGATACTTTATAAGCTCGTTGAAAAGTCGTAGCACCGCTGCTGATTACATGAACTCGGATTCGGGGATCCATCTTCTTGATGTACCTCTTAACCCTTTCTGACTCCGAGGGAATCACTGACGTGGCAAACCTGGATAGTTCAGTGAACTTATCCGTACAGGCTTGCACGGACATCGATTCTTGAGTCAAGGTGAGGAACTCTTCTTTCTTCTTCCATCGGAGCTCATCAGGATAGAATCGCTCCTTAAGCTTCTCCACGAATTCTGGCCAGAGGACTCTCTCTCCCGGCTCGAGCCCTGGCTGGATCGTACTCCACCAATTGTCTACTTCACCCTTGAGATAGTAGGTGGCAATTGGAACCTTCTCCGTCTCGGAACACCCAGTAGCCTCGAAAAGCTTCCTCATTTCTCGAACCCAGTTCTCTAGCACCACCGGATCAGCAGTGCCCTCGTAGGTCGGGGGTCGATGACAGGAGGATTGAACGCTTCGTTGCGTCAAAGTGAGGATTGCATCCTCTAATGCGCGACGTCGATCCCGAGAGTTGGTGAAACGAGCTAAATACGCCATCCTGCAAAAGAGTAACCAAGTTAGGAAAAACAACACAACAACACAAGAAACCTAGGAAACTAAAGAATAAAATCATTCTTAACCCGAGTCACTACCCAAAGTTACTCACACTGCGGTTTCAGGGTTTTGTGATCTAAATTACACTCTTGATTACATAAATCACTCATCTCACAGTTTACTTATGAAGAAGTAAACTCAAGGTTTACCTAAAGCTCTAATTACCAACTGTAACGAACCACATTTTTACGCAATGACGTTAACGGTGATAACGTCGTAAACAAACAATTACCAATTGATACAATAACGGAATTCTAAATAAACTCATGGAAAATAAGTAAATCAATCTTATTATTAATGAATCCCAAAGTCAAAATGAACAATTACTAAATAATTATCCTACGACTTGAAAATAAACTACTGCTACTAAACAGGAAAGGAAAACAGGGCCTAGATCACTCGTCCAACACTCATCCCGACTCTAGACTTCATTCTGCTAACCTGCAAAATGAAAATGGGGGGGGGGGTCCACCGTCATTGGCGAGTAACTAGACTATCCTACTTAGAAGTATGGTGTCGGATTTCCCGATGTTGGTACGACAAGACCCGGGCTTAGCCGTGACACTCATCTATTCCACTCGACTGGACCCCCTCGAATGTGATCCCAACAGTTCGTAGTCATAGTCAAAGCTCGGGCTGTGGCTTCTTCACCCGGCCAGGCTTCAAAGTCAGAGTCGGAACTATTGAATTGAACCTCTTCCCCTCACTCTCCTTTCAAACAAATAAAGGGTTATTCCATTCTTGTAGCAGCCACCGCTTCGGACCACAACCTAGATTGAAGATAAATAAAACTCGGATTGTTTTGGTCGCTAGATTGAATACAAATAAAACTCAGATTGTTTTCCTGAATAAATGATTGTATTGTAAATCCTTAGGGTAATAAATTGAATCCAGAATTTTATAATGTTGTAATCCACGTAAAGTGAAAGAGGATTCGCACCAAACTCTTGGAACTTATGCACCTCGAGTATGAACAATGGGGGGAGCTTATGCTCCTATCAAGGGGTACAAGACGTTATACATCCTTGTTTTATTTCATTTTATGTTGGGATCCTACTCAACTTATGGTGGGTTGTTTTATCCACTTGGCTAGCTACCGAGTGAGGCCTTCGGGCGTATTGACATACATTTTTATTTTGGGAGCCCATTCGTTGTGAATCCAAACCTGAAAATGGAAAATTAATTAATTATTCTACATGATTATTCTCTTATGTTGAGTTAGTCAAACCTACTATTTAATTATAGAACTAATTTTTATAACTGAACCATAAATTAGGGCTTGTTTACTTCAGATTATATTCAGTTCAGTTAAGTTAAGTTCAGTTCAGTTCAGTTCATCTCTATTTAGTTCAATTAATACACTTCTATTCAGTTCAGTTCAGTTCAGTTCAGCTCTATTCAGCTAATGTAAACGAGCCCTTAGTTTAATGTATTTAATTCTTGTTGTATATATGTACTCAGCTTTTCGCTGTCTCTGTGCTTGTGTGTGCATTTGGTCTTAACTTTATCTCGGCTCTACGACAACCCATTTTTAATGGTGAGTAGTAGGGAAGACATAAAGGTAAGCTACAGATGGGGCATGAAGCATTTATGGGGAAAGAGCAGAGAGTACCTATTTTATTTAGCAGTTGCTAAAAACCTCATTACCATTGTTGCCATTATTTTTATTATTATTATTTCTTATTGTTGTTATTACATGACTAACATACTATGGATAAGGGTGATAGTTTTAACGGGCCTTGAGGGTTCCAATTTGTAATAAGCAGAAATTTATGATGTAATTTTTCAGGTTTTTATTATTTCTATTTTCAATAAATTTCGAGGTTCAAATACTCGATTAGTTTAAAAATATTTATTTAAAAACCTTCCGCTGAAACTTTGAAATGCCATACTCGTTTGAACATGATCGCGGTAATACTTTGGGATTTCCCTTCAGGTATATTTATGTTTTAATTTTAAAAGTATAGAGATTTCAAATAGGGAATTTCTAGGGTATTATATTTTGGCTTTCGGTGGCCGCTTGGAATTTCCAAGCACCCGCTTGGGTTTTCAACAGCATTTTGGGAAAAAAGGCAGTAGCATTGGAAATTTTGTCAGCGGCTGCTTGGTTTTGCCAAATTTTCCTCATTTTTTGTAGTAGCTTCCCAAAGAAGCCAAGCGTCGGCATGGGATTCGAAGCACCCTCTTGGATTCAAAGATATTTTGGCAAAATGAATTCAAATCTTCCCCAACGCTCGCTTCAAAGGCCGCTTGCACGACCCTGTGCGTTTCATTTAATCTTTACTAGGTCTGTTCTCGTGTAATATCGAGGCACTATAAATAGGTCCCTCCCTCATTTAGCTGCTCAGTAGCTGAGGTTAGAGGCACATTAGGTTAGAATAGCTTAGTTTTTGTTCCTCCTCTTCTCCATAACCTTCCTCTTGTAATATTCTTCTTAATTTATGCAAAGTTTGTTGTTGCTCTGCTTGATTGCTCTTCTTTTTCAAGGTTATTTTATTGTTTTATGTATTTTAGTTTCTCTTGTTCCTTGTTGTTTATTCTTGATTTCTGGTATGTACGTAATCGCTGTGTTCATTGTTTATTTGCTTAATTAGTTAATTCCCTTGTTTATTTTTCTTGTTGCCTTAGTTTTTAGGTTTTGGTTTAGTTGTTAATTGTTTTTGTAGTTTTGATTTGTAATTTAGTGTTCATAGTTTTCTAGGGTTTGGAATTTCATGTTTTGATGTTCAGATTTTTAGTGTTTTAATCTATGTAATTAGTTTTAGTTTTAATTATGGATTTTGTATTTGTTTGTTAACTATGTGTGAGTAGTTATTTTTTAGGCTTTGGGTGAAATCCTGACCTAATTTTCATGGTTTATTGTTTTGGGAAATTCCCATTGGTACCATTGTACTTTTGGGAATTCACATTGATACCATTATGTTTTTAAAAATCCCATGGATACCATAACATTTTGTAAAAATCCCAAATGTGACATGTTTTTTGAAAACATCTGTTAAGTTTGATTTAAAATTAAAAAAATCAAAAAAATAAAAACAAATGCTGACCACCCTTCCCCACCACCACCACAGCCTAACCGAGCCCCACCGCCGACAACCCTTCCCCACCACACCGCCGACAACCCCACCGCACTCACGTTCCACTGCCTCCAAGTCGAACCCAAATTGAACCCGAAATCCCACCGGTCCACCCCCCATTCGAACCCAATTCGAACCCAATTACACCAAAATTGCACCCAAAATGCACCAAATCGTCACTATCAATGCACCATCCACCACGTCACCTCCACCTCCCTATTCCCACAGCAGTTCACCGCAGTAAAGGGAAAAGAAGAAAGATACAGTCCAAACCCCTCAAATGCACATTACACAACAATGAGGCAGCCAAAATGAAAATTAAAGTCCAAACCCAAACAATTCAGTGAAAATCCAAACAAAGTGCAATCTTCAAGAAAATGGTGTCCAAAACCCATTTAAAAATGTTGCCCATATGTCCAAAAAAGACCAATTCAATCTTACCTCATGGAATTGCAACTGCCGGAAACAACCAAGGGTTGCCTGAGAAGACCTGAACCCGAACCAGTGACGAAGAACCCACACAGAACCAGCGACGTCGAACACCCCTGAACCGAGCTTGAGATGACGTGATTTGTAGAACCCACACAGAAGCAAAGCCGAAGAAACGGAATTGCAGACCCAACACATCTGAAATATGAACGACGGTCGGTCGAGGTACATCGACGGCAACGGGGGAACGACGGTCGGACGTGGAAAAGACGTCGTGATAGGGAACGGCAGTCCGAGTGAAGTCGCCTTGCAAATCGCCCTTCCTGCCCTATATTATTATTATTTTTTTCTTATTAATGTTACCGGAATATTCTTTCACTTAACGGAATCTTTAACTTATAATGCTACATTTGGGATTTTGATAAAAAGTAATGGTACCAATGGGATTAAAAAAAACTCGTTGGTACCAATGAGAATTTCCAAAAGTACAGTGGTATCATTGGGAATTTCCTTATTGTTTTTGGAAAGAGTCAAAGTTTAGGGGTGACTAGAGTATTAATAAGTAGGGGCGGGCAAAAAAACCCGTATCCGGTTTTCGATCCGGAACCAGTTTTTTTACCCGAAAAAGAGGGTACCCGATCCGATTTTCAATACCGGGTCGGGTACCCGGGTCGAATTCGGGTAGGAATTTTTTAAAACCGGGTATCCGATATCCGGTTTTAATTTTTAAAAAATAGTTTTTTTTATTATTATTAAATAGCAGTTTTTTTTTTTATTTTAATTTAAAATTAGTTTTTTTATTTATTAAAAATACTTTTTTAAAAAAAAAATTAAAAAAATTTTTTTATTAAAAAAACCAATTTTTCTTTTATTATTGAATTTGGAAAAAACAGTTTTTTTTAAAAAAATAAAAATAGTTTTTTAAAATAAAAAACAAATTTTTTTTATAAAATATTAAAAAACAATTTTTTTTATAAAATATTAAAAAACAGTTTTTTTTTTTTTTTTTAAAAAAAGTTGTATATATATATTAAAAAAGAAATAGATCCGGATATCCGGTTTCCCGAACCGAATTTTCGGATACCCGGATTATCCGGATCGGATCCGGATCAAAGATATGGCGACCCAAAAAGCCGGGTTTCGGATACCCGAATTTGCCCAACCCTATTAATAAGGGGTGCTTTTGTATGTGTTTATGCTTGATCACCATAGATATCGTATTAGGTTCCTCAACTAAGGGTCGAAAGATGAAGTTGAGTGAGGATTCCGCTTATTCGATTGACTAAAATGACTATGAAAGTAGGCGTCTAGGTCAAGGGACATTACGGACCATTAGGTGTATGCGTCAAGACAGTAGGTCGTGTGCATCTCTCCGGTCTCCATACTAGCTCGACAGAGTAGATATGTCCTTAGAATGACTTCCTCCGATTATCTGCCCTATGAGTGGACTCCTTGTCAGATTCACATCTCCATGGTTATTTCTGAGCGGTTAATCCCATTACCCTAGATTTTTTTTCATAGTTTTAACATTAGTTGTTAATTAGTTCTCTGCACCATCTCGTGACAATCAATTGACCTAGCTCATTCAACGCGCTATGTCAAGTAGTGCGATGAACCTTCTCCACGTTTGACACCCCCACTCATACTGCAACGGGGTTTTTATTTGGTAAATTCTAGGTGAAATTCCCTCTATCAGCTACTATACTGCTAGCCTTTGTGCTACTGGCCGATTGTGCCTTTATTACTACTTTATATCAGGTTCAAGTTGGCTATTGTTCTTACGCAGTTTGTTGTCTTAGGTAGGTTATGGGCTGTTCAGGAGGGTGGGTCAGGTGGTTTGCATGTAGTTGGGCAGTCGATGCTTATGCAAATATAGTTTTTTTTTTCCCTTTTGGGCTGTTTTTGCCTCTTTAGGTTGACGGTTGTTAGTCTTCTTTGTTTCTTTTGGTTTTTGTTTATTGTTTAGGAAAATTTGACAAAAATAAGCCAAACTTTTGCCAATCTTCCATAGATAAGTTTAACTTTTGATATTCCAAAGATAAGCTAATCTTTACATCTTATCAACCAAATTTAGGTCAGAAAATTTTGTTTACCCCACACTAATGAACTGTGAAATCCAAAAAAAAGGAGATCCATGAAGGATAAGGAAGACATGTGGCGGTAGAGGTCGATTTCGGTGGGTCGAGGTGGCAGTAAATTAAATTTTCTAACCTAACTTATCTATGGAATTTCAAAAGTTTTGCTTATTTATGGAAGATCGACTAAAGTTTGGCTTATTTTTGTCAAATTTTCCTATTGTTTAAGTAGTTGAATAGAGCAACCATGCAAGTCCGTTTGAAAAAACGTGCACATTTTCTGTGACATAATTACGGGCAACGGTGACATTGATTGTGTAGTCATGTAAATTATACGGGATAAAAATTCCATCACCTTATACAAATGGGTTTTGAAATTTTAGTATTTGGAATTTTTTTAGTTAATTGAGAGTTAAAATATTGCCTAGGCCTGGTCTCGTGTTAGATTGTTCGTTATCTTTTGCCTTTTGTAACACAAGAGCTTTGTAAGTTATAACCCTAAACAATTAAGTTTTCTCCTTTTTTATGCCTTCAATATTTCTCTATATGTTTAAAAAATAAATTGAGTTTTATTTAAAATAATATGCCTGATCCTATAATCAAGTTTTAAAAATCATTATCAAAATTCTATATCATTTATGTCAAAATTATAATGTCATTATTTTTTTAAATTAAAATTGTAGGCTAAATTTATTATGTATTATAACTTATTATCGATATACAATTTATTATGTATCATAACTTGCAAAACTACTGCTCAAAGAACTTTGTGGTACATCAAAATGTTGGATAGTGACGTGGACAACTAATAATACTAATAACGTATATATTAGAAGTACGTAAACTTCTATTGCTCGTAAATCTTCACTAATTGAGGGGGTTATTGATGGTCGTTGTTATGATGGCCTTTTTTTGTTTGAGATGAAGACGGAGAAAGAGAAACAAAAAAATTGTGGGAGTTAAAGATAGGATAAGATAAGGGATGTGTTGTGAAATGGATAGGAGGAATGTTCCTTTTATAGAAAATTATCTCAAATGTATTATACACTGTGTAATATTAGATTGGTATAAAAATGTGTATGTTTATATCGATCTGTGTGGATTTAGTAGCATAAAGGTTCATAAGAGAAAGATATAAGATAAAAAATTTCACTTTAAACAACAGAATTGCATAAGAAAAACAAATAGTGTAAATAATGTCTGGAAAAAATAAACATGCAAACAAAATAATGCCAACTTTTAGTATTAATATTAGTAGATCAACAAATAGTGTAAATAATGTCTGCCAAAAATAAACTTTTTTGTTGCTAGGAAATTGAGAGAAAATTTCATGCTGTTTTTGTATATTAGAAATAATATTAGAAGAAAAGGTAAAATAGAGGATTTTGTATACTACGAATGAATTGTATTTGATTTATTTTTACATTGATTGAACAACAGAAAATAGAGCATTTTGTATACTGCAAATGAATAGTATTCGGTTTATTTTTACACTTATAAACAAATGTTACCGCATTGTACGACATTCACCTGGTCATCAAACTATTCACATCTATTGGCATTCACCATTCACATCTACTATTTATGAATAGTAGATGATAGTGTGATTTTACTAACAATAGTAATGTTTTCCATGTTATTAATGAACTATTTTGGAACTTTGATAAGTAACTAGAGATATATATGGTAATTTTAGGATAGTTATTTTCACTTGCTATTTATATATTTGTTAGTATTTATACTATTATTATTTGTATAATAATAATAATATTTTAGGATAGTTATACTATTATTATTTATACTATTTTAGGATAGTTATTATCCCCACCTAATCCAGCTCTTTATCTTTACCAAGCATTCCTTACTGAACTAACATTGAAAGTATAAATGGGCATGTGTTTCCACTGCTTTGTTATATAGGCAGAAGCAAGTCGAATCAGTCTATCCCTTGTCAGTTGCTTCCCCTTATGGGTCAGCTAGAGTATGAATTGGTGTTTGGGAATGCTTCCCCTGCACCACACCACCCTATCCCAATAATAATAATATTATTATTATTGTTATTATTATTAGCACTGTCCTTTATTTTCTTTATAAGTATCATTTCTGTTGAGCTATGTATGGTTTTGATGATAACTAACAAATGATGAGTATCTAACTAACATTTGTGTTAAGATGTGCATAAACAAGTTCATAGGTCTTAAGGAAGAACGTTCCTATTGTGATTGAAGATGTATGCAATACAAGTTCTTGAGTTGGAACAAATCAAGAGAAGCTTTTGAGTTGAAGCAACTAAATAAAGAAGTTCAAGCGAAGGAATACAAATGGAGAAGTGTTTCTAAACGAGAACTTCAAAGAGAAGATCAACCAAGAAGAACTTGAAGGAGTATTCAAATATTCAAGGGAGATCAAACAAGAGAAATGCAACTCAAAGAGGTACTAAGTTGAAGCCTTGCAAAGAGAATACTTGAAGAAGCACAATCAAGCAAGCAAGCAAGCTAAACTGAAGTTCCTATGCAACATGAGTTAAGTTCCTGTAAAGAAACAAATCAAGAGAAATGAGAATCAAGATTTCCAGAGTTGGAGCATCTTGAAGGTGAGAAGAAACTAGAAAATTAAGAGTTTAATTTTCTAAGATTTTTGTAAGCATGTTGAGTCATGAGTCTGACTGGAACACGAGTTAAGCTACAAGTGGAACTTGGGTCTGTCTGTCAAAGGAACTTGAGTCCAGTTCCTAGAGGAACTTGTGGCTGGTTGGTTAGTTATGGTAGTCCACATGTCTAACATGATTATAGCATGATTTATGACTGATTTAATTTGGTAAACCACTCAGAATATTGCTGGAGAATGGAGTCCTTAATTTTAGGAATGTTTAACAACCTAATTTGATTTTTTAGTAGTCATAGTTTGTTACCTAGTTTGTAGGACTAGGTGGTTAATGTGTTAGGCTTTTATTCTGAAATATTAAGTCAGTAAATTTGGTTAGAAGACCTAAAATAAAGGAGTCAAAGAAAGTGGGTGTGTGTGCTTGTAGAAGTGGGCGAGTGGAAGGATGATAAAGTCGGTTATTTGTCTTCTTCTCTCAAGCTAGTATTCAAGTTTAAGAATATAATTTAATCAATAATTTAATGGATTAAATTATGCATAAACATCATGTTGTTTCGTGGCTAAAGATTAGGGGTAATGGGCAGCAAGTTTAGTGGATAACTACAAGTTCCTGACAGCAATTGTTAGTGGGTTTAGTGGTGTAGTTAGTGTTTTCTTAGGGAGCACTTCTTTAAACCTTATAAATACTGAATGAATCTTCATTTCTAAGGTGAGCCAGACTTTAATAAAGTGGAGAGCTAAAATGTTACATCATATGTCCACATATTGAGTCGGTTCCACTCAAAGTTCCTATCGTATGTTCGACATTATGTTCCAAGTTCCAGCCAGGTTTATGATCAATATATTAGAGTTTTATTCTATCAAGAGTCTGTAATTTTGAGAAGAGAGAAGAGAGTTTGAGTGAACTCTTGTCATGGGGAATTTGTAAAGGGTTTGAGAGAATTCTTGTAATTGGGGTGAGAATTTGTGAAAAGTGTGAGAACAGAGAAGAGAAGATCGAGAAGAGAAAGAGAATGAGAAAAAGAACAGAGAATAGAAAGAGAAAGAGAAAGAGAAAAAGAGAGAAAGAGAAAAGGGAAAAGAACACTAGAATATAGAGAATAGAGAAGTAAGTTCCTAGAGGAACTTACGGGTCCAGTAGAATATTATAGGTTGTAATTGATTTGTTGCCCTATAGTGAAGTGTTTTAGAGAAATCCCAAGTGGGTCGAGGTTTTATTTCCAGTTGGGCCCTGTAAAGTTTCCTCGCTAAATCTCTCTTGCATTGTTTCTCTTTATCTTGCTTTCATGTTCTTTATTTCCGCAAAAATTGACTACTAAGTTCCAAACTACAATTCACCCCCCCTCTTGTAGTAGTTCATCCGAAATAACAAAGTCCCTCTCACAACTAAATTAAGAGAGATCTACAAAGTATATAGGAATTTTTTTCTTGAAAATTCACAAAAATAATCCCAACTTTTAGTTGATCTTGTCAAACTAATCTCAACTTTTGATTATCTTGGACCAACTTTAATGAGAATAATCCAAACTTTTATTTTATTTTTTTGACTCACAATAGTCCCAACATAGATCAACAAAAGTAACAAACATATATTGATGTGCACATGTTATATGATATTTTTAGGATAATTTTTATTCCTTTTTATTAATAGTTAAGTTTAGATAATGGAAATTTTATGTAATTTTGGTATTTTTTTAACGTTTTGAAGCAATGTATCTATTAAGTCTTCTAACCCTTGATTCGAAGCATTTTATATGATATATGCTAAAATGTTATATGTATCATTGATTTTGGAAGAATAAAGAGATTTGAGGCTACTACAAAGAACATTGAAGCTAGCCAGAGAGAGAGAGAGCCGAACAAGGAAGCAGGCCCTAGGTCGTGACTTGCGGCCATGCATCGACCCAGCGTTGCCTCCCTTTTTTCCTCCTCATGCAGAAAGGAAAAGAATAGAACAAGGATCTAGACCCTAGGTGTAACACCCTGGAAATTGCCTGTTTTATAAACCTCTACTATATAAATTAAAATACTTTCTATATAAAGGAAAAACCAAAGTGTTACCACCATCGTATTCAATCGACTACGACATTTTACCAAAGTTACACAACCGAAGTTTAATCTTTTAAAATACTTAAAATGATTATACTTTAGTTTTAGGACCCTTTAAAATTCCAATCAAAATAGAAACTGATAAAGCGAATTAGTAAAAATATTGCGTACATATTGGAACCATAAAGGCCCACCAAAACCCGCATTATTTAAAATAAGAATAGAATCTATTAGTGCAAGCAACACAATAAAAATTCAACCAACTAATAATAATGAAACCACTACGAGGAACTACAAGCACTCCATACTCAACCCCAAACACCGCCATGCGTCATTGCCTGTAGCATCTCTTTATTTCTTCCCTACTACTCATCATTAGAAATGGATTGTCGTAGGGTTGAGATAAAGATAAGGCCAAATGCACACATAAGCATAGAATTAAAAAAAGCTGAGTACATACATAAAACGAGCAATTCACACATACTAGCTTATATCCTAAGTAATATAGAAATATATATACACCATACTTGTGGACTATCTAACGCTATTATATTTACCTTTTTAATAATTGATTTAAAGTACATATTTTAAATTTGGATTCAAAATTGAACAGGTCCTATAAATAATTGTCTATCAAGACGCTCTCAAGGCCACACTCAGTTGCAAATCGAGTGGAAAAGCCACCATAAGATTGGTGGGATCTAAATAAAATAAAACGAGATGTACAACGTATTATACCCCCTTGTAGGAGCTTTTAGCTCTCCCATATGTTCATACTTAAGGTGTTTATGTTCCAAGAGTTTTGGTGCGAATCCTCTTACACTTTACGTTTTTAATCAATTAAAAACTTTGTGAGACTCTAAACCACATGTAACAAATCAAGAACAAACAATTTAATAACCACATAGTCAACTAAAACAAGTTTAATTATCTTTATATTTAGCGACATGATAGTCTATATTTAGGTAGTATTTTTCGTAGTTTTTATTAATTTATTTTCTATTTTTATTTAGTTTTTGTTGGCATTTTTAGGCTTTTCAGTTTAGTTTTTTTTTCGGTAGTCCCCTTCCCCTTTTTCTATGTTATTTCCTGTATTTTGTTTTCTTTCTGCGTTTTCTTCCCCTTTTGCAGGTCCCGAGTCTATTTTGAAACCCGAGGAAGCGAGCCGGGAACCTCGAGGAAGTCACAGAGTCCTCTATGCCATTGCTCGTGAAATGAAGGCCTCAGTGGGCGCTGGGAATTCCAAGAGCTTGCAGAGGCCACTGACCCCAACTCAGCGCCCGCTGCCATAAGTCTTCACCAGCCTGCAAGCCTAGTTTAGTGATTTTGAGGCGATGACAGTGCCCGCTGAAGAGCTTATGTACGTATTTTTTAGTGAGTTTTAGCTCTTTTGTTTTAGTTTTTGGAGGAGGTATTGATTGGTCCCTTAGGCGTCGTTAATTCTTAAGGAGCCGAAATTCAAGAATAAAAACCCAAATTCCTAACTAAACTAAAAGGGTAGTATAATGGAGTAAGGGGTCGAATCCACAGGGAGGTAGATGAGTGAGACTTGTCTTTAAAATTATATTCACCTAATGAGGGTCTATTTTTGAAGATTGAAAAGTTAAGAAATTCAACTAATAAATAAATAAAATAAAACTAACTTTATTAAAGACAAGTAAAGTCACTAAAAACTATAATAAAGCATTAAAATGAGCTCTAGGGATACGGGCCGGGGAAACTTGGATTAATGTGATTTCAATCAAATAATCATGTAATCAAAGTATTGGCTCATGAATGGGGTGAATTGAACGACATTAGGAAGTCACTCTCGTGCACTCCCTAAATTCATCCAAATCATCAAACATCAAGAAGTCGCTCTCGCGCACTCCTATAGTCCGACTACCCAACCCCGCCACGATGGTCGTGGTCAATCCTAATCTAGTTATCCGGTACACACGAGCTCACTCCCGCACAACTCATGAATAGATCAATATTCAAGCATGAAGTTAGCTACTCTTCAAACTTACTCATCAAAACCTAGACTAAGCAACATTCGTAACCCAAATACAATGAAAATCCAACAATCATCCAATTTCAATCACAAAACTCAATTATCCTCCTTCCCTAACTACTAATCTAACCTAAGAAGGAGAAAAACATAGCTAAACTAACAATAATTGCAACAAAATGAAAGAAATAAACCAACCAAACATGAAATTGCATAATTTAAACACTATACTACTTGAAAAATATGACATAAACAAGAATGAAAGAATAGGAAAGTAAACAAAATCAAAGAAGAGAAAATGAGAACTTATTGAAAATTGATGAGTAAAGTTGTTGGATTGGCCATGTCACTTGAGAAACCCATCAAATTCATTTACCATCTTCAAAAAACACCCAAGATTACAAGCTAAAACTACATCTAAAACTATGAAACAAACAACTAAGCATAAACCCTAACTATTGAAAGAGAAAGAGAGGGTTTCTCTCTCCTCAAACCCTAAGAAATCATAAATTTTGAGACTTAAACTAAACTAAAGTGTGTTGCCTACATCAAGAGAAAAAGATTGGGTATTTATACCCCAAAGAAAATTAACCCTAAGTAAAGTTAAAAGCCCGTGAAAAAGCTGCCCTGATAACTCAGAGCGGGCGCTCTAAATTTTAGAGCGTCCGCTCTAACATTTCGGCACAAAACTAAAGTTTACTGGGCAATATTGGAGCGTCCGCTCTGAAGTCTCGGCAAAAATAGGCTATAAGCAAGGGAATTTAGAGAGTCCTCTCTAAATTAGAGAGCGTCCGCTCTGAGAAGACTGCGCAAAGGATGATCTTGTAAGGCTCATAACTTTTGATGTAGACCTCTGATTAGAGTGCGTAATATACCGTTGGAAAGCTCTTGAACTCTAGTTTTCAACATATTTGGCGCCGAATCCAAAAAATTTCTAAAACATAAACTGCACCCAAGATAGCGGAGGGTGATCAATAGTTGGTTTCGATTTATCTCACTCCTCTTTCGATTCCCATCGCTCTCCTTTTTGACTCGCCTCCCACGCATAGCCCGGATAAGGGACCTGAAATAAGTAATCCGCAAGTCATAAAAAGGTACAAGTGCCAAAGACTTAGGTAGGTTTAAATAAGGAGGTAAAACACCGCCAAAATGACTCAAAATGCACTAAAACAACTAAAAAGCCTAAAAAGAATAAAACTAAGCTAAATAGAAATAAAATGGACCAACAAAGGCCTTAAATGGGGAGAAAATGGGGTATAAAAGAGGTCATAAAGGTCGCTTATCAGGTATAAATGCCTTTTTCCTCCCTTTTTGTAAGAGACATTACATTTCAGAGATAATATAACCTAGTTTCTTAGTTTTCTCTCTTCTCTCTCTTAAGTTTCCATAGATTTCATTTTCAAGCTTAGTATAATTGTTGAAGTTCATACTTTTGGTTTGGAAATTACATTGATCAACTCATTGTTCTACTTATTGATATTGAAGCTTCATTAGTAACACTTCTCTACTCTCTCCTTTGTTATTTATACTTAGTTAATTATTGTTTTGATGTTTTGTGATTGAATATTGCTTAAATTCCTAGATTGTTCCTATTTTCATGTTTGGTGTTGTTTTTTGTATGTTTATTATGTTTTCCTTTATTATTCTAGCTATGTGTGAGTAGTTCTATTGCTAGGGTTTGGGGTGAAACCTCTCAAAATCCTTCATGCTTATGTTTTACTCAATTCTTGATAATGGTTGTGTTATTGTCGGTACCGAAGGTTCGTTGATGTTGAGTCTCATGTTTAGCTAGCATTAGCTTCATAGGAGAATCCCCACCTAAGGGCCGAAAGGTGAACGTGGGTGATGACTCCCTTCGCCCGATTGATGGAAGCACCACGAAAGTTGGGCCTTCGATCAAGGGAAAGTTACCGGTCTTCGTGATTTATGCTTATGACTTGTTAGGTGTGTATATTACGAAAGTAAGTAGTATACGTCTTCCCGGTCGTTACACTAGCTCGAAAGAGTAGTGTGATCATAGAATGACCTCCACTTTAACCACGACCTAAGTCTAAGTTTTGACCGATCCATAATTCATGGTGGTATCGAGTCGTTAATCCCCTAACCTTAGTATTTTATTCCTTGTTTAGACCCCTATTTTAGTGTATTGTAGTTAATTGACTTCCAATCATTTAATCCAATATCGACTTAGCTTGTCTATGCTCATTGTCTTTGGTCTGCAAACGTTATTCTCTAGGGTTCAACCCTTACTTGCCCTTACTAGCATTAGTAAGTCCGAGTTAGGAAATTTACTTTTGGTAGGATCGACGACGGCCTATCACGACCACATAAACCAGTTATTTATCTTGAATGCCCATGGCCCCACACATTAGTGGTAAATAGAATAATGCCCCTTAGCCCCACATAAAGTGGTAAAATAAATAATGCCCATGACCCCACACAAGGTGGTAAAATGAATGATAAATATCCTTTTATTTACTCAACGTGTGAGTAATCGACTTGGTTGCTACTATTAGATACACGCTTGTAAAGTTGAATAAAATTCAATTCATCATCCATAAATGAGCATAACTCTCATGACATCAATAGGATCCATCGCTTCAGCAGTCATATTGGTTTCCCTACCTTCCAAAGATTGAATTTTCTCCAGAAGATCCTTCTTCTCCCCCCTTATGGCGTCCAGCTCGGAGAACAGAGCATCCACATTCACAGAAGTCACGACACAGAAATGCTTGGACAAACATTTGCAAAACACAGCTCAAGTCAGACAAACACATCTGCATTCAAACCGACATCTGCAAAAAATATCACGGCACAAAAGGTAAAGAAACGTACCTCTAACCACGACTCATGCAAATGATCAACTTGCTCTCTTCCCAACTGCCTCATAGCCACCTCGTTTTCAGCCGAACAAATCAGTCTCATGCTTTGGTTGATTCGACACAAATTCTCAACTAAGGACAACTGAGTAAAGGGAAGAGTATGTCCTGCAGGCAAATGTAGATTTACTTTCTCCTTCCCCCTATCAACCTTGCTGCCATTCGCTTCTCACGCAACACCACCAATAATGCTTCCATGACCCCCGGAAGGTAAAATGACGTTCTTCTCAGGATTATGGGAAGACGCCTCAGTAGCTGTAAAGGGAGGTTGACCTCCAATATTCCCTGTAACACCACCCTCAGCATTATCATAGCCACCCAAGAGATCTGATACATTGAAAACATCATCTCCTTCCTTCTGGACACCCTCAGGACGAGATGAGCCCGAGTGACTCGCTTGGCTCGGAACAAACACAACAAAGAAAAGTTCTCTCTTTCTCTTCTTTTGATGATAGGGATTCTAAGCAAAGAAGCGAGTCAGTTAGGAATAATACAAGCCAAAGAAAAGAAACAAAAATAAAAGTACCTGAGGAGGAGCAAGAACCTTGACCTCCCCTTTCTGGATAGACTTCCTCAGCTTCGCCGCCGCCATATCCATAGCTGGCAATCTCTTAAACATCTCTTCGTCCAACATATTAAATGCTTCCTCTACAAAAGATATAGTAAAAATATATCAAAGAAACCATACAATGTAAAACACAGAATTAGATGTATACCCATAGTATTGGCTCAATCCGGTGACAAACAAAAAGTACTCATTCAGAAAAAGGCTTCTCGTCCGGAACCCAATAGTCAGCAGTTGCTTTTTAGGATGCATCTTTTTGCTGCCTCTTAAAAACTTGAAGGTAATAGACTACAACACCTTCCTCCTTACTCATCGGAGGACGTTAAGATTTAGACCCAGATTAGGCTCGGTCGTTGGGAGCAATGGGACTTCCCACTCAACATCTCCCTTAAAAACATACATGAAGTCATGCCTAAACTCCTTATGGCTACTCGAAAGCAAAGAATACACCTTATTTGACGATCCCGACTCGCTTAAACCGGCGCGGAAGAAACCGACGAGTCGAATTGTCGATCCAACATACAAACTTACTTAAGAATTAAAACAAAACCTCAAAGATATATTATTACTAAATCCCAAAAGTACAAAACCCACAAGATTGTACGATACTAAACCCAAAATAATCAATACTAGAAATCAACTCCAACTATTATCAGAGTTAGAATATACAGAATACATATACTAATCGTCCGAACTAATAACGAAATACAGTCTAAGGTAGAAATACAACGGCACACGCCCAACCCAAAGCTAAGGAACACCGTCACCATCAGAGTTACTTGAAAAATTAACAACAATCCACTAACTTATCATTACTTAATCTTTGTCGCTACATTTACATTTTAGACCGGACTATGCTCGTACGAACGCATCTTACGCAAACGAACTTTCCTACTATGCCAGGATTGAGAATCTTACTCCCAAACCCATGAACCCCATCTTACGAAAATTCATATCACATAGACAACATAGCAAGTACACACTATCCCAATACCGCGGTTAGGATAGGGGAAACGTCTTAACCCAAGTCTTAGAATCTTACTCCAAGATTAGGCGTCTAAAAGTAAACTTAAGCTATCTTTACGTATCCATTACATCATTGTTATTCCCAAGATCGCTTCTTACGCCTTTTCTTGAGTCTAACTATGTATATTACCACAATCTTGAACTTCTTTAATCAATCTTTAACACTTCTTTAACTTTCTTTAAATCTTTCTTTAACTTTCTTCAATAAATCTTAATAGTCTTTAATAAACTTTAATTAAACTTTAATAAACTTTTACACTTAAGGATTACATGAACTACTTCAAGATTTCAAGATTCATTAAAGAACTCATCAAGACTATCAAGAACTCGTCAAGAACTCAACATCACACGCATAACTTCAACATGATTCCATCAATAACATGCATCAAAACTTCACGGAAATTAAACACAAACACGAGCAATCACAAGATCATCATAAAAAGTCATAACATGCATGGAAACTCAACAAAATATCATAAAAAGAACACCCAAATCAGCCCGATAATTCACGCATAACATAGCCAACAATCATCAACAATCTATCCTAATTTGATCATTTAGTCTACCCTATAATCATAGTATACATATTAAGGTAGAAAAGTATGTACCTTAATTACTTGAGCGCAAAACAATAGCAAAAACTTGTTGCCCGGAAACCCAAACCACACGGCCCAACCACGCACAACACGGAGCACCACCACGGCTTTGCCCACGAAAACCCTTGCATGGTTTCCAACGCACGAACACACGGGCACCACCTCTGCACGGCCTGGTTGCACGCCACCACTGCACGGCCTTCCACACGGCCCACACACGAACCACCCCTTCGAACACGAACCCAACGAACAAACCCCAAAACTAAACCCAAACTAGAAGTCTTGATCAAGAGAAATGGAAATTATTGTGTTTTTAGTCACTTAAAGATCAATAGAGGTTTAATCTTTAAGTTTTGGGTTCGGATGGATGATGAACAATTGATGGTGGAAATGTGCCAAAAATGGCGTGTAAAAATGGAGGCAAATGGAGAGAGTGTTTGGCTTCTTAAATTGGTGAGCAAGGTGATTAAAATGGCAAATGGAGTTTAAGCCTTACAACCTCTTCTATTTATAGAAGTTGGCTAAGGTGTGAACATGAAGCAAGTGGCAAAATTAAGCCATAATACACAAGGGGGCCGGTTTTTGCTAGCTAAAATGGGCTTTGATGATTACTTGGACTAATTGCACTCATGCATGACTAATCATGCCTAAATTGAATTTGGCCCAAAAATTAATTAACTAATTAGAAAATTAAAAATTAAAATTCTAATTAATTAAATTAAGATAAAATAAATAATAAAACAACTATTCATAAAATAAAAATAAAAATAATCGTAATTATCCAAATAAAATAAAAATAAATAGTCCAAATAAATTTGGACCATACATAAAAATAACATAAATACAACAAATAAATCAAAACAGAATATACCGAAAAACTGGGTCGTTACACCTTATACAAACCCCGAGTCTCGAAACACCACCATCCTGCCCCATGATATTAAGTTGTAGCGTCCGCCAACTTAAAAACGTTCCTAAATAGTTTTATGGACAAAGGCATCTTCAGCGCGCCGTATGTGGCCATCAAACATGAAATGGCATAAATCGTATTCGGCACCAACTGACTCGATGACAGATTATAGGCATTCAAGATCATTACCCAGGTTGGGTGTAGAGGAAATATGACTCCTGCCTTCAGGTGTGCGTCATACACGACCGTGCCCCTGAGGGAAGGCGAACCACAATGCTATTAGCTAAGGGTTAATAAAATTGGAAAGGAGACCTCAAACCGTACCAGATCGGATTGAAAGCAAACTCTCTATCCAAAATCCTCTAGAAATATGCCCTCACGAAGTATGAATCAGGACCATAAAAAGAATCTCTCTTTCATCTCGTCCCTGATTGTTCATTGTGGACACTTAAATGTTTCTCCCCAATGTAGAGACTACTGATGAACGTACCATATTGCTATAAGGTCCAACTAAGGGGAATTGACGATGAAAATGCATATTACACCGCAAACAATTACCTAACCTTGTTTAAACTACCTTGGAAGCAATTTTTAGGTTTCGTGGTGATTACGGGATTTACTTATAATTTTTCACCATTTTTAGGCATTTTTCATATTTTTTCCATGCATTTTTCCTTTATTTATGTTTAAAAAAATAATAATATTATCCTTTTGCATCATAAATTTTTTTTAAAACCATAAATTTTTTTTACAACTCATTCATTTTTTTCCATATTTTTAAGGCTTTTCTAGATTTTTTTTAATAGTATTTTTGCATGCTTAGGGGAATTTTTGTCATTTTCGGATGTTGAAATTTTTTCCACAAAGCACATTAGTGTTTTTCATCTTTTTCATATTTTTTCTGTGATTTTTAGAGTTTTTGGAGGTTTCTAGAACATTCCAGAATGTTATGGGCATTCCGGAACATTCTAGAACATTTCGGTACATCCCGAAGCATCTCAGAACATCCCTGAACCTCCCAGAATGTCAAATATTACGGTAATCAATCAATGATTTCCGTAATCACATCATAATCAATTCAAAATTATGTAAATCACGCGCAAAATCAAGCAAATCAGCATTGACCACGGATCAAACCAACCTTGAGTCTACACGTAGAACATTGAACAATGACCTGCGTCTAGACGTAGGACATAGAACAATGACCTACGTCTAGACGTAGGACATAGAACAATACATGCGTCTAGACGCAGGTCAGTGTTGCTATGTGGCTCTTCGTTATTGCTTCTAGCCTATAAATACGCGTCCTTCCATGCGTTTAAGGATACGAAAACAACCCCGAGCCTTCTTCTGCATTGTATACTCTGATCCTACACCTTTCTCCCTTCTTAAGAACCTCTCAAAACATCACTAAACATATTGCAAATCATCAACTCAATCAACTTAAAAAATTCATCATCATTAATCACTCCTTATTTGTGTTGATCAAAGACATTATAAGGTATAATTCCTGAAGTCTCTACTTTAAATCCATTTGTTCTAAGTTTATTGTTATATTTATAAGTCAATCGAAATGATGATTTATGATAATGGTTAATTCAATAGTTAATCCGGATCATGTATATATATGTTTGAATTAATGCTTTAATCAATCCTATAACAATGATGCCATTATTTCTTTAATCGTCATCAATCTAATGAACGTTAATGTTCTGATTTTGCAATTTATATGCGTAATGATTATTAATTCATCGACGCATTCTGCATAATCATATATTAATACCGACTCTCATACAACTCTTTAGATCTCATTTCACAAATTGAATAATAGTGGTTTAATGACAATAACCGTTGAATTTTTTTTCTTTCATATGCGATTTATATCGCACGATTTCGATTTTTTTGAAATCCGTTTCATGAAATGATCGCTACATTTCTTTTCCAACAATGTTGTTATGAATATTTTGATAATTACTTTTTATGCGATCATGAGGAAATAAGTTTGTCAATTAAATTGCATATAAAAAAATAATCGCCATGATTAAAAAAATTCCGAAGTGATTGAGTGTTGTTGTTCATGAGAGTCATATATTAAAATCTGGTTTTGACTAAGTAATAAAGATGACGATTAAAGTTATTAATCCGAATACGGTGGTCAATTGATTAAAGTGTTATATCGCACAAGAATAATTGTCAATATCATCATTTTAATTGGTTTTCTTAAATCTGCAAATATTTATTTTTATTTCTTTATTTTTGTTTATTTTATATTTCTTCATTATGTGTTTTATTCATGATTTATTTGATTTATTTTCTTAGGATTTTCATATGTACTTAATTCAAAGTAGTCACAATGAATTAACCATAATTTGTAAATAAAATAAATCCACCTAGTAATATGCGCTTTAAGGACATAATACAGAGATATCTTTGAATTTGGGATTGATAATGATACGACCACAAAAAGAGACCTAGTAGAGACCGCTTACAAGCAGGTGGGCCCAATGCATAATTGGCCCGTAACCTGTCCCCAAACCTATACTCTGGTGCAGGAACATATGGGGCCAATTGCCCCTGACATTGGTACTTTTTGGTGTCCGTGGACCGTATAAACGCATGGTGGCGACTCCTACTAGACCACATTCACATTTGGCGTTAACGAGCATTTAAAACAACTCGTGACGTAGGCAGCAAAAAACGACCCTTACAGTTTGACGACTCCACTAGGGACCATCACTCCTTAGTGGTGTGGACAAACTTGAAAAGTCTTGTAGTCTTATTATGATCATTCACGAATTGTTTTTAGGCATATTGCATGTGGCCCTACGAATAGTTGTCGCGCCATAGGACCTTGTCTCATATGAGCATGTTCTATGCTCGAGACCGACCTTGGGGGGTTTGACTATGGTTACTTGTGGTGCCCGACCTCAATAATCATAACCGGCCCATCACAACACGGCGCGTGATCCTCATGACCGATGATATCATAATAAGGGATTCTTAATTGTATGTTATTCAACATGAAGAACGACTAGATCGGTTCAGTTTATTTTTAGCCATGGTACCCTTTTGACCACCCAAGACCAACCTTATAGAAGCCCATCCATGCTGTATCATATTAGCATGATTATGTATGCATTTTTTATGGGCTCTAATCATGTATTTTTTTCTAGCCTTTTCACTCACACTTCATATAGTCATGATCATCTTCTAGTCTTTAGTTCACAGAGTTGGGCCTTAGTATCCTTAAGCTCAAGTCCATATAGGCTTGACCTTTGACCGAACTTAGGCACTTCCATTCACATACATTGCATATTTCATGCATTTTGGTGCCCTTTCAAAAAAAATGAAAAAAAAATTAACAAAAAGTTAAAAAAAAAGATAAAAAAAAGAAGAAAAAAATTTTTGGTGCCCTTTCATGCATTTTAGGGAAGATGACCATAGAATTAGGACATGCATCTGCATTATGCATAATGATCAAGGGGGTTCACTAAAGGTTTTGGTTCTTTTCAAAACCAGTTTAGAGTTGTCTAGACAGTTCCAAGTTGACTCAAAGCATAGCCGAGGTCCGAGCAAGCCTCAAGCCTAGTCCGACCTCACCTCACCTCACTTAAACACCACCCCAGCCTCACCCATACCTATCACTCATCTAAACCTGAAACTTTAAAATACCCAGCCTACATCGCTCAAGCCTGTCACTTAAGCCCATATCCCAAGCCTACACCACTCAAGCCCATCATTCAAGCCCATGTCCCTATTCTACTCCAACCCGAACACCACAAAAGGCTTCTCAAGTGGACCAACTCAAACAACCCACTCACCACCTTCGAAAGGACCTTCACTTTGATGTAGACTAGATGATGATTTGCTAAGGGGTGATACATGAAGAACAGTAGCAGTGTTAGCACACCCTACTCAAAGTCAAGAGTTAGTCAGGGTCGTTTCTTTAGGTTGAGTCGGAGAGTCCCTCCACCTAGACAATTTCATTTACCTTTCTTTCTTCTTTCGAGCCTATGTCATTAGAATTTTCCTTTCCACTCTTAGGCCTGTAATAATTTCATTGACATTGATAAAATTCTCTTTTTTGTTCATTATTTGCCTTCACTTTTAATTTTGCTTTTAACTCTAACATGATTCATGAGCCCAAATTTTCATAATCAATAAAGTTGAACTTAATAAATGGACATTGTTCGAGAGGCCTTGTTTTCTTGAACTCCAAAAAAATCATCTACCCTTTCCCATCACATGTATTCATTCAATCCCTTGCAGCCCTTTGAGCCTCAAACACAAACAAGCCTACTTTACTTCCTTAACCACATCTACCTCACCCATGGGATCAAGTGGAGCGTAGGAAAAGACATGTGCCAAATAAAAAAATAAAAAAAGAGAAAGAAATAAATTAATACTCGACACACAACAAACATTGTTCTAAAAGTCGAGTCAAAGCTTCAACCTCAAACATCATCAAAGTCCAAGTGCAAAAAATCAACAATTGATAAAATAAAAAAATAATAAAAACAAGAAAAATTCAGGGCACATCACGCACCACCGGGGGGGCAACATTTGGGGAACTTTGAGCCTTATTTCCCTTTTCTTTCTTAACCCTCAACCCTAGACAAAAATTACAACCACAAAAGCCCTCTCACATGAGGCATTGTCAAATAATCATCAAGAACTACGATGGTCTGATTCCTTAAGGATACGGAAGGAAGCCTCTTCTCGAGGTTCGACCCAATATATGAATTGTTAAGGTCCACTCCTTCAAATAACTTGGAGTTTTAAGCACAAATTCTTAGTTCACCACCCGACATAGGCTCGAGTTTGAACCAACATTAATTCATCCAACCACGTCAATTCCCTACATCATCACCCTTCAGTCACAAATTATTAACCTTTCTTTTTCTAGCACCAATGGCCTTTTTCTTTCACACACCCTGGGGGCTTTCTCTGACTCTCCTTAAGGTCACCGCTTTGATTTGACTCTTGTGTTCTTTTATTTGGGCACGACATATTCCATACAAAGCTTCGACATTTGAGTAATTTTAACCTCATCTATATCCTCGCGGGAAATCTAACTCAAGTTCATGACTTGAGCTAGCCTCTTTTCTCAATGCTTTGGCCTCTTCATGCCATCCATAAAATGGCGTTAACCATGGTCCTTTATCCATCCTTACCCTGCAGGCTGTGGGCTTATGTAGACCCGTCTTTTTAGCAAAGTTGATTTTAATGAAATCAACAAGTCGGACTGTCACTAATCAATATGTAAACAATAAGGCAACGAATAAAGATGTTCCACAAAAATAGTTTACTTTTATTTAACTCCAACTCTAGAGAATCTAATCCAAAATAAGAAAATAACCAAGGTTCTACATAATTGTTAAATCATACTACATAAACTAGTAAAGTCAAAATATAAAATCAAAACTATTATTAAAATCCGAGTAACTAGAACAGCCACACTCACAAGCTCACTTATCCTAGCCCACACTAGCAATTCTAATTTACTCATCATTATTACCTGAAAAGGGAATGGGGGGTCCACTGTCAGTGGCGAGTAATTAGGATGTTCAACTTAATTGTAGAACCCAAACAAGCATATAATCAAATAGAAACCAAACATATAGCAATCAAGCGACAAAGCAACAATATACATTCAGCAAGCATCCATGACAAGTACTTACCTGACGATCAACGCAGCGGAAACATTCAATCAAACATATCATACTTAGATGCAAGACACAAAGACTTAATGGAATCATTTTAGGACTCTAGTCCACTTAGACATCAAACTTCCTAACCTTCAATTGCTAATCCATGAACCGGTCACTAATGCTTGTAGGGGATCACGTTTGCACCCCAACTTTCCTAGAACATGCCGGCGAGGACTCATGTATCCTAGCTGTAGCCCCCTCATGTGAGGACTATGCCAAAGCCATGGACATGGCTCCTAAGTAGCAGCTCATGTACCACTACCTAGGCAACAACACATCCTAAGATCCAGAATTTTCCACGTAACGCATCTGGACATTGGCCTCGACTTAACACGGTTTAGCGGCTCATATACCACTAAGCGGGTGGTCACTTCATAGTTGTTCATGTAATTAATCTTAAACATTCTTATCTTATCTTCACTTTATTCTTATCGTAATCATCATATCATCATCATCATCTTATCATCATCATCATCATCGTATCATCATCGTTATCTTATCTTAATCTTATTGGAACGAGATTCTTAACTTTACTTCTATTTACTTCTAAGTCATGACTCAATATTAACTCTAGACTTTATAACAAGAATAATCAAGTCAAGAACATAGCCAACTTAATGGTCCAACTTGATATATATCACCCGAACATTGTAAGGCATCACACGCATTTATATATACTAGCAAATTAAGCATGATCACTATATTGCAATAAATCAAATAATTAATATTAATGATATAACTCATTAATTAAATCTAAATTATACATTAGTCAAATAAAAATCAGATTTGGTCTATAATAATAGTAGGCCACTTGACATTTATCAAGAATAAATAAAAATGCAATCTTTCTTCCTTTAATTACTTCTTTAAAATAAATAAATTGCCATATTAATTCTTAAATGAAAAATAATTCGTAAATAAATCAAGATTGACCCAAGAATTAGTATTTTAATCACTAAAATCATAAAAATCCATCCTTTATTTAATCAAGATTATTCGACACAATCAAGAAGAATAAACAATATTAATAATTCAAGATTTAATTGAATAAATTCGAAAATCACTATCTTAAATTAGATAAATTAGTCCAAACTTAATAAAAATTCATTCTTGCAATATTCAATAAGAAATTCGAACACATGCTTCACATTCATCAACATATCACTCGAAAATCATTAATACAATTTCAATATTCCAATTCTTTAATTCAAGAATTCAAGCAATTAATGAAATAATTCAAGAAAACCATAATAGAACATATATTGTACATAAATAACACAAAAAGGTTGAATCTTTATACATGTAGTTCACTCGAAAAATTCAACAAAAAATACTAAGCAATTCGGTTTTTTATTATGAACAATTAATTAATTACTAGCAAGAATTATAATTCACATGCATAAAATCATATCAAGAATTATAATTATCCTAATTCCTATGAGACACTCGGCCATATTCGAAATAAATAGGACATCAGTTTTTATTAATTTAATCGAATCTAAAAGTGTTCTAAATAATTATATGAATGGACTAATTCTAGAATTAAGTACAACACCTAATTACCTAGTTAAAGTTGGACGAAGAATTCAAACAAGGCCTCCTACCTCCTTGAGCAAAAACTCGCACTTGGACAGCTTTGCGAACCATTTCTGAGCCCATAAGACATCTAGCACCAGATGTAAATGTTGAGTGTGCTCTTGTTCACTCTTCGAATAGATAAGAATATCATCGATGAACACCACTACACACACATCCAAGAGATGATGAAAAGTCCGGTTCATCTGATCCATGAAAACAGTAGGAGCATTAGTCAAACCGAACGGCATCACCTCAAATTCATAGTGCCCGTATCTAGTGCGAAATGCGAAATGCCCGGAGCACCACAAGGAGACACACTGGGCCTTATAAAACCCTTGTCAATCAGATCCTGCAACTGGGTCTTCAACTCTTTCAACTCTGCAGGGGCCATACGATATGGAGCCTTTGAAATTGGAGCAGTCCCGGGCACCAAATCGATGTTAAATTCCACTTCCCGTTCCTGTGGTATCCCTGGAAACTCCTCTGGGACCACATTTGCATACTCGCGAACCACTGGAATAGCTTCTATCCGCTCTTCTTTGGTTATGTCCTTGACCTGACACAGGTACACCATTTCGCCCTTGCGCTGCAGACTGCGCATCTTCATTGCTGACACAATCTTTACACCCTTTTCTATCAGTTTCCCGACATGGGTTTGCATTAGGACCACGCAAAGTGACAGCTTGATCTTGACATCGGAAAGTCGCTTGATACTTCGCTAACCAATCCATACCCAAGATCACATCGAACTCGATCATAGGAAACTCCTTCAAGTCGGCTTCGAACTGTACCCCCGAGATCACAATAGGAACACTTCTGTATTCCCGAAGACAAGCAAAGTCCTCTCCCGAAGGAAGAGTTATTACAGATTTGACAGGAGACTCTCCCATCAGGTTAGCTTTCACAATAAACGAACTAGCAACAAAAGACACAGTAGCACCCGTATCAAATAAAACATAGGCATCAAAATCATGAACAAGAAAAGTACCCGTGACCACATCTGGCTGAGCATCTGCCTCTTCCTGAGTCATGTAGAAGATCCTGTTTCAAACCGGTGCTTGGCTAGCTGTTGCTGCTGGACGCTTCTTAGGACAGAATATTGACTTATGACCTGCTTCACCGCAATCGAAGCACACAATCGGTGTCCCATCCCACTTCTTACCCGAGTGAAACTCTTTCTTGCAGCCTTGACAGATTCTTGGGCCTTGACTTGAAACTGGTCGAGCACCCTGCTGAGGCTTCGGAGTAGACTCGAACCGGGTCCTCTTAGCTGGTGTTGGAGTAGGAGCCGAAGCAACCCTCTTTTTGGCGGTGTCCTCCTCAAAAACCGATGCTTGGACCTCTAGCGCCACCTCATACGCCTCCTGGAAAGTTTTCACTCTGCTACTGATCACGTGAACCCGGATGCGGGGATCCATCTTCTTGATGCACCTCTTGACTCGCTCAGCTTCAGAAGGTATCACTGCCGTTGCGAACCGAGAGAGCTCTGTGAACTTGTCCGTGTAGGTCTGGACAGACATGCTACCCTGGGTGAAAGAGAGGAACTCTTCCTACTTCTGCCATTTCAGTTCATCAGGATAGAACCGTTCTTGGACTTTCTTAGTGAAGTCCTCCCAACTCAGATTCAAGTCTGTCTCGGGGTCGGCCCGCAATGTACTCCACCAATTGTCAGCTTCGCCCTTTAGATAAAAGGTCGCAATTGGAACTCTTTCCCGCTCAGCACATGATAAGGCATCAAACATCTTCCGCATCTCTTGAATCCAGTTCTCGAGAACGGTCGGGTCTGCTGTCCCATCATAGACCGGTGGACGAAGTCGTGCAACCCGATCGAAGGACGACTGATTGTTCTGAGGTTGAACACTATTCTGTGTTAACGTGAGGATAGCATCTTCCAGGTTCCGGCGTCGAAGACGAAAATTGGGTCTTGGAGTCGACATTCTGAAACCAACGATTAAGTTATAAGAACAAACACAAGCACGTAATGTCGCAAAAGAACGCCGAAAGCAATAAAATATCTTATCCCGGGCTTCTACCCATGGCTTCACTCACTTAGGTTTTCATTTTAGGCTAAATTTCTCTCATGATTCATAAAGTGCTCATCTTTCGAGTTACTTATGAAGAAGTAACTTTAGGGTCTTAACCTATGCTCTGATACCAACTGTAACGACCCGACTTTTCTAGGCTATCGATTTACAAAGGATATCGACACATGGATCATTACCAACAAAAAAATTAACAATAATATTATAATTAAAGTCTAAAATTCCTTTTATTAATAAAATACTGGAACAATAATCCCAAAAGTATATAAATAATACTTAAATTACATGTTAAATAAGGTCTTTCCCAACACGCTGGGAACAGCTAACTGGTAACAAAAGAAAAATACTCAAAACAAACTATGGTTGCTCTAAACAACTCTGAAACACACAGCCCTAGCCAACGTATGCCCATTCTAAGCCTCAGCATCATCACCTGAAATGGGGGGGGGGAAGGGTCCACCGTCAGTGGCGAGTAACTAGGCTGTCCCGCTTAAATGAGGGACCGCCAATCATATAATAGCTTAGAATAAAACAAGGAAATCATACAAAGGTACATGGAAATACGTACAAAAATACATACGAAATACGTACAAAAATACGTATAAAAATACGTAGAAAAATACGTAGGAAAATACGTAGAAAATACGTAGAAAATACATATACAAATACGTATAAAATACCTGCAAAATACGGTTAGGAATACATACAATATACGTATAAAATACAGATACAAATACGTACAACGTATGCAGCGGAAGAATTAACATAACCCCTAAATAACAGCTCGTGTACTACTACTTAGACGACTACATATCTTAAGATCCAGAACTGCCCAGAGACCGCAGTAGGGCAGTGGCTTCGACTTAACCCGACCTGATGACTTGTGTATCATCAAATGGGCGTCCTTACGTATCTTGTCTTTTCTAAAGGCCATCGTGAGACCACTAATTAACAAGCAATATCTAAAGGCCATCTTGACACCACTAATTCATATCATATCTTATTTTTTTCCTTCTTATTCATATTGTTACTTTCCTTCATATTACAACTTGTCCTTAGCAGTTATTTTAATTCCCTTAATCATATTAATCCCTAAAATTACCTTCTAATATTATTATAAGTCAAAAATTAAACTAAAATTGACCAAAATTATTCTAGTTTCATTCGACATTTTATAATAATATAACCATTAACTAAATTCATCAATAATCAGGTAACAATTCAATAATATCATTTAAATTACAATAAATCATTTAAATCAATAATTAACAACAAGATTACATAAAACATGATAAAAATCCTACTTTTCATACTTTATTCCACTCGAAAATTTTATGTGAAAATACCGAAAATTACACAATTAATTCAATAAATATAATTATCAATAATTAATCATATAAACTTAATTAAAACTAATAAATCATGCTTTGAACATTAAATCATACAACATGAATCAAAACAAGATCAAAATCAATCCTTTTTACACATAAACCTCACAGCATCCTTGGCACAAAATAATATCAAGATAAATTCCAAGAATTCATAATATCATGATTAAATTAAAGATTAAATTCAAGATTACATATTAATTCAAGATTAATCAAGATTAAACATTAAAAGTCAGATTTTTAATCCCTCTTGTTATTTTATACCACTCGACTTTTTGAGTATTATGAACAAAAATTATAATTTTAATTTAAGGCTTTAATTAAATAATTAAATAATCAAGATTACCTGTTTCTTTCAAGAAAATATCGTGAATTAATCATCAAAATATGCATCGCACTACTCGACACATACTCGAAATTCCAAGAACAAGAATCGAAAATTATCATGCAATTATTCAAGCAATTATATAATTAGAACAATTATTTCATGCATAAAAATTAATTAAAACAGTTAAAGATTCATAAAGATTACATAAAATATCAAGAAAATAACATGCTCAAATATCATCATAAGATTCGAACCTTCAACCTAAAACATGATACTAATTCCTTTAATTTTTCCTAGTTTTAATCCAAATTAACTATATGCAAATCTACCCTAATCTAAGGGAGAAAGTCTAGTTACCTGGATCTAGCAACGAAATCAGAAAAATCCTTCCTTTGGGACTCGAATATTACACGGCCAAGAGGGGAAAATTTTTAGGGTTTTTCTTTGAGTTTTGAGTGTAGAAAATATGTAAAAAGAATTAGGTTAGGAGCTTGTTCCCTATTTATAATATAAGGAACAAAAGAATAAAAATAAATAAAACAATATACGGGGGGGGGGCGTGAATTTGGAGAGGAAGTAGGGGTTGTTGGGCTCAATTGGTAGACTTAGTATAAGGTAGGTATAATTAGGGTTTTAATTGGGTAATTTAAGATATGGCTCACTTAAGAAGCAATGACCCAAAAATAAATAAAAGAAAATAATCCCTTGTCCATAACATAAGGGCCGGCTAAGTGGGAGGAAATTGAGTCATAGGCCCAATTTCAAGATAAGCTGAAGGATATAAGAATCGAACAGTCCGAAAATGGGCCTTTCGGACTTAAGATAATAAAATAATAATAATAAAGCGCGAATATTCTGGCCCTAAACTTCGGGTTATTACAGTCACCCCTCCTTAAATAAATTTCGACCTCGAAATTTTTACTTAATGAAGCACATAACATACACAGACGCACACAAACGAACAAAGCAAAACAAAACATGCAACAAATAAACAACTTAGTACTTGCTCCGAAAAGCTCAGGATACTTATCCCTCATTGCAGCTTTCGTTTCCTAAGTAGCCTCTTCGAACTTCTGACTACGCCAAAGTACCTTAACCAAAGGCACCACCTTACGACGTAACATCCGATCTTGACGGTCCAAAATCCGCACTGGCTTCTCTTCGAAAGTCAAGTTCGGCTCAATCTCTGACGATTCTACCGGAATAATATGAGAAGGATCATTCACGTATTTCCGTAGCTGAGACACATGGAATACATCATGAACCCTCGATAGATCCGGAGGCAACGCCAACCGATAAGCAACCTCACCAACTCGTTCCAGAATCTCATATGGCCCTACATACTTAGGCCTGAGCTTACCCTTCTGGCCAAATCGAACTACACCCTTCATCGGAGACACCTTCAGCAACACCTTATCCCCAACCTGGAACTCCAACGGCTTCCGACGACGATCAGCATAAGACTTTTGCCGACTTTGAGCTGCCTGCAGCCTTGCCCTGATGAGCTTCACCTGCTCCACCGTGTCCTTGATATGATCAGGACCAATCACCAAAGCGTCGTTGATGTTGCTCCAACAAGTAGGGTTGCGACACTTGCGCCCATATAACGCCTCATAAGGAGCCATCTTAATACTGGCGTGATAGCTGTTGTTGTTCGAAAATTCCACCAAGCTCAAGGATTTAACCCAAGTCTGCTGGAAATCCAAAGCACAAGCACATAGCATATCCTCTAGCGTCTGGATGGTCTGTTCCGTCTGCCCATCTGTAGCTGCGTGAAAAGCCGTACTCAAGTTAAGCTTAGTTCCAAAAGCCTCTTGTAACGACTTCCAGAACCGTGACAGAAATCGGGGATCTCGGTCAGACACTATATCCTTAGGAACACCATGTAACCGAATGATCTCCCTCGAGTAAGCTTCCGCCATCTTCTCCATCGACCAAGTTATCTTCATCGGAATGAATCGGGCGACCTTAGTCAAACGATCCATGATAACCAAAACAGTATCCAAACCTGTAAATGTCGTAGGTAAGCCTACCACGAAATCCATAGATATGGAATCAAACTTCCATGTGGGTATCGGCAACGGCTTCAACAGTCCACCAGGTCTTTGGTGCTCAATCTTAACTTTCTGTCAGGTAAGATACCGTGCAACGAAGTCTGCGACTTCTTGCTTCATCCTCGGCCACCAAAAATATTCCCTCAGGTCCTTGTAGAGTTTCCCACCACCTGGATGCATCGAATAAGGAGTATTGTGAGCTTCTTCCATAATCCGGTTCCTCAAATTCGAATTCTGGGGCACACACCACCTGTTACGGAGCAAAAATCAGTATCCACTAGGTGAAAACAATTTACTATAACATTTAACTCCATTACCTGTTACAGAACTTCATACTATCGTCTGAATCAATCGTGAAGTCTTCTGCCTTGCCTTGAAGTTTGGCTTCACGAATTTTCTCGAGTTGCGGGTCTTCTCTCTGACTTTCTCGTAACTCCTGGTAAAAACTGGGCTAACACTCATAGCACTAAGATAGACTCGTTTGCTACCTGGCATAACCATCTCAACCTCCATCCTGTGAAGATCAGCACATATTTCCTTAGGTAAAACCGCCACCCCGTTAAGTGAATGGTGATCCTTACGACTAAGGGAATCTGCTACCCTGTTGGCCTTTCCTTCACAATAATCAACTGAGAGGTCATAGTCCTTGATCAACTCGAGCCACCGTCGCTGTCTCATATTGAGCTCCTTCTGAGTGAAGATGTACCTTAAGCTCTTATGATCGGTGAAAAATTTGCAAGTAGCTCCATAGAGATAATGTCGCCAAATCTTCAGAGCGAACACTACAGCCGCCAACTCTAACTCGTAAGTAGGATAGTTCTGCTCATGAACCTTCAGTTGTCTCGAAGCATACGCAATCACCCTGCCTTCTTGCATCAGAACACAGCCTAGAACCTTCCTGGACGCATCACTGTAGACTTCATAACCCACACCTTCAGTCGGCAATGCAAGAACCGGTGCAGACACAAGACTCTGCTTGAGGGCTTGGAAAGCTCCTTCACATTGATCGGTCCCCACATACTTGCAATCCTTGTGCAACAATTTGGTCATAGGTGCTGCTACCTTGGAGAAATCTTTCACAAATCTCCGATAGTAACCTGATACAAAAAATTTCACAGGTAAGTATGCAAGCATAGACAATATAATAGCTATATTAAATACTTCAAGTTACCTGCTAGGCCAAGAAAACTTCGAACTTCGGCCACATTCTTAGGACTGTGCCTCTCAACAACTGCCTTAACCTTGGCTGGATCTACCTTGACACCGTCAGCATTAATCACATGCCCTAAAAAGGCTACTTCCTTGAGCCAAAACTCGCACTTGGACAGCTTTGCGAACCATTTCTGAGCCCGTAAGACATCTAGCATAAAAATGTAAATGTTGAGTGTGCTCTTGTTCACTCTTCGAATAGATAAGAATATCATCGATGAACACCACTACACACACATCCAAGAGATGATGAAAAGTCCGGTTCATCTGATCCATGAAAACAGCGGGAGGATTAGTCAAACCGAACGACGTCACCTCAAATTCATAGTGCCCGTATCTAGTGCGAAACGCGGTCTTCGGTATATCTTCCGGCTTCACTGGAATCTGATGATACCCCGACCTGAGATCAATCTTGGAGCATACACTGGCTCCCTTCAACTGATCAAAAAAATCTTCAATCCTGGGCAAAGGATACTTGTTCTTGATAGTCACCTTGTTAAGTTCCCGGTAATTTATGCATAGACACATGCTGCCATCTTTCTTCTTGACGAACAATACCGGAGCACCACAAGGAGACACACTGGGCCTTATAAAACCCTTGTCAATCAGATCCTGCAACTGGGTCTTCAACTCTTTCAACACTGCAGGGGCCATACGATATGGAGCCTTTGAAATTGGAGCAGTCCCGGGCACCAAATCGATGTTAAATTCCACTTCCCGTTCCTGTGGTATCCCTGGAAACTCCTCTGGGAACACATCTGCATACTCGCGAACCATTGGAATAGCTTTTATCTGCTCTTCTTTTGTTATGTCCTTGACCTGACACACGTACACCAGTTCGCCCTTGTGCTGCAGACTGCGCATCTTCATTGCTGACACGATCTTTACACCCTTTTCTATCGGTTTCCCGACATGGGTTACCCTCTTTGCGTTAGGACCACGCAAAGTGACAGCTTGATCTTGACATCGGAAAGTCGCTTGATACTTCGCTAACCAATCCATACCCAAGATCACATCGAACTCGATCATAGGAAACTCCTTCAAGTCGGCTTCGAACTGTACCCCCGAGATCACAATAGGAACACTTCTGTATTCCCGAAGACAAGCAAAGCCCTCTCCCGAAGGAAGAGTTATTACAGATTTGACAGGAGACCCTCCCATCAGGTTAGCTTTCACAATAAACGAACTAGCAACAAAAGACACAGTAGCACCCGTATCAAATAAAACATAGGCATCAAAATCATGAACAAGAAAAGTACCCGTGACCACATCTGGCTGAGAATCTGCCTCTTCCTGAGTCATGCAGAAGATCCTTTTCTAACCGGTGCTTGGCTAGCTGTTGCTGCTGGACGCTTCTTAGGACAGAATATTGACTTATGACCTGTTTCACCGCAATCGAAGCACACAATCGGTGTCCCATCCCACTTCTTACCCGGGTGAAACTCTTTCTTGCAGCCTTGACAGATTCTCGGGCCCTGATTTGAAGCTGGTCGAGCACCCTGTTGAGGCTTCGGAGTAGACTCGAACCGGGTCCTCTTAGCTGGTGCTGGAGTAGGAGCCGAAGCAACCCTCTTTTTGGCGGTGTCCTCCTCAGAAACCGATGCTTGGACCTCTAGCGCCACCTCATATGCCTCCTGGAAAGTTTTCACTCTGCTACTGATCACGTGAACCTCGATGCGGGGATCCATCTTCTTGATGTACCTCTTGACTCCCTCATCTTCAGAAGGTGTGACTGCCGTTGCGAACCGAGAGAGCTCTTTGAACTTGTCCGTGTAGGTCTGGACGGACATGCTACCCTGGGTGAAAGAGAGGAACTCTTCCTACTTCTGCCATTTCAGTTCATCAGGATAGAACCGGTCTTGGAATTTCTTAGTGAAGTCCTCCCAACTTAGATTCAAGTCTGTCTCGGGGTCGGCCCGCAATGTACTCCACCAATTGTCAGCTTCACCCTTTAGATAAAAGGTCGCAATTGGAACTCTTTCCCGCTCAGCACATGATAAGGCATCAAACATCTTCCGCATCTCTCGAATCCAGTTCTCGAGAACGGTCGGGTCTTCTGTCCCATCATAGACTGGCGGACCAAGTCGTGCAACCCGATCGAAGGACGACTGATTGTTCTGAGGTTGAACACTATTCTATGCTAACGTGAGGATAGCATCTTCCAGGTTCCAGCGTCGAAGACGAAAATTGGGTCTTGGAGTCGACATTCTGAAACCAACGATCAAGTTATAAGAACAAACACAAGCACGTAATGTCGCAAAAGAACGCAGAAAGCAATAAAATATCTTATCCCGGGCTTCTACCCATGGCTTCACTCACTTAGGTTTTCATTTTAGGCTAAATTTCTCTCATGATTCATAAAGCGCTCATCTTTCGAGTTACTTATGAAGAAGTAACTTTAGGGTCTTAACCTATGCTCTAATACCAACTATAACGACCCGACTTTTCTAGGCTGTTGATTTACGAAGGATATCGACACATGGATCATTACCAATACAAAACTTAACAATAATATTATAATTAAAGTCTAAAATTCCTTTTATTAATCAAATACTGGAACAACTAACTAGTAACAAAAGAAAAATACTCAAAACCAACTACGGTTGCTCTAAACAACTCTGAAACACACAGCCCTAGCCAACGTATGCCCATTCTAAGCCTCAGCATCATCACCTGAAATGGGGAGGTCCACCGTCAGTGGCGAGTAACTAGGTTGTCCCGCTTAAATGAGGGACCGCTAACCATATAATAGCCTAGAATAAAACAAGGAAATCATACAAAGGTACATGGAAATACGTACAAAAATACATACGAAATACGTACAAAAATACGTATAAAAATACGTAGAAAAATACGTAGGAAAATACGTAGAAAATACGTAGAAAATACATATACAAATACGTATAAAATACCTGTAAAATACGGTTAGGAATACATACAATATACGTATAAAATACAGATACAAATACGTACAACGTATGCAGCGGAAGACTTAACATTACCAAATTAATACATATAAACACATAACCCTTCCCGTGAACTATTTATTTATCATACTTTACCCTTAAACCTCTTTTAACCTTCTTATCGGACCGGTCATAATGCTCGTTGTGGATCCCGTGTGCACCACAACTTTCCTAAAACATGCCGGGGTGAACTCGTATATTCAACCCGTAGCCCTCCTTTGCAAGAACTAAGCCTAAGCTATGGCCATAACCCCTAAATAGCAGCTCGTGTACTACTACTTAGACGACTACATATCTTAAGATCCAGAACTGCCCAGAGACCGCAATAGGGCAGTGGCTTCGACTTAACCCGGCCTGATGACTCGTGTATCATCAAATGGGCATCCTTACATATCTTGTCTTTTCTAAAGGCCATCGTGAGACCACTAATTAACAAGCAATATCTAAAGGCCATCTTGAGACCACTAATTCATATCATATCTTATTTCTTTCCTTCTTATTCATATTGTTACTTTCCTTCATATTACAACTTGTCCTTAGCAGTTATTTTAATTCCTTTAATCATATTAATCCCTAAAATTACCTTCTAATATTATTATAAGTCAAAAATTAAACTAAAATTGACCAAAATTATTCTAGTTTCATTCGACATTTTATAATAATATAACCATTAACTAAATTCATCAATAATCAGGTAACAATTCAATAATATCATTTAAATTACAATAAATCATTTAAATCAATAATTAACAACAAGATTACATAAAACATGATAAAAATCCTACTTTTCATACTTTATTCCACTCGAAAATTTTATGTGAAAATACCGAAAATTACACAATTAATTCAATAAATATAATTATCAATAATTAATCATATAAACTTAATTAAAACTAATAAATCATGCTTTGAACATTAAATCATACAACATGAATCAAAACAAGATCAAAATCAATCCTTTTTACACATAAACCTCACGGCATCCTTGGCACAAAAATAATATCAAGATAAATTCCAAGAATTCATAATATCATGATTAAATTAAAGATTAAATTCAAGATTACATATTAATTCAAGATTAATCAAGATTCAACAATAAAAGTCAGATTTTTAATCCCTCTTGTTATTTTATACCACTCGACTTTTTGAGTAGTATGAACAAAAATTATAATTTTAATTTAAGTCTTTAATTAAATAATTAAATAATCAAGATTACCTGTTTCTTTCAAGAAAATATCGTGAATTAATCATCAAAATATGCATCACACTACTCGACACATACTCGAAATTCCAAGAACAAGAATCGAAAATTATCATGCAATTATTCAAGCAATTATATAATTAGAACAATTATTTCATGCATAAAAATTAATTAAAACAGTTAAAGATTCATAAAGATTACATAAAATATCAAGAAAATAACATGCTCAAATATCATCATAAGATTCGAACCTTCAACCTAAAACATGATACTAATTCCTTTAATTTTTCCTAGCTTTAATCCTAATTAACTATATGGAAATCTACCCTAATCTAAGGGAGAAAGTCTAGTTACCTGGATCTAGCAACGAAATCAGAAAAATCCTTCCTTTGGGACTCGAATACTACACGGCCAAGAGGGGAAAATTTTTAGGGTTTTTCTTTGAGTTTTGAGTGTAGAAAATATGTAAAAAGAATTAGGTTAGGAGCTTGTTCCCTTTTTATAATATAAGGAACAAAAGAATAAAAATAAATAAAACAATATACGGGGGGGGGGGGGGGGGGGGCGTGAATTTGGAGAGGAAGTAGGGGTTGTTGGGCTCAATTGGTAGACTTAGTATAAGGTAGGTATAATTAGGGTTTTAATTGGGTAATTTAAGATATGGCTCACTTAAGAAGCAATGACCCAAAAATAAATAAAAGAAAATAATCCCTTGGCCATAACATAAGGGCCCGCCAAGTGGGAGGAAATTGAGTCATAGGCCCAATTTCAAGATAAGCTGAAGGATATAAGAATCGAACAGTCCGAAAATGGGCCTTTCGGACTTAAGATAATAAAATAATAATAATAAACCGCGAAATTTTCTGGTCCTAAACTTCGGGTTATTACCATTTGGCTTCTTTACCTGCCGAATGTATTGCTATGAACTCCGATGCCATAGTGGAGTCTGCAATGCAAGTCTGTTTCTTGGAAGCCCATAAGATAGCACCTCCACTAAGAAGAAACACCCAACCAATTGTAGATGAGTGATCTTCTCTATTAGTTATCCAACTTGCATCCGAATATCCTTCTAAGAACGAAGGATAACCCATGTATCTCAAACCATAGTTTATGGTTTTCTTCAAGTACTTTAGAACACGACGAATCGCTTGCCAATGTAGAACCCCAGGATTATTGGTATATCTACTTAATTTGTCCACCGTAAATGCAATATCTGGACTAGTACTTATCGTAGCATACATCAAACATCCTATAACTCTAACATATTCAAGTTGTGATACTGGACTTCCATAATTTGGAAGTAATTTTATGCTAGGGTCCATAGGTGTTGAAACAAGAGAGACTTCATCTACATTGAACTTCTTTAGAACCTTTTCAAGTAGTGTGACTGTGAAAGAATTATCTTCCCTTCATCTCTCTTAATTCTTATATCCAAGATGACATCTTCCTCCCCCATGTATTTCATGGAATACTTGTGTTGACGGAAATGATTTGGTCAACTTTACTTGCTCCAAATCTGTCCTAAATATCAACATGCCATCTACATATAGACAAATGATAACACCTTGACCGTTTTCATCAAATTTTCTATACAAACACTTGTCTGAATTACTTAATATGAATCAATTATTCAACACTACTTCATCAAATTTTTGATGCCACTGTTTTGGTGCTTGCTTTAGCCCATATAATAATTTTATAAGTTTGCAAACTTTATGTGCTTGTCCTTTAACAACAAACCCTTCCGGTTGTCTCATATAAACCTCTTCCTCTAGATCTGTATATAAGAACACAGTCTTAACATCCATTTGATGGATCACTAAATTATGAATAGCCGCTAGATCCCTTAATAATCTAATAGAAGAGATTCTAGCAACATGTTCATACGTATCGAAGTAATCGATACCCGGTTTTTAAGTAAACCCTTGAGCCACTAACCGGGCTTTAAACTTTTTGATTGTACCATCGACATTCATTTTCTTTTTGAAAATTCACTTGCACCCTATTTGCTTACATTTTGGTGGCAAATCTACTAACAATGTTATTACCCATGATCGAGTCCATTTCATCATCAATGGCTTCCTTCCAAAAGACGGAATCTGGAGACCTCATGGCCTCCTCATATGATACCGGATCATCCTCCACATGAAAAACATATGGAAATTGAGTCATTATTGACTACCTTGATCCTTCAATTAAATATACATGAAAGTCTTTCCCGAAATATTTTTCCTTTCGAGCTCTTTTACTTCTCCTTGGTTCTAGTGATGAAGCATCATCATCTTTATCTTGATGATTATTTTGATCAATTAATCTTTGACCCATTTCATGAGAATGGTTTAGAGGTAGACCTGTCAAACAGGTCGGGTCGGGTCGGGTTGGTGTAAAATAGTTGAGGGTTCAGGTTTTACCGGGTTGGGTGTTAGCGGGTTCGGGTCAGTATTAGCTTTTTTATAACCCAAATTCTTCGGGTTCGAGTTGACCCAGCGGGTTGGGAAGTTTTATAACGCCCTTTAATATTTCATATTTTAATATAATATATGTACTAAAATGTACCTTAAGCGTTCTAAAAAGTACAAATTATAAGAAATATCTTCATTAATAGTTAATTCATGGAAAAAAATTGATGTTGTGGTCCAATAAAAATAATCTTAAATTTAAAGTTTTAATTGTTAGAAGTATTTTAGCTTACATTTTCCTATAATATCATAAGTTTAATATATTTTAATGATTTTCGGGTCAGCTCGGGTCGGGTAGAAAGCAGGTCGGGTCGAGTTAAGAGCGGGTTGTGTTTAACGGGTTCAAAACGGGTTTGAGTTTTTAATTTTTTTGTCAAAACCCACTATCTACGGGTCGCGTTTACTGGGTTTATCGGGTCGGGTCGAAAATTGACAGCTCTATTTAGAGGTGTCATATCCTTTGGTCTAGCCATTGATGAAAATCTAGTTTCATCGAAACTTGCACCTCTTGATTCTATGGTGGTATGGACCGACCAAAAATCATTTTGTTCTATGACATTGAACCTATAGGATTTTCTATGTTCTGCATATCCTATAAAGATTCATTCGACCCCTCTTTCACTACACCCAACTTCTTTTGTTTGGGCTCCGACACTCTTACGATTGCCCTACATCCCCAAACCTTGATATGACTCAAGTTTGGTTTTCTTTTGAACCATTGCTCATATGGGGTTATCATTTTCCCTTTCATGGGAACCCGATTCAATATATAACCAGTCGTTAACATGGCCTCACCCCAAAATCCATCACTTAGACCCGAATAGGATAACATGGAATCAACCATTTCTTTTAAGGTCCTATTCTTTCTTTCCGCTACAATTTTGTTGTGTTGTATATAAATCGGTTGTTTCATGTATAATTCCCATTGATTAAAAATAGTTTGGATCATAATATACACCACCCTTATCAGTTCTAAGTCTTTTAACTTTTTCATTCATTTGCAATTCAACTTCATTTTTATAAATTTTAAATTTATCCAGGGCTTCATCTTCAGTGAATAATAAGTATATATAAAAAAACCTTGAGAAATCATCAATAAATGTTACAATATACTTTTTATTTTCTAAAGAAGATTTGCTATGAAAATCGAACAAGTCAATTTACCAACATATTTCGGAAAGGGTTGCCGTGTGATTTTTGTTAACATGCATGTACGACATTTCTCTATATTTTAATCAAATGGCGGAATTAAATCATGCTTTGACATAAAATTCAATTTCTTATAATTCACATGACCAAGCCGGACATGCCATAGAGAAGAATCATCGTTCAAAACACACACATTTTCTTTAAAATTAGAAATACTAAGCTTAAACATTCCACCACGTACACAAATACCCTAAAACTAACTTAAATAGCACCTTTAGATAAAATAAACTTATCTAATTCAAAAACTAACTTAAATCCTAATCGATTCAAAATAGCACCATACACTAAATATCTTCTTAATTTCGGAGCACATAATACATCTTGTAATACAAGAACTTTTCTAGAACTAAACAATAATTCTACTTGCCCTACTCCTAAGACTTAAGCGGTAGAATCATTTCCCATGTAAAGACTATCTCCATTGTGCACCTCGCGAAAGGTCTTGAACAATGTATTGTCCTTACATACGCATCTCGATACACCAGAATCGATATACCATGAGCAATCATCCTTGCTTATCTTGAGATTGGCCAGAATCGCCATCCCCCTTCTTTTTACTCATACGCTTCTTCCATATGGTGCATTCCCTTTTGAAGTGACCCGGTTTTCCACAAACCTAACAACTGCGTGGTTGTTCATCACCATTACCCTTTGGCTTATAGCCTTTGTTACCTTTGAAGTTATTAAACTTCCTTTTCTTTGGGTTGTTATCACCACCCTTGGACTTGTTTTCCTCCACGACATTAACCATAGTGGAATTAGGAGTTACCTCCTTTAGTCCATCTTGTTTTCGAATTCCCTCCTCAATTAAGAGGTAGGAAGCCAATTGTTCTAAGTTTATTTCATCTCTTTTGTGCTTTAAAGTGTTTCTAACATCTTTCTTAGATGGTGGCAGTTTTTCAATTATTAAAGAAACAATAAACATTTCATCAATATTAATATTATGCTGTCTAAAATTCCCCAAAATACGTTAGATTTCATGGAATTGATTCATCACTCCTTTGGAGTCTACCATGCGATAATTGTTAAAATTACTAACAAGGACCTTCTTACTAGAAGCATCCTCTTGCATGTATTTAATCTCTAGATCGTCCCATAAGAGTCTAGCGGATCCATAAAATTGATAAATATCAAACAAGGAATCAGACATACCATTCACGACATATGTAGTCATCATTGTCCCACTTGTTCCTCCTCCGAGTCTGCTCCAGAGTTTCATTCTCCACCTCCTCCATCTTTGAAGTAGTAAGCACATATGCTACCCTAAATGATGTCAGAAGAAAGTGCATCTTTTTTGCCACCGGCGAAAGTCCATGCCCTCGAATTTCTCTAATTTGTTAAATAGCAGTAAGTTTACGAATTGTGGCCATTGTTCAAAATCAAGTCTTTAGATTGTTGGGGAATAGGGTTTTAATTGAATAGATGAACAACAATGGACAAAAAAGAAATCTAGATAAATGAAACCTTCGAGGCGCGCGAACGCTTTCCTAAAGACTAGATTTCGACCCTATAGAAATGAGCAAGGGTTTACCAAAAAAGTCTTTGAGATACAATGAAGAACTTAACAAGTTTTGTTGCTCACACAAAAACTCTAATTATACGTAAAAGCTTAAGATGAAGAGGAAAACTTCTTTGTGAAACTTTTAATCAGGAAGAGAGAATAAACTTATGTATTCTCTCTCCTTAAGTAGTTCATATATAAACCACATACATCATAACCACGTTCAAAACCCATAACGGACTCATTGAACGAGCATGCAAGAGAATCGAAACAAACCATAACTGGCCAGGACTAGAGACTCGCGAGTCGCGACCTATGGTCACGAGTCATGATCTTGTCCTCGCGAGTCCCAGAAAGTTTCTGCCTCCTTTTGCAAAATTTGGATTGTTTTTGCGTGTCGTGCATATCAGTCACGACTCGCGATTTACCCCTATTTCTGCCTTATGTGTAATCTTTATATGTACGTCTATAACACCGTACCACATAAACGTAACATATAACCCTTATGCTCTAAATAACTTTCCAACACGCATACATTCTTACATTTTTCCACCTTAATAGTCACACTCACAACAATTCTTCTAAGGGTTTATGCCTACCCTTAATTCACTTGCTTTTCTCATGGGTTTATGCTTACCCTAATCCCTGTAAGGGTTTATGCCTACCCTTAATCCACTTACTTTTCTTACGGGTTTATGCTTACCTTATGCTTACAAATATTTTTCTCTAAGGGTTTATGCTTACCCTTAATCCACTCACTTTACTTATGGGTTTATGCTTACCCACATCTCTCAAGAGTTTATACTTACTCTTGATTCCTCCTCTAAGAGTTTATGCTTACTCTTAGCACGTCAACCTCTCTTATGGGTTTATGCTTACCCTCTTCTCTCAAGAGTTTATGCTTACTCTTGATTCTTCCTCTAAGAGTTTTTGCTTACTCTTATCACATTATACTTGCATACGGGTTTATACTTACCCTTATCCCTCGAGAGTTTATGCTTACTCTTCACACATCACTTTGCTTATGGTTTTATGCTTACCCTCATACCTAAAGAGTTTATGCTTACTCTTGTTTTTTCCCCTTAGAGTTTATGCTTACTTTTATGCATATATTTTCTAACGGGTTTATGCTGACCAAAACACACATCATACTTTTTTATCAAGAGTTTATGCTTACTCTTGACTCGTCACATTTTCTACCAAGATTTTTTGCTTACTCTTGGCCCACAATGTGATTATACCTACCCTTATCATATCTTCTCGCGAGTTTATGCTTACTCGCATGCACCCTTTCAAGATTTTATGCTCTTGATCAATTTCGCCATTACGACTTTCATTGTCCTAAGGGTTTATGCTTACCCAAAGGAATAGTTCTGAAGGATCCAAGCACATTCGGAGGAATCAGACACTTCATCCACCATCATCCCGAGGCTTCAGGCGCTTCTAAGGGATTAATCCTCATAGGGCGCGGTTACAGGTAAAACTAACATTTGTTTTGCAGGTATCGACACTAAAAAGGGTGACTCAAGGTCGTAGAACGTCTTGAGTTATCCTCCGTCCCGACAGGAATACTTTAACTTTCGTCTTGCGAGACTTTCGTCTCTCCATACGCAGTAAAAGTGGGGGCTTCTGTAGACACCTAAATGTGTCTCCCAAATGTAGAGACTAATGATGAACGTACCATATTACCATAAGGTCCAACTAAGGGGAATTGACGATGAAAATGCATAATACACCTCAAACAATTACCTAACTGTGTTTGAACTGCCTTAGAAGCAATTATTAGGTTTCGCGATGATTACGGGATTTATTTATAATTTTTCACCATTTTTAGGAATTTTTCATATTTTTTCCAATCATTTTTCCTTGCTTTATATTCATAAAAAATTAATAATATTATCCTTTTGCATCATAAAAAAATTTTAAAATCATAAATATAATTTTACAACTCATTCATTTTTTTTCAAAATTTTTTATCATATTTTTAAGGCTCTTTCTAGAGTTGTTTTTAGGATTTTTGCATGCGAAGGGGCATTTTCGTCATTTTTGAATGTTGAAAATTGTTCCGTAAAGCACATTAGTTTTTTCATCTTTTTCATAATTTTTCTGTGATTTTCAGAGTTTCTAGAGGTTTTCTAGAACATTCCGAAATGTTTTGGGCATTTCAGAACATTTTAGAACATTCCGAGACATCCCGGAGCATCCCGGAACCTCCCAGAATGTCAATTATTATGGTAATCAATCAATTATTTCCATAATCATATCATAATCAATTCAAAATCCCGTAAATCACACGCAAAATCAAGCAAATCAGCGTGGACCACAGATCAAACAAACCCTGCGTCTAGACGCAGGTCACTGTTCCTAAGTGGCTCTTCGTTGATACTTCTGGCCTATAAATACGCGTCCTTCCAAGGGTTTAACGAAACGAAAAAAACCCGAGCCTTTTTCTGCATTGCATACTCTGATCCTACACCTTTCTCCCTTCTTAAACACCTCTCAAAACATCACTAAACACATTGCAACTCATCAACTCAATCAACTTTGAACATTCATCATCATCAAACACTCCTTAGTTAATCCGGATCATGTATATATATGTGCGACTTAATGCTTTAATCAATCCTATAACAATGATGCAATTATTTCTTTAATCGTCATCAATCTAATGTACTTTAATGTTTTGATTTTGCAATTTATATGCGTAATGATTATTAATTCATCGACGCATTCTGCATAATCATATATTAATACCGACTCTCATACAACTCTTTAGATTTCATTTCGCAAATTGAATAATAGTGATTTAATGACAATAATTGTTGAATTTGTTTCATATGCGATTTATATCACAAGATTTCGATTTATTGAAATTCGTTTCATGAATTGATCGCTATATTTCTTTTCCAACAATGTTGTTATGAATATTTTGATAATTACTTTTTATGCGATCATGAGGAAATGAATTTGTCAATTAAATTGCATATCAAAAAATAATCGCCATGATTAATATAATTCCGGAGTGATTGAATGTCGTTGTTCATGAGAGTCATATATTAAATTAAAATTCGGTTTGGACTAAGTAATAAATATGACGATTAAAGTTATTAATCCGAATACGGTGGTAAATTGATTAAAGTGTTATATCGCACAAGAATAATTTTGTCAATATCATCATTTTAATTGTGTTTTCATGAATCTACACATTTATTTTTATTTATTTATTTTTGTTCACTACTAAAAAAATGACTTATTGTAACGGGCAAAAAGGGCTTATTGTAACGGTCATTGGCGCGCCGTTACAACAAAGATTATTTATTGTAACAGGCTGAGCCCATTACAAAAAGTGGACTTTTTGTAACAAGCTTGAGCGTTGCCCGTTACAACAAGTGTAGTTATTGTAACGGGCAGTGGTTAGGCCCGTTACAAAAAGTATGTTTTTTTAATAAAAAAAAAAAGCAGCCCCCCAATCTGCTCCCTGTTGTCACCCCTACAGTCCCCCCGCTGCCCCCTGCTGTCACCCCTACAGTTCCCCCACCTACCCCCATCAACAATCCCCTGCTGCCCCCACCTCCAGCTGCCCACCCCACCCCATAAAGTCCCCCTGCTGCCCCCCCCCCCCCCCGCCCATACAGTCCCCCTGCCTCCTTCCCCCACCCCCTGTTGCCCCCTACCCCCTACAACCATCTCACACACAAGCCCCTAGCCTCCCTCCCACCCCCTCTACAGACCCCCCAACACCTCTCTCAACCCCCTACAGCCCCCTCCCTACCCCAACCCAACCCCCTGCAGACCCCCCACAACCAAACCCAGCCCCTACAGCCCCCTCCCTACCCCAACCCAACCCCCTGCAGACCCCCCACAACCAACCCCAGCCCCTACAGCCCCCTCCCAAGTATGATATTACTTAAGAAAAAAGCATTAAAGCCAATAAAAAAAAGGGGATTCAATTAAGCCAACTATGATATTACAAAGCATATTATATGCAAATATGATACTATTACAAAGCAGCAAACCAATGCATTGTTTCTACCAAAAAAAATAAAACAAAAGTATTACGGTACATCTGGTAGTGGAGTTGAGATTAGTTGTAGTTGTTCAGTCTTCAACGACCCCAACATCTGTGAGAAATGAATCCTGTAAAAAGAAAGGCGTAACAATTAATGAGTATTCTAAAAATTGCTTGTTTTTGGGTGTTTTCGTACCCGTCTTCTGCAATGAACAAACACCTTAAAAAACAAAATTTTGAGCCTATAGAAAAAAGTGGACATGATGAAAAATACCTAATTCCCATATAATTCAAGAAAATAATATTATGCTCAACATCCTTGGACTTTAAATCGTGCATAAATCATTTGTCGACATCCATTATTTAGTAATCAATCCTAAAAATCCAAGACTCTAACTAAAAGGTGTATGCAAGGAGGGAAAAAATACGAACAAAAATGAAATTGTGAAAATATAAACTAAAAAAAGTAATCTGGACAAAGCGTACAAAAAAAATTGTGGATCAATATTTAAAGGTGGTGTTAAAAATTCTAATGTGGTCTTTAAATTCAAAGCTACGTCATAATAAGTGCAAGTGTTCTAGTGTATAAAGGACATCAACCCATTTCTCTTCTTTATGTTTAGTCATATTTTCTCCCTTCTTGTTGATGGATACAATGGTGCTAGAAGTGTCACCCAAGTTGGATCTCTTTTCCAATGCAGAAAAGTTTCCATTATATTGGTCGACTTATTGAAGGCAGTGAGATGACATTGTTAATAACTTCTCTGAAAGATGCAGATGCAAAGGAAGTTGCTTCCTCGATGACAACAATAGCAAATGATTTAATTAATTCAACTACAAAATCCTCAAAATAATTTAATTAATTTAACATTAATGATATAGATATCATATTAGTTCAGACAATCAAATAGTTAATTTAGAACTCAAAAATATTACGAAATTAGTGATAATTAACAGAAAAGTCAATCATTTGCTAACATCATAAGACAAAACCATACGTTTACACATACATTCATCCATAATTGAAGACCCATTTCTAAAAAAAGGCAAAAAAGAAATTAAACCCATAAAACTAACCTTTATAATTGCATTTTCTATGAAGGGCATCAATGCTTCAAACAACAATATTGAAGACCCAATCTTGAAATTTTGCCATCTCACTGATGCTTCACTCTGAACTGCATCACCAATATATGTAATACACATTAGGTCGAATTGTTCTCAGATCTTTAAACTACGTTAACAAAAAGTATGAACAAACTTAAAAAATCAAAATCTTACCCAAGCTAAAGTGAACAAACCCAAAAAAAAAAATGAAAAAACAAACGCATCAAAATCTTACCCTAAAAACTAAAATCAATCCCTAAAAACTGAAATTTATACCAATTAAAACCTAAAATAACAACTACAAACAAGATTACAACAATTAAAACCTTAAAAGGGAAACAAAAACAACAACAACAAGATTAAGAAAAAAAGGAAACAACAATTAAAATTTCAAAAGATTACTGTATATACCTTCGATAATCAAAAGCAGCAACTGTAATTGAAAGTGCTAGTCGGTTGGTCGCTGGCGTTGTCAATGTTGTCGTCGTTGGTCCCAGCTGTGTTGTCGATCACGAGCGTGAGAATAACGAGTGGTGAGAGAAGACTTTGAGAGAATAACGAGAGAGAATGTCGAATCAGTGCCAGTGGTCGGTCATCGTCGATAAAGAACCCTTTTGGTGGTGGTCGAGTGTGGAGTGTGGAGTGTGAGTGTGAGAAAGTTGTAGGTGGTGGTCTGAGTGTGGAGTGTGAGAATGCTTTAGGTTTTGAGCGTGGAGTGTGAGAATGCTTTAGGGTTTTGAGTGTGGGTATGAATCGGAAATAGAACACTGAAGTTTTATTATGAATTTTTGGCAGTAACTATTGTAACAGGCTGCATATATAGGCTAGTTACAATATAAAGTAGGATTTGCTTGGTCACTAAAGTATGAGGTTATTGTAACGGGCCTCATCCTTCCTGTTACAAAAACATAAGCAAAAACATAACCATTAGTAACGGGCATGAGTTTGACCCGTTACTAATTATGTTTTTTGTAACGGGCAGTTTTAGGCCTGTTACAACAACAGTTTTTTGTTGTAATATTTATGACTTATTGTAACTGGCATTTATATTGCCCGTTACAAAAGCATTTGTTGTAACTAACAAAATCAAGACAAGTTACAATAAGGGCGTTACAATTAATGGTTTTTTACTAGTGGTTTATTTTATATTCCTTCATTATGTGTTTTATTCATGATTTGTTTGATTTATTTTCTTAATATTTCAATATGGACTTAATTCAAAGTAGTCACAATGAATTAGCCATAATTTATAAGTAAAATAAACCCGCCTAGTAATATGCGCTTTAAGGACATAATACGGAGATATGTTTGAATTAGGGATTGATAATGATACGACCACAAAAAGATATCAAGTAGAGACCGCTTACAGGTGGGCGGGCCCAATGCATGATTGGCCCGTAACCTGTCCCAGAACCCATACTCAGGTGCACGACAATATGGAGCCATTTACCCTTGGCATTGGTACTTCTTCGGTGTCCATAGACCGTATAAACACACGCTGACGACTCCTACTAGCTAGACCACATTCACGTGTGGTGTTAACGAGCACTCAAAACAAATCATGACGTATGCGGCCGGAAACAACCCCTTCACTCATCCATGGCAATAATAGGCTTCTCATCTTCGGCAACAATCTTCACAACCCCTGTTTCCAACATACGGTCCAACTAACTACGTTTATCCCCATGCAAGGCCATGGAAACTTCACAAGGGGAAGGCAGCCTTTCATGCCTATCCTCGGACTCAGCCACATCACTTATTGAACCGTCCGAGGAATCCAAGAGAAGGCCCTCAGCTAAGTCAGAAGACTTAGGCAACCAGGTGTGGGCTCACACCAACACTCGGTCGCCCACTCTTATTTCCCTCCCCAAGTCAAGGGGAGGAGAGGCACGAGGAGTACTCTACTTAGACAAAGAGCCACGACTTGCCATAATCCCAGAATAATTTTATTTTCGTCTAAGCAGACTCACTTATTGCCTTATTGCAAAAAGAAAAGAAAGAAAAGAAAGAAAGAATAATACCTGAATAAAAGGACTTGTTTTAAACATTGTTGTTGATCCCTAGAGGATAAAGACTTCCTTCATTGCTATCTTGAGAGAATTGGCCCTCCACAATAAAAAAAAAAAATAGAAAAAGGCAAATGGGACAAACTTTCCGCTTTTATAGTGATTTCAAGTAGTGAATAGTCGCCTATTAGAAACCACACGATGTTTCAAACAAAATGATTCACCCAAAAACACTCAGGTCAGGGATGACACCCTACCAGGGTGGCACCCTCAGCCACATAGTCGAGTCAGGCTGTGAAGGGCGCACACTCGATCGTGCAAGATCATCCTTGTCCATGCCGAGTGTTGACCACTCCTTATCATCATCTAAGTCATGGTGACAAGGTCAAGGATGATACTCTACCATGGGTGCACCTCGGCCGCATAGCCGAGTCAGGCTATGAAGGGCTAACACTCGGCTATACAAAGATCTTCCTTGTCCATGCCGAGTTTTGACCACTCTTTATCACCGTGTAAATCATGGTGACCAGGTCAGGGATGGCTGTAACGACCCGCATTTTAGCAGCGTTGTTTTCAGCAAAAACAACAAAACGGATCATTATTAACCTTAAACTTTCAATATTAAATTCATTAATAACAGCGGAAACTCTAAACTTAATTCAATTTATTCAATCAAAACAATAAATAGTCCCAAAATAATTTACAGAACATAATACACACATCACATAACAGTATCTTGGTTACATATTAGAATCATAAATCACGAGATCACACAACAAAATCAGATACGCAATGGAACATTCATAACATAACTAAACCAACTCTCTAGCTAGGGTCACCTCAAAACTCCAGACTCCATAGACTATGACAACTCATCCTTCATTATTCCTTTCATTATCTTCCATCGGTCCAACTTCAACGTACGCCAGTCGCACTCCATCGTTCCAATGGTCCAACTCCAACGTACGAAAAATGTACTTCATCGTCCCATTGGTCTAACTTAGACATACGATTATTGCACTCCATTGTCCCATTAATCCTTTCATTGGTCCAACTTCAACGTACCACAGTTGCACTCCATCGTTCCAATGGTTCAACTTCAACGTACAACAAATGTACTTCATCGCCCCATTGGTTCAACTTCAACGTACAACAATAGAATTCCATTATTCCATTAACATTATCTTTCATTCACCCATTCATTTATTTTACTTTAAGTCAACCCTTCTTAACACTAGTCAACTCTAGGTCAAACATCCTAGCTTTGACTTCTAGACACTTCACATGACTCGATCAACACTTTCATATCATTCAAAACTCAACATTAAATTCATACAACACAATCCAACAATTCATACATCGATTCATAGTTACATAATTCGGTAGTTAAGATCCAAATATCAAATTGATAAAATAGAAGTCAAATCATAGTCTATAAACTCTTTATGGCACTCGGCCTGCACGCACCTCTCCCTCCAAAATCAATTCTTATAATCAATTTTAATTAATCAATTGTAGCGACCCGCATTTTAGCAACGTTGTTTACGAAGAAAATAACAATACGAATCGTCAACAACAGAAAACTTTTTATAATAAATTAGAAAACAACAGTGGAAGCTCTAAACTTAATCATTTTATTAATTAAACATTAAGTCATCCCAAAAACAATGCAATGATAGGTCTTTTATTACAACCCAAAACTACTAAAATAGGAAAATAACGGGAAGAAACAGGAAGGAAACATGAGCCTAATTCTCTTGCCAAGCACTCAACCCAACTCTAAGTCCTATCCTGATCACCTGCAAAATAAAAATTGGGGGTCCACCGTCAGTGGCGAGTAACTAGACTGTTCAACTTAGCAGTGGAACCAAACAACATAAAACATTATATTAAATAGCAGGCACGAAACAACCAAGTCAACCTTACAGCATCTAAATAACAGGATTCAATAACAGAGAGCACAGGCAGCGGAAAACTTCATCAAATATCAAGTTCAGATACTAAGCTATTAAATACAACAATAGAATCATTTATCAACAGCAGACATCAAGAATTATCCGACACAACCGAAGTCGATACAACAAGTAAATCCCCGCCACGATTCATCTGTTGAATCGATAACAACAAACAAGTCCCCGACACGATTCATCACAGATGAACCGATACGACACGGCGCAAGGCCGATAACATCAAACAAGTCCCCGACACGATTCATCACAGATGAACCGATACGACACGGTGCAAGGTCGATAACATCAAACAAGTCCCCGACACGATTCATCACAGATGAACTGATACGACACGGCGCAAGGCCGATAACAACAAACAAGTCCCCGACACGATCCATCACAGATGGACCGATACACGCACGGTCTTCAACCGCTCGACACGATACGACTCGACAAGACTCAACAATAAATGACACGACTCAAGATCAAGCAACAATTGACATGACTCGAACCAAATGACACTAACATCCACGCATGACACTCACAATAATGACCCATCAAGTTCAACAATCCATACCAGCAATTTTGCAGACTAGTCAGACAACACATAAATAACGTGAAATAAATATAAAGGTTCAATTTTTATAAGATATCAAGATTCGAACTTTCAACATAGAGCAGGGCCATACGGCCTTCATGGTTATTAGGCAAGAAAGTGAAGCAAGATACATAGTAAGATTATTAATTCCATAAAGACTCTTAAAGATTAATGCTTGCGTAAATAATTGATCAAAAGATCAAGAGACATACATTAATATATACCCTATACCATTCGGCCATCATCAATTTCAAGCAAGATCAAGTAACAATCATTATTTCACATTAAACAATCAAGAACCCTCATAGATTAATTCAAGATTTCAAGAAAATAAAGATTACAAAAAGAGTTTCAATCTTGGCCATAATCAAGAATATGCACACGGTCAAGGAGAAAAATACAATCTTTCCATACCTAATATAATTCATGAATCCAAATTAGACAAAAATTATTGCGTTGACATTCATCTATGCATTAAACTCACCAAAATCCATTCTTTGAACATGAGATCATGCGTCATTCTAGTCAGCATAATTGATTCAAAAATTTCCACCATTAAATCAAGATTCATTCATGATTATCATATAAGACTTAAAGGCAACTAAAGACACTTAAAGACTTAACAAAAATTCATGATTAATACTTAAATAAACGAGTGCCAACACCCTAAAGTGCACGGCAATCACACGCACAATCACATAACACCAACATGACTCCTATCTAATCTAACATCCTATGATGGTTGATCCTACTACTAAGTGAAAGAGCTAGTTACCTTAGGTTGAAGATTACAACAACAAAGACACGCCTAGCACCTCCGTTTCCCACTTGCCTTCCACACTCGACCAAGCCACACGCACGAACAACGCTACAACGAATCCCACAAAATTGTTCTTGAATCCAATAAATGGTGGGTTGAAGGTTTAATGTTGTGATTTGTTTTAATAAGATGAAAAGATAAATTTTGGTTTGGGGAAGATACGAATGTCGTGAGATATTGAGGGGGATTAGAAGAGTATTTTGCTTGGGTTTGGGTGATAATAGGAATAATGAGCAAAGGACTTTTAGGTTATTAATAGGGTATAACTTCCTAAACTTTAGGAGTTAGTTTAAGATTGGAAAAATTGAGGAGAATTAATCAAGGGGCCGGCTAGGGAGTGTCCAAGGCAAGGATTTGGGCTAGCTTCAATTAATAAAACTAACTCTTTTGGGCCCAAATCTAATTATTCGGACTTTAAGGCTTAATTTCACACGAAATTTTACAGCCCAAAAATCCGGTTCGTTACATCAATAAATTAAAATAATAAACCTCCAAATTAAACCAGTTATAATAATTCCCTGAATGAGTTAAAAATCCAATCTTTTATCAGTTTAAATAATAAAAATTGTTCCTTTATTCCCTTTCAATACTCACGGCAATTTCAAGAAATAAACAATTATATTTCAACATTTTAATTAATCAATTCCTAATTAAAAATAGTCAAAAATATATTATCAGATTAATTAATAAAAACCCATGCTTTATTATAATTCAAGATTTTCACCTACTCTTCAACATCACTACCATTCAACATTTTAGGATTAATAAACAACAATTCATTCTTTAATTCAAGAACTTATACAATTAGCAATATAAAATCAAGATAATCATAAAGAAACATGGATTGAACAAGATTATAACAAAAACAATTCTTGAGCCATGCCATCATACACGAAAATATACAAGATCAAACAATTCTATTCGATTTTCATGCAAGGAAAATTATTCAACAAATTGCACATCAAGATTCATGGCAAGAAATATATATTGAACATAGAAATCATGTTATAACATTGAATAAAATCATCATAGAACCTCATGTACCACTCGACATGTACTAATAATCAACATACATATAATTTTAATCTATTCTAAATAATCTTAAACAGTTCTAAACTTGTTCTATGAATTATATAATTAATTGAATTCTAAGATTAGGCAAAACATCTAATTACCTTAGTTTGTATAGGACAAAGGTTCAAAGAAAGGTGGGTTGGCCGAGTGTTCCATGAGTGCCTTTGGTATTCTTGGACCTCTTACTTCAATTCTTGGGTTGATATTCTAATAGTAATTGTTTTGAAGTCTTTAGGAGATTTGTGTATCAATGAGTAATAGAGAGGTACAAATATTATTAACTTTCTTTCCTTAGGTTATGGGTGGCCGTGTGGTTCAAGTATTGAAGGGGGTTTGATGATCCTAAATTTTAGTAGGGTGGTTAGGGGAATAATGAAAAATAGAGTTTTTAGGTTTAAAGGTAAAATATATCTAATTAGATAATTTTAGGTAAATAAATCAAATAAGTTAAATAAATGGAACATAAAAGGGGAGGCCGTGTGGAGATAATGGACAAATACTAATTTGGGTTTTGGCCCTAAATTGGCAAAGCAAGGGCAAAAGTTTGGGCTTGATTTTTAAATCAGGTTTGAATCTTTTATCCAACAAAATAAGGAATTAAATATTAAATAAAAATTTAAAATAGCCCAAAATTTAGGGTTATTACAGTCACCCCTCCTTAAGAAAATTTCGTCCTCGAAATTTCTCAAAAGGAAGCACAATTAAACAAACAAGAAATATTGCATTACCAGAGTCAAACAGTATCAATGAAGACACACTAAAGAGTGGGAAACGTACCCTCGCCCCCACCGAGTTGCTCTGCTGCCTCTTCTTGAGTCATGCAAAAGACTCGATTCTTCACTGGTGCTTTGTTTTTGATTGGAGCTTGTTGCCCACTCGGATAGTTCCATGCCTTGTGACCCTCCTTTCTGCACTTGAAACACACAATTGCCGACCCGTTGCACCGCCTTCCGGGGTGAGGTTCTTTATTGCAGTGCCCGCAGACTCTGGGTCCTTGCTGGTAAGCTGACTGATCGAACTGCTGTTGCGGTTCACTTGCTGGTTCGTAGCACGGTTTCTTCTCGGACACAGATGGTTGACTTGCGGAGGCTCTCTTCTTTGTCGCTTTTTCTTCGGCCAAGGATGCATGGATCTCCAAGGCTACCTCGTAAGCTCGCTGGAATGTAGCTGCTCCACTGCTGATCACGTGCACTCTGATGCGGGGATTCAGCTTCTTAATGTACCTCTTCAGTCTCTCGGCTTCTGATGGTATCACTGCAGTGGAAAATCTCGACAAATCTGCAAACTTGTCGGTGTAAGCCTGTACTGACATAGATCCCTGAGTGAGCATCAGGAACTCTTCCTGTTTTTGCCACCTGAGTTCGTCGGGGAAGAATCGCTCTTGCAGCTTAGCGATGAATTCCTCCCAAGGCATACCCCTTACCGATCTTCCTTGTGGCCGAACTGTCATCCACCAGTCGAAGATAGTAGATGGCGATTTGAACTCGCTCTTCATCCGGGCAATCAGTCGCATCGAACAACTTCCTCATCTCCCGTATCCAGCTTTCGAGCACCACGGGATCTGTTGTGCCGTCATAGGTAGAAGGTCGATGGCGGGAAAAACGGTCAAATGTGGACTGGCCTCCAGATGACTGCGCTCCTCTCTGACCTAAACTGATGATCGCACCTTCCAACATGCGACGTCGATCGCGACTACTGAGTGATCGCCCTGGGCTTGCCATACTAGAAAACAGTACCCGAGTTATGAAAACAAAAGACAACTAAAACTTAAATTAAATCATCGCAAAAGAATGAAAAATAACTTATCTCATAGCTCTACCCGAGTCAACACTCACTTAAGTTCTCGTGGAAAAGCTAGTTAGGTTAAACTCTCATAAAATAAAGGTCACAATCTCACGGGTTACTTATGGTGAAGTAATCTAAAAATTCAGCTCTGGTACCAACTGTAACGACCCGCATTTTAGCAGCGTTGTTTTCGGCGAAAACAACAACACGGATCATTATTAACCTTAAACTTTCAATATTAAATTCATTAATAACAGCGGAAGCTCTAAACTTAATTCAATTTATTCTATCAAAACAATAAATAGTCCCAAAATAATTAAAATACCATAGTCCATTATTACTAACAACTACGGAAAGTCCACTAATATGTTATTACAAGGGCTAGATAAGACGCAAAGATATCTAACTACTATCCTCGCTTGCTCACAATCCCAGTCCTTGCGTAACCCAATCACTCTTCTTCTGTACCTGAAAAGGGATTAGGGGGTCCACAGTCAGTGGGGAGTAATTAGAATGTTCTACATAATCTAAGAACGCAATCAATAATATAATTTACAGAACATAATACACACATCACATAACAATATCATGGTTACATATTAGAATCATAAATCACGAGATCACACAACACAATTAGATACGCAGCGGAACATTCATAACATAACTAAACCAACTCTCTAGCTAGGGTCACCTCAAAACTCCAGACTCCATAGACTGTGACAACTCATCTTTCATTATTCCTTTCATTATCTTTCATCGGTCCAACTTCAACGTACGCCAATCGCACTCCATCGTTTCAATGGTCCAACTTCAACGTACGACAAATTTATTTCATCGTCCCATTGGTCTAACTTCAACATACGATTATTGCACTCCATTGTCCCATTAATCCTTTCATTGGTCCAACTTCAACGTACCAAAATTGCACTCCATCGTTCCAATAGTTCAACTTCAACGTACGACAAATGTACTTCATCGTCCCATTGGTTCAACTTCAACATACAACAATAGCACTCCATTGTTCCATTAACATTATCTTTCATTCACCCATTCATTTATTTTACTCTAAGTCAACCCTTCTTAACCCTAGTCAATTGTAGGTCAAACATCCTAGCTTTAACTTCTAGACACTTCACATGACTCGGTCAACACTTTCATATCATTCAAAACTCAATAATAAATTCATACAAGACAATCAAACAATTCATACATCGATTCATAGTTACATAATTTAGTAGTTAAGATCCAAATATCAAATTGATAAAATAGAAGTCAAATCATAGTCCATAAACTCTTTATGGCACTCGGCCTTCATGCAACTCTCCCTCCAAAATCAATTATTTATAATCAATTTTAATTAATCAATAAATTAAAATAATAAACCTCCAAATTAAACCAGTTATAATAATTCCCTGAATGAGTTAAAAATCCAATCTTTTACCAGTTTACATAATAAAAATTGTTCCTTTATTCCCTTTCAATACTCACGACAATTTCAAGAAATAAAAAATTATATTTCAAGATTTTAATTAATCAATTCCTAATTAATAATAGTAAAAAATATATTATCAGATTAATTAATAAAAACTCATGATTTATTATAATTCAAGATTTTCAACTACTCTTCAACATCACTACCATTCGACATTTTAGGATTAATAAATAACAATTAATTCTTTAATTCAAGAACGTATAAAATTAGCAATATAAAATCAAGATAATCATAAAAATACATGGATTAAACAAGATTATAACAAAAACAATTCTTGAGTCATGCCATCATACACGAAAATATATAAGATAAAACAATTATATTCGATTTTCATGCAAGGAAAATTATTCAACAAATTGCACATCAAGATTCATGGCAAGAAATATATATTGAACATAGAAATCATGATAAAACATTGAATAAAATCATCATAGAACCTCATGTACCACATGACATGTACTAATAATCAACATACATATAATTTTAATCTATTCTAAATAATCTTAAACAATTCTAGACTTGTTCTATGAATTATATAATTAATTGAATTCTAAGAATAGGCAAAACATCTAATTACCTTAGTTTATAGGACAAAGGTTCAAAGAAAGGTGGGTTGGTCGAGTGTTCCACGAGTGCCTTTGGTATTCTTGGACCTCTTACTTCAATTCTTGGGTTGTTATTCTAGTAGTAATTGTTTTGAAGTCTTTAGGAGATTTGTGAATCAATGACTAATAGAGAGGTAAAGATATTATTAACTTTCTTTCCTTAGGTTATGGTTGGCCGTGTGGTTCAAGTATTGAAGGGGATTTGATGATCCTAAAATTTAGTAGGGTGATTAGGGGAATAAAGAAAAATAGGGTTTTTAGGTTTAAAGGTAAAATAGATCTAATTAGATAATTTTAGGTAAGTAAATCAAATAAGTTAAATAAATGGAAAATAAAAGGGGAGGCCATGTGGAGATAATAGACAAATACTAATTTGGGCTTTGGCCCCTAAATTGGCTAAGCAAGGTAAAAAGTTTGGGCTCGGCTTTTAAATCAGGTTTGAATCTTTTATCCAAAAAAATAAGGAATTAAATATTAAATAAAAATTTAAAATAGCCCAAAATTTAGGGTTATTACAATGGCACTCTACCAAGGTGGCACCCTCAGCCACATAGCCGAGTTAGGCTATGAAGGGCTCACACTCGGCCATGCAAGATCATTCTTGTCCATGCCGATTGTTGACCACTCCTTATCACCATCTAACTCATTGTGACAAGGTCAGGGATGGCACTCTACCAAGGGTGCACACTCGGCCACATAGCCGAGTTAGACTATGAAGGGCTCACACTCGGCCATGCAAGATCATCCTTGTCCATGCCAAGTGTCGACCACTCCTTATCACCATCTAAGTCATGGTGACAAGGCCAGGGATGGCACTATAACGAGGGTGCACCCTCAGCCACATAGTCGAGTCAGGCTATGAAGGGCTCACTCTTGGCCAGGCAAGATTATCCTTGTCCATGCTAAGTGTCAACCACTCCTTATCACAAGATAAGTCATAGTATGAAGGCCAAAATACCCTCGTCCAAATACCTAACTCTAGCCACATAAGAGTCAACCTCTGATATAAAAACCACACTCGGCCAAGAAGGAACGCCCTTGCCAATGGCAAGTACCAAACACACTAAGCTATGCTCGGCCGGATAGCCGAGTCAAGTATCACAAACGACTCGGCCAACAGAGGTACTCTTCAAATACTGCAGCCGACCTGAGAAAACTACATTCAGTTAGGACAAGACTGTAACACCCCGCATTTTAGCAACGACGTTATTAGTGATAACGTCGTAAACGGGCAGTTACCAATTGATTTATAATACAAAAATATAGTTAAGACTCGTGGAAGTAATACTTATTATTAATAATAATGGAATCCCAAATTACAAAAGGTTAAATAAACCATAAATCTAGTCCTAAAAACTGAAATAAAACCTATTGCAAAAGCAGGAAATAAAAATAGGGACCTAGTCGCTCATCAACCCATCCTACTACTAGCTTCTATCCTGCTTACCTGCAAAATAAAATTGGGGGGGGGTCCACCATCAGTGGCGAGTAACTAGACTGTCCTACTTAGAAGTAGGACCACATTACATACAATAATAGGGTTAGACACACAGGGACAACAACAACCAAACAACATATAATACCAACATCAAAGTTACGCAGCGGAAACAACATAATCATATTCATCATCAATCAACATGACATCTCAAGATCCAATCAATATCAAGACTCCGCTCGGTCTACAACCGATAACAAGACTAAAAACAAAGGACTTGCCCCGCTCAGTTCATCACCGATGAACCGATAGACCCGCTCAGTTTATCACAGATAAATCGATAGACATGACCCGCTCGGTCTTCAACCGATAGACATGACACAACTCTAACTCACAAACAATCACACAAGACTTGCCCCGCTCAATTCATCACCGATGAACCGACAGACACGCGATCTTCAACCGCTAAAGGTTGAACTTTCTTTGATGAAGGTGTTTGAATTGATGAAGTGAAGGAAGTATTTGTGTGGGGAAAAGGAGGAGTTTTTATTTGTAGTTTAGTTTTTATTTGTAGTTTAGGAAGGAAATTAGTGGGAATTAATCATAGGGGGGTCGGCTAGGGTAGATGGTTGTAGGGAGTTTATGATCTCCTAAAATGTAGGAGAGAAAATAGGAGAATAAAAATAGGATTTTTAGGTTAATTAATATGAATAGATCTATTTAGATAATTAAGGTAGAAAAATAAAAATAAAATAAGGGGAAAAATATGATGAAGGCCGGCCATAAGGGGAATGAATATGGGTTTTGGGCTTGCTTCATCAAATATCAAATTAAGTCTGCTGGCCCAATTTTAGAATGTTGGGCTTTAAGGCTTAATTTCTCACGACATTTTACGGCCCAAAAATCCGGGTCGTTACAAGACATTCTCAGAATCTCCAATATCGTCAAGGCTGGAAAGAACATTCTTCTAAAGCCAAGCTAAGTGGACGCACCTCAAGATGAATGGGGGCAATACAATACGTCGAGCCGAGGCCAACATAACCACATTTAATGCCATTAAATGCGGAGATAAGAATTTTCCTATAAAAGAGGAAAACTACCAAGAAGAGAATCACAAAAACAAAAATTAATTTCCACATAAATAAAGCTCCACAAAAAAGACTAAACCACCTTCCTTCTTCGTTGATCCCTCTCTTCCATCCTCTCTCTAAAAAAATAAAATTACCATGGGAGCCAAAAGCAAGGGCTGCCCTCTCTCAATCCAAAACACAAAAGTGCCAAGTCCTATAGACAAACCACCTGGCAAGAAAAACAAACAAGCCACTAAAGGGTAAGTTCAACAGGAAAAAGAGGCATCAGGACCGAGCTCGACATGAACGAGGGCTGAGGAGTAGCATTGACACCGCCACTTCTCACCCTTGGAACTCGACCCCTAAAGCTAGTAAGAGTGTCGTGTCCCACAACGCAAAAGTCAGGCGGCCCCTTACTAGTTAAGCCTTGGCGAACGACGGTGGCTAACAACAGGAGAATCTGTCCAAAAGGACAGAACTTCCTGAGTAGACTCTATACGCCGACACTCATAAAATGAAAGCCTATGGAAAGCTGCTTGGCTCTCAGTTCCACAAGAATTTGTGAGGGAGTGGCATATCCAGTCCAGCCACCAGGCCCGGGAGTGAAGGACGAGGCTCATCCTCCGTCCAAACATTAAGGACAAGGGGCTCACCCTCGGCCAAGGACGAGGCTCATCCTCTGTCCAAACCCTAAGGACCAAGGGCTCACCCCTCAGCCAAGGACGAGCCTCATCCTCCGTCCAAACATTAAGGACTAGGGGCTCACCCCTTGGCCAAGGACGAGACGCATCCTCCGATCAAACCTTAAGGACCAAGGGCTCGCCCCTCGGCCAAGGACGAGGCTCTTCCTCCTTCCAAACATTAAGGACTAGGGGCTCGCCCCTCGGCCAAAGACGAGGCTCATCCTCCGTCAAAACTATTAGGACCACTGTAACACCCCGACTTTTACAAAGTAAATAAATATGATAAAAAGCCAAAATGCACTCAATCAAAAACACGAAATACCAAAAACTTTAAACAAAGTCCCAAATATCATTACTAATACTCCAAAATCAACGTAGTCCAAGTACAACTACATCACAAAATATCCAATGTAAAAGATCCATCAAAGTACTACATCAACATACTAAACAACATAGAATATAAATCTACATCTAACTACAATCTCGTAGATACACATGCCCAAGCCCAGCCAAACGGAACAACAGTTACTCAACATCGACACCTGTAAAATATGGAGTTCCACCATAAGTGGCGAGTAATTAGATTGTCCCATTTAAATAGGGAACTCAAGCATACAACATAAGATAGACAAAGCCACGCAAATTAACACATAGTCACATACCTGACATTAGAGCTGTCATTTTTCGACCCGACCCGAGAAACCCAATAAACCCGACCTGTAAATAGCGGGTTTTGACTAAAAAAATAATGATTCAACCCGTTTTGAGCCCGTTAAATACAACCCGCTCTTAACCCGACCCCGCCTGCTTTCAACCCAACCCGACCCAAAAATCATTAAATATGTATTAAACTTATGATATTATAGGAACTTTTAGGCGAAAACACTTCCTACCATTAAAACTTCAAATTTAAGATCATTTTTATTGGACCACAACATCAATTATTGCCATGAATTGTCTATTAATGAAGATATTTCTTATAATTTGTACTTTTTATAATGTTTAAGGTACATTTTAGTACATATATTGCATTAAAATATGAAAAATTAAAGGGCATTATAAAACTTTCTAACCCGATGGGTCAACCAAAACACGAAGAATTTGGGTTATAAAAAAGCATATACTGATTCGAACTCGCTGACACCCAACCTGACACAACCCGAACCCGCAACTATTTTACACCAACCCGACCCGACCTGTTTGACAGCTCTACCTGACATCCATTCGTAGCGGAGACAAACATATCAAGTTATATCATAATACGAAATCTTATTCAAAACTTGTTCAAAACATGCTTTCCAAATCAATGGATAAAAGAATAACAGAAGTACTAGTTTTCCGCAACCGGAACTACGAAGATCAGAATCGACCACTTTGTGTCCTTTCCTCCAAAACAAATTCAAAACCAAGACAGATTTCAAAAGACCAACTAACGTAACATATCATAACACATCATATCATAGCATATAATATCATATCATATCATCTTAAACTTATGACAGTACCGTCTATGCTTGTTGGTCAACCTTTGCGTTTCCCAACTTCCTAAACACATACTGGGTGAACCTTTGCATCTTCCCGTAGTCCTCCTTTGCAAGAACTATGCCTATGTATGGCCAATACCCCTAGAATAGCTACTCATGTTTCACTAACCAGACAACAACACATGTTAGGACACTGACTACCCCACGATCGAACATAAGGTAGAGGCCTCGACTTAACCCATCTTAGCTACTCGTGTTTCACTAAGTTAGGCGACTGACTTTCAAAAAAAAATTCAACATCATAACGACACGATCATCAAGACCAATACAAAACATAGAAATAATAAATTCAAGACCACCTTAATTCGAAAACCAACCAACAACACCTCTTAAAACAAGAATTTAGATTAACCTTTCAAGAACGTAAAAGCCTTACAAGATACATTTTCAAGAACAACCAAGAAACTACAAGAATAGTCAAGATTCGCCAAGATAAACCAAGAAATATCAAGATTCACCAAGGTTAGCCAATAACTTCAAGAATCATTAAGAAAACCATCAAAAACTATTCAAGAAACATATTCAATAAAATCTTTATTCCAAGAATCTTAAAGAACAACATAAAATTATATAAAACTCTCATGAATTCATACATAAAATTCACGGAAAAAAAAAAATCAAGGCACATAAGCAACCAATTCTTGAACAAAGTCATACTGAAACTAAATCAAACATCAAAAACACTATCATAGAATCATCAAAATTAATGAAAACGAATCCATACTTACACCCATGCCTACATGAAAATTCACACATACATAAACAAAATTCAATCAACATTCATAATTTAAATTCATGATTGATTAAACAAAATTCTAGGCATGAATCCTAAACAAGTTTGCTATATTATATTTCATGACTGAATTACGTATTTAAATGAAATAATCTAATTACATGGAATAAATGCAGTAACTAATAACAACAAAGAACAAGCAAGAACAATAAGCAACACGTCCCACTCGAATATACCACACGAACACGGGCACGAACGACACACAACCACCACGAGGACCACCACTCGAACCACCATTCAGCACCAGCCCAAACACGCACCACCACGCACGGCCCCAACACACGGCCCATCCACGACAAACACCACGTACCACACGAACACGACCACCAACGCGGTGCTTCAACCCACACGAACCGAATCCAAAACCCAAACCAAACTCGAAGTCTTGATCAATGGCAATGAAGATTAACTTTTGTTTAATTACTTAAAGATCAATAGGATATGAATCTTTAAGTTTGGGTTGAAAAAGATGATGGAAAAATTGTTGGAGAAATGAAGCCAAAATAGGCGTGTGGAATGGAGGGAAAAGATGGAGTGTGTTTAGTTTGATTTGTGAGAAAATGATGATTGGAAATCAATAAAGGGTATTAAGCTCCCTGATGGCACCTATTTATAGAAGTTAGTTAGGTGTGAACACAAAACAAATGGCAATTGAGCCAAACAAAGGAGGGGGCAGGTTGGGGTAACTAAAATGGGCCATCATGTTCTCATGGGCCATTTGCACTCAAGTATGATTAATCATGATTAATTTTGTACTTGCCCCAAAATTAATTTATTACGAAATTAATAAGGATTAATTGATTTTAATAATACAACCCTTAAGGGATTCATAACCAATAAACCAACCTTTGGATTATTCAATAATAATCCAACCTTTGCCCCCAATTTGCTTTCAATGCACCTTTACCTGTTGAAACCTGTAAAAATAGATTAAGGGGACACGTGGTCCTTTATTATTGGTTGTATTTATAAAAAAAAAACAAAATTAAAATTAAAAATAAAATAAGAATTAAAAAAAACAAAAAAAAATTGATTTCTTTTCTCCTCCACCGCACACTCTCTGTCTTCCTCATCCTCTCTTTCTCCTCCTCCTCCCACTCTCTCTCCTCCACACTCTTTCTCTCTCCTCCCTCCAAACTCAAAAAAAAACCTTAAAAATTCCTTTGTGAAAAAAACCAAACCCAACTCCTCCCCACTCTTTCTCCTCCCTCCTCCCTCCTCCCCACACTCTCTCCCTGCCTCCCCGCCGCCAGCACCATCCCCCCGCCCCTACACCATCATCGCCTCTCCCCCTCCCAAGCAACCCCCTCCTCCCCCTGCTTCCTCCACGGTCGTCGCTGCTCTCTTTCTCTCCCTTCTTCTTTTTTTTTTGAGATGCGATATGCGGTGGGGGTGATTGGTGGTCGAGTGCGTGGTGGTGGTGGTCGATTGGTTTTGTGGGTTGGTGGTGGGTTCGGTCGGTTCTTGGGTTTGGTTTATGGGTTTGATTTGGTGGGTATGCGGGTGGGGTTTGAGAGGGTGGCGGGTGGTGAGTGGTGGTGGCGGTGGTTCTTGGGGGTTGGACGGTAGTGAAGAACAGGGGTGGTAGTCGGTGGTGGAGGCAGGGGGTCGGTGTTCGGTGGTGGACGCAGGGGGTCGGTGGTGTTCTGTATTTTTTTTTTATTTTTTTTAAAATTTATGTTTTTGTTTTTTTTTTTTATTCTGTTTTTGTTTTTCTTAAAAAAAATGAAAAACAAAAAAATTACCTCTTCAACAGGTTACCGGTAAAAAAGTTTACCTAAATAAAGTGGGGTATTAAGGTTGGTTTATTAAAAAATAATCCAAAGGTTGGTTTATTGGTTGTGAATCCCTCAAAGGTTGTGTTATTAAAATCAATTAATCCAATTAAAAATTCTAAATACTAAATTAAGATAATAAAATAACATTCAAAATTAATATCCAAAATTTTAGGATATTACAACCAGGGTCTCACCCCTCGGCCCTCAGCATAAATAAGGATCATCATCCTTCACAAGCTAAGGAACCAACTCCTTAGCCCAAAGAGACGGACGTCTCAGAAAGACGTCCTAACCCTTACTTGAAGGGACCCAATGAACAAAAGGTTTATCCGCATGGCATGACCTCTCCCAGTCGATCCAAGCTACATACCATGCGAGGGGCTAAATGTTTGGGCCCTGAGCCCAATAAACTCATAATTACCAAAATATCCCCAGAATTCCCATAAACTCCTCCACATACCCTTTGGACAGGTGTCTTCTTCTGGCTTCCAAACAATAGGTGGCACAATCTCCACCATGTCAGCTGATTGACAGCCTCCACAGCAGCTGTCAATCAGCCCCCAAAAACTTCAACTATAAATACCCACATTTATTCCATTTGAGGTTAGAGCTTTTCACACATCCCAAGAGACACTCTCTCTAAACTTATCTTTCTCTCTCTACCTTTCTACTATCACTTTGTTGACTTACGCATCAGAGGCGAATTCCCGAGTCTACCCCCGGATCAGTCTCCCTTGCTCATTTTGCAGGACTCACTCAGTCGAGGCCAGAAACACTCAGAGAGATCCAGTCAGCACCAAATCTCAGATCATCTACCGCCAACTCACCATCAAGTGATTTAGTCAGCATACATTGAGGCACTCCCCAACTCATTTGTTCACCTCTTTGTATCAAACTTTCTTGCAACAGAAACAATAACCATGTTATTTAACCTTAGTTAAAAAAATATTTAATGATTTTTCTTAAAAAATGTAACGGTTGGAAAATTATAATAAATCTAGTTATGTAATTTGAAAAAATTGGGATATACCGTTAGAATTTCGCAAAAGTTAGGATATACCATTAAAAATTTCCATTTTTTTGGAAATGGATTGTTTAAAATATATCTCTTAGAGCACTCCCGTTGGAGCTCAAAAAAGTCCTCACGCAAGGAAAAAATGGAAGAGGACAAAACTTTGTGCATCCCATCAGCAAGGAAGGACTACAGTAAAAACAAAAGCCCACAACAACATTGAGATTTGCCCATTGTAGAAGAAAAAACCGGGCTTTGAATCCTGTGCAAGATTCGGCATAAAGAAGCAATCAAGGCGCCAGATGGAGGGTGGACAAGCATTTGGCAGACGCGGCCAGTCATGCGTCGCCACTTGTCCTCACCAGTTTTATTGTTTTTGTTTTCAATTTTTCAACGGTAATATGGTCTTAACGGCTAATTTATGATAATTAATTAATTTAAAAAAAACAAAAAATACCAACGGCTCTAAAATTTTGAGATCTATAAATAGACACCAAATTTGCTATATTTTGACACACTTCAAAAATCTCCTTTTCTCTATAATTTTATAAAATTAGTCCTTTCCTCTCAAAAATTTGATAAATTTTCAATTCATTTTTTTTTTAAATTTCAGAGTTTCTAATAATTTTGAAGTAAATGGATCCAATTAACTTGAACAACATTGAACCCATTTTGCTCCAACAATTTTTAGAAAATTATGGAGGTAATGGTTCTAATAATCAATTACCTCAACAACATCAACAAACACCCTCTTCAAATTTCCAAGATTTTAACCAAATTTCTGAAAATTATAATTACTCTCCTCATGCCTATCAGGGGAGTAATAGTCAACACGATGAATATCGTAGTGAAGAAGAAAATGTTCCTGAGACCCAAGAGGAACCGATTATGACTCCTCCGGTGGCCTCGATTCAACAACGTGCAGTTTCATCTACTGCACGTAGTTGGTCTGTCAAAGAAGATGAAGCTCTGATCGCATGTTACATGCAACATTGCATAGATGCTATCATCGGTACCAACCAAAAAGCTTCTACGCTTTGGAGGAAAGTGGCTGAATCATGGGAGGCCACTCAAAAAAACCGGCCATTTGAGTTGCCAGTTAGAGGGCCTAAAATGTTAGAAAATCGATGGAGAAGAATGGCTAGCGACATAAACCTATGGGTTGGTTGCTATGAAGAGGCGAAGAACGCAATGGGTAGTGGCTACAACGAGGATGACACCGTTCAAACGACCCACACATTATTTCGAAACTCAACCACACCTCCGAGAAACTTCTTGTGTGAGCATGGTTGGAGGATGTTATGTGCATATCCAAAGTGGAGGGTGAAGATGAGGTGGGCCATGTCAAAGAAAGAAAGGGAGATTGCAAATACCGAAGGTGATGCTGAAGAAAGCAGCGACAGTGGTAAAAGAGTTAGAGTGGACGAAGAAGGTGACACCGGCATGCCAAGCGGTAGCCACAGTTCGGGTGGAATCGCAAGGCCTGATGGTGTTAAGAAAGCAAAAGGCCAAGCGAAAGGGTAAAGGGGTATCATCTGATATTGGGTCTGTTAATGAATCATTGAATGCTCATAATGAATTGGATTCTCAATCTATTAATGCTCGTATTAAAAAGATGGAGTTGGAGGAGAAAAAGTTGATGGACAAACAAAAAGAAACTGATGTTCAATTGCTTCAAGTGCTAATATAGAAGACATCACCCACTGAAGAGGAAGAGCAGCTCAAGAAACAATTGATGTTCAACATTTATGGAACACGATTCAATTAGGCATTGTAATCTTATGCATTTTGTTTATTTTGTTTCAACGCATTTTTTTAATGTATTTTATTTATGTATTTTCATATTGTAATCATCTTTTAGCAATTTAAATTAATGGAAATGTTTTTTTAAACGAGGTGTTTGTCAATAATAATAATAATAATAATAATAATAATAATAATAATAATAATAATAATATGTACTGACAACAACAACAACAATAATAATAAAAATCATATCTCATCTTATCTATATACAATCTTATCCATAAAATCTGATCTTATCTTATCAATACACAATCTTACGTTAGAAATATTTAAAATTCCTATCCCATCTTATCATATCCCATCTTATCTTATAAAATCTTAAAATCTTATCCCATCTTAGAAAATTTTGTACTTCTTATCTTAGAAAATCTTAAAAATCCTATCCCATCTTATCCAATAATATCAAATGCTCCCTATTTAACCATAACTTCAATCAACAATTTTATACACAAACATCATTTCTTCTCATATTTTTTTTACAACTATCTCATACTTTCAGGTTCTTCTATAAAATTGTCATTTTCCTATTAACCAAACTGTCCAAAAGAAGCTCTACTTCCACAAGTTCTTCAAGTGATGAAATGCAAGAGGAATTTATGCATGAGTGGATCGGAAACATCATCCCAAATATTATATCTCCACCTAGAAAAGCTCCACCCAGACGCGGTGATGAAGTTGCTAGGTTTGATCGAAACCGTGAAGAAGGACAAAACCGTTTGTACAACGATTACTTTAGTAGTAATCCAGTGTACAGTCATCAACAATTTCGCCGCCAATTTAGAATGAGTAGATCGTTGTTTTGCAAAATTATGGAAAAAGTTGTTGAAAACAACATTTTCTTTCAACAACGCCGAGATAGAGCTGGAAGGCTCGGTTTCACACCGCTGCAAAAATGCACAGCGGCCATAAGGCAATTAGCATACGGATACAGTGCAAATGCAGTAGACGAGTACCTAAGAATGGGTGAAACTACTGCACGAGAGTCGTTAAAACATTTTGTCCAAGGTGTGATCGTAAATTTTGAAGATCAATATCTCCGTACTCCAACGGAAGAGGATCTTACAAGGATGTTATACCAAAATGAACAACGTGGTTTTCCAGGCATGATCGGTAGCATCGATTGCATGCATTGGGAATGGAAAAATTGTCCCCACGCATGGCAAGGTCAATACAGTGGGCGAAACAAAAACCCCACTCTTATATTAGAAGCAGTAGCGGATCAAGACCTATGGATTTGGCATTCGTTTTTTGGCATTCCAGGATCTTGTAATAATCTTAATGTGTTGTATCGTTCACCTGTTTTTGATAATGTTTTGCAAGGTACAACACCTAACACCTTCTTTACAATGAATGGCCATAACTACAGTTTGGGATACTATCTCACCGACGGTATTTATCCAAGTTGGTCTACTTTTATACAAGGCATCACGCATCCTCAAACCGATAAGCAACGACTATTTTCAGATAGGCAAGCACATGCCAGAAAAGATGTTGAACGGGCTTTCGGAGTTTTGCAAGCTAGGTTTGCGATTATGCGACATCCTGGTCGTGCTTACGACGAGGACATGTTAGTTGACATAATGAAAGCGTGTATCATTATGCAAAATATGATTGTAGAAGATGAACGAGACACGTATATCCGAGCAGATATTTTACGACACTATTACGAATCTGATGTCCCTCAACGAAGAAATACTAGCACATCAGTGGATAATAGTGAACCATTCGAATTCCAAACCGGACGACCGGTAGATATCAACTCATATTTAGGTATACGAACCACTATTCGCGACAAACGTCTTCATGATGCTTTAAAGCACGATTTAGAGGAGCACATTTGGGCCAAATACGGCCCCAATAATCAGTAAAAAAAGTTCACGCATTCGCTTTTAAGAATCTCATGTATTTTAATTATTTTGTATCACTTTTCTTGTTTAATATTCTACTGAAGGTAACTTTTTTTTTAATTATTTTGTCCGCACCTTTCGTGTATTTTTCTACGATGGTAAAGTATCGAAAAAACCATGAAAATTTTTGGCGTACAAAAATGCGCGCAAAATACGTATACACGTAAATACGGAAAAAATACGTCACCAAAATACGTAATAGTATTAATCATAAACAAAGAATCAAATAAATAAATAATCAAAAGTAATTAAAAGGAAAGAAAAAAGTAGTGGGGTATACTCCTTCTGTCCCTTAAAGATTGCACCATAAAGCTTTTCTTACTTTTTTAAGGAGTGGATAGAAAGGGAGTGGGTTTTGTCTTTTTGTGTATGTAATTAATGTTAAACAAGAGACAGAAGATAATGATTAAAAAGAAATAAGTTGTGGGGACAACCTTTTCCCTCCATTTTTTTTTTATTCATTTATGAAGTGGAGCACTAAAATAACAGTACCCGGTCGGATCCGGGTCATGATTTTTGAAAACCGGGTTACACGGTATCCGATTTTATTTTTTAAAAATAGATTTTTTTTAATTAAAAAATAGTTTTTTTACTAGAAAAAATATTATAAAACCATTTTCTTTTTTTGTATTAAAAAACCATTTTATTATTTTTTTTTTATTAAAAAACCATTTTATTATTTTTTTTAATTAAAAAAATCAGTTTTCTTTTATTTAAAAAACTGCATTTTCTTAATTAAAAAAAAATAAAATTTTTTAAATTAAAAACATTTTTTTTAAAAAAAAAGTCAGTTTTTTTTAATATAAAAACAGTACAGACATTTTTTTACAAATTTAAAAAAATAGTCATTTTTTATAAAAAAAATTACTGTTTTTAATTTAAAAACAGTTTTTTTTTTAATTAAAAAAAGTGCATTTTTTAATTTTAAAAAACAACTATTTTTTATAAGAGACAAAAAAAAAGGATATGGGTATCCGGTTTCCGTATTCGAATTTTCGGGTACCCGGATTTTCGGGTATCCGGAATTTCCGGATCGAATCCGGGTCATAAAAAGTGTGACCCGAACCCGAAAATCTGGGTACCGGGTTTTGCCCACTCCTAAGTATTAGGGTTTGAGTGTGAGATGGAGGAGAGAGAGTGAAAAATAACGTGTGATGGAGTAGAAATGAGAAAAATAACGTGAGATGGAGTATGGAATTAGTCATTTAAAAAAAATAAGGTGTTTTTAAAATAAATGGAAGTTAATTTGGATGGAGTAATAAAAAAAAAATAAGAGTCATTAATTTTGGGTTTGTAGGGATTAAGGAGCAATCTTAGAAAAAAAAGGTGATTAAAGTGAGGGGACCATATTCAAAAAATGGTATGGGGCAATCTTTTAAGGACGGACTAAAAAGGAAAATGGTGCGATCTTTAAGGGATGTAGGGAGTAGTAAATAATAGGAGAGAGTGTGGTGGGATTTTTTTTTTTTTGCTCACTATTGGGGATGCTTTTGCAAAAAAAATTTAGCCCACAAAATTGAGTTATGTGGAAGAGTGAGAAAGTGGATAGAGAGATATTAGTGGGCTAATAATTTGCCCACTATTAAGAGTGCTCTTAGTAACAAAGTACAGAGTATATACAAAAATTTGACATGAATTAAGGACAAAAATGTCAAATTATTACGCATAATATGTTCCAAGGGAGTAAAAAAAATGGTTAGATGTTGAGTGGTATTTAAAAACTTGTGTCGGTGGAAAGGAGTTGGGTCGTCACCCTCACATTACATGCAGCTGCAGTGATACTAATCCAGCCTGTCTTTAAAGCTTCATTTCCTCACCCCACCAACTAAATCTCGACCGTCAATCTCCTCGATTCTTCAATCACATCCGTACATTACCCCCCAACTTCCCTTCTTCGACAGCCATTACCCACCTTCCTTGTCTTCACTTCCACACTACGCAAACCCCAAATCAGTTGGTACATCATTTTCTCTCTCCACATTTTTATCACCCCAATTTCATTCTTCACAATTCAATTTTTCACAAAAAATTAACCAAAAATGGGCACCAAAAAAGTGTCAACAGTGCTACTAGTAATGGCATTAGCAATCATGTTAATGGCGGAAATGTCATTTGCTGATGATTCATCAGATGAAGTAAAGGTGAAGAAAGTAAAGGGGAAGAAGGTTTGTACTAAGGGATGGGAGTGTAACAAGTGGTCAAAGTACTGTTGCAACGAAACAATCACAGATTTCTTTGAAACTTACCAATTTGAGGATTTGTTTTCAAAGAGGAACTCTCCTGAAGCTCATGCGGTTGGGTTTTGGGATTATCGGTCTTTTATTACAGCCTCTGCTCTTTTTCAGCCTTTAGGGTTTTGTACTACTGGTAACAAAACCATGGGTATGATGGAACTTGCTGCTTTTCTCGGTCATGTTGGCAGCAAAACCTCATGTAATCATTCTCTCGTTTTCTTTTTTTTTTTTGAGTTAATTTCTTTTTATTGATTGGATTTTGCTTTGGCGAATTTGATGCTGTTTTGTTTGATTTGTTGCTCCAATACATTTTTTGTCATCTTAATACTTCCTGTAGTTTCTCTTTCTTGGTATGATTTAGCTAAAGATGCATTGATTGAGTGTTGTTTTTTTGATTAAATTGATTGGATTTTTGATTTGTTATGTTCAGTTCAATTTTATGGTTTGGTAAGTCCAGTTCAATTTTATGATTTGGCTATTTCCTCAATGTTAGTGATACTTTGGTATAGTTTTCTTTCTGTTGAGTTGATGTAATTCCTTTTGACTTTGATACCCGTTGATTCTGTACAAAAGACTTTCCTAGAACTTGTGTAGTTGTGTTGGTGTCTTTTTTTTTTTTTAAATTTCTGATAGCGACATTTTTATTAATTTGGGAATGATTGAGTATATTTTGGTGGTTGTTGATGCTAATTTTTTCATATTTATATAATGATTTGGTTACTATGAAAGTAAAATTTTTTGTTGATTGACCTCGGAATCTGGAAGGAATTTGGGTGTTGATGATTTTTTGAGTGATGTGGCCTATACTTTGTCTGCTATATAGTAGTTGTTTGCTATGAATTTGATTTATTTGGATTGGTTATACCTAATTCATATAATTAATAGAATTTTTTGGGTTATTGGTTTTGGAAGTTGGATGGATTAAGCTAATACCAATGTTTTGTTGTAATTGGCTAGTGGGTGCGAACTATGCTGAGCTTAAATACAGTTTTTTGATACATATCTAGTAATATTGGAGCATCTTTTAAGGCCTGAAAATTGTTGTGGTTCTTAATTTGTTACTTGTCATGGCTATGTTGTGATTGTGGGTATAGACAATCATGTTAAAGGCGGAAATGACAGCAAAACATCCTCTATTTTCTCTTTGTTTGGTGTTTTGTTTGATTTGATGTTCCAATACATTTTTTGTCATCTTAATGCATCCTGTATTTTCTCTTTGCTTAGTATGATTTAGCTAAAGATGCATTGATTGAGTGTTGTTTTTTGATTAAATTGATAAGGTTTTTGATTTGTTATGTTCAATTCAATTTAGAACTTATGACATGGTATGAGAGGTATGAAGGCACTCCTCCATACCTTGTTCCTCACAATTTCTCTCTCTGAACTTGGATTCTAAGTTTAATTAGGTATTGGATAATTTTGTTTTGTTGGTGAAAATGGGTATGTTGGCATTGCTGAAATTGTGTTTTGAGTTGATGATACATTGGTTTAGTTTTATTTCTGTTGAGTTGACGATAATTTGTTCATGCATTAGAACTATGTTGTTGAAAGTACTAGGCTCTTACTGATTTTAATTATTACATTGTCATTATCTGTACTAAACCTTAAGATGCTCATCTGTGTATCAGGTGGCTATGGAGTTGCCACTGGTGGACCTTATGCCTGGGGACTTTGTTATAATAAAGAATTGAGCCCAAGCCAATCATACTGTGATGACAGTTTTAAGTACACTTACCCCTGTAGCCCTGGAGCTGAGTACTATGGCAGAGGGGCTTTACCTATTTACTGGTATGTTTACGCTGAAATTGTTCCTCGTCTGTTTGACATAATGCTTAGTACAATTAAAGTTTAGGCTGTATTCTACAGAAGGGTGTATCTATTTGCCTGCGATATATGGTGGTTTCCCTGGTTTGTCCTGTGAGCTGATGCTATATTCTAGAAAAGTTTTCCTTAATCGGTTCCTTTGCAGTAAAAACTAGATTAGAAAAGGATAATGAAGTGAAAAGGTGATGATGGATGGAAAGAGGTGGCAATCGTGTCATTTGGGTCGGGTACGGGTTGGTTCAATTTGTGTTTAAGAGCGGTTTGTTTCGGATCAGGTTTTGGTCAGGTTTTTGCCAATTAGATTTAAAGGGCATGATAATTAAGATCACGCACATTAATGGTTGAATAATTCGGGTTGTGCCAAATTCGGGTCAATAATATAATATGAATTCGGGTCGGTTTGTGTGAGTTCACTTTTGTCACCTCTGGATAGAAGCGGAAGGAAGAGGAATCCATGGACTTTGTTATTCAGACTCAACCTTTCATCTTTTACCCAATTGGACACTTCATTTTGAATCTAAATCCTACAAATATTTGGTGAAATAACCGTGTCTAACACTTGGACGCATACCAATGTGGCTGAGTCCTAGTAAGAAAGTCAACTGAATTAGGGATTAGAATGATGTGTTCTTCGCTTTCTGCTTAACTTTGCAAACCAACTATAGGAAATGGTTGTGCGTAGGAAAATTTTTACCAGAGCTGTTTGTCCGGCATTGGTTTATGGTATTGAATACTGTTCTTTGAAATATTGCCATGTTTATAAGATGAATGTGACACAAATTTGTATGTCAAAATGGATGTGTGGGCATATAGGAAATGATAGAATAAGGAATGAAGTTATTAGGAAAAAGTTAGGGGTTACTTTCATAGAGGTGAAAATGAGGGAGAATCAAGTACGATGGTTTGGTCATGTAAAACAGAGATATAATATACTGGTAAGGAGACTTGAAGAGTGGCAAAGAGGAGACAAGGTGACGGGTAACTGAAGACCAAAACAAAATCGAGAATGGTGGTTAAGAATAACATGATGCTGTTGGAACTTGATCAAAATTTAGCGGTAGATAGGGAAGATTTGAGGAAATGGATATATGTGGATGACTTTTTTGATACATGTCTAGCCGGCCCTGTATTTCTTTGGGAACAATGCTTTGATGTTGTTGTTGTAGTTGTGCGTGATATATTTTATTGGACAACTTCACACTTTAAACATAGGATTCTTTTGCATTGCAATTAGATTAGCTCTTCATGCAATACCAGCTGAGCTTTATTATTTCCTGCTCCTTGTTGCATAGGCTTTCTGTCATTCCATTAAAAAATGGAAAAGTTGTCAAAAATAATCCAAAGTTTTTTCACGTTTACCACCATTAATACCAAGTTTTATTTTTCCCCAAAATAATCCAAAGTTGTTATCTATTCCCCAGGTGAATGAATAGATGATTGTTGTTGGGGTTATTTTAGTCATGAACAATCAAAATTGTGGTCGAAGTTGATAAAAAATAGATTAAAAAAATCCCAATTTTTGTGTTTGGAAACACTTTTAGACCAACATGGGAAGAAAGCATACCAACATCAAATTATTCTGGAAAAACTTGAACTTGGAGTTAATGGTTGAAGATGCCCTAAACTTCGCATTATGTTTGATAAATTTTCCTTAAAAAATAAATATTTTCTTACATTTGTTCAGTTTATGGAAGTGATAAATGATGGCTAATTAAAAAATGTTAGCAGACATAAAATGCAAGTGTTTGTTCAGGTATTATAGATTCGTGGAACTAGCTTTTTCGGGCTGGACAGTGTGAATTTGTATGATCGATAATAAAAAGGCCTAAGTTTGTAACTTGTTTATAAAAATGGAAATGTGAGAGATTGGTGCTGTTGTCGTTTCAGGAACTTCAACTATGGAATTGTAGGGGAGGCACTAAAAGAAGATCTGCTAAGTCATCCAGAGTACATAGAACAGAATGCTACCTTGGCTTTTCAAGCGGCAATATGGAGGTGGATGACACCAATGAAGAAGGGACAACCTTCAGCTCATGACGTTCTTGTTGGAGATTGGGAGCCTACAAAGAACGACACTTTGTCAAAGCGTATCCCTGGCTTCGGAACCACCATGAATATCTTGTATGGAGACCTTGTCTGTGGAAACGGTGAGATTGATGACATGAACAACATCATTTCTCACTACCTTTATTACCTCGATCTGATGGGCGTTGGCCGAGAAGTAGCCGGTTCCAATGACGTGCTGACTTGTGCTGAGCAAAAGGCCTTTAATCCTTCCAATAAAGGGAGCTCTTCTTCCTGATTCTATGATAGATTGATTGATCTTCTTCTGGAATTCCATTGTATGAATAAGCTGAGGGTCATTCTTGATGTTTACTTGTGTTGAATTTGAAGTGAAGGTCATGGTCATGTGTTGCACGTCTTAGTAATGTAGTGTTAAGATTGAGTTCATTTTTATGTGTTTATGATGTAATTATGTTGCAAAATATCAAATGGGATTTGTATATCGATTTTGAACAGTAAATGTTGATATTATACAATTTTATTGTACTCGTATCTTTTGCTCTTTTAACACCTAAACGTGTTCGTTTTTGTTAGTTTATAAACGTGTTTGTTTGTTTGTTTTTTTTTTTTTTTTTTTTTAACCTACTCAAGTAGTAATGATATAACCTGATGGAAATTATAAAATAGACAAGGATATGTAAAAATCAGTCTAGTTTGGCTGTAAATGAAATCATACTTGGCACAACTAGCATCACAAATGTGTGATATGTTGGATATTTTTCTCAAAGCAGAAACAACCAAACAGTTCTCAACCAAGAATAGTCAGTCAGCCGTATGAAATTATCACATTATTATGTTGTATGATTCACAATTAAACCTAAAGGCAAAGAGCTAGCTAAGCAAATGGTGTGTCTTACCCCTACTATTAGTACAAGTGCTTTACTCTCTCTATCTTGTTACCATGGTCGACCTCGTTTGTCTGTATACAGACGTGACTCCTTCTTTCCAAGAGTCAATGTGCCAGGATTGATGATCATACTCGATGCATCGAGCTATGTTCCGAGAGGTGGCCGTTCCATCTCCTTCACGACCGAGAAGGGGGGTGATGATGATGAGGATGAGGATGATACGAGTCGTGATCGTCTGTTAACGTTTGAAGCAGCAGTGAAGCTGTTCAATGAGAGGGAATACTATGCTTGTCATGACTTGCTTGAGTCTTTGTGGTTTGACTCTTATGACCCTCTTCGTACCCTTTTTCATGCTCTCCTTCAATCTGCTGTTGCCTTCTATCATCTCTTCAACCAGGTTAGGTTCCTTCTTTTTCTTCTTCTTTTCAACTCTTTTTTTTTTTTTTTTCAAATTTTTCCCATGATAGCATATATAATAGCAAATTTTGTCACAAACCATCTTTTATATAGTTAATTACCTAAAACCATCTTTTCTAGCACAAATGTTTGTTGACCACCATTTTTTTCTCCGGCATTAATTGTCACGTGCAAGCCACGTGACCTACTAAAAATATATGTTTTTTTTTTCCTTTTTTTTTCCTCAATTTCGTTGCTTTCCCCCTAAAATCCCCTTTAAAACCCCTAGTAAGCTGAGAAATTCGTTGAAGATTTTTGGGTTTTAAAGTTTTTAAAGTTTTTGGTAAAATGGTTAAATAGGGGTTTACACTGGGATTTTAGGGACAATTTTAAGGGGAAGTTACAAAATGGCGGAAAATAGGAAAAAGAAAAATCAGATTTAAGTAAGTCATGTGACTTGTACTCTGAAATCCTATGGTCTCGTGAATTGAACTTATTCTTTAATTTGCCCCCCGTTCTAAGGGGAGAAATGTGCCAATTGGTAATTTTGAATTATTATATCCGTCCCAAATTACTTACTACATTCTGAAAAATGGAATTGTTCATTTACAAGCTTTGATTGTTTATAATTTTATGTACATAAAGAAAAATATATAGTCATGATGGATCTAAATTATGTATTATGAGATGCGAAAATAGAATCTAGCAAGTAATTTGGGACGGAGGGAGTATTACAATAGCTAATAATCGGGGGAAATGCATGCAGAATCATAAAGGTGCAATGATGGAAATGGGCGAGGGTCTATGCAAGTTGCGAAAGCTAAATTTAGAAGGGAGTCCCTTCTATAAATTTGAGCAACAGATCTCCACTGTTCTAAATTTCATCTATCATACTCAATTAGAGCTTGCTGCTTGTGAGTTTATTTAGTTTTTTTTATTTATTATTTTTTTTAAATACATATTTTTTACTTTATCCTTCCAAATTCTTTAATTTGTATAGTTTCTAAGCTTTTAAAAAAAATCGAATATTATTATCATTTTTTCATCTAATATACCTGAAATTTTGGCGTAATGCAATGACATGAGACCGATTTTCGAGATAGAGTTTTTAAAAGTTACTTGTATCTTGCATTATTAAAGATGGAAATTGTACTTGATGAATTATTCAAAAGTGTATCTAGTGAAAAATTCCATATTATTTAAAACAAAAATAAATAGCCTAGTTTTTCGATTACAAAATTTTTGGAAAGTAAAGTGTAGCACAAACTATTATATGACTAATTAAGCTGTAGAAAATAAGATAAACTATAATTTTATGTAATTTGTTACACCTTTTCCTAGAGTTTGATGCACCTTATAATTAAATTTTATGTAATTGTTACACGTTGTCCTAAATTTTGTGTTATGCTTCACACTTTTAAAGTCCATGTTATTTTTTTGCACCTAACTCATAGATACTTCAACCAAGTAACCTAATGAACTAGTGGTTAAGAGTTGAATTCTCTACCACATAGGTCATGGGTTCAAACTATGGTACCAACAGCAACAACAACTCATAGATACTTCTATTCTAACCAATTTTTTTTTAATTATTTTTTTGTCATATATAGCAAATATTAAGGGTCATATTAGCCTTATACCATAATAGTTATCACCCATTCTGATTTTTTTTGGTGGATTACATGATAGGTAATGAAGATCTTTGCCTAACAATAGAGCAAACAGAAAGATCATATCAACTTCTAGAAGGATATGGTGCTGGACAACCCTTGTATTTTCTAGAACAGAACAATGATGGTCACAAGAATGACATTACTTATTATATTGTCTTTGATCCTCATACTAGCTATGGTGCCTCAAACCTTCCCAGTACAAGGGTTAAGCTACCAGTCTTAGAAGCAACTAGAAAACATATTATAGCTTGTGAAAACTATTAGTCCCTCAACTAGGTTGTAATTAATGTGACTTTATGAAATTTAGGAAACAAAACATATATCTCTATGTTGTAATGCTACAGTAGGTAAATGAATGATATACATAGGCCCGTTTACGTGGGTGTAAAAAAATTTCAATGTAACATGGTTTTCATGAAAATTAATTGGGTTTTTCTAAGGTATGCCCTTGAGTTTTTGGGTTTTCTAAGTTGTGCCCATGCTTTTTGAAACTTCTAAGGTATACCCTTCAACTTAGTTTTTTAATTAAGAGTGTCCACTCCGTTATCCCATCGTTAATGGATCTGTTAAAAGGAGTTGCATTACTAGGAGGAAAATTTTTCCCTTAAAATTCTAGGACTTATAACTGATTTTCACCCTTTATTTTAGAGAAATGCATCATTTTCATTTAAGGGCAATGCATCATTTATTTTTGAGATATAAATCAATTATAAAGGGTGAAAATCAACTAAAATCCCTTGAATTTTAGAGGGGGAATTACCCTCCCACGAAATGCAATTCCTTTTAACGAATCCATGAACGTTGAGTTAATGGAGTGGACATTGTTAATTAAGATACCTAAGTTGGGGGGCATAACTTAGAAGTTTGAAAAAGCATGAGCTTAGAAATGCGAGAAACTCAGGGGCATAACTTAGAAAAACCCAAAATTATTTATCATGGAAAGCATAATTTCAAAATTCCAATGTTTTCCATCATTTAAGAAAAATTATGGAAAATAAAGAAAATGAAAGGGAAAGTAAGGAAGTAAGGTAACGAAAAAGAACGAATGTACCTTTTTTTATAATAAATTAACGACAATAGATTATATTAATAAAAAATCAACCGTCACTTACAAATTCATAATCTCTCCAGATACATTAGATTAAAACAACAATATATATTTTAACTTCAACATCACTAATTGTTTTGCTTCCACCCAATTGCAGAATCACATGATAATTTTTGTTCCACTCCAATATGTCTTGTCCAACTGCAACCATCTCCACTATAGATCCGAAGAATAAAATATATATTTGATACCTTAAATAATCTCTAACGATAGCCATAACTCTCCAACCAAATGATTGGATGTAACTCATTAGAGTAAAAATAACCCACATAGCATGGACAACAATCACTCACAAAGGGGGAATAACGATCCACACAAGATGGGAAACAACAACCCACATAATATGGGAGAAATCAATCCACCAGAAAAATAGACTAGGAACAACCATTAGAGATGAACAATATTTATTCAAAGCCTAACAAACTTCAAAAAAAAAAAAGTAGAGGAAAAACAGAGACAGAGAAATTAAGATTAAATTGGGGCTTTCCACCGATTAAATAGATTGAAGCCTCTTTAAAATCAATAATGTAATAAGAGAAAAGATAGAGAGAAAGGGAGAGAAGAAGGGAAGAAGGAAAGTACTTTTCCATTCATATTTAAAGGAAAATGATTTTACATCAATAATTTAGCACGAATTTGTAAAGTAAATAATGTAAAATTGAATGTAGAGGAAAATAGTTTTACCAGACAATTATTTTCGGCCTAGTAAACGGAGCCACAATCATTGCTACTTTTTCCAATTTGCTCTCTCTCTTTTTCTTTTCCATTCTCACTTTCTGTTTTTCCCTTCTCTCACCTTCTAGTTCCTTTTCCTGCCATCATAGCATCTAAAGGTGAGCACGGATCGTGCCGAGATGGCCTATGTACTAAGTCATCGTGCCTTGTGCCAAAACGAGTCGTGCCTATAATGAAACAAAAAAAGTTTGTGTCATGTCAGGCTCGTGCCAACTAATAAAAAATAAGGCTTATGCATGGATTGACCCTGGTTTTGTACCGAGAAGGCTCTTATTGTGTCGTACATAAATTTATATACTTTATGAAATTCTAAACAAAATGAGCGTGCCAACTTGTGTGTCGACCTATCATGCCCGTGTCAAGTTTGTGCCAAGCATTTTAAAAGTTGTCCATACATTTCCCATTGCTCATCATTCACGCCTTAGCGTCGTAAAGTTCTGTGCTCAAAGCGGTCTCGTGCTATGCCATGTCCAAATTGTGCCATGCCAAGCTGGCCCTTGTACCGGCCCAATATATGCCCAACTGTAATGGCAACCATCATCATCTTTTTTCACCTATCCTTAATCAAATGTGCTATCTTATACTTGTATGAAATTAAACTCATATTGAACATTATTTGGAAGTTTAAAAACATTATTCACCATTATAAGTGTTGGTAGCGGTTCGAATATCATCATCATCATCTACATTTGAATTTTTCTAAGTGTGCTAATGAGAATGTGTTCTGGACGAAGATTCAAACGAAGATTATGATGATGCATTCAACATAATCATTTGATCTTTCATAATACATAAATCTTCGTTTGAATATGTTTAGGTTGAATTATTCAGAATATTTAACAGTACAGTGTTATAAATCATTTGAACAGTTGAATGTGTTAGGACCCCATTAGATTCATTTATTTGAATGTGTTCAATTAGAGTATGAAAAATTATCCTTTAAATCGGAAACATAACACTTGGAATATGAAAATGAACCTTCATGATCTTAAATTTAGCACTTAGAATGTAATCTTCGAATTCTTGAGTAGTAGGTGTGGCAAGGAGAATCAATCGTAGGAGTAACACACTATCGTCATCTGTTCTCGGCTCAATGACCTCGTCATATGCCGAATTATTCTTTTAAGTCGTTGCTCCATATTACAAACTTGTTTGTAATTTAGAAAGTTGGAAGCAATTATCAAAAATAAATCATGGACTTATTACGACAATTAGCTTTCACATGCCCATTACCAAAACACTTGAAACTAACACTCTCTTTCTTTTATAGACATGTTTGTCTTGATGGGAGGAATTTTCAAATCACTACTACCCTTTTTTGCTCCAAAAGACTGTTTTGAGTCTTTTGACCATTTATCCTTAACCTCTTTAATCTTATTTTATGTTTTATAAGCATCTTGAAACAAATCATAAAGGTTAAAATAATGTTGTAGCTCCACTTTGGTCCGAATAGAAGTGTAATAACCCGAAATTTAGGGCCAGAAAATTTCGCGGTTAATTAATACTATTTTAATGTTCTAAGTCCAAAGAGCCCGATTAATTTGGACTGTTTAATTTTATTTCTCTTTCTTATCTTGAAATTGGGTCCAAAGACCCATTTTCCCTCTTCCTTTGGCCGGCCCCTTACTATGGCCAAGGAGTATTATTTTTTTTTTATTATTTATTTTAATTAGATAATTGTTTATCTAATTAATTTATAATCCTCAAACTAACTACTTTTGCTAAGTCAACCTTGATAGCCCATTGTTCTCACCAACCAACTAAAATAACTCAACAAACCCTATACCCCCTCCTATCCCACAACCTCCCTCTTTTTATTTATTTATTTTATGGTTTCTTTGTTCCTTATAATTAAATAGGGAACAATACTCATAACCTGTTTTACTTATTTTCGATACAACTCTAACTCTCAAAAGAACTCTAAAACCTTCCTAGTGGCCGTGTATTTTCGAGTACCCAAGGAGCAATTTTTCTTAATTTTCTTCCTAATCCAGGTAACTAGACTATCTCATTTAGATCTGGTACAATTTAACTATATAGTTAATTAGGATTAAACTAGGAAAATTAATAGAATTAGTGTCATGCTAGGTTATTTTAGTCGAACCATATAACATGTTGATCATGATATTTTCCTTGATATTTTATGTAATTTTTATGAATCTTTAATTGTTTTAATTAATTCTATGCATAAAATATTTTCTTTAATTACATGTTTACATTGTATAATTGCATGATAATTGTTGTATCTTGTTCTTGGAAGTTCGAATCTATGTCGAGTAGCATATCATAATTTTGATGATAATTTCATGATATTTTCTTGAATAAAATTAATAATCTTGATTATTTAATTGTTTAATTAAAGCCTTGAATTAAAATTATTATTTTGTTCATATTATAAAACACTAGTAGAAAAATCGTCATTAGATGCGGGGATTTTAGGCCCTTTTGATGCAGTTCTGCCCCGCAGCCAATGTCGTAGCAGCCATAGGTCTATGACCTTTGGCTGTGGTTCCACCCGCATCAATAAGTGACTTTTGGATGCGGTTCTAGTAGGAACCGCATCCAAAGGTCCCCTTTTTGATGCCGTTCTAGTAGGAACCGCATCCAAAGCTTGGTTGCCTCCAAAAAAAAGGACTTATGGCTGCGGCTCTCCCCCAGAACCGCATCCATAAGTCCTCTTTTTTTTTTAAAAAAAATATTTTTTTATAGATAAATATAATTATAATATATATCCTGCAGTAATAATTAAATACATCAATATATATAGATGAATTACAAATAAAAATGTCGATCAAACATCTCCCACATCACCTATATTTTTTACCATTATATTTTTTACCATGAGTTTAGATGAAATTGAGTTACAAATTTAATGAAGGAAAAATAAATAAAATACCTATATATATATATATATATATATATTCTAGCTACCAAATACAAAATTACAATAATTATAATGCAGTCTAACTCCCAAATTGTAACAGGACCATCCAAAGGAGGTCTATCAACTACTATCACCCGCTAATTCACTAATATGACTACGCAGCTAGTCATCACCCGCTACCACATTACCTGTCAAACTCCCTACGAATCGGATCTCTGCCTCCACCAGGGCAGGTCTGTAGACAAAACATAGTTAGCATACACAACCTCGCCCAAAAGAACAAGTATTTGGTGGTTAAAGATATTATTTAATTTAATTACAAAATAAAATATACCTTACTTGCAAACTCAACTCTCTCTTAAAACTCTTTACCATAAACTATAAATGTTCAAGCTACACACTATTTAGTCCAAAAAATCATTTACTTTACTTTCATTCGTTCGGGAATACGGATTGTAAGGGTTTCTACCCCACCCAGTATTTATCGGTTATCGGAACCTTAGTCACCAGGACCCATTTTACACTTGGAAGACTAACCAAACCCCTACTTACTTTATAACACTCTTAAGAATACAAAGTTGCAAATTAATAAACTCTTATATTTGTTCATTATCAACTAGGAAACAAGTTAGAAATGGGAGTAAAACATATTCCTACTTATTAAATTTACACAATGATTTTGGTTTAAGAAAAGGTATTATGGGTTTCAAATATTTCAAACTTAAACTCCGCTAATTATAGATAGCTTATTTGTCAATTATTTTTGATTTAAATATAACAAAACTATTTGAAGGTAGGAGAAGTATTAGTTTAAAGTATGATTTAATTTTACGAACTTGTTTAAACGTTGTTCGAATCATTTAAATTCTAGCATGAAAATTGTCATACAAACCTCACTAAGAGGGAATTGTTAGTAGTAAATGCACATATTTACTAATTAAAAGAATAACACAAAAATAATAATAATAATAATTGAAAGAAAAAAAAAATCTCAACAGATGTTCTTACCATAGCTGCAATCACCAACGACTACAGAAGCGGCCACCAGTGACTGCCACCAGGGTACACAGAAGCAGCAGCAACACCAAACTGGTGGAGAGCAGGGCGGTGGTGCACAGCAGCGTGGCAGCGGCAACTCAGAGCAGCAGCAACTCTAGCCCGCAACAGCAACGCCGAGCAGCAGCAGCGCTGCCCTCACAGCAGCCCGGAGACGCGACATCAGCAGCCTGACAGAGACGGTGATGGTGATTCTGTCCAGCTCACAGCAGCGCCGACAGCCACCCGATCCCGACACCGAAATAATTATCTTCATGATAAAATAATTTCATGATATACCATGGGCTTGTGGCTACACTCAGGAGAGAAGTTCATCAAACACAAAACATCATCGAAAACAACATCAAAGGCAAGAACTTTGACAGCAATTCATTTATGGATATAGTGTCAAGGATCAGAAACATACTTCGCCTGGAATAGTAGAATTGAAGCTCATACTGCAAAATAGAAAAAGATTTTCAATTAAGAATTTCACATATCAGATACCAACAAACAATAATCCGACTCTAATAAGACAACATAGAGAGGCCTACCATTCCCTCATCATCTTTGCCTCGCTTCCTCCTTCACGTGTAATAATAATATTGATCATACAACAGAAATCATCAATTAAACCAAGACTTGAGTAATTGGAATGACCGAATCAAGCTGATAAGTGGAAAACACCATCAATAATCACAAATTCACTCCAACATTCTACCACAAACACAAACACAAACAGATGAAACCTAAGCCTTCCAATTTTAAACTTAAATTAATTCAAGGATATCAAACCTAACTAACACATAACAACTTGGGAGTTAGCTCATTTTATTTTCTCATTATTATCCACTAAACTAAAATGACCAGCAGCTAACCTTAAATTCGGTCTAATTTAATTTGATGATTAATACCTTAAGAGGTAACTCTATACGCTATACACAAAGAAAGATAGAATATTCTCATGAGATGTATCCCAAACAATCGTCTAGTATATTTTCATCCAACTAAAAAAATTAACGCTACAAATTACCACTAATTCATCCACATTAGAGTAATCCTTTTTCTATTTTGATCCTCAATTCAGCTTCCTTTTGCTCATTTTCTCCCTCGATTAAGATATAAGCCTGAAAATCCATTTCAAAAACCCTAGACTATTGCACAGATAAATATGAATCCTTTTAAAGTGAAATCTTATACAAATACTGTTGCCCTAAGAATGTGAATTACAATCCCAATTATCATGCGTATTCAAACAACAATGATTTCTTGCTTATATAATAAAAAAACAACACTATAAAAACACTATTGATCACAAAAACAAAATGAAACCAAAACAACCTCTGTAGGAACAATAAACACACTAAGGGGGAAATTTTGCTCCCATAAAAGAAAATGCCCAACACAAAGGTGCTATGCTTTGATGTATTAAACAATAAGAGTTGAGCTATCTCTTCATGCAATGCTATCCAATCTACTACTCAATAATTACATCAATGTCAAACTTTACCTGTTTCTTAAGGTGCTTAACTCTTGCTTCAGATTCTTGAAACCGTTCCTCTGCCAATCGAAGCTGAAGAAACATGTATCATATAAAGTGAAAAGAAAAAGAACCATAGATAAGGATCTACTTCAATCAGCCCAACTCCCACACCAATTATGTGCTTATGCAAGAGAAAAACGGTGCTAAAACATATGAAGTTGGCCCCTTACAGATGTACCATCTAACAACAAAAATATTCCCTCGGTATTCATATGTTAACAAACACAAACACCTTTAACCATTAACTGAAAGCATCAAGATTAATTGTTTAAAGCCAACAAATCACGATTATCAACAAGAAACAATTGTTGCACACAAGCAAATTGGTGAATGCTTATACTGAGACTACTTACAGCAAAAAAAAAAAGTAAAAACATTTTATTCTTTTTTGACAATGTAATAAGTACCAAAAACAATGATATATAAGAGCAATTAGAAGTTAAAGGAAAAGAGAAGACAAAACCCAACAACTTACTGCACCTTATCAGCAAGACTGTCATTCTCCTCCGATAGCATATCAAGCTGCACAAAAAATCAAAAACGAATTAGTTATGCTGGACCATCCCTGCCACCCCCCATCCCTGCCAGCAGCCCCCCAACCCCCACCATCCCTACCAACAGCCCCCCCACCCCCTAACCCATGCCTGCAGCCCCCACCCCCCTAACACTACATCGTATATATCTACTAACCCTAAAATGCAAAAAAAAAATTAAATAAAAACTAGAAATAAAACGAAAACTAACTATTAATTCTAAAATTTCATAAAAACAGAAATTAAAACTAAAAAGCAAAATAAAACCAAATATTTGTAGTCTTGCATTAGAATTTGAATGAAATCTTGAAAAATAAAACCAAATAAATTAAACAAAAAATATAATCAAATTAATCAATAACAATAATACAACAAGTAACTAGCCAAACAAATGAAATGATAAATTAGATGTAAATTGAAATTAAAAATAAATAAAAAAAACCGAACAAATACCTGAGATTTGGGGAGGGATGGCTGGTGGCTGGTGGTGGGGTTGTGCCTTTGACTGACGGAGCTGCCGGAAGAGATTAGAGAGCAGGGGCTGGTGCCTGTGTTAATTGGTTTTTAAAAATTAAAAAAAAAATAAAAAACCAAAAATTACCTACCTTTGAATGACGAAGCTACCGGAGCGACGAAGCTGGTGGTCGCTGGTGGTGGGCTGGTGCCTTTGAAAAAAACACTGGTGGTGGCTGCCGGAACGACGAACCAATGGGAGTGGTGGTCGAACACTATCGCGCGAGGATATTAGGGTTTAGTGGTGCTCGCCTGGGTGGTCGTGCTAGTGGTGGTCGTCTTGGCAGTCGTGCGAGTGGTGGTCGTCGGAGCTTTCGTGCGAGTGGTTGTCGCCTGGCCGGTCGTGCGAGTGGTGGTGGTCGCGCGAAGAAGGATGTGGTTTTCTACTGTGAAATTGTCGTGAAGAAGAATACTTATGGCCGTTCTCTTCGTTTTTTTTAAATGTGAAGGAGGAGAACAAGCAAGTTTAATATTTTCAACTACTGTGACTGTGAAGGAGTGGTTTTCTACAGAATATAAGTACTCTATTATATTATTCCGTATTTTTTTTTAAATTCAACTACTTATGGCTGCGGTTCTAAAACCCGCAACCATTGATTTGGGAACCGCAGTCATAAGTATTTATGGATGCGTTTTTTAGGAACCGCATCCATAAGTATTTATGGCTGCGGTTTCTTACCCCGCATCCATAAATAGTGCATTTTTAAAATATTTTTAGTACTTTTGGATGCGGTTCCAAAAGAACCGCATCTAATATGGCGCAGTATATGTAGATTTTTCTACTAGTGAAAATTGTCGAGTGAAATAAAATAATAAAGGGAATTAAAAATCTAATTTTTATTGTTGAATCTTGACAATTCTTGAATTATTGTTGATAACCTTGATCAAATCTTTAATTTAAGCATGATAATATTAATTCTTGAAATTATTCTTGATAGTATTATATGTCCCATGAAAGCCGTGTGATCCTTGTTTATTAAAGGGATGATTTTGATCTTGTTTTGGTGATTCAATGTTTAAGGCATGAATTTAGTTGTTATTATTAAGTTTAAGTGACTAATTATTGATGATTGTATTTAATTAATTTAAAGTATTAATTTTGGTTTTTTTGGTGTAAAATGTCGAGTGGCATAGAATATGAAAAAATAGGATTTTTATCATGTTTTAAGCAATATTTGTTGTTAATTGTTGATTTAAATGATTTATTTGATTGTTTATATGATTGTTTAATGAATTAATTTAATTAATATGTTGCTATGGAAAATGTCGAATGGTTCTATGATGATTATGTTCAATTTTAGTTAATTTTTGGCTTATAATAATTTAGTTTGTAATTTTTAGGAATTAATATAATTAAAGGAATTAAAAGAAACTAATAAGATAAGTAACAATATGAAGGAAAGGAATAATATAATAATAAGGATAAAGTTATAAGATGATAAGAAGTATTGGTCTCACGATAGCCATGTTGATAAGATAAGATAAGATGAGATAAGAAACGGACGCCTGTTTGGTGATACACGGGTCACCAGATTAGGTTAAGTCGAAGCCACTGCCCTACTGCGGTCTCTGGGCAGTTCTGGATCTTAAGATGCGTAGTCGTCTAAGTAGTAGTACACGAGCTACTATTTAGGAGTTATGGCCATAGCTTAGGCTTAGTTCTTGCAAAGGAGAGCTACGGGTAGAATACACGGGTTCTTCCCGGCGCGTTTTAGGAAAGTTGGGATGTACACGGGCATCCTTACGAGCTATAATGTCCGGTCCATAAAGTTAAGAAGATGGTTAAAAGAAGGGTTTAGGGTAATAATATGATAAGACAAGTATTATACGGGTTGGATATGATTATGAATATGTCAATGTATTTATATGTATAATTTTATGTATTGTATAAGTATAGTATGTTAAGTCTTCCGCTGCGTACGTCTGATAAGTATGTATATAAGTATGTAATCAAGAATGTAATTATGTATGTATTTAAGTACAAGTATATGTATATGTATCCCTACATGCATTCTACAGGTATTTCTATACGTATTTATACGTACACGTATGTATTTCTATACGTAATTCTGCGTGTACTGTATACGTATTTTTATACGTATTCCATGCGTATTTCGTACGTATTCTTATACATATCTCGTATGTATTTTTATACGTATTTTGTATGTATTTTTATACGTATTTTGTATGTATTTTTATACATATTTTGTATGTATTTTTATACGTATTTTGTATGTATTTTTATACATATTTTGTATGTATTTTTATACGTATTTCGTATGTATTTTTATACGTATTTCGTATGTATTTTTATATGTATTTCGTAAGTATTTCTATATGTATTTCACGTATGTTTAAATGATTTTCTTGGTTAATTCTATGATATTATATGGTTAATGGTCTCTCATTTAAGCGGGACAACCTAGTTACTCGCCACTGATGGTGGAATCCCCCATTTCAGGTGATGATGCTGACGTATAAGTGGGCTCATATGGTTCGGGTTGTGTGTTGATGTGATCAGTAGAGTGAACCCAGAGTCTAGTTATGAATTTACTTATTTATTTAATAAGTAGTTTGTCCCAGCCTGTTGGGATGGAACAGTATTTATCTTGTATCTTGGTATTTATTTATGGACTTTTAAGATATTATTTCATTATTAGTTAATAAAAAGGATTAATGAACTTAAATTATGATATTTTTATTAAGTCTTATGATTGGTAATGATCCATTTATCGATTTCCTTCGCAAATCGACAGTCTAGAAAAGTCGGGTCGTTACAGTTGGTATCAGAGCATAGGTTAAGACCCTAAAGTTACTTCTCTATAAGTAACTTGAAAGATGAGCGCTTTATGAATCACGAGTGAAACATAGCCTAAAATGGAAAACCCTAAGTGAGTGAAGCCATGGGTAGAAGCCTGGGATAAGATATTTTATTGTTTTTCGCGGTTCTTGACGTTAGTATGTACATGTATTCTTAATAACCTGAATTGTTGTTTTGTAGCATGTCGACTCCAGAACGCAATTCTCGCTTCAGACGCCGAGCTTTGGAGGATGCTATCCTCACCTTAGCTCAGAAGAGTGTCCAACCTCAAAGCAGTCAGTCGTCTTTCGATCGGGTGGCACAACTCCGACCGCCAGTCTATGATGGGGCAGCAGACCCGACCGTCCTCGAGAACTGGATTCGAGAAATGCGGAAGCTGTTTGATGCCCTTGCATGTTCTGCCCGGGAAAGAGTTCCGATAGCGTCCTATTATCTTAGGGGCGAAGCTGACAACTGGTGGAGTACATTACGGGCCAATAACAAAACAGAACTAGTGCGGAATTGGGAAGACTTCACCGAGAAGATGCAGGAACGGTTTTACCCCGATGAGCTGAGATGGCAGAAGAAGGAAGAATTCCTCATGCTCACCCAAGGCAGCATGTCCGTTCAAGCTTACACGAACAAGTTTACAGAGCTTTCTCGGTTCGCTACTGCGGTCATTCCTTCTGAAGCTGAGAGAGTCAAGCGGTACATAAAGAAGATGGACCCTCGCATTCGGGTTAATGTGATCAGTAGCAGAGTGATGACTTGCTAGAAGGCGTACGAGGTAGCTCTGTAAATTCAAGCGTCGGTCTCCGATGAAGAAACAACCAAGAAAAGGGTACCATCGGTTCCTACTCCAGCACCAGCAAAGAAGACCCGGTTTGAGTCTACTTCGAAACCTCAGCAGAGTGCTCGACCAGCTCCAAGTCAAGTCCCGAGAATCTATCAAGGCTGCAAGAAAGAGTATCACCCGGGCAAGAGATGTGATGGGTGATCGCGGTTTAGGGGTCATTACTTCCTAATCCGGTCAAAAATAATTACCCTAGGCTAACCTAACAAGTAGTATAGGAAAGTAAGGGGTCGAACCACAAGAAACAAGCGGATTAGTTAGCCAAGTTATTGAGTGAAAAGGGGGTTTTTTAATAAAGAGGAAAGGTGACTAAACTACTTTAACATACTAAATCTAATACAAAATAAATCAAATTAAAACGAAGTAAAATCAACGATTAAAGGCACTAGGGAAAGGGGGAAAACATGATATTCCAATAATCAAGCATGGAGCAACCACATAGCAAGCATAAAATTATTTGTTTCAAGCAAGGAGATTAGTTTATGCAAGAGGGCTTAGATTTCTCAGCCAACCCACTCACACAACATCTCAACTTAGACCAAACCAAACACCATGGATCGAAACGCTCGGTAAACTAGATCTCTCATACTCTACCTCGCTCACAACCCGGTTCAGTTTACTCTAGACCCTTCCTAACATGTTGTCTCTAACCTCATGCTTAGATTTCTCAACCACACTTGGTTAGTCCAAGATTCTATCCTAGAAGTTGGCCAAACTCCTAATCTAGCATTTCAATCTATGTTAGAAAACAAGCATCAGCAAGTTATTTCATACCAAACCAACAATTACTCCATGTTCAACAACCAAAATACCATCATTTTCCCCCTCTCCTAGCTAGAAATCTAGCCTAGGAGAAGGGTGTTCATACTAACAAAAGCCATAAATAAACCAAAGATGATAGAAGATTTAGAAAAACTAATAAACATGGAAAATATCAACTAGGCTTGCAAAAACTACCTCAAAGATTTAAACTAAATATCACAAACACAATGAACAAGAGATTAGAGCTAATGACCCAGATTTTATTGGTATTTTTGCCGATAACTATGTGTGTTTATGTATGTTGTTGTGTTAGTTCAAATTTATTTTGAACTATTTATTTTAATTTTATGTGAATGATTTCGATTTAATTCGAAATATTTATTTTCAGTCTTTATTGTTTATGTTATTTATTATTTAATTAATTAGAATTTTTATTATTTAATTTTCTAATTAATTATCTAATATTTTGGGCCAAATCGATTATTGCATGATTAGTCATGCGGTTTTTGCAAATTAGCCCAATCGATCACGAGAGCCCATTTTAGGCCCATTTTCCCTTGTTGGCCGGTTTTCCTAAGGCATGGCAAGGCTTGCCACTTGCCTTGTGTTCACACCTTAACTAACTCTATATATAGAGGAGTTAGTAAGGCCCCTTGCCCATTTTGCCATCCTTGCCATTTTATGCACTTGCCATCAAAAGTTTAAACATAAATTCCACCCATTTGCTCTAGTTACACGCCATTTTTGGCATTGATCATCATCAAATTGTTCATCCATCTTTTTAATCCCAATCTTAAAGATTCAACTTCTATTGATCTTTAAGTGCCTAAACACAATCCTAAACACATTAGTTTCAATCAAGATTTCTTGCTCGGGTTTTGTTTTTGGGTTCGTGTTCGTGTACATTGCTCGTGGGTGCCGTGCAGTTGGTCCGTGGCAGCAGGCTCGTGTGGTGGTCGTGCTAGGGTGGCCGTGTGTGCGTGGTGCAGGCGTGCAGTTCGTGCAAAGGGGACCGTGCAAGTGTGCCGTCGTGGTGCCGTGTGGACAGCCGTGTGTGGGCTGTTTGTGTGCCGTGTTTTGTGCTATTTTCCGGGCTGCATTTGTGTGTTGAATTGTGTGTAATCTTCAATAAGGTAACATACTTTCTCAACCTTTTTGGTATACTATGTCTATAGTATGAATTAAATGCATGTTTGGGTTGATTGATGATGAATATCCATGATTTCATGTATAATTTCTAAATCTGATTTTTATGTGTTTGTTTGGTGTTTTGATGATGATTTTTCATGATATTATGATTGATTATATGTTGTTTTATGATCATGAACATTATGTTAAAGTTTGATGAATTTTGGATGAGTAAAAGTTAGATTTTCGATTGAATTATGATGATGTTATGCGTGTAGTATGAACATGTTGAATGAGTTCTTGGTTGAAGTTCTTGAATCTTGAATGAGTTCTTGGTTGAAGATCTGGAATCTTGAATGAGTTCTTTATGAGTTCTTTATGAGTTCTTTGAGTTCTTTATGAGTTCTTGATGAGTCTTTACGAGTTCTTGGTGGAATCTTGAAAGTTAAAGAAAGAGGTTTAAATAATAAAGAAAGTTAAAGAAAGTGTCTAAAGTGATTAAAGAATGATTATTGAATGTTGGATTATGATTGGTTAGACTCAAGATTAAGGCTAGAGGCAGTTCTTGAGAATAACTTCGATGATTTAACTAGTTAATTTCGAGAATCAAGGCTAGAGGCAATTCTTGAACTTAATTTAGTTATGTTGGGATATAAAATGAATAATATGATTAAAATGATTAAAGATTTAATTAATTAATTAGCTTGATTTCATTTTTAGACGCCTGATACTTTGAGTAAGATTCATTGTATTTGGGTTAAGACGTTGCCCCTATTCCATCCGCGGTATTGGGATAGTTGGAGTCATACTATGTGATCTTTGTGAATTTCCAGTAAGATTGGTTTCACGGGACATGGATTTCCAGTAAGATTGGTTTCATGGGGTTTGGGAGTAAGATTCTCAAATCCGAGCATAGTAGAAAGTTCGGATGCGTAAGATGCGTCCGTACGAGCACAGTCCGGTCTAGAATATGAATGATTGCGCCAAAGATAGTTGATTAAGTTGGTTTGAGTCGAGTTCATGGTTGGGTTGATCTTGTACTCTAGATTATTGATTTAATGTCGTTTATTTGATTTGTGCTATGTGCATGTGTATTCCCATTAGGGTGAGTCAGTTATGTTACTCGCCACTGATGGTGGACTGTTGTATACTTTTCAGGTATTTCTGACGATGCTCTTGCTTAGCTTTGGGTTGGGCGAGCGACGTTGTTATTACTGTTATCTGTTGTATTTACTGTTTTCTATTGTATTAGATAGTGATGGAGTTATATAGACTATATACGTTATTGTTGGACTCTTTCATACGTTGTTTTAGACTCTGACGTGTAGTTGGAGTTTACTCGTATTTTTAGTATTTCTAGTTTGACTTTTGGACTAGTTTATGTACAAACTTGTGGGTATTTGTACTTTTGTGGTTTAATAATAATATTTGAGGAATTAGTTTTATTTCTTAAGTATTTTAAGTTGTAGTTTTTAACTATTCGACTCGTCGGTTTCTTCCGCGCCGATTTAAGCGAGTCGGGTCGTTACATCCTCGACAAGGAGTCCGAGCGGACGCTCTAAGGGGGTGAGCGGACACTCGGTGCTAGGGCGGCAATTCCATTCCACTTCAAGCTTTGAATTGTCACTCCCGGGCTCGAGCTTTGCACACAAGGCTCCGAATGCTTTAGCGTGGACCTAAAACAACTCATGCAAAATATCAAAGCACTTGTATTCCCATTTTCTCTAAAAAATGCATAGAAAATACCCAAAAATGAAACGAGATCCAAAACTTGGTAACATGTAACGAGCGGAGGAAAAACCAACTAAAAATGCACAAACATGGGCAAAACAAAGACTAAAAAGGATGAAAAATGACCTACAAGATGGTGCACAAATGGACCGATCAAAATCCCCCCAACTAAGCCTTTGCTCGCCCTCGAGCAAAGTCAAATTGATTCCCGAACCACAGGATAACAACACCAAGTAATGGAAGCTAACAAACTTAATCAAACACACCATATTTACACCAACTCACTGTCATAGGAATCACGGTCATTTTTAGCGTTAATGACAAGCCCTTTAAACCTCCAAGTCCCTTAGGAGGGCGAGTGAGCTCTCGCGACGGTTTTCGAGCAAAGATTAACCCACAACTGAAAAGCGAGCCAAAGAAAGAAAGAAAAGAAAATGACTTCCATGCCCAAGGTCACCCCTCATCAATATGGTTCACATATCCCCAAAACCTCTCAAATGACTTCCAAGGGGAGCAATTCCACAAGAGGTGTGCTCGTAAATCAAGGGGCTAGTATGGGTTAGCAAGAAGTGTTTAAGGAGTGTCCTCGATAAACAAAGCAAACCTCATCTCACACACAACCATTGCTCTTTTTGGTAGTCTTTTCACTTATCCCCTAACGATCCACATGCTTGGCAAACTGTTCTCTCCCTAAAGTTCACATCGACATTCTTAGATTAAGTTACGTAGTAGTGAGTATGCAAAGGACTTGTGGCTTGGCCACTTATTGAGTTTTTTTTTTTTTTTTTTTTCTGTTTTGTTTTTTTGATTGAATAGGCTACTAGCCTTGTGGACATTGCCACTTATTGGACTCGATAAAATGTGCTTAGCACTTATTGACTCGATAGACATGTGGTGAAACCACTTATTGACTCGATAGACATGTGGTGAAACCACTTATTGACTCGATAGGCATGCATGTTAGCTATTACACGAACTTGCTAGGAGAATCTTTGTGAACTTTAGAGATTGATTCTTTTTCCTCACATAGTTTTCATTGGGACATAAGCTACTCATTTTTCGCTAAGAACAAGGCGTGGGATATAACCCGAACTTATGTTTACACCAAATTTGGAAATGCCCCCCTACTCATAACTCAAGGGTATTGGATCAAAGGAATCCACATATATCTCATCACAGGGGGTCATTCCAAGAGCAAAGAAGCCAATAATTACAAAGCAAACGAAAGTCTTTTTGTATTTCTTTATTTTTTCACTCCCTTTATTTTTTTTATTTATAAAGCTTAAAATAAAAAAAAGGACAAATCAAAATAAAAGAAAATCAAGAAAATAAACCAAAAATCCAACTATATACATGAACTCCACATAATGATGCATCATGGAAAAGAATCTAAAGCATGCCAATATCACAATCAAACCACACAAAAAGGGGGAATATCTCAACCCGGGCAGCTAATCCTAATACCAAACATGCTTTGTATCTACCTAATCTTCTAATCAAATGCTAAAAAGGAGGGGTAAGGGAAAGGTCTCACCAAAGTGGTGCCGGAACTACACGGAATGGCCATCGTGCATCTTCAAAATTATAGCTCAAACCGGCACAAAGAACCTGTAAAACTACATCCAAACCATTTCTCCAAAACAATGATTAGACAAGAATAAGATCCTATCCACAATTCATCATTAAAAAAAGAAATAAAAAAAGGCAAGAAATTACCAAAACATCATCAAGAGAGAGAGAGAAAGCATTGCATATACCAAGGGAATCACCACCACATGCCCCTCCAAACTTCCTCGTTCTTTGCCCCATAGTATTGAAAAAATTATAGTGCAACCCCCCCCCCCAACTAGATATGAACACCGTCTCGGTGCAAAGAGGGAGGGTGGGGCAAGGAACGGGGAAGCTAGTCGTCGAGACCGGGGTTGGACTCGGGAGGGTCATCCTTGAATACCACCCTCTCAACCGGATAGGGGTGGGACCAATGGTATGCAAGGGGATGACCAGAGGGAGGGCCATGGGGCTCCCACCCGCCATAGTAGTAAGGTGGGAAAGTATAACCGGGGGGGGAGGGGAAGGCAGGGTCTCCACGGGGGTCACAACCGCCTGGGACGGTGTAATCAAACCCGGGGTGCATAGGGAAGTCGTCGGGGAGGGGGCGAGTGGATGATCCCGGACCACGCCAATATGGGTAAGTATACCCACTCCCATCCCAATTAGGGACGGGTCCCTCTTAGGGAGGGTGGTGAGGGTAGTTCACCGGGGGAAAAAAGTATCCCATGTTGACCTGGTGGTCATACATCTGTGCGACGAAAGGGTGGGAGGGGGGGTGGGATGTCGTCCACAGGTGTATGAGGCGGGATCATCCTCTCAAAAGTGCTCATGCGCTCGGAGATGTCCCCGAGGATCTTACCAAATTCATTGAAATTAAAAGCATTTGCCTCGGGGCCCCTGTGATAAGAAGGGGCCTCCTCGTGCATGACCTCTTGGGCCTCCGAAGGCCCGGCAACTTCCTTCCCTTTTCGCCGCCTCTCTCCCGCTGCCCTGGCCTCCTCGGCCGCCTTTCGTACTTGCTCTTGTTTTTTCTCTACTCTCTCTCTCACTTGCTTCTCTCGGTTGCTCATATCACTTGGCTGCAAGGGGCGTAAGGGGACCGCCCACCTATTCTCAACATCAACCGGAGGGCGGGTGACGAAGGTGCATGGAAGGTAGCACCAAGCCACCTCCTTCACCTTCCATACGAAGTTCTTCCCTCTCTTGCCGGCCTTGGAGAGGTGATGAGTGGCAATCAAACGGTCCGCATCTAGACGAGCCTTCTTCTCCAAAGGCTCCATCCCAAGTAGCTCCGCTTGACACCTCAACTTATAGGCTAACCAAGTCACCAAGCCTCCAAAGGTGATGGTCCCCGAGTTCCGAACCGCGTCCACCTTCTGTGCAAAAAGGTACCTAAGGTTAGGCTTCCTCTCTTTCTCATCGGTGGTGAAGTTCTTGGGGCCCTCGGCCGCCCACCAAAGCATGTACAGCTCGGGTGTGGAGACCTTCCCGAGTTCCCCCCTTGAGAAGAAGAAGTAGACAAGAAGCCTTTGGAAGTATCGGAGAGCCGGATGCAGAATGTCGGTTGACTTGGCTCGGTTCGATTGGTAGTCCTCGTCCCCTTCGGTGATGTCGAGCCACCAAGCATTAATATAAAACATTTGGGCCGGGTCCCCATCCTCATCCACTCCTATGTCGGGCAAATCCTCCCCTGTGTACTCGAAGCTCCTTGCTTCCGGGTCAAATCCAAAGAAACCATTGAACTCCTCCAAGGTGTAGGAGTGGTCCTTGTTGCATAATCGGAAAGTGACTCGGAAGCGACCATCTTCCCCTTCAATGGGGCTCAGGGAGAATGATGCGACAAATTCTGCGATCAAGGTTGTGTAGGAGAGTGGAGGTTGAGTGGGGTTCTCCTCTTGTGCATCTCTATCCGCATAGACCCAATCGTTTAGGCTCTCCTCCTCCATGATGCCCTCTATCCGTAAGAACCTCGCAAACTTGCGCACATCTTCGTCTATACCCATATCCTGGCAAGTGGATTGGTCATAGAACATGGTGGGCTTCATGTCCCGGCTCAAAAGTTTCTCATATGCTCGTTGGTGTTTGCTCTCCCCAAAATGAGGAGTGTAGGCCCTGGGGCGCACCCCTTGACTAGAGGATTGCCCCTCTTGGCTCGGCCCCCTTTGGCTTGGGGATCACCTTGAGCGCTTCCTTAAGCCAAACATTGTCCCTATGAACAAGAGAGAGAAAATTAGCAATTTGGATTGATGGTTGGGAACTCAAAGATTAATCCTAAAAACAAACATTCCCCAATTTGTGCCTCCAAATAAAAAAAAAAGAACAAACAACCCATGTGAGTAAAACTCGCAATCCACCAAAACAAAACAAAAAACAACTAGCTAAACTAATGCCAACACTATGCTTGGAGATTATAATACAATGGCCCCTACTCACAAAATACATCAAACAACTCCCTTGCTCCACAAATTCATATCAAGATGCTTAATTCCCAAAGTAATAAGTCATACACAAGAAACATGCTCAAACACTAATACTTAGGCTAGGAACAATTTTCATGGTCAACCAAAATTTACTAAGAGAAATCAAACATGAAACAAAACAAAACAAGGGCATGGGGCAAAAATTTGGGGGTTTCATGGCCAAAAATAGGGTCCAAACTCAAACATACAAATGCTAGATTCAAGTACCCAAAGCAAGTTTTTTTACAAAATCAATGCTCAAAAACATCATAGAACTTGAATTTAGGAACCTATAATCATCAAATTCACAAGGCAAGAACACATTCAAACACACACCTTCATACTCATTCAAACACTCATCAACATAAATCATGAACAAATTCAACAAAACTTGGAAAAATTGAACATGAAATGCATACATAACCTTGAATTAAGCATAAATAAAGAGTTTGAAAGCATTACCAAATGGATTTGAGCAAAAAGATTGAAACCCTAGGTGAGAGAAATGCGAAAAACGAGCCCCTAAAACAACCTAGCCGTGCGAAAAATAGTGAGGAGAGAGAGTGGCTTGAGTTTTGGGTGAGGATTTGGTGAGATTTGATGAAAAAATGGAGGTTTTGAGATGGAGATTAATGGGGTTATGAGAGAGTATGAGAGGAGAGAGAATAAGAGGTTGGTTGTGTTGAGAAGATAAAGTGAAAATGTGGAGGTGTCGGAGCGGACGCTCGAACACGGCTGGAGCGGACGCTCTCCCCAGAAAAAAAAGGCTGTGTGCAATAGCTGAGGGTCGCGAGCGGACGCTCGCACCTCACCCGAGCGGACGCTCTCCCCTCCCAAAAAAAAGCAGTGTGCAACTGGGCACCATGGAGCGGACGCTCTCACCCCCCGAGCGGACGCTCCATCACTTCAAGGAACTCTCTGCCTAAAATTACCCACTGAGAGTGGACGCTCCTCACCCAAGAGCGGACGCTCCATCACTTCAAAACAAATCCACTTACTACTTTGGCACACACCAAAAGATTAGCCAATTGTGGGGCAAAAAGGTTAGTAATGGCCATTAAATTGGCCATCCTATGCCTCAAAAAGCCCGGAATTCCACAGAATTTCAAAAAAAAAATTGAAAAGGGAGACCTACAATGAGCTCTACCCCCCCTCACCAAACGAAATTCCTCCAGAATTTCCATCACTACCAAGCAAGAAATGGTAATTCCACAAATACAAAAGCTAAAAACTAAAATTGTTCAAACAACTATTCACAAAAAAGGATACACGGGTTGCCTCCCGGAAGCGCTTCTTTAATGATTAGCTTGACGCGGCCCCCCACCACAAAGGCGGAGGGCACGAAGAGTGCTTAGTTTAAGGTCCCAAAGCATTGGACCATCCATGATAAGCTTTCAATCAAAATAGGGATCATCCCTCACAACATCCAACTGCAAGCAAGAAGGGTCGGGGATCTCTTCGTTGGAGTAGTACTTCTTTATCCTTTGGCCGTTGACCTTGAACACATTGTCACCTTGTTGGAGCTCAAATGACCCATATGGGAACACCCTAGTGATCGTATAGGGTCCGGACCACTTAGATTTGAGCTTCCCGGCTCTCAACTTTAGCCTAGAATTGAAGAGGAGCACTTTATCACCCACTTGGAAATTACGATCCTTGATCCTCCGATCATGCCACTTCTTTGATTGCTCCTTGTACACTTTAGAACTCTAATAGGCACCATGCCTTAGCTCTTCCAACTCACTTAGCTTGAGAAATCGTGCTTTTCCGGCGGCATCCAAATCCATGTTCAAGTGCTTCAAAGCCCACCAAGCTTTGTACTCTAGTTCCACCGGTAAATGACACCCTTTTCCATAAACCAGACGGTAAGGAGTTGTACCAATCGGAGTCTTGTAAGCCGTCCGAAGATTCCAAAGCGTATCATCCAATCTCAACGACCAATCCTTTCGCGTTTGATTCACCGTCTTCTCTAAAAGGTTCTTGATTTCTCTATTGGACACCTCGACTTGCCCTTGAGTTTGAGGGTGGTAGGGCAAGCCCACTCTTTGGGTGACTCCATATTTCTTCAAGAGTGCACGAAAGTGATTCTTGGCGAAGTGAGAGCCCCCATCGCTTATGATGCACCGAGGTACTCCAAATCTTGGGAATATAACCTTCTTGAGGAGACGGACCGCTACTTTATGGTCATTGGTTGGGGAGGCAATGGCTTCAATCCACTTTGTCATGTATTCTACCGCCACTAGAATGTAGAGGTTGCCACACGATGAAACAAAAGGACCCATGAAGTCGATTCCCCACACATCGAAAGGCTCAACATGCAAAGTATAGTTTTGGGGCATCTCATGACGCTTTGTAATTCCCCCGGTCCTTTGGCATCGGTCACATCTTTGGATGAATGAGTGAGTATCCTTGTGCAATGAAGGCCACCACAGCTTGCATTCAAGAACCTTGGCCGCCGTCTTATCAACACCATCATGACCTCCGCTTGGTAAAGAGTGACAATGCGTCAAGACCCCTTCCACCTCGTACTCCGGAACACACCGCCGGAACAACCCATCATTACACTTCTTGTAAAGGTAGGGGTCTTCCCAAAAGTAGCGGCGAGACTCCTTGATCATTCTTTTCTTTTGGTGGGAATCGAAGTCTTGAGGGAAATCTCCACACACAAGGAAATTGGCCATGTCAGCGAACCATGGAATAGTCTTGGAGACGATTGCCATCAAAGCTTCATGACGAAGTTCATCATCAATAGGTAGCTCTTCCTCTTCATACATGGGATGATCAAGGGGAAACCGGGAAAGATGATCGGCCACATAGTTTTCACAACCCTTCTTATCCCGAATCTCAACATCAAATTCTTGGAGGAGAAGTACCCATCGGATGAGGCGGGGCTTAGAATCCTTCTTGGCCCATAGGTACTTGATTGCCGTGCGGTCGGTGTACACTACCACCTTGTTGCACATCAGATATGATCGAAACTTATCAAAAGCAAAGACAACGGCGAGCATCTCCTTCTCCGTGGTGGTGTAGTTCTTTTGAGGTTCATCCAAAGTTCTACTAGCATAAGCAATCACATGAATCTTCTTATCTTTTCTTTGCCCTATCACCGCTCCCACTAAAAAGTCACTCACATCAAAAATTAGTTCAAAAGGTAAGTCCCAATCCGGGGCTTGCACTATAGGCGCACTAATCAAGACACTTTTTATAGTTTCAAAATCCTTAATGCAAGCATCTCCGAATTCGACCTCCCTATCCTTATGAAGCAAGTCGGTCAAGGGGCGCGCAATAGAAGAGAAATCTTTGATGAACCTACGGTAGAACCCGGCATGCCCGAGGAAAGCTCGGACTTCGGTCACCGTAGTAGGTAGGGGAAGCTTCTCTATTGCGGCCACCTTGGCCGGATCTACTTCAATGCCCTTTTTCGAGACTTTATGGCCAAGGACAATGCCTTCCTCAACCATAAAGTGGCATTTCTCCCAATTCAAAAAAAGATTCGTCTCTTGACAACACTTCAATACTCGCTCAAGATTAGCCAAACAATTGTCAAGAGACGAACCACAAACACTGAAATCATCCATAAACACCTCAATAATATCCTCTAGCATGTCGGAGAAGATAGCGGACATGCACCTTTGAAAAGTAGATGGGGCATTGCATAGACCGAAGGGCATTCTCCGGTATGCGAATGTCCCAAATGGGCATGTGAAAGTAGTCTTCTCTTGATCCTCAGGTTGGATCGGGATTTGGAAAAATCCCAAATATCCATCAAGGAAGCAAAAGTAAGAATGTCCTACTAACCTCTCCAACATTTGGTCCATGAAAGGCAAGGGGTAATGATCTTTCTTCGTGGCTTTGTTGAGCCTACGATAGTCAATGCACATCCTCCACCCGGTCACCGTCCGGGTGGAGACATCATTCCCCTTGTCATCCTTAACAACGGTCATACCCCCTTTCTTGGGAACCACATGGACGGGACTCACCCACTTGCTATCGGAGATAGCGTAGATAATCCCCGCCTCACATAGTTTCAAGACCTCTTTCTTCACCACCTTTTTCATGGTGGGATTCAACCTTCTTTGAGGTTCTATAGAGGAGGTATGGCCATCATCAAGATGGATCCTATGCATGCACAAACTCGAACTAATCCATTTCAAATCATCAATGCTATACCTGATGACACCTTGATATTTTCGCAAGAATTGCTTCAATTTTTCCAAAGAAGGGTCATCAAGGCTAGCATTGACAATAAAAGCGTAACAACAAGCATCATCAATGAAAGCATATTTGAGTGAAGGGGGAAGGGGTTTCAATTCTACCTTGGGAGGAGGAGTGGTCCTCTCCTCCTTATCCTCGGTTTGGATCGATGTGAGCTCGTCTAATGGTTCATCTTCCACCGGACAAGCTTGGCCAAGAGAGGCTTCAAGCTCCGTAGCCTCCTTGGATTTCTCAACCCCATCTTCTAATTGCATAACTTCTTCAAGAGGATCTTCCCTTCTTCGATGAACCCTTTCACACTCATCAAGCTCATCACTCACAAGTTCAACCCGGCAAAGCTTTTCGACAATCGGTTGCTTCATCAACTTAGAGAACTCAAACACCACTCTTTCATCGGCCACTTCACAAGTTATGGTATTATCTCGGCAATTCACTACCGCACCAAGAGTGTGAAGAGCTTCCCGACTTAGGATGAAAGGTGTGGTCGGGTCCTCTTCGATATCCATGACAACAAAGTCGCATGGGGCAATGAGATTTCCAACCCTTATTGGCACATCCTCGAGCTCTCCACAAGGAACCTTGGTAGAACGATCGGCCATTTGAATCACTTTTCTAGAAGGAACCATTTCATAATCTAAGAGTTTAGCAATTGAGAGGGGCATCAAGCTAACACTTGCCCCTAGGTCGGCTAAGGCTCCCTTGGTACCCAAATCACCAATCATGACCGGTAGAGTGTAGCTTCCCGGATCCCTTAGCTTAGACGGCATCTTTCGTTGCAAGATCGCACTCACTTGAGATGGTAGAGTGACCATCTCATCAATTTGCTTCCTCTTGTTAGAAAGAAGTTCTTTGAGGAAATTCGCATATGTTGGCATCTCTTTGATTGCTTCATGAAAGGGGACATTAAGAGTGAGTCCCTTCATGCGTTCCATGAACTTGTGATACTTTGCATTGAGTCTCCTCTCCACAAGCCTCTCCGGATATGGAGGCTTTGGAGCATACTTGGCAAATTCCGGTGGTGTGGTTGAAGTAGCATCTTCCAAACTTGCTTTTCTCCCCCTATCCTTTTTCTTTCTTTTGTCACCCCCCATCGCTTGGCCATCATTGCCTCCCTTAGCATTTGAACTCTCCACCATGACCTCCTCTTCTACCACCTTGTCTTCTTCACTTTGGGGTGCCTCCTCATTAATTTGTTGCTCCACGGTAGGCCCATCATAAACCGTTCCCGTTCTTAACTGGATGGCATTCACGGAGTGAGAAGCGGGGTTGGCTGAAGGTTGGCCCGGTAGCTTGTCATTAGAAAGTTGAGCCACTTTGTCGGCCAATTGGGCAATTTGGGTGTCGGTCATTTTTTGGTGGGAAGTGATTTCTTTGATTTGGGTGCTTTGTTGACCTAACTCCTTTTGGAATCCACTCATATCTCTTTGGAGATTCTTGAATTGGTCTAAGATGAGTTGGGTGTCTTGAGTTGGGGTATGGTGAGGCATAGAAGGGTTAGGGAATGGAGGATTGGGATGATTTTGTGGAGGGTTGAAGTTTTGGTTGAAAGGTGGCTTGTTGAAAGGTTGTCCGTTCGGATAATTTGGGTGGTTGTAGTACCCTCCTTGATTGGGGTTGTTGTTGGTGTAGTTGGATTGCCCACCTTGTTCATAAGGCCTTTGGTTACCTCGCACATTTTCACGGAAATCTCTTTGATTGTATTGGTAACCCATAGCCGCCACTTGTTCCGAGTGGAAATCCCTACCACGACAATAACTAACATCATGGTTTGTACCACCACATTGTTCACAAGAGAAGACCGGAGCCTTGGTAGATGGTGTAGAAGTTGATGCCGCTTGAGATTTACCCATCCTTTTCTCAACGATTTGCTCCATGTAAGCCTTCAATTGTTCGGGGTCAAGCTCATACTTCCCCGGCTTCTTGGTTGTTGCTCTTGATTGACCTCCCCATCCACAATATCGCACCACTTCTTCAATTTTATCTTCTAGTTCAGCTTGGGGAACCTTAGAGATTTGGCCTCCACAAGCGGCATTAAGATGTGACTTGGGGATAGGATCCAACCCATCATAGAAAATCCGGATGAGTTGGTTCTTAGAGTATTCATGATTGGGGCAAGCTCGAACATACTCATTGAACCTTTCCCACGCTTCACTTAATGACTCCCCATCTTCTTGTTGGAACGTAGCAATCTTTCTTCTGTTTTCGACGGTCTTTTCTTCGGAGATGAACTTTTTGAGAAACGTCGAGGCCACTTCACTCCAAGTAGTCAATTGATCGTGGCTTAAGATTCTTAAGCCATCTATAGGCACGCCCGGAGAGAGAGTGACGGAAAAGATGCATTCGGATGTAGTCTTGAGTCACTTGGTTGGTTTGAACCATGGCACAAAGCTCCAAGAATCAGTTGAGATGCTCAATAGGGTCTTCATGTGCCATCCCCGTAAATTGATTTTGTAAGACCATGTTGGTGTAGTGGGGATGTATGGTGAAATTAGTGTTGGTTGTGGGAAAGAGAAGCCCGCTTGTGAGCTCATAGTTGTCCGGAGCCCCAAAGTCTCGGAACAATGGACCGGGATTTTCATCACCCATGCTTTCGGTAGATGTGCTCGATGTGTCAAGAGGGTCTTGGTCAAACTCGCCTAGCTCTCGGTACAAGTTTCGGACCCCACGCAAAGTACGGTTGATCTCAAGGTTAAGAGAGTATTCGGGAGGCCCTTGGGACCGCCTTTGCATCCAACACTTGCATCAAACACAACTCAGCAAGGCATTAGCAATTGACAACACCAACCACAAATAACAACACTAATTTCACGATAGAGAAAATAAGCAAAGAAAATAGAGTGCAAAAATAAAAAAAAATTCAAACAATAACGAGCTAAATAACACCGTAGTTCCCCGGAAACGGCGCCAAAATTTGATCGGGGTTTAGGGGTCGTTACTTCTTAATCCGGTAAAAAATAATTACCCTAGGCTAACCTAACAAGTAGTATAGGAAAGTAAGGGGTCGAACCACAAGAAACAAGCGGATTACTTTGTAATGACCCAGATTTTATTGGTGTTTTTGTCGATAATTATATGTGATTATGTGTATTTTTGGTGTTAGTTCAAATTTATTTTTGAACTATTTATTTAATTTTATGTGAATGATTTCGATTTAATTCGAAATATTTATTTTCAGTCTTTATTGTTTATGTTATTTATTATTTAATTAATTAGAATTTTTATTATTTAATTTTCTAATTAATTATCTAATATTTTGGGCCAAATCGATTATTGCATGATTAGTCATGCGGTTTTTGCAAATTAGCCCAATTGTTCACGAGAGCCCATTTTAGGCCCATTTCCCCCTTGTTGGCCGGTTTTCCTAAGGCATGGCAAGGCTTGCCACTTGCCTTGTGTTCACACCTTAACTAACTCTATATATAGAGGAGTTAGTAAGGCTTTTGCTCATTTTTGCTCATTTGCCATCTAATGCACTTGCCATCAAAGTTCAATCACCAAAACTCCCTCCACTTTCTCCTTGCCTCACGCCATTTATGAGCAATTGAAGCCATCAATTGTTCATCATCTTTCTTAACCCAAAACTTAAAGATTCTACCCTATTGATCTTTAAGTAACCTAAACACAATTTAAACACAATTATTTTATCCAAGATCGTTGGTTCGGGTTGGGTTTTGATCGTGTTCGTGTGTGGGGTTCGTGTGGTGGCAGCCGTGTGGTGAAGGCCGTGGCCGTGCAGTGGGTCCGTGGCAGTGGTGTTCGTGGGCCGTGTGTGCGTGGTGCAGTGGCCGTGCAAGGTGGTCCGTGGTGGTGCTCGTGCCAGGGTGCCGTGCTAGAAGACGTGGTGCTCGTGTGTGTGTGCCGTGTCTAGGTGCCGTGTTTAGTGCTTGTTCCGGACTGCATATTTGTGTTGAATTTGTGTGTAATCTTCAATAAGGTAACATACTTTCTCAACCTTTTTGGTATACTATGTCTATAGTATGAATTAAATGCATGTTTGGGTTGATTGATGATGAATATCAATGATTTCATGTATAATTTCTAAATCTGATTTTTATGTGTTTGTTTGGTGTTTTGATGATGATTTTTCATGATATTATGATTGATTATATGTTGTTTTATGATCATGAACATTATGTTAAAGTTTGATGAATTTTGGATGAGTAAAAGTTGGATTTTCGATTGAATTATGATGATGTTATGCGTGTAGTATGAACATGTTGAATGAGTTCTTGGTTGAAGTTCTTGAATCTTGAACGAGTTCTTGGTTGAAGATCTTGAATCTTGAATGAGTTCTTTATGAGTTCTTTGAGTTCTTTATGAGTTCTTGATGAGTCTTTACGAGTTCTTGGTTCAATCTTGAAAGTTAAAGAAAGAGGTTTAAATGATAAAGAAAGTTAAAGAAAGTGTCTAATATGATTAAAGAATGATTATTGAATGTTGGATTATGATTGGTTAGACTCAAGATTAAGGCTAGAGGCAGTTCTTGAGAATAACTTCGATGATTTAACTAGTTAATTTCGAGAATCAAGGCTAGAGGCAATTCTTGAACTTAATTTAGTTATGTTGGGATATAAAATGAATAATATGATTAAAATTATTAAAAGATTTAATTAATTAATTAGCTTGATTTCATTTTTAGACGCCTGATACTTTGAGTAAGATTCATTGTATTTGGGTTAAGACGTTGCCCCTATTCCATCCGCGGTATTGGGATAGTTGGAGTCATACTATGTGATCTTTGTGAATTTTCAGTAAGATTGGTTTCACGGGACATGGATTTCCAGTAAGATTGGTTTCATGGGGTTTGGGAGTAAGATTCTCAAATCCGAGCATAGTAGAAAGTTCGGATGCGTAAGATGCGTCCGTACGAGCACAGTCCGGTCTAGAATATGAATGATTGCGCCAAAGATAGTTGATTAAGTTGGTTTGAGTCGAGTTCATGGTTGGGTTCATCTTGTACTCTAGATTATTGATTTAATGTCGTTTATTTGATTTGTGCTATGTGCATGTGTATTCCCATTAGGGTGAGTCAGTTATGTTACTCGCCACTGATGGTGGACTATTGTATACTTTTCAGGTATTTCTGATGATGATACTCTTGCTTAGCTTTGGGTTGGGCGAGCGATGTTGTTATTACTGTTATCTGTTGTATTTGCTGTTTTCTGTTGTATTAGATAGTGATGGAGTTATATAGACTATATACGTTATTGTTGGACTCTTTTACGTTGTTTAAGACTCTGACATGTAGTTGGAGTTTGCTCGTATTTTAGTATTTCTAGTTTGACTTTTGGACTAGTTATGTACAAACTTGTGGGTATTTGTACTCTTATGGTTTAATAATAATAATTGAGGAATTAGTTTTTAATTCTTAAGTAATTTGAGTTGTAGTTTTTAACAATTCGACTCGTCGGTTTCTTCCGCGCCGATTTAAGCGAGTCGGGTTGTTACATACTTAGCCAAGTTATTGAGTGAAAAGGGGGGTTTTAATAAAGAGGAAAGGTGACTAAACTACTTTAACAGACTAAATCTAATGCAAAATAAATCAAATTAAAACGAAGTAAAATCAACGATTAAAGACACTAGGGAAAGGGGGAAAACATGATATTCCAATAATCAAGCATGGAGCAACCACATAGCAAGCATAAAATCATTTGTTTCAAGCAAAGAGATTAGTTTATGCAATAGGGCTTAGATTTATCAGCCAACCCACTCACACAACATCTCAACCTAGACCAAACCAAACACCATGGATCGAATCCCTCGGTAAACTAGATCTCTCATACTCTACCTCGCTCACAACCCGGTTCAGTTTACTCTAGACCCTTCCTAACATCTTGTCTCTAACCTCATGCTTAGCTTTCTCAACCACACTTGGTTAGTCCAAGTTTCTATCCTAGAAGTTGGCCAAACTCCTAATCTAGCATTTCAATCCATGTTATAAAACAAGCATCAACAAGTTATTTCATACCAAACCAACAATTACTCCAAGTTCAACAACCAAAATACCATCATTTTCCCCCTCTCCTAGCTAGAAATCTGGCCTAGGAGGGGTGTTCATACTAAAAAAAGCCATAAATAAACCAAAGATGATAGAAGATTTAGAAAAACTAATAAACATGGAAAATATCAACTAGGCTTGAAAAAACTACCTCAAAGATTTAAACTAAATATCACAAACACAATGAACAAGAGATTAGAGCTAATGACAAGTAATAACTCAACAAATAATAACATAAAAATGATGAACAAATAACAAAGAAATAAAGATAAGAATTGTTACCAAACTAGATGATTGAATATATGGATTGATTGCAAATGAAGAGGAAATTGTTGATGATTACAAGCTCAAACTACTAAAACTCTTGTGTTTCTCTCTCTAAAAATATTGAAAATAATGCTAAGTTTCTTGATATTTTCGTTGTGTTCAAACCTAGAAAAGTTGGGGTACTTATATATTACATGAGAGAGAAGGGGAATATTCGGAATAAATGAGACGCTGCAGCTGGGAGCGGACGCTCTGAGGGTTGAGAGCGGACGCTCCACTAATACGATAAATAGACAAGCTGGTAATAAGTACTGGGAGCGGACGCTCTGAAGAGGGGGAGCGGACGCTCCATGCATAGGCGAGTGGACGCTTCATGGTTTGGAGTGGACGCTCTGGCACCTCCCAGCAGCCAATGCCTCTCTGATCGTGGGCCGAGCGGACGCTCTGAGGGTCGGAGCGGACGCTCGGTGGTACTTGGACGTGCTGAGGCTGGGCAAGGGGAGCGGACGCTCCCAGGGTTGGAGTGGACGCTCTAGCTCCAACAAGAAGCTCCTGCATCCTCGACAAGGAGTCCGAGCGGACAGGTGGAGCGGACGCTCGGTGCTAGGGCTGCAATTTCATTCCACTTCAAGCTTTGAATTGTCACTCCCAGGCTCGAGCCTCGCACACAAGGCTCCGAATGCTTTGGCGTGGACCTGAAACAACTCATGCAAAATATCAAAGCACTTGTATTCCCATTTTCTCTCAAAAATGCATAGAAAATACCCAAAAATGAAACGAGATCCAAAACTTGGTAACATGTAACGAGCGGAGGAAAAACCAACTAAAAATGCACAAACATGGGCAAAACAAAGACTAAAAAGGATGAAAAATGACGTACAAGATGGTGCACAAATGCACCGATCAATGGGTCGCTGATCGTATGCTTTGATTGTGGTCAAGAAGGTCACAAGTCGGTGTTCTGTCCTAAGAAACGTCCAGCAACAACAATTAGCCTAGCACCGGTGAAGAACAGGATCTTCTGCATGACGCAGGAGGAGGAAGATGCTCAACCAGACGTGGTCACGGGTACCTTCCTTGTCCATAATATTGATGCTTATGTTCTGTTTTATACGGGTGCTACTGTGTCCTTTGTTGCTAGATATTTTGTGATGAAAGCTAACCTGACTGGAGAGTCTCCGGTCAAATCTGTGATAACTCTCCCTTCGGGAGAGGATTTTGCTTGCCATCGGGAATACAAAAGTGTTCCTATTATGATCTCAGGAGTGCAATTTGAAGCTGACTTGAAGGAATTTCCGATGATCGAGTTCGATGTGATCTTAGGGATGGATTGGTTGGCCAAGTATCAAGCAGCCTTTCGATGTCAAGATTAAGCCATCACTTTGCGTGGTCCCAACGCAAAAAGGGTAACCCATCTTGGAAAGCCTATGAGTAAAGGTGTGAAGATAGTGTCGGCAATGAAGATGCGCAGTCTGCAGCACAAAGGTGAGGCGGTGTACTTGTGTCAAGTCAAAGACATGACCAAAGAAGAGCAGCTGGAAGCAATTCTACTGGTTCGTGATTATGCCGATGTGTTTCCAGAAGAGTTGTCAGGGATACCACCGGAACGGGAAGTGGAATTCAACATCGATTTGGTACCCGGAACTGCTCCAATTTCGAAGGCTCCATATCGTATGGCCCCTGGAGAGCTGAAGGAGTTGAAGACCCATTTACAGGATCTGATTGACAAGGGTTTCATAAGGCCCAGTGTGTCCCCTTGGGGTGCTCCAGTATTGTTCGTCAAGAAGAAAGACGGCAGCATGTGGTTATGCATCGATTACCGTGAAATCAACAAGGTGACGATCAAGAACAAATATTCTTTGCCCAGGATTGAAGATTTATTTGATCAGTTGAAGGGAGCTAGTGTGTTCTCCAAGATTGATCTCAGGTCAGGGTATCATCAAATTCCAGTGAAGCCGGAAGATATACCGAAGACTGCTTTCCGCACTAGATATGGGCACTACGAGTTTGAGGTAATGCCATTCGGTTTGACTAATGCTCTTGCTGTTTTCATGGACCAGATGAATCGGACTTTTCATCATCTCTTGGATGTGTGTGTGGTGGTGTTCATCGGCGATATCCTCATATATTCGAAGAGTGAACAAGATCACATTCAACATTTACACATGTGTTAGGTGTCTTACGAGCCCAGAAGTGGTTTGCAAAGTTGTCCAAGTGCGAGTTTTGGCTCAAGGAATTAGCCTTCCTAGGGCATGTGATCAATGCGGACGGTGTCAAAGTAGATCCAGCCAAGGTAAAGGCGATAGTGGAATGGCACAGCCCTAAAAACGTGGCCGAGATCCGAAGTTTTCTTGGCTTAGCAGGTAGTTAAAGCATTCGAGAAAGCTGAATTAGCTATGTATGCATGAAAATTTACCTGTGAAATTTTTGTATCAGGTTACTATCGGAGATTTGTGAAAGACTTCTCCAAAGTAGTGGCACCTATGACCAAATTGTTACACAAAGACTGAAAATTTGTGTGGTCAGATCTGTGTGAAGAAGCATTCCAGACCCTCAAATAGAGTTTGGTATTTGCACCAGTTCTTGCTCTGCCAAATGAAGGTGCGGGATATGAAGTCTACAGTGATGCGTCCAAGAAGGGTCTAGGTTGTGTTCTGATGCAAGAAGGCAAGGTGATTGCATATGCTTCGAGGCAACTTAAGGTTCATGAGCACAATTACCCTACTCATGACTTAGAGTTGGCGGCTGTAGTGTTCGCTCTGAAGATTTGGCGATATTATCTTTATGGAGCTACTTGCAAGCTGTTCACCGACCATAAGAGCTTGAGGTACATTTTCACTCAAAAGGAGCTCAACATGAGGCAGCGACGGTGGCTCGAGTTGATCAAGGATTATGACCTCTTAGTTGACTATTGTGAAGGGAAGGCCAACAGGGTGGCAGATGCCCTTAGTCGTAAGGATCACCATTCACTTGATAGGATGGCGGTTCTCCCTAAGGAAATCTGTGCTGATCTTCGCAGGATGGAGTTTGAGATGGTAACGCCGGGTAGCACGCGAGTCTATCTGAATGCCATGAGTGTTGAACCCAGCTTGTACCAAGAGTTACGTGAGAGTCAGAAAGAAGACCCACAACTCGAGAAAATTCGTGAAGCCAAACTTCAAGGCAAGGCAGAAGACTTCACGATTGATTCAGATGGCGGTATGATGTTCCGCAACAGGTAATGGAGTTAAAAGTTATAGTTAGACTGTTTTCGCCTAATGGATACTAATTTCTACTCCGCAACAGGTGGTGTGTGCCCCAGAATTCGAGATTGAGAAATTGGATCATGGAAGAGGCTCACAATAACACCCTATTCGGTACATCCAGGTGGTGGGAAGCTCTATAAGGACCTGAAAGAATATTTTTGGTGGCCGAGGATGAAGCAGGAAGTCGCAGACTTCGTTGCGCGTTGTCTCACCTGCCGGAAAGTCAAGATCGAGCATCAAAGGCCGGGTGGACTGTTGAAGCCATTTCCGATACCCACGTGGAAGTTTGATTCCATATCCATGGATTTTGTAGTGGGCCTACCAGCGACTTCTACGGGTTTGGATACTGTGTGGGTTATCGTGGATCGTTTGACTAAAGTCGCCCGATTTATTCCGATGAAGGTGACTTGGTCGATGGAGAAGATGGTGGAAGCTTACTCGAGGGAGATCATACGGTTACGTGGTGTGCCTAAGGATATCGTGTCCGACCGAGATCCCCGATATTTGTCACGGTTCTGGAAATCTTTACAATAGGCTTTTGGGACTAAGATTAATCTGAGTACAGCATTTCACGCAGCAACAGATGGGCAGACGGAACGGACCATTCAGACGCTAGAGGATATGCTACGGGCTTGTGCGTTAGACTTCCAGCAGACTTAGGTTAAATCATTGAGCTTGGTGGAATTTTCGTACAACAACAGCTATCACGCTAGTATCAAGATGGCTCCTTATGAGGCGTTGTATGGGCGCAAGTGTCGCAACCCTACTTGTTGGAGCGACATCAACGATGCTTTGGTGATTGGTCCTGATCATATCAGGGACATAGTAGAGCAGGTCAAGATCATCAGGGCAAGGTTGCAAGCAGCTCAGACTCGACAGAAGTCGTATGTTGATCGTCGTCGGAAGCCGTTGGAATTTCAGGTTGGTGATAAGGTTCTGCTGAAGGTGTCTCCGATGAAGGGTGTGATTCGGTTTGGCCAGAAGGGTAAGCTCAGACCCAAGTATGTCGGGCCATATGAGATTCTAGATCGAGTCGGAGAAGTTGCTTATCGGTTGGCGTTGCCTCCGATTCTATCGAAGGTTCATGATGTGTTTCACGTATCCCAGCTATGGAAATACGTGAATAATCCATCCCATATTATTCCGGTGGAATCGTCAAAGATCGAGCCGAACTTGACCTTTGAAGAGAAGCCGGTGCGGATTTTGGATCGCCAGGATCGGATGCTACGGCGTAAGGTAGTGCCGTTGGTTAAGGTACTCTGGCGTAGCCAGAAGTTCAAGGAGGCTACATGGGAGACGAAAGCTTCGATGAGGGATAAATATCCCGAGCTGTTCGAAGCAGGTATGCAGCTTTGTGTTTTGTTTTGGTTCGTATCTATGTTTATTTTCATAGTGGTGTTATTTGAGCTTCTTTAAGTAAATTTCGAGGTCGAAATTTATTTAAGGAGGGGTGACTGTAATAACCCGAAATTTAGGGCCAGAAAATTGCGCGGTTAATTAATATTATTTTAATGTTCTAAGTCTAAAGGGCCCGATTAATTTGGACTGTTTAATTTTATTTCTCTTTCTTATCTTTAAATTGGGTCCAAAGACCCAATTTCCCTCTTCCTTTGGCCGGCCCCTTACTATGGCCAAGGAGTATTATTTTTTTATTATTATTTATTTTGATTAGATAATTGTTTATCTAATTAATTTATAATCCTAAAACTAACTACTTTTGCTAAGTCAACCTTGATAGCCCATTCCTCTCAACAACCAACTAAAATAACTCAACAAACCCTATACCCCCTCCTATCCCACGGCCTCCCTCTTTTTTTATTTTTTTTATTTTATGGTTTCTTTGTTCCTTATAATTAAATAGGGAACAATACTCATAACATGTTTTACTTATTTTCTATACAACTCTAACTCTCAAAAGAACTCTAAAACCTTCCTAGTGGCCGTGTATTTTCGAGTACCCAAGCATCAATTTTTCTTAATTTTCTTCCTAATCTAGGTAACTAGACTATCTCATTTAAATTTGGTACAATTTAACTATATAGTTAATCAAGATTAAACTAGGAAAATTAATAGAATTAGTGTCATGCTAGGTTATTTTAGTCGAACCATATAACATGTTGATCATGATATTTTATGTAATTTTTATGAATCTTTGATTGTTTTAATTAATCCTATGCATAAAATATTTTCTTTAATTACATGTTTACATTGTATAATTGCATGATATTTGTTGTATCTTGTTCTTGGAAGTTCGAATCTATGTCTAGTAGCATAACATAATTTTGATGATAATTTCATGATATTTTCTTGAATAAAATTAATAATCTTGATTATTTAATTGTTTAATTAAAGCCTTAAATTAAAATTATTATTTTGTTCATATTATAAAAATTGTCGAGTGAAATAAAATAATAAAGGGAATTAAAAATATAATTTTTATTGTTGAATCTTGACAATTCTTGAATTAGTGTTGATAACCTTGATCAAATCTTTAATTTAAGCATGATAATATTAATTCTTGAAATTATTCTTGATAGTATTATATGTCCCATGAAAGCCGTGTGATCCTTGTTTATTAAAGGGATGATTTTGATCTTGTTTTGGTGATTCAATGTTTAAGGCATGAATTTAGTTGTTATTATTAAGTTTAAGTGACTAATTATTGATGATTGTATTTAATTAATTTAAAGTATTAATTTTGGTTTTTTTGGTGTAAAATGTCGAGTGGCATAGAATATGAAAAAATAGGATTTTTATCATGTTTTAAGCAATATTTGTTGTTAATTGTTGATTTAAATGATTTATTTGATTATTTATATGATTGTTTAATGAATTAATTTAATTAATATGTTGCTATGGAAAATGTCGAATGGTTCTATGATGATTATGTTCAATTTTAATTAATTTTTGGCTTATAATAATTTAGTTTGTAATTTTTAGGAATTAATATAATTAAAGGAATTAAAAGAAACTAATAAGATAAGTAACAATATGAAGGAAAGGAATAATATAATAATAAGGATAAAGTTATAAGATGATAAGAAGTATTGGTCTCACGATGGCCATGTCGATAAGATAAGATAAGATGAGATAAGAAACGGACGCCTGTTTGGTGATACACGGGTCACCAGATTAGGTTAAGTCGAAGCCACTGCCCTACTGCGGTCTCTGGGCAGTTCTGGATCTTAAGATGCGTAGTCGTCTAAGTAGTAGTACACGGGCTACTATTTAGGAGTTATGGCCATAGCTTAGGCTTAGTTCTTGCAAAGGAGAGCTACGGGTAGAATACACGGGTTCTTCCCGGCGCGTTTTAGGAAAGTTGGGATGTACACGGGCATCCTTACGAGCTATAATGACCGGTCCATAAAGTTAAGAAGATGGTTAAAAGAAGGGTTTAGGGTAATAATATGATAAGACAAGTATTATACGGGTTGGATATGATTTTGAATATGTCAATGTATTTATATGCATAATTTTATGTATTGTATAAGTATAGTATGTTAAGTCTTCCGCTGCGTACGTCTGATAAGTATGTATATAAGTATGTCCTTAAGTATGTAATCAAGAATGTAATTATGTATGTATTGAAGTACAAGTATATGTATATGTATCCCTACATGTATTCTACAGGTATTTCTATACGTATTTATACGTACACGTATGTATTTCTATACGTAATTCTGCAGGTATTGTATACGTATTTTTATACGTATTCCATGCGTATTTGGTAAGTATTCTTATACGTATCTCGTATGTATTTTTATACGTATTTTGTATGTATTTTTATACGTATTTTGTATGTATTTTTATACATATTTTGTATGTATTTTTATACGTATTTCGTATGTATTTTTATACGTATTTCGTAAGTATTTCTATATGTATTTCATGTATGTTTAAATGATTTTCTTGGTTAATTCTATGATATTATATGGTTAATGGTCCCTCATTTAAGCGGGACATCCTAGTTACTCGCCACTGACGGTGGACCCTCCCCATTTCAGGTGATGATGCTGACGTATAAGTGGGCTCGTATGGTTCGGGTTGTGTGTTGATGTGATCAGTAGAGTGAACCCAGAGTCTAGTTATGAATTTACTTATTTATTTAATAAGTAGTTTGTCCCAGCCTGTTGCGATGGAACAGTATTTATCTTGTATCTTGGTATTTATTTATGGACTTTTGAGATATTATTTCATTATTAGTTAATAAAAAGGATTAATGAACTTAAATTATGATATTGTTATTAAGTCTTATGATTGGTAATGATCCATTTGTCGATTTCCTTCGCAAATCGACAGTCTAGAAAAGTCGGGTCGTTACAAGAAGGATGCAATCCCATGAGAAATTTTGCCATTCTTTGTTCTTTATCATCTTCGTATGCAGAAGCTAATTATACTTTCTCAAATTCTTTAAAATATTGTTCAACAATTAGTTGATTTTATTGCAAAGAATTAAGGTGGACATAAAGTGCATGTCACAATCAAAATTGTTTTTAAGTTTTTGCTTTAACTTCCCATGAATCTGAACGTGACTTATGCTCTCTTCCAAAAATAAATTGCATTAACTTCCTGTGAATTTAAATGTGACTTATGCTTTCTTTGACAAATAATTTGCAAAGATTCATAATACAAATATACAAGTTGTAAATTTTGAGAATTGCATAATCAAATCGCACCATCATTGAGCTTCTTGTGATGAAAAAAATCCTTTCAATTTTAGTTCCCAATCAGGATTGGCATTCCAATCAAATTATGGATGATCTTGCAACTTTATGTCTTCCTCATGTTTTGTGTCAAAATTTACAAATTTTGTGTTGGAAGTGTCCAATTGCATCATCATCATTAAAGAATCAACTTTGCTGTTTGAGCTTTAAATCTCATGTCCAATAACACTTGTTTGGAAGATATATTGCTTCAATTCAATAGCATGAGCATCCAATACTGCATTAAATCCCTTCATCTCCTCCATGAGAAGGTAAATTAACCATAATTGATTGATATAATTTTTGAGCAATCTATGACGTAAGTCTATATAGTGATCTGGAAAGACTATGTTATTTACAATACAACCAAACTTTACTGTCAAAACATGAAAATCTTAAGAATTCAACTAAAAAAGAATCGTATTAACTCCAAGTATATTGATCTTAATAGCCAAAAACTTTTAAGTGCTCTACCGGACAATGATTTACGGCCTAGTAAACTGAGCCAAAATCATTGGTACTTTTTCCAATTTGCTCTCTCTCCTTTTCTTTTCCATTCTCACTTTGTGTTTTTTCCCTTCTCTTAGCTTCTAGTTCCTTTTCCTTCCATCATAGCATCTAAAGGTGAGCACGGATCGTGCCGAGATGACCTATGTACTAAGTCATCGTGCCTTGTGCCACAACGAGTCGTGCCTATAATGAAACAAAAAAAGTTTGTGTCATGTCAGGCTCGTGCCAAGTAATAAAAAATAAGGCCTACGCATGGGTTGACCCTGGTTTTGTACCGAGAAGGCTCTTATTGTGTCGTACATAAATTTATATACTTTATGAAATTCTAAACAAAATGAGCGTGCCAACTTGTTGTCGACCTATCATGCTCGTGTCAAGTTTGTGCCAAGCGTTTTAAAAGTTGTCCATACATTTCCCATTGCTCATCATTCATGCCTTAGCGTTGTAAAGTTCTGTGCTCAAAGAGGTCTCGTGCTATGCCATGACCAAATTGTGCCATGTCAAGCTGGCCCTTGTACCGGCCCAATACATGCCCAACTGTAATGGCAACCATCATCATCTTTTTTTAGCCATCCTTAATCAATTGTGTTATCTTATACTTGTATGAAATTAAACTCATATTGAACATTATTTGGAAGTTTAAAAACATTATTCACCATTATAAGTGTTGGTAGCGGTTCGATTATCATCATCATCATCTTCATTTGAATTTTTCTAAGTGTGCTCATGTGAATGTGTTCTGGACGAAGATTCAAATGAAGATTATGCTGATGCATTCAATATAATCATTTGATCTTTCATAATACATAAATCTTCGTTTGAATATGTTTAGGTTGAATTATTCAGAATATTTAACAGTACAGTGTTATACATCATTTGAATAGTTGAATGTGTTAGGACCCCATTATAAGTTCAATGTATACTCAAGAAAGGGGGGGGGGGGAGTTGAATTGAGTATGTGTGTTTTAAAATCGTTTTCAAAGTTTGTTTACTTTTTTGTGAGAACAACGATAGAACAGTAAATAAAGAGTAGGGACATAAGGATTTAAAGAGGTTCGACTTCTAAACAAGCCTACGTCCTCCACTCTCTCACCAATATTATTAATCAACTCTGAATAATAACAAGGTTACACACTCAATTAAATGCTACGACTCTGTAACACTTAATTCCCCAACTATTAACTCTAACAGTTCACTCAGTGTTCATACAACACTCCCCAACCACTTCCCTCTAAGTGGTTCAAAGATTCCAATCTTAAATCTCCGTAAGTTTTTCTCTTAAAGATGGATATAGAGATAGTTTTGCTCTAAGGATAGACTCTCAGAAAATGTGACTTGGTTTTTTTTGGAGAGCAAAAGTCTTGCTAGGGTTTTCCAAAAGATTATATTTATAGGCAAAGAAAAACCATCCCATAGAATTGTTCTTGGAGACTTGCCTAAATTGTTCAAACAAGCTCAGCTGACACAAGTGCAAAGGTACCTAGTTCAGACCTTTGTCTCCTTCCACTACATGTAGTGGAAAGTACACTAGAGTCCAAACAAGTACATTGCAACTCTGATTTTGTGTATCAATTTGACCGATTTCCAAAACATAAGTGATTAATATTTTTCAAATATATTTTCAAAAATAATTTTGAACACGAAAATTGGTACGGATCACTTAAGTGCACGTGCGTAATACTGAGGTCTGTTTCCACAGTGGTCTTAGTACTATAAAGTCTATATCTGGCAAAGAGAATTGTTCCAAGCTTGTTCTTTGTAAGATCTTAGCTTGTTCTTGGCTTGTTCTCTTTACTAGACATAAACTTTAATTCTTTTTTCTCTTTACTTAGAAACACAAGTTATATCTTCCTAAGTCTATTTTATAAGAAGATCCTAGAAGTACAAAAAATTAAAAAGGCTTCAAGCTCTTGACTTCTGATCTTCAAGTATCTCAAGGTCTTCAAATTTGCCTTGAAGAGTTCTCACTTGAATTAACTTGTTCAATTACAAACATGCATAATAATCAAGTATAGAGAACTGGTTTGTCATCCATCAAATCAAACATGGTTCAACAATTTCCCCCTATTTGATGATGACAAACCATGAAGTTCCCCCTGAGAACAGTAACCAATTGTTTTATGATAAAGCAACTGTTCAGAGGAACTGGTCTGGCACTGTGCCTGCAGTCAGATTCATAATCTCAGAGAATTAAAAACACACAGCAAACCAAAGCACAATTAGACTGATTACAAGGGTCAGTCACTCATTACATTACTCAATAAATTATTGAGTTTTGCCATTAGACCTGTAACCTGCAAGACTTATCAATATCAAATGTAGCAAGAGAATTCTAAATTCACTTGGAAAAGTTTCTTCCAGTTGGGATGGATAGGAGCATTTTATCTGAATTCAAAATGCTCCTAAGCATGAAGCTGGGCCATCTCTAACAAGGTCTGAACCTTATTAAAGATGCTACACCGAACACTAGGAATTTGGAACTTCACCTGTCCTATTCCCCCTTTTGGCATCATCAAATGACAAAATAATCACAGCGCAATAATTAGGAGAAGGCAACAAGTAAAGTCAAACACAAGCATAATATAAACACAACATTCTAGAGATGCTGTCCCAAAAGTGAGTGCCTGCAACTCACAGTCCCAAATATCAAAGTGCACACAGGTTTATTAATTATACAGACTAGGTCCATTCTGCAGAGAAATTGTTTGGCAGAAATGGTCAAAAACTAAAAATAGGAAATTTTTCAAGGAAACCAGAGAAATGATAGTTTGAAAGATATGTTAGTAGGGTAGGGGGTATGCTAAGGAGAGTCAGAGTTAGCATCATCATCAGAATCCTCATCTTCCTTTTCTGCACTCTCTTCCTGCTTCTTCTTCTTCTTCACTTGGGCAATGATGGGAACTGGTCTCTGAGTGATCTTGGGCTTGATGCTGGATGAGGAGGCAAGCTTTTCATCTTGGGAGTCCAACTCTGCTGGTATGTGCTTGATTGATCCTTCTAGAGAAGTACATAGGGCATTCAAACTAGCCATCATTTGTTGCAGTAGTTCTCCATGTGTTTGCACCTGTTTGGACAGTGCCCCAGTAGCTTCCTCAGATCTTGAGCTGCTTGTTCTCCTGACCCCAGTGGTTCTCTCTTCATCCCTCATTTTTAGTATACCATCTTCAAAGGTCATTCCCTTCTGACCTAGGATCTGGTTGGAGAGGACAGACATTTTCTTGACCTCACCACTCATATGTACCTTCCTACTTTGGAAAACCAGAGTAAGCCAGGCACCATAGGGTAGAGAGTGGTTTGACCTTTCCAGAATGCTAACCATGTGGGCTAGCATGAGACCAGGGAGATTCAACTTGATCTTCTCATACAGGCACTAGATTATCACAGCATCCATTTTTCTTACATCCATTCTGCCCTGAGCCCTAAGGAGTACTATCTTAGAGGCTACTATACGAAACAACCTCATCACTGGTTCCCTGAGTTGGCCAATTACATAGCCAGAACCATCAGTAGGAGAACCAGTGAAGAGAGTGGTCTGTATGTGTTCTGTACTGACCTCAGGAATAGTATGCCAGTTGTCCTTTGAGTAGTCACATAACCCACTTCTTGGTACACCCAGTAGCTCCCCTAGACTTTTCCTTGACAGAGTGATATCTACCCCTTCTACCTCACTCCAGACCTTCCCTTTGTCTAACTTTCCCAATTTTGAGTAGAATTCCTCAACACAAGACTAAAAAACATCCAACCTTTTATCAAACAGCCCCTCCAAACCCTAAAACTCTATTTCCTCCTTAAACTCCTCTAGAAAATGTTGACTTATCCAAGACTTAGGGCATGCAAAACCAAACAAAACACCCCTACCACTTAATTCAAATAGTGGTTCAGAAATGGTCTTACCTTTCTTCTTGGCTGAGGCCTTTTTAGGAACAGAGTCAGCCTTCCCCTTATGTTCAGTTGGTAGCTTGGTTGCAGGTTTGGGGCTCTCAAAAGCTTTACCCTTCTTTGCTACACTTTTCACTCGTTGCTTCTTTTCCTCCTTCTTTCCCGCTGGAGCCTCCTCAGCAGGCTCCTTCTTGATCTCATCCTTACAGACCCTTGACCTCAAGGGCCTTGTCCTCTTCCCAGTCTCTTTTTCCCCCCTGTACCACTCCAGTAATTTCAACATCCATGTCCTCCCCATGTGTGTCTTCAGCCTTCTCTTCTGTCTCTTCCTTCTCTACTTCTTCCTCCTCACTGCTTGGCACTGGTTTCTCTATGATCTGAGGGGTTGGTGAAGGTTTCTTTTGTGATCGTGGAGAAGGTGATGGGGTTTTTTCTTTTTTTGGTGAAGAGGGTGGTGGAGTTTTGGATTTTGGTGGTGAAGGTGGAAGAGGAGTTTTGGCTTTTGAGGGTGATGGTGATTTCTGTGGAGGTGAAGAAATAGTAGGCTGTGGAGAGGGTTGTTTAGGTGATGGAGATGGTGATTTCTTTGATGTGGAGGGTGATGGCTTAGATGGGGATGGTGTTTTCTGAGGTTGAGGTGGTGGAGATTTTGGTGATGATGGTCGTGGTGATTTAGGGCTTGGTGGCGGTGTAGTTTTCTCCTAAGGCTTACATGCATCCTTGGATCCCACGACCGATTCTACAGTGGCTTGATCCTTAACCTCTTTCTGCTTCTATTCTTCTTTGTGGTGTTCAGCAACCAATGCAGTACTTGATTCCTTCTCGATCTTAGAAGGTGTGAAACTAGGTGATTGACTCAGTCCCTTGCTTTTGATGGATGACAAACCAGTTCTCTATACTTGATTATTATGCATGTTTGTATTTGAACAGATACCCTAAACCCTAAACCCAAACCCGTCCCTACCCTAAACCCTACACCCTAAACCCTAAAACCCTATTCAAGTTGCTACACCTGACACAGAGAAACCCTGGAACTCTATAGCCTCCTTAAACTCCTCTAGAAAAGGTTGACTCATCCAAGACTTAGGGCATGCAAAACCAAACAAAACACCCCTACCACATAATTCAAAAAGTGGTTCAGAAATGGTCTTACCTTTTTTCTTGGCTGAGGCCTTTTCAGGAGCAGAGGCAGCCTTCCTCTTCTCTTCAGTTGGTAGCTTGGTTGCAGGTTTGGGGCTCTCATAAACTTTACCCTCCTTTGCTACACTTTTCACTCGTTGCTTCTTTTCCTCCTTTCCCACTAGAGCCTCCTCAGCAGACTCCTTCTTGATCTCATCCTTACAGACCATTGACCTCAAGGGCCTTGTCCTCTTCCCAGTCTCTTTTTCCACCCTGTACCACTCCAGTAATTTCAACATTCTTGTCCTCCCCATGTGTATCTTTAGCCTTCTCTTCTGTCTCTTCCTTCTCTACCTCTTCCTCCTCAGTGCTTGGCACTGGACTCTCAGAGATCTGAGGGGTTAGATTCATAATCTCATCAAACTGGTCTGATTCATAAACCATGTTTGATTATTGATGGATGACAAACCAGTTTCCAATCATCAAATAGGGGGAAATTGTTGAACCATGTTTCATTTGATGGATGACAAACCAGTTCTCTATACTGGATGAAAAACCCATTCAAGTGAGTTAGCATCAAAGATAGAACAGTAAATAAAGAGTAGGGACACAAGGATTTAACGAGGTTTGGCTTCTAAACAAGCCTACGTACTCCACTCTCTCACCAATATTATTAATCAACTCTGAATAATAACAAGGTTACACACTCAATTAAATGCTACAACTCTGTAACACTTAATTCCCCAAGTGTTAACTCTAACAATTCACTCAGTGTTCACAGAACACTCCATAACCACTTCCCTCTAAGTGGATCAAAGATTACAATCTTAAATCTCCGTAAGTTTTTCTCTTAAAGATGGATATGGAGATAGTTTTGCTCTAAGGATAGACTCTCAGAAAATATGACTTGGTTTTCTTTGGAGAGCAACAGTCTTGCTAGGGTTTCCCAGAAGATTGTATTTATAGGTAAAGAAAAACCATCCCCTAGAAGTGTGCTTGGAGACTTGCCTAAATTGTGCAAACATGCAAGCTCAGCTGACACAAGTGCAAAGGTACCCATTTCAGACCTTTGCCTCCTTCCACTACATGTATTGGAAAGTACACTAGAGTCCAAACAAGTACATTGCAAAGCTGATTTTGTGTATCAATTTGGCAGATTACCAAAACATAAGTGATTAATATTTTTCAAATAAATTTTCAAAAATAATTTTGAACACGAAAATTGGTACGGATCACTTAAGTGCACGTGCGTAATACTGAGGTCTGTTTCCACAGTGGTCTTATTACTACAAAGTATATCTGGCAAAGAGAACTGTTCCAAGCTTGTTCTTTGTCTGATCTTAGCTTGTTCTTAGCTGTTCTCTTTACTGGACATAAACTTTAATTCGTTTTGCTCTTTACTTAGAAACACAAGGTATATCTTTCTAAGTCTATTTTACAAGAAGATCCTAGAACTACAAAAAATTAAAAAGGCTTCAAGCTCTTGAGTTCTGATCTTCAACTATCTCAAGGTCTTCAAATTTTCCTTGAAGAGTTCTCACATGAATTAACATGTTCAATTACAAACATGTATAATAATCAAGTATAGAGAACTGGTTTGTCATGCATCAAATCAAATATGGTTCAACAATTTCCCCCCATTTACTGATGACAAACCATGAATTTCCCCCTGAGAACAGTAACCAATTATTTTAAGATAAAACAACTGTTCAGAGGAACTAGTCTTGCACTGTGCCTGCAGTCATATTCATAATCTCAGAGAATTAAAAACACACAGCAAACCAAAGCACAATTAGACTGATTACAAGGGTCAGTCACTCATTATATTACTCAAAAAATTATTGAGTTTTACCATTAAACCTGTAACCTGCAAAACTTATCAATATCAAATGTAGCAAGAGAATTCTTAATTCACTTGGAAAAGTTTCTTCCAGTTGGGATGGATAGGAGCATTTGATCTGAATTCAAAATGCTCCAAGGCAGGAAGTTGGGCCATCTCTAACAAGGTATGAACCCTATTCAAGTTGCTACACCTAACACTAGGAACTTGGAACTTCACGTGTCCTATTCCCCCTTTTGGCATCATCAACTGACAAAATAATCACAACACAATAATTAGGAGAAGGCAACAAGTAAATTCAAAGACGACCATAATATAAACAAAGCATTCTAGAGATGCTGTACTAAAAGTGAGTACGTGCAACTCACAATCCCAAATATCAAAGTGCGCACAGAATTAATTATACGGACCAGGTCCATTCTGTAGAGAAATTGTTTGGCAGAAATGGTCAAAAACTAAAAATAGGAAATTGTTCAAGGAAACCAGAGAAATGATAGTTTGGAAGATATGTTAGTAGGTAGGGGGTAAGCTAAGAAGAGTTAGAGTTAGCATCATCATCAGAATCCTCAGTAGAATCCTCATCTTCCTTTTCAATATATACTCAAGAGGGGGGGTTGAATTGAGTATGTGTGTTTTTAAATCGTTTTCAAAGTTGGTTTAGCTTTTTGTGAGAACAACGATAGAACATTAAATAAAGAGTAGGGACACAAGGATTTAACGAGGTTCGACTTCTAAACAAGCCTACGTCCTCCACTCTCTCACCAATATAATTAATCAACTCTGAATAATAACAAGGTTACACACTCAATTAAATGCTACAACTCTCTAACACTTAATTCCGCAACTGTTAACTCTAACAGTTCACTCAGTGTTCACAGAACACTCCCCAACCACTTCCCTCTAAGTGGTTCAAAGATTACAATCTTAAATCTCCGTAAGTTTTTCTCTTAAAGATGGATATGGAGATAGTTTTGCTCTAAGGATAGACTCTCAGAAAATATGACTTGGTTTTCTTTGGAGAGTAAAAGTCTTGCTAGGGATTTCCAAAAGATTGTATTTATAGGCACAGAAAAAACGTCCCCTAGAAGTGTGCTTGGAGACTTGCCTAAATTGTGCAAACAAGCTCAGCTGACACAAGTGCAAAGGTACCTATTTCAGACCTTTGTCCCCTTCCACTACATGTAGTGGAAAGTACACTAGAGTCCAAACAAGTACATTGCAACGCTGATTTTGTGTATCAATTTGGCAGATTTCCAAAACATAAGTGATTAATATTTTTCCAATAAATTTTCAAACATAATTTTGAACACGAAAATTGGTACGGATCACTTAAGTGCACGTGCGTAATACTGAGCTCTGTTTCCACAGTGGGCTTAGTACTACAAAGCCTATATCTGGCAAAGAGAACAGTTACAAGCTTGTTCTTTGTCTGATCTTAGCTTGTTCTTGGCTTGTTCTCTTTACTGCACATAAACTTTAATTCTTTTTGCTCTTTACTTAGAAACACAAGGTATATCTTCCTAATTCTATTTTACAAGAAGATCCTAGAAGTACAAAAAATTAAAAAGGCTTCAAGCTCTTGACTTCTCATCTTCAAGTATCTCAAGGTCCTCAAATTTGTCTTGAAGAGTCTCAGTTGAATTAACCTGTTCAATTACAAACATGCATAATAATAAAGTATAGAGAACTGGTTTGTCATCGATCAAATCAAATATGGTTCAACAATTTCCCCCTATTTGATGATGACAAACCATGAAGTTCCCCCTGAGAACAGTAACCAATTGTTTTAAGATAAAACAACTGTTCAGAGGAACTGGTCTTGCACTGTGCCTGCAGTCATATTCATAATCTCAGAGAAATAAAAACACACAGCATACCAAAGCACAATTAGACTGATTACAAGGGTCAGTCACTCATTACATTACGCGAAAAATTATTGAGTTTTACCATTAGACCTGTAACCTACAAGACTTATCAATATCAAATGTAGCAAGAGAATTCAAAATTCACTTGGAAAACTTTCTTCTAGTTGGGATGGATAGGAGCATTTGATCTGAATTCAAAATGCTCCAAGGCAGGAAGTTGGGGCATCTCTAACAAGGTATGAACCCTATTCAAGTTGCTACACCTAACACTAGGAACTTGGAACTTCACGTGTCCTATTCCCCCTTTTGGCATCATCAACTGATAAAATAATCACAACACAATAATTAGGAGAAGGCAACAAGTAAATTCAAACACGACCATAATATAAATACAGCATTCTAGAGATGCTGTACTAAAAGTGAGTACGTGCAACTCACAATCCCAAATATCAAAGTGCACACAGAATTAATTATACGGACCAGGTCCATTCTGTAGAGAAATTGTTTGGTAGAAATGGTCAAAAACTAAAAATAGGAAATTGTTCAAGGAAACCAGAGAAATGATAGTTTGGAAGATATGTTAGTAGGTTAGGGGGGTAAGCTAAGAAAAGTTAGAGTTAGCATCATCATCAGAATCCTCAGTAGAATCTTCATCTTCCTTTTCAATGTATACTCAAGAGGGGGGGTGAATTGAGTATGTGTGTTTTTCAATCGTTTTCAAAGTTGGTTTAGCTTTTTGCGAGCACAATGATAGAACATTAAATAAATAGTAGGGACACAAGGATTTAACGAGGTTCGGCTTCTAATGAAGCCTACGTCCTCCACTCTCTCACCAATATTATTAATCAACTCTGAATAATAACAAGGTTACACACTCAATTAAATGCCACAACTCTGTAACACTTAATTCCCCAACTGTTAACTCTAACAGTTCACTCAGTGTTCACAGAACACTCCCCAGCCACTTCCCTCTAAGTGGTTCAAAGATTACAATCTTAAATCTCAGTAAGTTTTTCTCGTAAAGATGGATATGGAGATAGTTTTGCTCTAAGGATAGACTTTCAGAAAATATGACTTGGTTTTCTTTGGAGAGCAAAAGTCTTGCTATGGATTTCCAAAAGATTATATTTATAGGAAAAGAAAAAACGTCCCCTAGAAGTTTGCTTGGAGACTTGCCTAAATTGTGCAAACAAGCTCAGCTGACACAAGTGCAAAGGTACCTATTTCAAACCTTTGTCTCCTTCCACTACATGTAGTAGAAAGTACACTAGAGTCCAAACAAGTACATTGCAAAGCTGATTTTGCGTATCAATTTGGCAGATTTCAAAAACATAAGTGATCAATATTTTTCAAATAAATTTTCAAAAATAATTTTGAACGCGAAAATTGGTACGGATCACTTAAGTGCACGTGCGTAATACTAAGGTTTGTTTCCACAGTGGTCTTAGTACTACAAAGTATATATCGGGCAAAGAGAACTGTTCCAAGCTTGTTCTTTGTCTGATCTTATCTTGTTCTTGGCTTGTTCTCTTTACTGGACATAAACTTTAATTCTTTTTGCTCTATACTTAGAAACACAAGGTATATGTTCCTAAGTCTATTTTGCAAGAAGATCCTAGAAGTACAAAAAAATAAAAAGGCTTCAAGCTCGTGACTTCTGATCTTCAAGTATCTCAAGGTCTTCAAATTTGCCTTGAAGAGTTCTCACTTGAATTAACCTGTTCAATTACAAACATGCATAATAATCAAGTATAGAGAATTGGTTTGTCATGCATCAAGTCAAATATGGTTCAACAATTTCCCCCTATTTGATGATGACAAACCATGAATTTCCCCCTGAGAACAGTAACCAATTGTTTTAAGATAAAACAACTGTTCAGAGGAACTGGTCTTGCACTGTGCCTGCAGTCAGATTCATAATCTCAGAGAATTAAAAACACACAGCAAACCAAAGCACAATTAGACAGATTACAAGGGTCAGTCACTCATCACATTACTCAATAAATTATTGAGTTTTAGCATTAGACCTGTAACCTGCAAGACTTATCAATATCAAATGTAGCAGGAGAATTCTAAATTCACTTGGAAAAGTTTCTTCCAGTTGGGATAGATAGGAGCATTTGATCTGAATTCAAAATGGTCCTAGGCATGAAGCTGGGCCATCTCTAACAAGGTCTGAAACTTATTCAAGTTTCTACACCTGACACTAGGAACTTGGAACTTCACCTGTCCTATTCCCCTTTTGACATCATCAAATGACAAAATAATCACAGCACAATAATTAGGAGAAGGCAACAAGTAAACTGCATACAGGTTAATTAATTATACAAACCAGGTCCATTCAGCAGAGAAATTGTTTGGCAGAAATGGTTAAAAACTAAAAATAGGAAATTGTTCAAGGAAAACAGAGAGATGATAGTTTGAAAGATATGTTAGAAGGGTAGGGGGTAAGCTAAGAAGAGTCAGAGTTAGCATGATCATCAGAATACTCAGTAGAATCCTCATCTTCCTTTTCACTGTGTACTCAAGAGGGGGGGTTGAATTGAGTATCTGTTTTTTTAAATCGTTTTCAAAGTTTATTTATCTTTTTATGAGAACAACGATAGAACATTAAATAAAGAGTACGGACACAATGATTTAACGAGATTCGGCTTCTAAACAAGCCTACGTCCTCCACTCTCTCACCAATATTAATTAATCAACTCTGAATAATAACAAGGTTACACACTCAATTAAATGCTACAACTCTGTAACACTTAATTCCCCAACTATTAACTCTAACAGTTCACTCAATGTTCACAGAACACTCCCCAACCACTTCCCTCTAAGTGGTTCAAAGATTACAATCTTAAATCTCCGTAAGTTTTTCTCTTAAAGATGGATATGGAGATAGTTTTCCTCTAAGGATAGACTCTCAGAAAATATGACTTGGTTTTCCTTGGAGAGCAAAAGTCTTGCTAGGATTTTCCAAAAGATTGTATTTATAGGCAAAGAAAAAACGTCCCCTATAAGTGTGCTTGGAGACTTGCCTAAATTGTGCAAACAAGCTCAGCCGACACAAGTGCAAAGGTACCTATTTCAGACCTTTGTCTCCTTCCACTACATGTAGCGGAAAGTACACTAGAGTCCAAACAAGTACATTGCAACGCTGATTTCGTGTATCAATTATGCAGATTTTCAAAACATAAGCGATTAATATTTTTCAAATAAATTTTCAATAATAATTTTGAACACGAAAATTGGTACGGATCACTTAAGTGCACGTGCGTAATACTGAGGTTTGTTTCCACAGTGGTCTCAGTACTACAAAGTCTATATCTGGTAAAGAGAATTATTCTAAGCTTGTTCTTTGTTTGATGTTAATTAGCTTGTTCTTGGCTTGTTCTCTTTACTGGACATAAAAGTTAATTCTTTTTGCTCTTTACTTAGAAACACAAGGTATATCTTCCTAAGTCTATTTTACAAGAAGATCCTAGAAGTACAAAAAATTAAAAAGGCTTCAAGCTCTTGACTTCTGATCTTCAAGTATCTCAAGGTCTTCGAAATTACCTTGAAGAGTTCTCACTTGAATTAACCTGTTCAATTACAAACATGCATAATAATAAAGTATAGAGAACGTGATTGTCATCTATCAAATCAAACATGGTTCAAAATTTTCCCCCTATTTGATGATGACAAACCATGAATTTCTCCCTGAGAACAGTAACCAATTGTTTTAAGATAAAACAACTGTTCAGAGGAACTGGTCTTGCACTGTGCCTGTAGTCATATTCATAATCTTAGAGAATTAAAAACATACAGCAAACCAAAGCACAATTAGACTGATTACAAGGGTCAGTCACTCATTAAATTACTCAAAAAATTATTGAGTTTTACCATTAGACCAGTAACCTGCAAGATTTATCAATATCAAATGTAAGCAAGAGAATTCTAAATTCACTTGGAAATGTTTCTTCCAGTTGGGATGAATTGGAGCATTTGATCTGAATTCAAAACGCTCCTAGGCATGAAGTTGGGCTATCGCTAACAAGGTATGAACCTTATTCAAGTTGCTACACCTGACACTAGGAACTTGGAACTTCACTTGTCCTAATCCCCCATTTGGCATCATCAAATGACAAAATAATCACAACACAATAATTAGGAGAAGGTAACAAGTAAAGTCAAACACAAGCATAATATAAACACAGAATTCTAGAGATGTTGTACCAAAAGTGAGTACCTGCAACTCACAATCCCAAATATCAAAGTGCATAGAGGTTATTTAATTATAAAGACCAAGTCCTTTCTGCAAAGAAATTGTTTGGCAGAAATGGTCAAAAACTAAAAATAGGAAATTGTTCAAGGAAACCAGAGAAATGATAGTTTGAAAGATATGTTAGTAGGGTAGGGGGTTAGCTAAGAAGAGTCAGAGTTAGCATCATCATCAGAATCCTCAGTAGAATCCTGATCTTCCTTTTCAATGTATACTCAAGAGGGGGGGGTTGAATTGAGTATTTGTGTTTTTAAATCGTTTTAAAAGTTTGTTTATCTTTTTGTGAGAAAAACGATAGAACATTAAATAAAGAGTAGGGACACAAGGATTTAACGAGGTTCGGCTTCTAAACAAGCCTACGTCCTCCACTCTCTCACCAATATTATTAATCAACTCTGAATAATAACAAGGTTACACACTCAATTAAATGCTACAACTCTGTAACATTTAATTCCCCAACTGTTAACTCTAACAGTTCACTCAGTGTTCACAGAACACTCCCCAACCACTTCCCTCTAAGTGGTTCAAAGATTACAATCTTAAGTGTCCGTAAGTTTTTCTCTTAAAGATGGATATGGAGATAGTTTTACTCTAAGGATAGACTCTCAGAAAATATGACTTGGTTTTCTTTGGAGAGCAAAAGTCTTGCTAGGGTTTCCCAGAAGATTGTATTTATAGGTAAAGAAAAACCGTCCCCTAGAAGTGTGCTTGGAGACTCGCCTAAATTGTGCAAACATGCAAGCTCAGCTGACACAAGTGCAAAGGTACCTATTTCAGACCTTTGTCTCCTTCCACTACATGTAGTGGAAATTACACTAGAGTCCAAACAAGTACATTGCAAAGCAGATTTTGCGTATCAATTTGGCAGATTTCTAAAACATAAGTGATCAATATTTTTCAAATAAATTTTCAAAAATAATTTTGAACACGAAAATTGGTACGGATTGCTTAAGTGCACGTGCGTAATACTGAGGTTTGTTTCCACAGTGGTCTCAGTACTACAAAGTCTATATCTGGCAAAGAGAATTGTTCCAAGTTTGTTCTTTGTTTGATCTTAATTAGCTTGTTCTTAGCTTGTTCTCTTTACTGGACATAAAAGTTAATTCTTTTTGCTCTTTACTTAGAAACACAAGGTATTTCTTCCTAAGTCTATTTTACAAGAAGATCCTAGATGTACAAAAAATTAAAAAGGCTTCAAGCTCTTGACTTCTGATCTTCAAGTATCTCAAGGTCTTCGAATTTGCCTTGAAGAGTTCTCACTTGAATTAACCTGTTCAATTAAAAACATACATAATAATCAACTATAGAGAACTGGTTTGTCATCCATCAAATCAAACATGGTTCAACAATTTCCCCCTATTTGATGATGACAAACCATGAATTTCCCCCTGAGAACAGTAACCAATTGTTTTAAGATAAAACAATTGTTCAGAGGAACTGGTCTTGCACTGTGCCTACAGTCATATTCATAATCTCAGAGAATTAAAAACACAAAGCAAACCAAAGCACAATTAGACTGATCACAAGGGTCAGTCACTCATTACATTACGCAAAAAATTATTGAGTTTTACCATTAGATCTGTAACCTGCAAGACTTATCAATATCAAATGTAGCAAGAGAATTCTAAATTTACTACGAAAAGTTTCTTCCAGTTGGGATGGATTGGAGCATTTGATCTGAATTCAAAATGCTCCTAGGCATGAAGTTGGACTATCTCTAACAAGGTATGAACCTTATTCAAGTTGCTACACCTGACACTAGGAATTTGGAACTTCACCTGTCCTATTCCCCCTTTTGGCATCATCAAATGACAAAATAATCACAGCACAATAATTAGAAGAAGGCAACAAATAAGGTCAAACACAAGCATAATACAAACACAGAATTCTAGAGATGCTGTACCAAAGGTGAGTACCTGCAACTCACAGTCTCAAATATCAAAGTGCACACAGGTTAATTAATTATACAGACCAGGTCCATTCTGCAGAGAAATTGTTTGGCAGAAATGGTCAAAAACTAAAAATAGGAAATTGTTCAAGGAAACCAGAGAAATGATAGTTTGAAAGATATGTTACTAGGGTAAGGGGTAAGCTAAGAAGAGGCAGAGTTAGCATCATCATTAGAATCCTTAGTAGAATTCTCATCTTCCTTTTCAATGTATACTCAAGAGGGGTGGGGGGGTTAAATTGAGTATTTGTGTTTTTAAATCGTTTTCAAAGTTTGTTTATCTTTTTGTGAGACCAACGATAGAACATTAAATAAAGAGTAGGGACACAAGGATTTAACGAGGTTCGGCTTCTAAACAAGCCTACGTACTCCACTCTCTCACCAATATTATTAATCAACTCTGAATAATAACAAGGTTACACACTCAATTAAATGCTACAAATCTGTAACACTTAATTCCCCAAATGTTAACTTTAATAGTTCACTCAGTGTTCACAGAACACTCCCCAACCACTTCCCTCTAAGTGGTTCAAAGATTACAATCTTAAATCTCCGTAAGTTTTTCTCTTAAAGATGGATATGGAAATAGTTTTGCTCTAAGGATAGACTCTCAGAAAATATGAGTTGGTTTTCTTTGGAGAGCAAAAGTCTTGCTAGGGTTTCCTAGAAGATTGTATTTATAGGTAAAGAAAAACCATCCCCTAGAAGTGTGCTTGGAGACTTGCCTAAATTGTGCAAACATGCAAGCTCAGCGGACACAAGTACAAAGGTACCTATTCCAGACCTTTGTCTCCTTCCACTACATGTAGTGGAAAGTACACTAAAGTCCAAACAAGTACATTGCAAAGCTGATTTTGTGTATCAATTTGGCAGATTTCCAAAACATAAGTGATTAATATTTTTCAAATATATTTTCAAAAATAATTTTGAACACGAAAATTGGTACGGATCACTTAAGTGCACGTGCTTAATACTGAGGTTTGTTTCCACAGTGGTCTTAGTACTACAAAGTATATATCTGGCAAAGAGAACTATTCCAAGCTTGTTCTTTGTCTGATCTTAGCTTGTTCTTGGCTTGTTCTCTTTACTGGACATAAACTTTAATTCTTTTTTCTCTTTACTTAGAAACACAAGGTATATCTTCCTAAGTCTATTTTACAAGAAGATCCTAGAACTACAAAAAATTAAAAAGGCTTCAAGCTCTTAACTTCTGATCTTCAAGTATCTCAAGGTCTTCAAATTTGCCTTGAAGAGTTCTCACTTGAATTAACCTGTTCAATTACAAACATGTATAATAATCAAGTATCGAGAACTGGTTTGTCATCCATCAAATCAACCATGGTTCAACAATTTCCCCCTATTTGATATGAAGTTCCCCCTGAGAACAGTAACCAATTGTTTTAAGATAAAACAACTGTTCAGAGGAACTGGTCTTGTACTGTGCATGCAGTCATATTCATAATCTCATAGAATTAAAAACACACAGCAAACCAAAGCACAATTAGACTGATTAAAAGGGTCAGTCACTCATTACATTACTCAAAAAATTATTGAGTTTTACCATTAGACCTGTAACCTGCAAAACTTATCAATATCAAATGTAGCAAGAGAATTCTTAATTCATTTGGAAAAGTTTCTTCCAGTTGGGATGGATAGGAGCATTTGATCTGAATTCAAAATGCTCCTAGGCATGAAGTTGGGCCATCTCTAACAAGGTATGAACCTTACTCAAGTTGCTACACCTGACACTAGGAACTTGGAACTTCACGTGTCCTATTCCCCCTTTTGGCATCATCAAATGACAAAATAATGACAACACAATAATTAGGAGAAGGCAACAAGCAAAGTCAAACACAAGCATAATATAAACACATCATTCTACACATGATGTACCAAAAGTGAGTGCCTGCAACTCACAGTCCCAAATATCAAAGTGCACACAGGTTAATTAATTATACAGACCAGGTCCATTCTGCAGAGAAATTGTTTGGCAGAAATGGTCAAAAACTAAAAATAGGAAATTTTTCAAGGAAACCAGAGAAATGATAGTTTGAAAGATATGTTAGTAGGGTAGGGGGTATGCTAAGGAGAGTCAGAGTTAGCATCATTATCAGAATCCTCATCTTCCTTTTCTGCACTCTCTTCCTGCTTCTTCTTCTTCTTCACTTGGGCAATGATGGGAACTGGTCTCTGAGTGATCTTGGGCTTGATGCTGGATGAAGAGGCAAGCTTTTCATCTTGGGAGTCCAACTCTGCTGGTATGTGCTTGATTGATCCTTCTAGAGAAGTACATAGGGCATTCAAACTAGCCATCATTTGTTGCAGTAGTTCTCCATGTGTTTGCACCTGTTTGGACAGTGCCCCAGTAGCTTCCTCAGATCTTGAGCTGCTTGTTCTCCTGACCCTAGTGGTTCTCTCTTCATCCCTCATTTTTAGTATACCATCTTCAAAGGTCATTCCCTTCTGACCTAGGATCTGGTTGGAGAGGACAGACATTTTCTTGACCTCACCACTCATATGTACCTTCCTACTTTGGAAAATCAGAGTAAGCCAGGCACCATAGGGTAGAGAGTGGTTTGACCTTTCCAGAATGCTAACCATGTGGGCTAGCATGAGACCAGGGAGACTCAACTTGATCTTCTCATACAGGCAGTAGATTATCACAACATCCATTTTTCTTACATCCATTCTGCCCTGAGCCCTAGGGAGTATTATCTTAGAGGCTACTGTATGAAACAGCCTCATCACTGGTTCCCTGAGTTGGCCAATTACATAGCCAGAACCATCAGTAGGAGAACCAGTAAAGAGAGTGGTCTATATGTGTTTAGTACTGACCTCAGGAATAGTAGGCCAGTTGTCCTTTGAGTAGTCACAGAACCCACTTCTTGGTACACCCAGTACCTCCCATAGACTTTCCTTGACAGAGTGATATCTACCCCTTCGACCTCAATCCAGACTTTCCCTTTGTATAACTTTCCTAATAAAAAGTAGAATTCCTCAACACAAGCCTTAAAAACATCTAACCTTTTGTCAAACAGCCCCTCCTAACCCTGGAACTCTATAGCCTCCTTAAACTCCTCTAGAAAAGGTTGACTCATCCAAGACTTAGGGCATGCAGAACGAAACAAAACACCCCTACCACTTAATTCAAATAGTGGTTCAGAAATGGTCTTACCTTTCTTCTTGGCTGAGGCCTTTTCAGGAGCAGAGTCAGCCTTCCTCTTCTTTTCAGTTGGTAGCTTGGTTGCAGGTTTGGGGCTCTCACAAGCTTTGCCCATCTTTGCTACACTTTTCACTTGTTACTTCTTTTCCTCCTTCTTTCCCACTGGAGCCTCCTCAGCAGGTTCCTTCTTGATCTCATCCATACAGACCCTTGACCTCAAGGGCCTTGTCCTCTTCTCAGTCTCTTTTTCCCCCTGTACCACTCCAATAATTTCAACATCCATGTCCTCCCCATGTGTGTCTTCAGCGTTCTCTTCTGTCTCTTCCTTCTCTACCTCTTCCTCCTCAGTGCTTGGCACTGGTCTCCCAGAGATCTGAGGGGTTAGATTCATAATCTCATCAAACTGGTCTGATTCATAAACCATGTTTGATTGTTGATGGATGACAAACCTGTTCCCTATCATCAAATAGGGGGGAATTGTTGAACCATGTTTGATTTGATGGATGACAAACCAGTTCTCTATACTGGATGAAAAACCCATTCAAGTGAGTTAGCATCAACGATAAAATAGTAAATAAAGAGTAGGGACACAAGGATTTAACGAGGTTCGACTTCTAAACAAGCCTACGTCCTCCACACTCTCACCAATATTATTAATCAACTCTGAATAATAACAAGGTTACACACTCAATGAAATGCTACAACTCTGTAACACTTAATTCCCCAACTGTTAACTCTAACAGTTCACTCAGTGTTCACAGAACACTCCACAACCACTTCCCTCTAAGTGGTTCAAAGATTACAATCTTAAATCTCCGTAAGTTTTTCTTTCAAAGATGGATATGGAGATAGTTTTGCTCTAAGGATAGACTCGCAGAAAATATGACTTAGTTTTCTTTGGAGATAAAAAGTCTTGCTAGGGTTTTCCAAAAGATTGTATTTATAGGCAAAGAAAAAACGTCCCCTAGAAGTGTGCTTGGAGACTAGAGCTGATCAAAAGTGGCTCGGCCCGACCCGGCCTGCTTTTTTGCGGGCTTTGGACATGAAAATTAGGCCCGAATTTGGGCCCGGCCCGGTCCGATTTTTTTTATTTTTTCGTGCGGGCCTTGGACATTTAAAATTAGACTTTTTGGTTACTTTTTTAGGCCTGGCCCGAAAAAGCCCGAAAAGCCCGTCAAGCCCGCACTAAATTTTCGGGCTTTGGATAAGAAATTTGGGCCCGAACTAAGCCCGGCCCGAACCTGGCCCGCTTTATGGGCTTGATTTTTATGCATCGGCCCGGCCCGAACCCGACCCGGCCCACGAATACCTCTATTGGAGAGTTGCCTAAATTGTGCAAACAAGCTCAGCTGACACAAGTGCAAAGATACCTATTTCAGACCTTTGTATCCTTCCACTACATGTAGTGGAAAGTACACTAGAGTCCAAACAAGTACATTGCAAAGCTGATTTTCTGTATCAATTTGGCAGATTTCCAAAACATAAGTGATCAATATTTTTCAAATAAATTTTCAAAAATAATTTTGAACACGAAAATTGGTACGGATCACTTAAATGCACGTGCGTAATACTGAGGTCTGTTTACACAATGGTCTTAGTACTACAAAGTCTATATCTGGCAAAGAGAACTGTTCCAAGCTTGTTCTTGGCTTGTTCTCTTTACTGGACATAAACTTTAATTCTTTTTGCTCTTTACTTAGAATCACAAGGTATATCTTCCTAAGTCTATTTTACAAGAAGATCATATAAGTATAAAAAATTAAAAAGGCTTCAAGCTCTTGACTTCTGATCTTCAAGTATCTCAAGGTCTTCAAATTTTCCTTGAAAAGTTTTCACTTGAATTACAAACATGCATAATAATAATCAAGTATAGAGAACTGGTTTGTCATCCATTAAATCAAACATGGTTCAACACCCATTAGGTTCAATTATTTGAATGTGTTCAATTAGAGTATGAAAAATTATCCTTTAAATCGGAAACATAACATTTGGAATATGATAATGAAACTTCATGATCTTAAATTTAGCACTTAGAATGTAATCTTCGAATTCTTGAGTAGTAGGTATGGCAGAATCAATCATAGGTGTAACACACTATCGTCATCTGTTCTCGGCTCAATGACCTCGTCATATGCCGAATTATTCTTTTAAGTCGTTGCTCCATATTACAAACTTGTTTGTAATTTAGAAAGAGTTGGAAGCAATTATCAAAAATAAATCATGGACTTGTTACGACGATTAGCTTTCACATGCCCATTACCAAAACACTTGAAACACTCTCTTTCTTTTATAGACATATTTGTCTTGATGGGAGGAATTTTCAAATCACTACTACCCTTTTGGAAGGCATCAATTTTTGCTCCAAAAGACTGTTTTGAGTCTTTTGACCATTTATCCTTAACCTCTTTAATCTTATTTTATGTTTTATAAGCATCTTGAAACAAATCATAAAGGTTAAAATAATGTTGTAGCTCCACTTTGGTCCGAATAGAAGGATGCAATCCCATGAGAAATTTTGCCGTTTTTTGTTCTTTATCATCTTCGTATGCAGAAGCTAAGTATACTTTCTCAAATTCTTGAAAATATTGTTCAACAATTACTTGATTTTATTGCAAAGAATTAAGGTGGACATAAAGTGCATGGCACAAAATTGTTTTTCAGTTTTTGCTTTAACTTCCCATGAATCTGAACGTGACTTATGCTCTCTTTCAAAAATAAATTGCATTAACTTCGTGTGAATCTAAATGTGACTTATGCTTCCTTTGACAAATAATTTGAAAAGATTCATAATACAAAGATACAAGTTGAAAATTTTGAGAATTGCATAATCAAATCGCACCATCATTTAGCTTCTTGTGATAAAAAAAAATCCTTTTAATTTTAGTTCTCAATCAGGATTGGCATTCCAATCAAATTATGGATGATCTTGCAACTTTATGTCTTCCTCATGTTTTGTGTCAAAATTTACAAATTTTGTGTTCGAAGTGTCCAATTATATCATCATCATTAAAGAATCAACTTTGCTGTTTGAGCTTTAAATCTCATGTCCAATAACACTTGTTTGGAAGATATATTGCTTCAATTCAATACCATGAGCATCCAATACTGCATTAAATCCCTTCATCTCCTCCATGAGAAGGTAAATTAGCCATAATTGATTGATATAATTTTTGAGCAATCTGTGACGTAAATCTATATAGTGATCTGAAAAGACTGTGTTATTTACAATACAACCAAACTTTACTGTCAAAACATGAAAATCTTAAGAATTCAACTAAAAAAGAATCGTATTAACTCCAAGTATATTGATCTTAATAGCCAAAACTTTTAAGTGCTCTAGAAAAACACTAATATGTCCAAAGCACAAGAAAAATTCTCGAACAAATATGAAACAAACCCCATAAATTTTGAAATGCTGCTAAGCACATATATAACCAATTTGAATAAAAAAGAATCATTGAAAAACCCCTCATAACGAAGGAAAAACACATGATTTAAATCTACTTTTGAATATGAACATTTATTGACGGCAGTAATTGATGTGTTTTTATGCGAATTCAAATTCAAAAAGTGTTTTGTAGAAATGTTTAGGGATGAATTTTGAGTGGAGTAAAGGTATTTTTGTAAATGAATAATGTTTTTTTAAACAAATTTTAGAGTTTGTAAAGGTATTGCGCCAGCAAAGAAGTCCATTAATCCATTATGATGTTTAGGTGATTGTTTTGTTGGCATTACATATTTAGAGAGAGAGAGAGAGAGAGAGTGGGGGGTACTTCAATTCAATGTAATAATTAGAAAATTACAATCGGGATGCAACACATAAAAGATGAGTTCTTCAAACCCATCACCTAACCTACTTGCAATATATTAAAATTTGTCATCCATATCCACCTATCATTCCACACAACCAGGACTGCCTTCGTAATGCCAAGCTTTTTTTAAAAGAAAGTACACACAGATGGTACTTAAGCCATATACATTAGTTCAACTCCCATGAAGATTAGTATAAAGATTAATGAAAATTATTCAAATTTTAAAATTAGACCAAATACACATTTTCAATCAAGTTAATGAGCATCACTTTATCGTGGGTTGCATTTTTATAAAGACTAAATTCCTCTAGGTTCTTATTAGTGTAGCTTCTACGAATTATCCGTTACATTCCTCTAGGTTGCATTTTTATGGCGTCCTTAGTATAGACTGTGTGCTGGCCGGCCGTTGGCGGTCTTATTTCTTGTGGGCTGGCACCTTCTAGTACCCGCAGTCGACATCTTGGCTGGGATGTCAGTAGGGCGGTCCTGCCGATGTACCGGTAGGTCCCATACAAAATCAATGTATGAATGTTAAGCGGTATTTCCTCCAAAAAAGTAAGGGGTATGTTAAACAAAACATTCGAAGTACACTATGAAACTTCTCAAAAGACGATTTAACTGACAGCATTATAAATTTATATGTTCATACACCAAGGCGATGAAGTTCTAGAATACCATTTAATTACAGAGGACTAAATTTGTTGCACCAGTAAAAAATCTTAGCATTTGTAGCATACTAACTACATAGTAAACCTTTTCTGAACCTTTTGTCTGCACAATGCACATAACTGACCAAGATGCTAAGAAGCTGAAGTCTGTGAGCGCATCCCTCATAAAATCCTTAGATTGCATTCTTAGGATCCTTGCAATGCTTTGCTTGCTCCAGGAATTAAAAATTACTATTTTTACATCTAGGCTTATGTTATAAATGTTCTAAAAAAATTCCTAAGTCACAAAATAAAATAGACAATTTTTCTCTGTTCTGTTTTTGTTGGAAGTAAAATCCTATCTCCTAATGAGCAAAACGACATCATGCAAATATTTTGAGAAAACAACCTTAAAGATTGTACGAGGGGTTACTCCCACATTAACATCAACATTATAAAAGGAATATCTTGAAGTAAATCAATATAATTTAAAGATTTACATAATCAGGTTGCCCATAAGAACATGGGAAACCAAATATCTGATGTTCAGCAACCAGAGCAGCCTGATGTTCAGCAACCAGAGCAACACAATGTGAAAGCTATCTCTTCTGTGAAACGGATTTGATACCGCTGAATACTTGCTAGTTGCTATACCAATCTACAAGCATAAATACAATTGATAAAGAAAAAGAAACTCAATACTGCATAAAACATGGTTAGAACTAGGGGAATCGACATTTATAAATTTTATCTACACTAAGTAACCATGGTGAAAATTTTAACGAAAATTCTCAATGGTAACCTTTTACTTTTTAAGCTTCTCTCATCGGTAACCCTTGTTTTTTTTTTTATTGTTCTTATTGGTAACCCTCAGTTATGATATAACTTTTAAAAGTGAGATAGTAAAGCAAAAAATCGTTAATTACATCCGAATTAAGGGTAAATTTGACCCTTAAGGAAAAAATGACCAATCAAATCTTGATCAGACAAGACAAATTTCCTGTTACAAAACTCAAGACACGTAAGTCAAGAAACTTTCTAAATACATATAAAAGTGTTTTGGTCATTTTTGCTAATTTTGACTGCATGGCAAAGGCAAAAACAAATTTCAAAACTTAAACTTCTGAATTTTCTAGCAAACAAACCGAGCCAATCTTTGGATGCACAAAACAGAACAATAATTTTAACAAATTGTTAACCAACCGAATGGTTTTTTCCTTCATTCATAGTGTCATATTTAAGAAAGAGACAATAATTGGAGGTTACTAGTGAAAATAAACAAAAAAAAAAATCACGATTACCAATGAGAACCTTAAAAAGTAGATAATTACCATTGAGAATTTCCCAAAATTGGGTTTTTCTAAGCTATGCCCTTGAGTTTTTCGCCTTTCTAAGTTGTGCCCATGCTTTTTCAAACTTCTATGATATGCCCCCAACTTAGGTTTCTTAATTAACAATGTCCACTCCGTTAACTCAACGTTAATGGATTCGTTAAAAGGAGTTGCATTTCGTGGGAGGGCAATCTCTCCTCTAAAATTCTAGGGTTTTTAGTTGATTTTCACCTTTTATAATTGATGTATGTCCTAATATAAATGATGCATTACCATGTAATTGATGCATTTCCCTAAAATAAAGGGTGAAAATCAGTTAAAAGACTTGGTATTTTAGAGGGATAATTTCTCTCCTATGAAATGCAACTCCTTTTAACATATCCATTAGCGATGGGTTAATGGAGTGGGCACTGTTAATTAAAAAACCTAAGTTAAGGCGCATAGCTTAGAAGTTTCAAAAAGCATGGGCACAACTTAAAACCGAAAAACTCAAGGGCATAGCTTAGAAAAAACTCTTTTTTTTTTTTTTTTAACTTTCAAAAAAAGTTTCTTGTGAAACACAAAAACAATATGATGACAAAATGAGATAAGTTTCACTTGGAAAAAAAAAAAAGAGAAATCAAATAAAAACACAAAAAGATTTTGATTTTACATTTTGAATAAGAAGAGGTTGTATAGTTTTAAATAAGTTAGAGGTGTGTTCAGTGTTAGAAAAGGCGCGCCTGAGGTTGAGTAGGTTGATTTTTATATGAGCTTGTTCATTAGGAATACCCCACATTCCAAATTTTGTTCCACACCCTTATCCTAGCCTATGTTACCACCCAAAAGTCCTTTTCACCTTAGGGGATCGATTCCTCCTTGTCTTAGTGAGTCCGATTCCAAGCCTTTATAAAAAAAAAGGTTCCTAGGAGAGATCTCAGGTAAACCCATATTCATGTTGAAAAGCTCAATTTGGCATTGAATATATCTAGGCATGCTCTAAATTTTGGTTTCCCTATTCTTTAGGGCTCCTTTGCGGAGTCAAGAGACGTCTCGCATGGTAAATTGGAACCTACAATTAGGATTGTGATAAGAAGTTTGACCTCGGTCCGGGACCTTCGTCTATGGTTTGTTAGTAATCTAGGTGCTTAGTTAGTCAAGCTTAGGAAGGTTTTGAGTTTGTCTAGGTACATAAATTTGAGCTAAAAATGAGAACAATTTTTATTGTTCTGTGAAGCACTGAGAAATTCAAAGACTCAAATCTCGAAAATTGCACAGCCTAATAGAGAAATGCGAAGACAGACAGAAGCAATAGTGTATTGTACATTTGTACGAGTGATAACAATAGAGAAAAAGTGATTAATATTTGAGTATTAACTCAGAAAGATTAATAACAAGATAATTAGCAACTTTAGGTTGCAAGTCTCCAAAAGTGACTTTAGGTCACTAAGCTCAAAAGCTCAAGCCTTTACAAAATTTGAGGATACTCTTCTCCCTCTCCTTCATATTTATACTACTACCACCTTAATTGATTTTGTCCATACACTACACAAAAAGTTGAAAAAATCAACCAACAGCTAACAAGACAATATACAAGTAAATAAAGACAAATAAAAGTAAATAAAACAAAATGAAAATAATAAAATTATGAAAACTGATTTTAATTAATTGGTTCATTACATTTTTTTGAGTCGTGTATACATGTGTTTGATCCAGTGTTTGAAAAGGCGCGCCTAAGGCTCAAGGGGATAAGCGCCTAAATTGTTCAAGGTGAGGCGCTTGTGGCTAGGCACAAGCAAAGCGCACTAAGGCGCGCCTAGGCGCTCTGAGACGCATTAAGGCGCATTTCTGTTTTTTCCCCAGATTTTTTCCAGCCTTTTTCCCCTTTCTTCTTAAGTGCGCCTCACTTCAATGAGGCGCACTTAAGGCTCTAGGAAATCCTATCGCCTTGGTGCGCCTTACCCTTTTCATACATTGGTTTGATCGTTATGCGTTCAACTCCTAGAAAACCCTTACGAGTGCGTCACTCATCCTCATTGGCGACTAGATGCAACAGTCTTTGTCAGGGGCATTTGATATGTGGCCTTTTTGGCCACTTATATGCACCATTTGTACCCCAATTTTAGCCCTATTATGTTTGTTTTCTGCCTTTTTACGCTATTTTGTTTAATAAAGAGCTTGTATAAGTTTTAAGTAGACTTTGCCTATTTTTTCCCTTTTTGAGGGGATTATGTACCCTTTTTCCTCCCCCCCCCCCCCCAAATTCTTGTATTTTCAAAAAAATGTGCAATAACCTAATGATTTGCTTTTGCAGGTATCCCGGAGTCTCCAACAGTGTTTTCGCTTACAGCATAGGCCATGGGTGCAACTCGGAAGGCTCAATGTCCAAGAAAGGGCAAGGAGCAACAGACAAGGTGAAGCGTACTGTCATGGAACGACAATTATCCCACCGAACACGAAACTCATACGTAGAAAATGGAGCATAAATAATAAGTCAAGGATCCGGAAACAACCGGAAGGTTCTGGAATACTATGGAGTATGGTGGTAGAATGTTCTAGAGAAGGCGACTCTAGAATGTTCTAGTGTATTCTTATAGGAGTATCCTAGATGGGATGTCTCCTTAGTTTAAAAGGCGCAAGGCGCACCGAGGCGCACGATGTCCCTGGAGCCTAGGCGCAAAGCAAAGGCGCACGCCTTTAGGTGGTGAGGCGCACTAAATTTTCTAAAACTTTCATTTTTGAAAACTAGATCATATATTGTACTCAAAATAACATTAAACTCATTATAAATGCATAAATGACATAACAAAGTATAATCATATTTAAAAAGGCGGCAAAAGTGTTAAACATGACATAATGAAAAGTAAAAAGGGAAAGATAAGTAAACTTGGTTCTCCAAGCCCCTTTTTTTTGCCTGATGTACTAGAACAATCCGAATCCAAATCATACTCATCAGTCATCACCATCACTACTCATTGTCATCCTCATCTCCCAAATAATCTTCAACTCCACCAATGTCCTCCACTTCGTCATCTCATCATCATTTAACACATAGAACAAAAATTAGAAGACAGAAGAAGAGTAGAAAGCAGAATAGAAGGGAAAAAAAAGAACGCAAAGCAGATTAGGAGAAGAGAATGTTTTTGAAGAAGAAAAGAAAAGGAAAAAAACAGAGCAGTTTTGAAGAGACGAAGACAGGACAAGAGGAAGATAAGAAAAAAGAAAAAAAAAAGAGAAACTTTTCGGTGACCAGCGGTGATGATGGTAGCTCCAGCGGTGGGTGGGGTGATGATGGTAGCAGTAAGTAGGGACTTACGGTTGGCTTCTTTAATTCTTCTCTCTCTTCTTTCAAAATGTCAATCCTTTTCTTATACTTCCTCTCTCTTCTTTTTTTATTTTTATTTAAATGCTTCACATGACCTAATAGAACCTATTTGTATTTTTATAAAAACCTGATGTGCACCTTACCCCCAAAAGGCGCGCCTTTCTTGCGCCTTGCGTCTCCACAAAAGGCGCACGGCCTTTCCTGCGCCTCCAAGGGGTCCTTGGCTCCTTGCACCTCACCTAAAAAAACCCAAGTGCTAGTACCTTGAAGCGTCTTGCGCCTAGGCGTGCCTTTTAAAACTCGCAAGGCGCGCCTTTTAAAACTAAGGATGTCTCTAGAATATTCTAGGATGTTAATAAAGATTCATGTATTTACTTAGAATGTTTCCAGGTTATTCCATTATATACATGTAAGTTGTAATTGTGTAGAGAGTTCTAGATAGAAAGTAGTCTAGAACCCTCCATTTGAGGAGGTTAGAATATTCTAGAATTAGGCATATAGGAAAAGGTGTTGCCTATAAATACCCCATGACACTCATTTGTACAAAGCATTGGAGAGCACTACATCAAAACATCTTGTAAGCATTCCTTGAGAGTTAATACATAAGCATTTCCTTCCAATGTATAAAAAGGCTCAAGGCGCACCAAGGCGATTGAAATTCCTAGAGCCTTAGGCACGCCTCATTGAAGTGAGGCGCACCTAAGAAGGTATGGGGAAAATCTAAAAAAAAAAAAAATTGGGAAAAAACCTAAAGTGCGCTTCAGTGTGCCTTAGTGCGGCTAGGCACACCTTAGTGCGGCTCACCTGCGCCTAGCCACAAACGCCTCGCCTTGGCCAAGTTAGGCGCCTAACCCCTATCGCCTAGCGCTTAGCGCCTAGGCGCCATGGTTTTAAATCTCGGTTTCGGTCGCAATCGCGGTAACGGACGCGAAATCACATTCGCGGGCAATGCGGATGGTTCGCGGCCGTTGCGGCCTAATATCTCAGTCGCGGTAAGCTCAAAAACCTTTACAATGCGGTCGCGATGCGGTGATACGGCCTTAATTTAATACCATGCTAGGCGCGCCTCAGGCGCACCTTTTCAAACATTGTTTCCTTCTACAACTAGTGTGTTTCTTTGTGCTCTTTCAACAACCATCTACCACATCTCAAAGAGTGAGTGCCTGAGGATAACTTATAGGGGCACTAGAGGTGTGCCAGCGAGTGTAAGTGCTACGAGCTAACGGGACTTGCTCAATGCACTAACTTCATACGTCAAGGGGACGTATACTTGGGAGCTAGGCACAACGGGTTGTGTCATGCTAATTGTGGGATTTCGTAGGCACAAGGTTAAGTGCCAAGATATTGGGAATACTGACTCATCTTGCAACGGACTGCAAGGCTTGACTAGCTTTGCGGGTAGTCAAAGAGTCAGCACTGACAGTACGCTCCATTGTTGTGAGCCAAACAAGAAAATCCGAGATTATGAAGCGCAAGCTTTACCCTTATGAAGCGTACGCTCTATCCCATCAGCTAGAAGTGAAGAAACGCCAAAAGCGTACACTGTACGCTTCAACCTGAAGCAACCAAAAGAGAAAAACTTCTATGTGACCGAAGCGTAGCTTCAAACTATCGGAACCCGAAAATTGAACTCTCCTTGTTTCCGTTTTGGAGAAGGAAGAGTGGTATTACCGTATTAATACCCCATCTTATTGTAATCAGAACAAGTATTGTCATATAGAGAGAGTATTAGTATAAACACATTTGTTACCAAGGCTGAGCATAGTCCGGCCCTTTCTATATTTTTAGTTTTTTTTTAATTGATTTGAGGACTTATTTGTACTATGATTTTCCTGTAATAATGTTTTTTGTTATAGTTAAACTAAGAATTTATTATAAAAAGATATTTGATGACTTGTCAAGAAAAAAAAATAATTGTGGTTAAACCGCAAACCGCACCAAACCAAACCACAATTTGCGGTGTGGTTTGGTGCGGCATGATGAAATTTGTTGTGCGGTTTGGAAATTTTCCAAACCGCAAAATTACAATTTGGTGCGGTTTTGAGCTCAAACCGCACCGCGCTCACCCTTATTTGTTACTAAAACGTAAATTAAAGATTAAAAATTAAAACAAAAATATGAATTATAATATAAAATTGAATTGAATAATAATAACAATAATAAATAGAAGTTAATAAAACTAAAGATAAAAAATTTCAAACTAAAGATAAAAAATTTCGGTTCAGTTAAGCTCAGGTCCATTCAGTTCAGTTCAAACTAATTCGATCCAAAAAAAACAGGGGCTATATGCAAGTTAACACATTATCTATGTGACTATGTTCTAGATATGGAGTTTAAACAATGTAGCCTTTGTGTCTTTCTATAATAGCTCAATAAAAATCAATAGTTCTTAAGAATTTGCAGTACCAACCTGAAGCACACGTGCACAAAATAGGAACACTACACATCAGGGGGAGAGCAGCTGACATGATAAGCTAACTTTGTGTCTATGCTTTGATTCTTTGGCAGACCTGCTGCAAACTTCGCTGCAACTAAATTTTGGTAGGGACGATGTACAGGAGGCAAGAATAAAGATGACTGTCTATCCATTGAGAGAACTCGCCCACATTTGCTATGCACCACAAAAAAAATCATAAACTTAAGCCAAAATGAAGAGACATATTCAACAAACAATTTCACTGTACAAATATGTCACCTGCATGCTTGCGTAAATAGGCTCTGATAGCTGCTGATCCAATGCTTCAAAAGCATACATCGTAATCAATAAACATACAAAACCTTACAATTTCAGTGAAGGACATTTACAGTATATCCAGCATATGTGAAAGATAGCATACCAGGAGGAGGTACAGAGCCATCTCTGAGTTATTTCCAAGAAAATGTTGCAGAGCTACATTAGCAAATTCCTGCAAACAGAACAATGCAAAAATTCCGGTTAAAATTTTCACACAACGGCAATGTAAAATCCAAATGGACACAAGATAAGCTACCGTTATATAACTAAATGCATGGTAAACTGATGAACCTCTTGAATTCACATGGCTCCCTCCCTGCAAGATGGAAAGAAATTTTGCTTTGAGAAGGCAAAAAAAAAAACCTTAACGGCACGTTTGGTAGCCGGTTATAAATCATGGTAATGGGAATGAATTTATAACTAAATTTGGAAGAGAAATTAAAATCCATTCCCATGGTGGTGCTACCTTAGCTCCAATCTATCTAATTTTCTTCACAAATATCCATTCCTATCAAATATCACCCCCTTCCCAATGGTAATGGATGGGAATGAAAAATGAGAAGAAAATTGAAGCTTGGGAATGAAAATGTGTTTTCCATGGAGATTACAAGGTTATCCTTAACAAAATTACACTATAAATTCATTACCATTACCACAATTTATTACCAACAACCAAACGGGCCGTAAGAGTTAACATAAATTAATATAACAGAAAACATAACCAACACAGCATTGGTACAGTGAAACTAAATTCAAGCAACAGCTTCCAAGAATCAGAAGTTCAAAGATGAATTGTCAAAAGTTCAGGAACATATAAATTATCACTTATCATAAAAGGTTAATATAACATTTGTTGGGAGACTGCCTATCGCACCATGGCGTATACTTTCATACAAATTAAGGAAAGAAAAGGAGCATGTGATTAAAAAAAATATGGGTATTTTGGTCATTTCATACAAAAAGAGTTGTTAAATAAGAAAAGAATGGAATTGTTGCGATTAATTTGAAACTTCCAAATTTAGAAATTGTTGCGATTAATTTAGGAAGTATTAAATATTAAATCTACCATGATTTGAACAAATAACCTCTCATTTGCTATATACAACATGCACCACTTGATCTATGCAATCTTTTCGTTTATTTTAGCATACAAATAAATGATAACAACAATTATTTTCTAAAACTTGAAATGATTTATCAATGATAATTTCATTCTTCAACAAATAATTTTCCCTAAAATGATTCATCAAGTGTTGAACCTACATCAACTTTCATCCTAATTAGTATTCCCGTTTATCTTTATCTCTTGGGAAATTCCATTAGGTACCACTCTATTTTGGGCATTTCCATTTGATACCCAATTTCTTAAAAAATTCTACATGGTACCACTCTACTTTGAATTTGTTATCTATCACAATATTATTTTAAACAAAACATTAGTTAGATGTTGAATAAGGTTAGGTTTCAACCTAATTTTTCGTAGTTATGGCTTTTTAAGTCACTTTGGTCCTTAACAATCAAATTTTGAACAAAATTGACTAAAAAAATAGCGAGTTACATTTACTCCCACATAAAAACAATTACAGTTTTTTTTCCCCCAATTTTTACTTAAAACGTAATCCGTAAATGCCAAAATGGCTTCCTAATTTTACCCGAGCAATTCTTATTATGCACAGAATACAAACAATGTAGATACACAAGCCTATTCAGCCCCAAATTAATGACTTATATAATAGAATGCTATGATAGAGAATAATTCCAAAGTACAGTGGTACCATATAGAATTAAAAACAAATTTGGGTACCAAATTGAGAAGCCCAAAGTATTCAACTTACATACTTTGATTCTCTTTTATGATTTGTGCAAGAAAAAACATAATCAATATGGATTTCATTTGATTCATCTCGATGTGTAGTTTATTAATATATAACTTATATAATTTTTACAAATGTACAATTAAGGTTATAAACGAATAAAATATGTCTTTGCAAGCATGAAAAGTGAATTGTTAGGATTTTTAATTTTCTTATAAAATGAGAATAATTTTTTATGCATGAAATAAAATAAAATTAAATATTCAACAATATCGTTAATTTCAAAAAAAATAAAATAAATAAATAAACTTAGGTATCACGGGAGCCAATAACTAATTCCATAAATCCAACTATTGCATATGGATGGAAATAGATTATTCCTTCGAAATATGTCATGTTACTCATAAAATTTTAAGCAATCATTCAATTTCAGAAGTGAAATCGTGTAAGGGAAAAAACATCCTCAAAATAGCAAAAGCATTGCATAGATGGGCATTTATGCTATTTCCAAGTATGTGCATCCATGCACTAGCAAAACATATTTGCGATTTAAATGAAATTCCTACATGGAAAAGATGAATACCTCATCTGGTGAAAAGAATGCCACTGCATCAGGATCTGTAGAGCCAACAGGATGAAGGGAAACAACGGCTCTAAAGATTGAAGGAACGTATAATTCAATCACTGCAACTTTGTCTGTGGACACATGTGGAGATTCAGGTCTTAAACTACTTGGACCATAAGCTTGTGCCATTGATGTATTAAATGAATCCTCATTAGCTGAGGCAGGAAGTGAAGAAGCTCTCCTTAACCACTCCAACCTTTCATAAGTGCAAATTTTGATTTCCGCCGCCTCTTTCTCCAAACAATCTAATGTATTAGATAATATCCTGTAATCCTTAGCTTCTTCCAGGTTCTGAATTAAAGAATCTTGTGAAACACATTGTTTCTTTGAAGATAATTCAGAGTCAAGATGAGGAAAAAATCTGCGTTTTTGATCTGTGAAAGACTTTAGTGCTAGCCTGCAAATAGTTCAAGGATCATTCACTAACAATCCAATACGATAAACAACTAATAGGTCAAAAGGACAGCATCCCTGGGGAAAATTATATCTAATTACTTTGTATTGTTGTTTATTCTACAAGATGACGTCAATGATCAATTTGGAGTAATTATTATCATAATCATCATAACCCTATTTGATCCTTGAAAATAATAAAAGAAAAAAAAAGCAGTTTATAATTTTTATGCATGAAGCATTCCTAAAGTTACAAACAACACTAATAATCCTAATTGATGCTCTCTTACAAACACCACACACACACACACACACACACACACACACACACATATATATACTGACATACATATATATATCCTATAGGTATATTGACTAATAAGTAATAACTATAGGTACATTGATTGTAAAATATAAATATATTGAGTATATATACATTGACTTTAGATTATAGATACATTGCTTACAGATTTTAAGCAGAGTAAAAGAAAACAATTTGATTTAATCATGAGCTTTCATTTGCTCATCCAAAGGCCGACATTCTTTCTCATCCTTCTCACCACAACTAGTCTTCTCACGTGAGCGTAATTCTATATATATAGGAATAGGATCATATGAAAAATAACTACTTCTTTCTCCAACCTTTTGCCTGACACTATATATATCTTCTTCCTGAATATGTATACAAGCTTCTTACAATTATCTATCTATACTTTCTACTAAAAGAACAACTATTATAAATATAATATTTCCACCTAAACCCTCTGTTTTCCCTACATAGTTAGTTTTTACCAACTATATATGATGATATTCTTCTTCTTCTTGCGCTGCACCTTAATCCCAAAGCAATGGCATGAGGACTTTCTAAGAGGTCACCCATCCTAGTACTATTCTCGTCCAACAATATATGATGATATTAACTTATGAAATGTTTCTCATTTTTTGAAAATACATTTATTTCCTCCCTTAAAAATGATTCATATTTGCTAATTTTCAGTAGAAATTAACTACCAATGCATCTTTTAAATTCTTTTTATCATTGTTCTTTTTTCTTTTTAAGAGTTCTTCGTTAGCAATAATTAGTTTCTACGCGTATTTCTCTATACTTCAATGTTTATTATTTTGTATATAAGTTTCAAACAAGCATTTTGAATGTCATTATCTAGTAATTGATTTGGAAACACTTGTTTTTGTCACTAAGAAAATATGAAAGAGAAATTTCAAGAATGCAACATATTCTAATAATTATTAAGTTTTGACAGCTGGAAAATTATATATGGTAGTTTTGTTTTATTTTTTAGAATAGGGAAATTTTATATTAAATGAAAGAAATCCATATAAAAAATTATAAAAATTGCATACGATCGCATTATCATTGTTAGGGGGCGTGAAATTTATGAAAATAAAGTAATTTGAACTAATAATATACAAATTCGAAAAGACTATAGATTAATTTGAAAATTAAGCACAGCTCGGTGTTATTTATTCTATATTTTCTAATATAATATAACGAAAAAAAGAACAACTTAAATAAGTTTTCCATCTAAACTTTGTAGTCAGTTTTTGTATATAAAAATTAAAAAAAGTTGATTCATATCTAAATATATTAGTCAAATACACCGAGCATTTGCTCGGTGTATTAGCTAGTATATATACAAATACAAATATATTTATACATACATATGTGTGTGGGGGTGCCCGAGCGCTTGTATATTGCAAATAAGGGAACAGCAGCTGCCTCCTTAATTCCAACATGGCTCCACTCTTACAAATTGGAGATTTGAAGATAAAATCTCACACTCACAAGTAATAAATAGACCAGCAAATAGCAAAGGATAACAAAATGAAATTAAGCCATTACTCTGTCCATTATGACAAATTTTAAAAGAGGGAGAAAAACTGCAATATTCAACGCTAATTTACCCATCTCACCTAGTCCTATCAACTGCAGATGCACCAGCCTGGCCAGCAAGTTGCCGCTTCCAGGCATATGCAACAACAGCACCATCAGGACAAACTAAAGGCATGTGCAACCCCCAAGAGTTGCTTCTTGATCTAAGTGCTTCATTGATAACCCCAGTAGATTCAAGCTGCCTTCCTATGATGAAAAATAAATCAGCAGAATATATCAATAAGAAAATTTTTAGTAGCAGTTCATTCTTCCTCAATATTTAACAATAAGCTTTGCTCCCAGTACACTCCCCACATTGTCAGTAATCATACATGGGTAAATGCATCAAAGAATGTCAAATAATATCTACTGTAAATTACATGCAGGATAGCTAATTTAGACTTGTCATTCCGAACTCTATATTATATGTACCTTCGGCAACAACAGCCAGATTGCGTAAGTTATAGCTTGATAATTTCCTATACATTGTCTCCAAAACTGGCCATTCCAAATCCAAGTTACCTTATAAACATCCCTCATACTAGGAAAGAAAACCAAAGAAGTTGTTCTCATGATATGACAAATGGCAGTTTAGCTCTGAAAAAAAACACTTTCCAAAACCCTTCAGGATTTGATAGAAAAATTACTTCTAGAGGATCAAATACCAAAACCCATTCGTATTAGAAATGGCAATCTTTGCAGTCTTGACCAACATAATTCTTTCACGTCTCTTTAGTAGTCAATAAGTCTCGTTTAACGATCTCATTTTCTCACACTTTCATTACCACACCAACACCAATAATGAACATACTTGAAAGTTAAAAGACAAAGTAATATAGAGGAACAATATCTTTTCCAGCTAAGTCAGTTTATAGCCTGGAAAGACACAAGACTTAGCTTCTACAAAATACTTTTGAGTCCAGCACAACAATCTCTAGAAGAAGCCATGGCTAATTCTAAAATCTAAAATATCATATATTCATATTGTTATCACAATTTCCCTTTCCAATTTATCTTCTAGTTTGAGAAACTTAATTAGTTAATTGTGAATGGTAACCCCCTTACCATGAACTTCGGTTAAGCTATGCCCTTATCCTTCCTCATTCCTACCTACCTTTACTGCTGAATGCTGATAGTCTGATCACAACCACTAGCTGATAATTTCAATAAAAAAAACCCAAAAGTTTTATCGTGTTTTCATGTTTCCATCACCCAAGTTAGGCAAGCGGACACCTAAAAACATCAGTTAGTGCTGTAATTAAACTACCGCTTGAAATGAAGCAAAGAATTGGGTTTGGATCAATTTGAACAAACCCAATTGAACTTGGGATGAATGGGATCATCTAATCTACCCGACTTCTTGGCTTGTTTGGTTGACCTTAATTTATGTAGGAAATAGAAATTTATGGGAATTTTAAAGTGGCTAGTTGTTTGGTTGGCACTAAAATGTAAAAATGGGGGAAGCTAGAATTAATGGGAAATGTGATTTCCTACAAAATGTAGGAATTGATTTATCTACCTTCACCTTGGTCAATCACAAATCCCACATAAATTCCCATGAATTGCAACTTCCCTCATAACTTCCAAACAACTTAGTCCAATTCCTAGGAATTTCATAAGGGAATTAAATTCCTACAAATTATAAATTCCCATGGGAAATTAATTCCCAATGCAACCAAACAAGTCCTATGATTTTCAAAAGCAAAACATTCATTGCAACCTAAGTAAACACCAACTGCCCTAGTGCCAACTGAAGCAATCCTATCGTCTTGAACAATTGGCAATCAATAAGCAGCAAAAAGCACCCATATTTTATATAATTTCAGCTGTTAAAGATACAATCTGCAGTATTGTGATAAGAAAATGTCCTATTCACAATTTTCAGGGCCATAAACTTTGGAACGCTCTACGTATTCCTATCACTAAACAAGTTTTAAAATTAAAATGTTCGTCTGCTACAACAATGCAAATGCCCCAAACAAATTGGTAATCGATAAGCAGCCAAAAAGGCAAATCTAATTGGCAACAAATAAGCAGCGAAAACCACGAATAAACTACAAATATTAGTCACAGAAATGAAATTAATGTAAAACAGAAAGTTGGAATAATATAAATAGGGGAAAACGAACCAATAGTACGAAGATGTTGAATGTGGTGGCGCATGGCAGAATCTTCTTTAACGATGAAATTCAAGGTTTTAGAAATAGATTGAGAATCAGTAGAAACAAACAATGCCTCAAGTAAACGATCAGCCCCAATTCTAATGTCGGCTATAAGACGAGATGCTTGCCCTAGCCTATCCATCGCCATTGCTACTTGCTTTGGAGGTGCATCTCTTGTTTCTCTTGTTGATGGTGTATGCTGCTGTGATGGTTGTTGGGGTTGCTGTGATGGCTGTGGATGTTGCTGTTGTTGTTGCGGTTGTTGTTGCGGTTGTTGCTGCGGTTGTGCTTGTGGTTGCTGTTGGTGTTGCTGCAGCATCTTTGTTCTTAGTTCTCACCGGCCCGGCGGCTAGAGAGGGAGGAAAGCGATTAGCTGACTCTCTCTAATTTTATAAAAAAATATAGTCAAATGCGATTTCGTTTGATTCGTCTTGATGTATACTTTTTTAATATACAATTTTTATAATTTTTTATTATATATATCTAAAGATATTTTTATTTAAAATTGGATGTTGGAAGATGTGAAAAAGGAAATGTTGCAAACAAAAGGGATAGAGGGAGTACACCCTTGGCGATAAACAATGTGCACAAATTCGTATCGAATTAATTTCATCTTTTATTTTGTTCACGTACGCTGAGGGTGCAATTAAACGGAAAGAAAAAATTAATCAAAATGATTTTAAGGGAGTACTTTAAACTTTAAAGTGTGTCTCTTGTAGAGGTGATCGTGGGCCGGGGACCGGGCCGATGCATAAAAATCAAGCCCATGAAGCGGGCCGAGCTTAGTTCGGGCCCAAATTTCTTAGCCAAAGCCCGAAAATTTAGTGCGGGCTTTTCGGGCTTTTTCGGGCTGGGCCTAAAAAAGTAACCAAAAAGTCTAATTTTAAATGTCCAAAGCCCGCACAAAAAAATAAAAAAATCGGGCCGGGCCCAAATTCGGGCCTAATTTTCATGTCCAAAGCCCGCAAAAAAGCGGGCCGGACCACTTTTGATCAGCTCTAGTCTCTTGTATAAAAAAACAAAAACAGTGAACAATATATAAACACACGAAAAAAAAAGGTGGGGGGGAGTGGGGAACTGAGGATAGAGATAGAGATGGGCAGATGGCAATGGGGCGAGTATGGGTCGGGTCTACCCAAACCTAGATTCATAGTTGATCCAAATCTAGTTGTCTAAAATTTTTAGATTCAGGCAAAGATTTACTAGGTCGAACGGATTTATGGGTCCTTAGTGGGTCTTTTTTATTTTAAACTTTTAATCAACGTTTTTATCTACTAAATTGTTTTGTCTTATTTTAGTTACCTACAACCAAAAAAAAAGGCATAAAATGTGTAAAAGAAGTCAAATAAAAAATACATAGTAAAATACTTTAAAAATAAGTATAAAGTTAGAGATTAATTAGAAAACTAGAAATAGAAAAAATAAAAATTTAAGGATAAATGATCTTATTAAAACTTAAAAATTTAGGACATATTTTTATTTTTCATTAATTTTATATAAATGGGTCCAAAGGTAAGGTTTTGGGTCGGGTTTGGGTCTCACATATTTAGACTCAAACCCATACTCGACCCACCATTACCTAGACCCAGACCCGACCAAAACTCATTGGGTCAGAAAAACTCAGACCCAGACCCTTATAAATGGGTTAGGTCATTGCAGGTCTGGGTTGGGTCCAAGACCCATTGTTATCTCTAGAAAGAGACAAACCAATCCCTAGGTCATAGGAAACAAGGAAAACAATGAAAATTACAACATAAACTAGAAAAGTGATGTAAATATTGCAGTCAATTATTCTTATAGTTTTCCTTGATGCTAGAGGTGCTTATCAAATAAACTGAGACTGAAAAGCCTCAGGCTCGACTCGTTTATATTTTGATCAGCTTAGCTCATGAGCTTGTCGACCTTGGAACTTTGAAGCTTGGCTCGAGCTCGTGAAAATAATCTTGGCTCAGGATCATAAGCTCAAGTCATGTTCCTTTGTTTAAAGATTTTCAATATTACAACATACATAATTACAAGTTTAATAACACACGCTACACAATTTAAAAATTTAATGTTAGATTAATATAAAATAATTGTAATTTATAGGAAAAATTGCAAAAGCCATCCTTTGTAGGCTAAGTTTTGTAAAAACCATCTTATCTAGAACTTTTGTAAGAAACCATGTTATGTGATCTGACACATTTCTTTGTTGACTGTCATCTTATCGCCGAGATCCGGCGTTAACTCGCACGTATTATACACGTACGTGACACACTAAAATCCTTTTCTTTTCTTTTCATTCTTTTTTTGCATTTATTGGAACCCATTTATCCCCCATTGGAACCCATTTGTCCCCTATTTAACCCATTTTGACAATGGTACCTCAATTTTAATCTTAAATGGGTTCCATTGGGGGACAAATGGATTAAATCGGGGATAAATGGGTTCCAAAACGCAAAAAAAATTAATAAATAAAAAAATTTGTAAGGCAAAGGGTTTTCGTGAGTCACGTGCATAAAACGTGCGATTTAACGCCAGATTCTGGTGATAAAGTGGCAGTCAATAAGGAAATATGTCACATAAGATGGTTTCTTACAAAAAAAAAAAATAGATAAGATGGCTTTTTACAAAACCTAGCCTACAAAAGATAGTTTTTGATAATTTTTCTTAATTTATATAATATAATATATTTGTAAAGAAAATTATATTAATAATATTTTATAAATTTAATTATTCGAGCATATTTACGAGCTTTTAGAGACGAGCTTAATCTAGCTCGGCAAGGCTCATTTAACTCTCTAGCCGAACCCGAACTTGAGTCAATATTTCACCAAGCAAATCTTTGATCGAGACGAACCCGAATTGTTCACGAACATGCTTGACTCGTTATCACCCCTACTTGATGCGATTTAGATGGAGTGAAGGTATAATACCCGTAATTTTTCAAATATTTTCAAAAATAATATTTTCTATTAAGTGGTTTTATATTTTCTAAAATAAGCTTTCCGAATTATTTTTCAAAGGTATTATTATAAACAAAGTATTTTGCCGTAATATTATTTTCGGAAAATAATAAATTATTTTTTAATTTGTAATATTTTTCAAAATAATTAAATATGTATTTACATTTTCGAAAATATTATATATCTTGCGAAAATTGTTTTATTTTATGGATAACTATTTTTGGTAAATAAAAATATTTTTATGGCTTAGAATTCTATTTTTAAAGGTCGTTTTATGCTTGCCGTATTTTAATTTCCGTATTATTAGGTGTATGGTCAATTAGTCATCCAACCATTAAAGTTTGCAGCACCCTTCCCTAGGCAAACTCCCCACCACATCACCCCTATCTCCTCCCCTCCCACACGGCTCACTACCACCACCACCCACTCTTTGTCCCACATTGAAAATTTTACTTTCTCCTCCACCCTTCCATTCTATAAATAGCCCCTTACACCACTCCATCACTCCTCACAATTCTATCTACCATTCTTCCACTTCCACTACTACAAAAAGAGTGGTTTTTCAACACATATTTGGTTGTTTCTCAACACTGAAAAGTGTTTAGATTATAATTCTCAACACATGTACAAAGTGTCTAAAATTCGGCCATGGAGAGTTTCAACACTAATAATTGTTGAGATTCCCGATACTTTTCTTGACACAATTAAGTGTTGGGATTCTCAACACTTTTCTTGACACGATTAAGTGTATAGATTCTCAACATGTTTTTGGACACATTTAAGTGTACATATTTTGAACACCTTTATGTGTTGGATTTACACCGCTAAAAGTGTTGAAAATTCCAGTATTGATAATTACAGTATTGTGATTTCAAAACTTTTTGTTTTAGCAACTATATATAATAGAAAGCAGAAATGATTTAATAATATATTGGATATCCAAACAATGAATAATGTAAAAATATAGCAAATTATATATACTCTGTATTATATACATATATATTATAAATAAAATATATTCAATGTCATATATCTGATAAGTACAATACTAATCAAAAACTAGAATAAAATTGTTCTACAAAGTAAGTTTTCAAAGATCACTAATATATATAATACAACTACAAAAAGAAAAAACTAAAGCGATAGATGCTAGGGATAGTAATAAATTGAAGCCTCCTTTATAAGCTAATTAAGCTTGCTTAGCTTTAGTACTCTAAGCTCATTTAGACGATTTTCCCAACATCTTCAATCTCAACATTTGCCCCATCATCACAAGCAGCATCGTTGTGTATCTTACCAAAAAAATATAAGTGAAGTTAAAATATAAAAAATTTCCAATTGATAATCAAGTAGCATGAATCTTAAAATAAGTAAGTATGAGCAGATTACAAAAAAAAAATATCATACATTATAACGATCATGAATAGACTAGATATAAATAAAAAAAAATAGCAAGCAATGGAAGGGTGATGGGAATTGATTATGAATTAAGGGAATGCATTATTACTGAGTATGCAAGTACCAACTAGGTTAGAACTTAAAATAACAATCTTTACATGGATACGTTTTACTTTACTAGTAATGCCTAATTAACATGACACTGTAATATAAGCAATGCTGGATTATCATTAGATAGGATGTAACAGACCCTCAGACATGAAAAAAGAGAGTATTTGTTGTTCAATTTTTATCAGGCATGATATGCTCCCCTAGATCACATGAACTTACTCAGCTAGTTAAATAAAAATTCTCATCATATGGAGCAATTAGGGCCAGGAGAAATTCATGTAGCTGTTATGATGATAATTCTGAAGCACATGAAACTCTCATTATCACCACCATCACCAAGGCCCTAGAGACTTGTACAAAGTGAATGTGCTACATGTTGTCTCTTTTTATGCATGAAGTTGCCAAATATCAACAAGCATAGAAAGCAGCCAATATATAGGGAGACAAGTAGTGAACATTATATTTTTAGAAAATTTAAGAAGAGTAGAAAGGTTCAAAAAATTATCAAACTTACATGAGTGTAGTGGATAGGAAAATAACGGCCTATAATATCAAATAGATCCTCAGCACACATTGCTACGGGTCCAGAAGAATCGGGAAAAAGTTTAGCCAAACCTTCAACGATATTGAAAACATGAATCAAACATTGAGGATCTTTTTCTCGGTCAATAGCTTCACAGACACCATAAACAAGGTGGTTACCCTAAACCATAAATAGAAATACCAAGTCTGATTATTAAATTCTAAAAGATCAGAAATATTCCAGATATAAACAACATGCATATTAAAAAGACAAAGATTGAGAAGCTGATGTTATCTTTATGTGAGGCATATATGTGCACTGAAATTTTTCAAATTTTACTGGTTTTTGAATAGGCCTATTTGTGGTTCTTATAGGTTGAGTATATAAAGTAGGTTGAGCATTATTATTAGTACTATCAGAAGAAACAGCGGGTGTAGGAACAGAATGGAAACTAGCAAAATTAGAATCAGAAATTATATTCTGATCATGAGTAGTCAATAAGAAAGGAACATTATTATTATTAAGAGAATTAGAATTATTTTGAGATACATAAATCTCATTAGTAGTAGAATTGTAGGCATGATCAATAGGAACACTAGGCTCATTGAGTGTATTTTGGAACTTATCTTGTTGAACCTACATATTATTAACACTTTCTGTACCAAAACCAACTAAAACAGGTACATTAGTAGCCACTGCAGTATTATTATTATCAACATAAGGAAATTGATTTTCATAAAAAAATTACATCTCTTGAAACAAATACATTATTCTCCTCTTGAAAATGCTAAAGCCGCCAATGAAAATTAGTTATTTACACCTAAAAAAAACCCCCCACTGAAATCATAAACGCCCCTCCTACTTCTTCATCATGCCATGACTTCAAATCACTACAATCTATTTCTTCATCTTGTCATTTCATGAAGCTATACTATGCTATCTTTTAATCTCATTCATGCACGTACATACAAATATTATCCATAGTCCATAATGCTTTCGTCCCCATTTTCTATAACCTTCGCAGAGCAACACCCCTCAAAAAAGGTACACAAGTACCATCAAAGAGACGTTATAGTGCTTTATTCACAATGGACAATGGTATACAAGTACCACAACACAATCTTGAGCAACATTCATTCACTGGATGGGAGAAAGGTGCTAGTATGACTTAATCAGTGAAAGTACTTAGACCAAAGGGTTCGTAATTATTGATTTTCACAAGAATCTAAGGGGAGCAGGTTGGCTACAACCCTCCACCTCCACCCACATCCCTACTACCATAAACGAAAAGAATACACAAATCAAGAGCTACGCCTTGCCAACCCAATCCTTTTCATTCTCATACGAAGAAAATCTAGGCATAACAATTATCCGTAGGATGAGAACTATGTTCAAGTAATTGATATTAATGCACACCTACAATTCAAACTTTTTCAGCCATTAATTATAATTTTCCCAACAATACTCTAAGACTCCTTACCGGCCACCCTTTTTTCTGGTTTTCACATTTTTTATGCTACATAAATAAAATTTCATTATGCATTTGGAAGAAAGACAGCTTTTGAAACCTGCAGCTCTAATTTGGCACTTGGATACTTTTAGGAAAATAACCCTCAAATCCACTCCCTCCAAGAAGTAGCTTACCAATAAATTTTAGTAAATTTTAGCAAATTGCTTAATGTAGAACGTTAATCACTTCATATTTTTCTTTACTATACAATGTATCATACTAACAGTTTTTTTTTTTAAAAAATCTTTGAATTTTATTTTCCTTCTACCTTTCATGAACTCAATCCCTAACTACTATAATCCAGAGAACAATAGTATTCGAAGGTTTTCATGTTCGTAATTTTCAACATTGATTTCGTAAACCAGGTTAAAATCATGCACAAACCGCAAGAATCAAGCACAACTCCATGATCATCAACTGTAATGATCTTAGCAAACCCAAAAGTCAGACAGAGGAGAAAAGAGAGAGAGAAAAGGAGGTAACATACTTTGATGCAGAGATTACCAGTGCAAATGATGTGTTGAATTTTACCAGGAACAAGCATGGACTTAAATTTGGCAGGAAGATCGGGTGCTCTATGTGGGATATGTAGATCCCCAATTTCCAATAATAACACCATTTCTTTCAACTCCTCTCTGTTTCTCAAAAGTTATTCATTCTATGATCTGATAATTAATAACTGGTTACATAATTTGACATTAGGCAGTAGGAGTTGTTAGCTAGCTATACTATATACCAAAGGCAATGGTAGGGTAAATGAAGGGAAAGATAGTTGCTAAATCTTTCACATGCTTCCACCAACTACAGTTCACCAAATAGTAATAAACAACCATCAATAATCTTACTACATATAACTTCCTAGAAAAATAATGTTACTGTATATTTTTAAAATCATAGATTAATCAGCAGAAAGACAAGTACATACTTTCCTATATTATCTCCATGACAACATCAACCATTTATAACTATATTGTCTACAAAGTATCACATACATCAATTCCTATCCCTACATGGTAGACCCAACAAAAATTCATCCAAGATTACACTAACACAAATAAGCTATTAGAAGAAAAGAATAACAAATCAATCCAAAATAGTACAGAGGAAGCCTACCTCAGAGGAAGCTACTACAAAGTTTTGGGTATATCCTACCCATGATATCATAGCTTATCCATGTTCATATTAGGATGAATAGCTTGTCAATTGTGCTTCCCTACAGCATAACACGCAAACAAGCATGTTAACTAAAAATAGGGAACTTTTTACCATAGTTCACTAATCTTTGTTCTCAATCACTAATAGTCTAAGAATAACTAATTCAATAATTCACACGAAAAAAAATTCACTATCACAAATTAATCCACATATTCCAAATTAACAATTAACATTAGCACTTAACAAACTAATCCACAAATTTCAAACTAACAATTTAGCATTAGCAATTTAGCATTTAACAAACTAATCCAAAAATTGCAAACAAAAATAGAAATTCTGAAATTTAACAAACTAATCCTCTAATCCACAAAGTTATTAAGTTAACAAAATGAAATTTAACCAATTAATCCAAAAAGTTATTAGGTTAACAAATTGAAATTCTGAACACTAGGGTTTAAAAATTAATATTAACAAGATTATTGAAAGATTGAAAGAGGGTAAAAAATAAACTTGTTCTCTAGAATCTTTGCCGATTGCCGCCAACAGTTGCGATTGACGAACCACCGAGGCACCGACTATTAAAGTTTGAAGCGTTCGTGGCTTCGTGAATCGTCTCGTGAAGCCTCGATATGCCTTCGACCTGAGAAGACTTCGTGTCATGATTCGGGAAGCCCTGATGTAGTGATGTGCCGACAACTGGACTCTGGATGGCGAAGTGGCGAACGGCGAACCACTGACGAGGCAACGAGGCGGTGGTCGAGATCAGTTTCGCGACCCTTTCCTCTCTTCTTTTCTTTCTCCCTTTTCTCTCACCTTTTTCTTTCACGTGTATGTTACGCCTTTCTTTTCTTTCCCCCCCCCCCTTTTTTTTTAATAGACTAAAATGTGTATAATTGAGCAGTTTCTTAAATTTGTTTAATATGAGTAAAATCTTAACACTTTTTTGTGATTATATTATCTGAACACTAAAATGTGTTGAGCTTTGTATCAAAAAAGCACGGACCCTCCAATTTTTTTCAACACTTGCTACTTGTGTTGAGACCAATGTGTCTAGAAAATACTGTTTTTGTAGTAGTGTTCTCCTCTAAGAAAAGAGGAGTAACAAGTGAAAAGTTTTCACAGAAGAATAACTGAGAGAATTGAGTTATTTTTCTGAGGAGGGAGCGAACTTAAAGTAGCCTTCCAGACGTTGAGGTATGCTTCGATGTCTACCGCTTTCTCTAGCCCCTAGGTTCTTTTGTGCTTAGTCTAGATTAGTTTGTTTTTACGCTTTATGTTTTAGCATGCTTAGTGTTATGTTCTAGCTTAGTTTTAATGTTTTAAAGTTATGTTTATTTATGCTTTCATAGAAGTTGTATGCATGCTTAGGTAGTTGTTTTAGTTATTTTTTTAAGGTTGTTTTGATGACGTAAACTTATTGTTAATTGTGTGCATATTAGTAGTATTTTCGTGTGGATGCATGGGCATTCAAGGAGTTTTTTTAGGCGTGTTTTAGAGTGCTAATGTGCTGGTTTTAAAGGAATTCTATGCCAAATATAGTTGTTGTCCAGATTTTTATAATGGTTTATTTATGCTTTGGTAATTTTCGAAAACAAAATAAAACTTGTTTTTGGACAAAGGGTTGTGTACATGTGTTTTAGACCATATAATTTGTGTACCAAATACCCATTAGAATTCCAAAAGAAGCTTATTTATTTTATTTATAAATTCTGAAATTTTCGAAAATGAATTTTCATGGATTGCAAATATTATTTCTAATTGTCGAAAATATGCTATGTATTTATATTATGATTTTTTGAAACTTAAAACTTTCAAAATGCTCTATGTAATCTTACTTACTATTTTCGAAAATTATTTGGTATATGTACATGTAAATTTCGAAAAGCAAGGTGGTAAGTATATTATTACTCTTTCGAAAAATTTTCTTCTATGCACATGATTTTGAAAAGTTTGACGCTCTTAGCAATTCTTTGATTGTCGTTGTTGATGAATTATTTACGTCATGGAATTTGGTTAAGGAATGGTAAATATTTGTACTTGCCTTGATTTAAGAAGTATAAGTGGTTGCTATGAATGAACGATGAATTATCGAGTTGTTGAATTTGGATTGGCAAGTTTGCCTTATGGTTTGATTTCTCATGGAGAATTCTTAAAGTGCGGAATTTTGGGATCATCAATTTATTTTGGGTATGTGGTTCTCACTTAAATGATTTTCAAAACCAAATGAACCTAAACTTAAAGTGAAACAATCTTCAAAGGGAAAGTAGCCCGAACGGTGACGACCTATTAGGGTGATGAATGGTGTCTCATTGGGGAATGCCCAATGTGGGCCTATTGTTGTGGCGGACACGCAATAGGTCGGACATGTGTTGAATAGTCGTTGAATCATTGTAACTGTTATAATCTGCTTTCGTCCTCCTCCTGAACTTTCGCGCACTTGCGGATACACATCAGTTCTGTGAGGGGTGTATACACTCGGGATACTCTGTCGACAAGCTACAGGCCAGGCCGAAAAGTCCAAGACGGGATGAAAGAGGCCCTATCGCGTTCACTTTCCCAATTAATAATCTTGGATAATAATTGCTCTAAAATTTGTGAATTGGATAATATTGGTTCAGCTAATGCTTGATGTTTCTTTTTTGTCATCTCTTTTTAAACTAAAACCGTTTTACGGGGTAGAGTCGATCATACCCAGTTTTTCTGATTTTTGTGTTATTGTTTGTTGTTGTTTTCCTTCGGGGTTTTGTGCAGGTGAGTAGTAAGGATGGCTTACTTGTTTGAGGCTGATGAGGAATCCTTGTTGGAATTAGCTAAACCATTTGATCATAGGCTTTATGCTTTAGCAGAACAGCTTGTAATGGGTTATTTTAACTTCTAATGTTTTGGATTTAAACATTGTACAACTTTGGTATTATGAATAAAACCCGTTTTGGAATTTGAAAACATCACGATCCTGCTTTTACTTATTCGTATACCCATTTCTTATCATATATGGGCGTGCGAGTAGCAACTCTAGAAATTCAGGCTAAGTTTTGGTAAAAATTAAGTTTTATAAAGGAAGGAAAAGGTCCGAATTTCCGGGGCTGTTACAGAAGGAGTTGCTGGATGGGGGTGCGAAAACAAATGTGGAGGAAACCATGACTCATGGTGAAATGCCACTAAAATAGCACAAATACTGAAACTTTAACAAAATCCCAAATTATCATTAAAGCTCCAAATTCAACATATGTTCAATACAACTATATCCCAAATCATATATCCACAACTAGATAGAGTGCTACCAAAAGTAAACTAAACAACAAATTAAATACACAACTACTACGATCTATGTCCTCACGAACACACATGCCCGAGCCCGACGAAAAGAACACCTAGCTACTCGGCATAATGGAGGTCCACCATCAGTGGCTAGTAATTAGACTGTCCCACTTAAACATGGAACTCAAGCACGCAATAAAAGATAGAAAAGCCACGCAAATAGCATGTAAGTTACATATCCAAACATATAAATGCGTACTTGGCATCCTTCGCAGTGGAGATACAAATTCAACAGAAATACCAAACAAGTACAACAACCAAAGTATCAAAACAACAATTCATCAAAACATGCTTTCGAAAACAAAAACAAATACAAAGACTCAAGAAGTACTAGGTGTCCGCAACCGGAACTACAATACCAGAACCGACCACTTTGTGTCATTTCTTCCAAAACAATTTACGAAAACCAAAACTAATTCAAATCAAAATCAATCAAACAAATAAATCGAATTCAATCAAATGAACCAATCAAATCGAAACAAACAACAGTATAATTCATGCTCGTTGGTCAACCAATGCGTTTCCCAACTAATTACTAACTCAAGATTTACCAATAAAGTCCAAGAACCATCAAGAACGCACAAGACTTATCAAGATTCATCATAATTTGTCAAGAAAGATCAAGAATCATCAAGATTTCAAAACCAACTAATTACTAACTCAAGATTTTCAAGAAAACTATCAAAAACTCGAAAAGAAACTAGTAAAACGAATCTTTTTCCCAATATTAACACTAGTCAACATAATTCACTCAAAACCCATACATAAAATCATATGAAAATTTAAGAAAATCATTCATACATAATTAATAACATAAAAATCAAATCTGCGCATGAATTCGAATATTAGTCATCATATACATTAACATAAAACGAATAAAACTAACAAGATTCGACCTAGAATCATCCAATCATCATCAACACCACATGGTCATCATCATCCTCATCATGCACAAAATTCAACTATAATTCATCCCTTGAAATTCTAAGTACAAACAATACGCATACATAAATGTCATAATATAATTATAACATTAAATCATATTTCCCAATTTTAATCCTATGTTATTATAGGTGATTGACTAACCAAATTTAAATGAAATATTCTAGTTACCTCGATAATCGATGCGTTAAAATAGGAACGGAAACGAGCAAGAACACAATCCTGAATACCAAAATGCACGACCCACTCAAAGAGCCCACATGGACCACCCTAGAACACCACACGAACAACCACGGGCACAGTCACGCTTTAATCACGGATACCACAAACCATCATTCCAAAACCCACGTTTCACATGGATGCAAACACGAGCCACCAAGAGCACCACCCACACGGCCCTCTACGAACACGAGCCACACGAACCCAACTATCAAAACACGGCCACACGTGCCTTAAAAAACGAACACGAGCCAACCCTAAAACGTACCCAAACCCGGAATCTTGAACAATGTTATTAAAGCTTATGCAATAGAATTAATTATGCAATTCAATGGGTTTTGAATCATGAAGATTTGGGAAGAAAAGATGGCAACAAATTGATGATGGAGATTTAGCCAAAAATGGCGTGTGGAATGGAGGGAAAAATGGAGGAGTGTTTGTTTTGAATTGTGCAAGTATGGGTGATCAAATTCCCAAAGAGTCTTAAGTTCCCAAGGGGACATCTATATATAGATGAATCCAAGTGTAAACGCAAAGCAAGTGGCTAGGGAGTGTGGGAGAGAGGGGGCCGGTTATGGAAGGAACTAAAAGGGCCAAATTGTGCAAGTTGGCCACTTGCACTTGGACATGCTCAAGTATGATTAATTTTGGACTTGGCCCAAAATTAAATAATTAAAATAACCCAAAAAAAAAATAATCACACCAACCATTAAACCCAAAATTTTGGGCTATTAGAGTCACCACTCCTTAAGAAAATTTCATCCCCGAAATTTCCCAAAGAAGATTCACACAATAAACAACAATCACCACAAAACATAAAAACATGTAAGTAAAATAAACTCAATAAAAGAATGTACCCAATCGAAAGAGCTCGGGATACTTCTCTCACATAGACGAGTCGGTCTCCCAAGTTGCGTCCTCGAATTGTCGATCCAAAGTTACCACCTTTTGTCGCAACTACTAGTCTTGCCGATCCAAAATCTAAACGGGCACTTCCTCGAAGGAGAGATTCGGTTCAAGAGCTATCGAATCAATAGTCACCACATGGGAAGGATCATTCAAATACTTCCGCAACTGTGATATGTGGAAGACATTATGAACCTTCGACAACTCTGGTGGCAAAGATAGTCGGTAAGCAACCTCGCTAACCCGCTCAAGGATCTCATATGGGACGATATACCCTTCATTGGTTTCACTTTGAGCAAAACTTTATCACCTTATAGAAAAACCAAAGGCCTCCTGCTCTGAACCGCATAAGCCTTTTGCCGACTTTGAGCTGCTTGAAGTTTAGCCTGAATCACCCGAATCAGTTCCACTGTTTCCCTGATGTGCTCCGGACCAATAACCAAGGCATCACTGATGTCGCTCCAACACATGGGACTACGACACTTGCGCCCGTGCAAAGCCTCATATGGCGCCATCTGAATACTCGAGTGATAGCTGTTGTTGTAGGAGAACTCAACCAAACTCAATGACTTCACCTAAGATTGTTGAAACTCTAGAGCACTTGCCCGCAACATTTCCCCCAAAGTCTGAATATTCCTCTCGGTCTGGCCATCTGTTACTACATGAAAAGCCGCACTCAGATTCAATTTATTACTAAAAGCCTCTTGAAGAGATTTCCAAAACCGAGACAAAAACTGAGCATCCTGATCCGACACAATGTCCTTCGATACCCCGTGCAACCGAACAATCTCCCGGGTATAGGCTTCCGCCATCTTCTTCATCGACCAAGTTGTCTTCATCGGAATGAATCTCACATCTTTGCTGAACCGGTCCACAATTTCCCAAACTGCATCTAACCCCTTGGCCGTCGTCGGTAGACTCACTATAAAATCTATGGATATAGAATCAAAATTCCACGTAGGAATGAGCAATGGTTGTAGTAGACCACCCGGTAGTTGATGTTCAATCTTGAACTTCTGACAAGTGAGGCTTCGAGCCACAAATTCCGCAATCTCTTGCTTCATACCAGACCACCAGAAATGCTCCCTCAAATCCTTGTAGAGCTTTCCACCTTCAGGGTGTATGGAATAAGGATTCTTATGAGCTTCTTCCATGATCTTATTCCGAAGGCTCGCGTCTTTTGGAACACAACACCTTAGGAAATAAAATCAAGGGTAAAAAAACCCTTTAAATCCAAATAGGAAACAAAATTATAGCATAAAATTTCATTAACTATCATGAAATCTCAAACTACCATCCGAGCTAATTACAAAGTCCACAACTTTGCCTTGTAATTTAGCTTCTCGAATCTTCTCTAATTGTGGGTCCTCCTTTTGCTTCTCACGGAGTTTCTGGTACAAGCTAGGCTCCATACCCATGGGAGAGATTTCCCGTAACTAAGTCTATCTCCAAACGTTATAAATCGACATAAATCTCACTAGATAGTTGAGGGAGTGGTCCTTGCAACTAAGAGCACCCGCCACTCGATTAGCTTTTCCCTCGTAATAGTCTAAGGTGAGGTTATTGTCTTTGATCAACTCAAGCCATCTTCGATGTCTCATATTGAGCTCCTTCTATATGAAGATGTACTTCAAGCTCTTATGGTCCGTGAACATCTTGCACGTCGCCCCATATAGGTAATATCTCCAGAACTTCAATACAAATAATATCATTGCCAACTCAAGACCATGAGTAGGGTAATTCTTCTCATGTACACTAAATTACCTTGAAGCATATGCGATCACCTTCCCATTTTGCATTTAAGACGCACCCCAAACCATTATTGGATCCATCACTAAAGAATACATAGCTAAAACTATCATCTAGCAAGGTTAGAACGGGTGCCGAAACCAAACTTTGTTTCAAGGATTGAAACTCCTCTTGACAAGGTTTCGTCCACACGAATTTCATCTCTTTCTACAAGAGCTTAGTCATAGGTTGGGCTACTTTGGAGAAATCTTTCACAAGTCTCTGATAGTACCTTGTCAAAGAATATGTTAAGTTAACTCGACATTTAAAAGCGATAAAAATCATCGACATAAAAATCAATTAAAATTACCTGCCAAACCGAGGAAACTCCTAATCTCAGCCAAATTCTTTGGGCTGCTCCTCCCTATTAACTTTGCTAGATTAACCTTGACACCGTCTTTGTTGATGACATGCCCAAGGAAAGCCACTTCTCGGAGCCAGAATTCGCACTTGGACTACTTAGCAAACCATCTTTATGCTATTAAGACATCAAGCACTAATCGCAGATGTTTCTCATGATCAAACTCATCTTTTGAATACACCATGATATTATTGATGAAGACAACCACACATATATCAAGAATGTTATGGAAAGTCTGATTCATTTGATCCATGAAGACAGTCGGGGCACTAGTTAGTCCAAATGGCATCACGTCGAACTCATAGTGTCAGTATCTCGTGCGAAAAGCCGTTTTGGGGATGTCTTCCCATCTGACCGGAATCTGATGGTACCCTGATCGAAGATCAATTTTAGAGAACACACCCGCTCCTCTAAGTTGATCGAAAAGATTTTAAATTCTCGGCAAGGGATACTTGTTTTTAATGGTTACCTTGTTGACTTCCAGGTAATCTATGCAATGTCGCATGCTTCTGTCCTTCTTCTTGATGAACAAAAATGGAGCACCCTAAGGTGACACACACGGCCGATTGAAATCCTTGTCGATGAGCTTTTGGAGTTAAGACTTCAATCCTTTGAGATCTGCTGGGGCCATGCGATAAGGAGCTCGGGAGATAGGTGTCGTACCGGGCATAAGATCAATACTCAAGTCTACAACCCTTTATGGAGGGATTCTCGGTAACTCTTCGGGCAACACATCCGCATACTCACTTATAATAGGAATGGTATGAAGTTGTGTTTCTTGAGTTGTCTCTAACTTGACATAGATACACCATCTCACCCTTAAGTCGCATGTTTCTCATTTTCAATTCCGAAACCACTTTCACTCCTTTCTTCACCAAAGTCCACATAACACAATGGCTTGACCTCGACATCTAATGGCCGCTTGATACTTTGACAACTAATCCATACCGAGATGACATCGAAATCGATCATAGGAAACTCCTTCAAATGTGCATGTAGTTGAACACCAGAGATGACAACCGGAACATCCTTGAACTCCCATCGACACATATAGTACTCTCCCGAAGGAAGAGTCATCACAGATTTAACAGGAGACTCTCCCGTTATGTTAGCTTTAGAAACAAAGGAACTAGTAATAAAAGAAACAGTAGCACCAGTATCAAATAACACATAAGCATGAAACTTATGGATTAGAAAGGTACCTGTTGTTACTACAAAAAAATATTGCTCAAATTATTACTAGAGACCACTTGAAGTTAGAGGCCCAAAAGAAGAATAACATCAGTCCAAAGGCCCATTAGAGGAGTTGTTTAGGGTTACAGGGAGACATGACAACTCCCTATGAAGACACGTGGCAGCATAGTTCAGAAAGAACTTCAATACCAAATACCCAACATACAAAAGCTTTGGTAGAAGATTCTTGTATAAATGTATTGATTTGATTGATTGGACAAATCAGAAGAAAAGTTGATTTGACAAGACACCACAAAAAGTGTATTATTCCTTAATTGTCATTAATGTATAATCATATTTGATTAAATACAATCAACAAGTTATTAATATTATTATAGTATCTCTCCATTTTCTTGTTTCATTATCGCATTTACTTGTTTTATTATTATTTAAATTCATATTTGCACTAAGCTGAGTTTGTAGCATAGTTTCAGTTAGCCCTCACTTAAAATAATAAATTAACCCGAAATATTTGGCGTCGTCTGTAGGGAGGGAACGAAAATATGGAAAACTTAGGAGATAAAACTCCCAAAAAGAGCCAGGCTCACCCAATGTGCCTCCAAATCTGAATGGAGAAGAGCCTGGAGGAGATCAAGGGGACTCATATGAGAATTAGGTAAACAACTCAGGGGGAACTGGAGATTCTGTTCCCAATCCAACTGAGTTACAGGTAAGAGAGTCTAATCAGGAAGATGAGCAAGTGTTTCCCCATGCAGAACACCAGTCTGCATCATTTGAGGGGGAACACATGCCATTTGGTTCTAATGAAGGAAATGCATAATTGAATCAAATGTTTAAAAGTTTCAAATACTCATCTTCTCATCCCACTAAGCAAATATTAAGTGACATCAATAAAGGGATTCAAACTAGAAGATATGTTTACCAAAAATTTTGTGCATCTTCTTCATTTTTGTCTAACATAGAACCAGCTGATATTAAAACATCACTTCAGGATCCAGATTGGGTCATAGCTATGCAAGATGAATTGCACCAGTTTGAAAGAAACTATGTGTGGCAGCTTGAACCTAGACCCAAAGGAAGATCTGTGATTGGTACCAGGTGGGTCTTTAGAAACAAACTTGATGATCTAGGTACCATAGTTAGAAATAAGGCTAGACTAGTGGTGCAAGGATACAATCAACAAGAAGGCATCGACTATGATGAGAACTTTGCACCAGTAGCCAGACTAGAAGCAATTAGACTTCTAATAGCCTTTGCTGTACACATTGTTGAACCATGTTTGATTTGAATGATGACAAACCAATCCTCTATACTTGATATCTATGTATAATTGTATATGAACAGGTTGAATCAAGTGAGGACTCATCAAGGCAATCATGAAGACCTTGAAATACTTGAAGATCAGAAGCCAAGAGCTTGGAGCCTTTTTATTTTTATAGTTCTAGGATCTTCATGTAAAATAGGCTTAGGAAAATATTCTTATTGTTTTTAAGTAAAGAGCAAAAAGACCTTAAGTTTATATCCAGTAAAGAGAACAGCCCAAGAACAAGCTAAGAACAGGCACAAAACAAGCTTGGAACAGTTCCCTTTGCCAGACGTAAACTTAGTAGTACTGAGACCACTGTGGGAACAGACCTCAGTATTACGCACGTGATCCGTACAGATTTTCGAGTTCAAAATCTTTTTGAAAATTTCTTTGAAAAATTTGGATCACTTGTGTCCTGGAAATCTGCTAAATTGATTTGCAAAATCAGCTCATTAAATGCAATGTACTTGTTGGACTTTTGAGTATTAACCGCTGCAAACAGTGGTAGTATACAAAATTCTGGAACAGTTAACTGTTCACTTGTGTCAGCTGATCTTTTGAGTATTAACCGCTGCAAACAGTTGTAGTATACAAAAGTCTGGAAAAGTTAACTGTTCACTTGTGTCAGCTGATCCTTTTGCACAATTTAGGGGAGCTTCCAGCACACTTCTAGGGAACGGTTTTCCTTGTCTATATAAACATTCTTTGCAAAAAAACCCTAGATGACTTTTTCTCTCTAAAGAAAACCAAGTAATATTTTCTGAGAGTCTATCCTTAGTCCAAAACTATCTCCATATCCATCTTTTAAGAGAAAAACTTACGGAGATTTAAGTTTGTAATATTTGAACCACTTAGAGGGAAGTGGTTGGGGAGTGTTCTGTGAACACTGAGTGAACTGTTAGAGTTAACAGTTGGGGAATTAAGTGTTACATAGTTGTAGCATTTAATTGAGTGTGTAACCTTGTTATTATTCTGAGTTGATTAATAATATTGGTGAGAGAGTGGAGGACGTAGGCTTGTTTAGAAGCCGAACCTCGTTAAATCTTTGTGTCCTTATTCTTTGCTTACTGTTCTCTCGTTGTTCTCACAAAAGTATAAACAAACTTGAAAACGATTGAAAAAACACACATACTCAATTCAACCCCCCCTTCTTGAGTATACATTGAACTAACAATTGGTATCAGAGCCTAACTTCTCAAAAGGTTAACTACCTAGAGGAGCAAGAAAATGTCTACTCAAGAATCAAACAGTTCAAGACTCCCCAAGTTCAATGGCACTAATTACTCTTGGTGGAAAAATTGCATGAAAAATCTTATCATTGGAATAGATTATGAGTGCTGGATGATTGTCAAAAATGGACCCACGTCCATCCACAAGAAGAGTCAGGAAGGGCTCATGGTTCCAAAGACAGAAGAAGAGTACACAAGTGAAGACTACAAGAAGCTAGAGAAAAATGCAAAGGCAATGTCACTTGTCCAACAAGGAATTGCAGAATGTGAGGTGAATCGAATTCTAGCTTGTTCTTCTGCTAAAGAAATATGGGATACACTAGAGCTTGCATATGAAGGAAACTCTGAGGTGAGAAGGTCGAAAATTGACATGCTTATGTCAAAATATGAAGTCTTTGAAATGACTAGAGATGAAAATATAAAGGACATGTTTACAAGGTTCATGACCATTGTAAATGAACTAAAGTCATTGGGAAAGACCTTCTCAAGTGAAGAGCTGGTGAGGAAAATGTTAAGAAGCTTATCAAGGAAGTGGATGCCCAAGGTTACAGCCATACAGGAAGCAAAGGATCTGTCCTCACTATCTCTAGAACAACTTATTGGTTCCTTGATGACTCATGAGATGTTGGTAGATTCAAAGGCTGAATCTTGCTCAAAAAACAAGGAAATGGTCCTCAAAGCAGAGGAATCTGAGGATGATGAAGATGATATAAGTCTCATGGCCAGAAGGTTTGAAAAATACCTTAGGACAAAGTCCAAAGGTAAGTTTGTAAAAGGAAGGAACAGTTCTGGACAGTTCAGGAAAACCAGTTCCAATGCTGGCTGCTTTAAATGTGGGGAAATGGGACACAGAATCAAGGAGTGTCCAACATGGAAAAATCCCAAAGGAAATCCTGGAGTCCAAACTGAGAAGAAGGCTTTCAAAAGAGCTATGTTGGCTGCAGTTTGGGGAGATTCAGATTCAGAAAATGAGGAAGATGAAGAAGAAGCAAATCTCTGTCTGACTGCTCTCACATGCACAGACCAGTCTGAGGACTGTTTGCTAGAAGAAGAAGTTCTCTGTCTCATGGCTGGTGGAAGCACTTCAGATGACAACCAGGTATGTTTTAATGATTTAAAGGCAAATATGCATAATCTAGATAGAGATGAACTGCTTGACTATCTTGAATTCACAATTGATCAATGTATTAGTGTTGGTTCTGCTTATCAGAACAACAAAAAGAAATTAAAAGAAACAGTTCGAGAGTATGAAATATGTGGTGCTAGATATGCTGAACTTGAGGTTATTTGTGAAGAACTTAAAGAAAAAATTTCTGAACTTGAAATAACAGCAGATCATCATAAAATGGAACTTGAGACATTAAACTCCAAACCAGTTCCTAAAGAGGATGAACTTTTTGAAAAAATTGAAAAGGGGTTTAATGAGCTCAAGAAATTTATCACACATAATTCAAACTTTGAACTGCTAAAAGATACATGTACCTTGAGTAAATCTGATGTCATATTTGCATATGAGCATTTAATTAAAAAACTTGAAGATTTACACAAGGAACATTGTGAGCTCAAGAGTTCTGAAGAGACTGGTTCTCCCACTGCCTTTGATGAGGTTTTGGACGTTTTACATGATGAGTGTATAGCCAAGATATGCGATCTTGAGGCTGAACTCATCTTGCTAAAACAAGAAAACATCAAGAAGACCAGTGACGAACCAAATCCCTCCCTGGTCTCAAGACTACAAGATGAACTTCAAAAGACTAGAATTGACTTAAAATCTTTTGAGAAACAAAATGAAGTTCAACTTAAGAGGCTTGAGAACAAGGAAAATGAGCTAACAGATTGTATGAACCAATTAAACAAAATGTTAGATGCTCAGAAAACCCTAAACATCCTCACATCCCAACCTGGAAATTCTCAAAGGTTTGGATTAGGGTATTCTGGATCTAGTTCTACAACTGTTCTTGGCAGAGACAACACGTGGTTGAATGAATTCAAGAAAGGCAAGTATATATTTGCCAAGGATATGCATGTTTGTACCTATTGTGGTAAAAGTGGTCATGTTGCTAACAAATGTTTCACCAAAAAGAAACATGACAAGAAAAATAAAGCCTACACCCAACAAGTGTGGGTTAGGAAGGTCAAGGTTGAAAATGTTTCAAAGAACAAGGAACCCAAGCTGGTCTGGGTTCCTAAAACTAACCTTTAGTTTGCTTGTGCAGGTGCGAGTGAAAGGAAAGCCATATTGGTATTTGGACAGTGGTTGCTCAAGACACATGTCCGGGGATAAAGAACAATTCCTTTCACTCACTGCATTCAAGGGAGGGCACGTGACATTTGGTGACAATAGCAAAGGACTTATCAAAGGAGTAGGTAAGGTTGGTAAGTCACTCTCCCAAGCAATTGACAATGTTTACTATGTAGAAGGTTTGAAACATAACCTTCTGAGCATATCTCAACTATGTGACAAGGGAAATAAAGTGAACTTTGAATCAAACACTTGTCACATAGTGAACTCTAAGACAGGGGAACTGGTCTGTGAAGGAACAAGGCATAACAATGTGTATATTACATACTTAAATCATCTTCCACAGAACAGTGCCCTCTGCCTTAGTGTTGTAGAGGATGACCAATGGCTTTGGCATAAAAGATTAGGACATGTTAGCTTTACTTTGCTAAACAAGTTGAGAACACAAGAATTGGTGATAGGTTTACCTAACATCAAATATGTGGCAGACCAGCTCTGTCAAGAGTGTGCAAAGTGCAAGCATGTAAGATCATCTTTTAAACCAAAGAAAGTGGTTAGTTCCTCTAGACCATTTGAACTTGTACACATGGATTTATGTGGACCTATGCGTGTACAAAGCAGAAATGGCTTTAGCTATGTATTTGTCTTAGTTGATGATTACTCTCGTTTCACTTGGACCATATTCTTGAAATACAAAGATGAAACTTTTGATGAATTTGAAATCTTAGTGAAGCAGGTACAGAACAAGATCAATCATCAGTTAGCATCTATCAGATCTGATCATGGGTCAGAATTTGATAATGCTAGCTTCATAACCTATTGTATGGAGCATGGTGTTTCTCATAACTTCTCAGCCCCCAGAACTCCATAACAAAATGGAGTTGTTGAAAGAAAGAATCACACTCTAGAAGAAATGGCTAGAACCATGCTTCTAGAGAGTGGTCTGTCCAAGAAATTTTGGGCTGATGCTGTGAGTACATCCTGCTACATACTCAATAGGGTTATGCTAAGACCAATATTAAGAAAAACACCTTATGAACTTCTAAAGGGTCGAAAACCAAACATTGAACATTTAAGGATATTTGGTTGTAAGTATTTTGTACACAACAATGGTAGGACCAGTTTGGACAAGTTCGATCCCGGGAGTGATGAAGCTGTTTTTATAGGGTACTCTCCTCATAGCAAGGCATATAAAGTCTTCAACAAAAGAACCTTGTGTGTTGAAGAGAGTATCCATGTATTGTTTGATGAAACTAACATGTTCAACGAGCCTGTGCAGGTAGATGATGATGAAGGCTTTGAAATTGGGATGACAAATTTCACTGGAGCTGAACCAGAGAACACTGCTGAACCAGACTCTCCAACTCCTCCTGAAAACAACAATGAGTCTGGTGCAGCAGAAGGAAACGCTAAGCAGGTTGTTGAACTCAGTGACTCTCCTGCCCATCCATCTGAAGATGATGTGGGAGAGAACACTGAAGAAACTGGTCCACCCTCTCAAAATGAAAATGAAATAGGGGGAACCAGTACAGACATTGGTTCTAACTTAGGTGACTCTAATGCCGTAAGAAAGAGTATGTTTAAGCAAAGAAGCTCTCATCCTTCTGATCAAATCATCAGTGATTTATCAAAAGGAGTCCAAACTAGAAATTCTGTTTGGAAGAACTTCTGTGCTTATTTCTCCTTCTTATCTCACATAGAACCAACTGACTATCAGATTGCTCTAACTGATCCTGATTGGATCTTGGCCATGCAAGATGAGTTGAACCAGTTTGAAAGAAATCAGGTTTGGCATCTTGAACCAAGAACCAATGAGATGTCAGTTATTGGAACCAAATGGGTCTTCAGAAACAAAATGGATGACTCAGGTACCATAGTCAGAAACAAGGCCAGGCTAGTGGTTCAAGGGTTTAACCAACAAGAGGGAATAGACTATGATGAGACCTTTGCTCCAGTAGCCAGGCTTGAGGCAATAAGAATTTTGATTGCATTTGCTGCCCACATGAACTTTAAACTCTTTCAAATGGATGTTAAAACTGCTTTTCTAAATGGTTATTTGAAAGAAGATGTGTATGTGGAACAAACCCCTGGCTTTGAGGATAGAGTTTGTCCAGATCATGTCTATAAGTTAGACAAAGCTCTTTATGGCCTCAAACAAGCCCCTCGTGCTTGGTATGAGAGACTCTCTAGCTTTCTTATTGAAAATCATTATGAGAGAGGTTCAGTGGACAAAACTCTATTCTTAAAGAAAAGGGGAACAGATCTGTTAGTGGTCCAGGTATATGTTGATGATATTTTGTTTGGGGCTACTAATTCTGTTTTGTGTGATGAGTTTGCAGACCTAATGAAAAGTGAATTTGAGATGAGCATGATGGGAGAACTTGGTTTCTTCCTAGGGCTTCAAATCAAGCAAGTGAATGATGGAATCATGATCCATCAATAGAAGTATCTCAAGGAGCTGCTCAAGAGATATGGTCTGCAAGATAGCAAGTCCTATGACACACCTATTCTTACCTCTTCTAAACTGAGCCTAGATGAGAAAGGAAAGGGTGTTGAGGATAAGCTATACAGAGGTATGATTGGCTCACTTCTCTACTTAACAGCTAGTAGACCAGACATAGTGTTCTCAGTTGGGTTGTGTGCAAGATTTCAAAGCAACCCAAAAGAGTCTCATCTAAAAGCTGTTAAGAGAATTTTTAGGTACCTAAGTGGTACTGAGGACATGTGCTTATGGTATCCAAAGGGAAGCAATTTTGATCTTTTAGGATACTCTGATGCTGATTATGCTGGTTTTAGTGTGGACAGGAAGAGCACTTCAGGAATGGCTCACTTCTTAGGTTCTTGTCTCATTTCGTGGGGATCTAAGAAACAAAATTCAGTGGCCTTATCCACAGCTGAATCAGAGTACATAGCTGCTGCTTTGTGCTGTGCTCAATTGCTTTGGATAAAGACACAACTTAAGGATTTTGGGGTCTGTTCCGGAAGTGTTCCCATATTGTGTGATAACACCAGTGCTATAAACATTTCAAAAAATCCTGTCCAGCACTCTAAAACCAAACATATTGAAATCAGACATCATTTTCTCAGAGACAATGTTGAAAAAGGAAATGTGAATCTTGAATTTTGCAGATCTGAAGAACAATTGGCTGATATTTTCACTAAACCCCTGAGCAGGGAAGTGTTTGTCAAACTCCGCACATTACTTGGTATGGTAAGGATTAGATCCTAGTTCCTTAGGACTTATCTTTCTCTTTTTGGCCATGTTTGACTTTTTGATCATTAGTGTAAATAAGCAGGGCTGGTTAACTCTTAATGTCATTGATGCAAGTGGTCTCAAAATTCTTATGCTGATGCTGTTCCAATGTGTGGTATCTCTAAGTTGCCTAATTGGAAGTTGCATTAAAGTTTTTAATTTATACAGATCAGCGTCAGACCATCGTAAGACCAGTTCCCTACATCGGCTATATCAGTTACTGCTGAATTCTCGATTTTGAAATTGAGGAGTTAAGTGTTCTGACACATGACCGTTGTGAACAGTGTAGAAGTTACTTTTACTTTATCTGTTCGAATAACTGCAGGTTTTCTCCATCTTAATTCATTTTATCACATTAAATTCTATCTAACTGTCTCTTTCTCTCTCAAAGTAATCCTTTCTTTCAAACCCTAAGCACCATCATCAAAATCCTCTTTAAGAATTCAAATTCGGTTTCTTACTCTCTCCTTCATCAACTCTGCAAATCTAATCAAAATGGGAAGAAAGAAAAGCAAGGCTGCAAGGAAGAAAAGTCGTGGGTTAAGCCAATCTCCAAATTTCACACCCTCTAAGGCTGAGATAGAATCAGAAAATGTAGTGGTTGCTGAACACCACCACACAGAAGAAAAGGAAGAAAAAATCAAGGATCAAACCACAACAGAAACAGTTGCTGAGTCTAAAGGCACATGCAAGCCCGATGAGAAATCTACTCCTCCACCAAGCCCTAAATCATCACCACCACCTTCTCCACAAAAACCACCACCACCTCAACCTCAGAGAACACCATCACCATCTAAGAAATCATCCTCTCCATCACCCAAACAACACTCGTCACAGCCTACAAAATCTTCTCCTCCACTAAAACCACCATCTCCCACAAAAGCCAAAACTCCTCCCCCACAGTCACCAATGAAATTCACAACTCCACCATCCTCTCCACCACAAAAAGAAACAACCCCATTACCCTCTCCACCATCAGAAAATTCACCCACATCATCACCACAGACCACACAGAAACCAGTGTCAAGCACTGAAGAGAAGGAAGTTGAAAAGGAAGAAATGGAAAAGAAGGATGATGACACCAATGTTCAGGATATGGATGTCGAGATCACCGGTGTTGTACAAGGTGAAAAGGAACAAGGAAAAAGAACCAGGCCCTTGAGGACAAGGGTCTGTAAGGAAGAAATCAAGAAGGAACCTGTTGAAGTGGTTTCTGAAGAGAAGAAGGATGAAAAGAAGAAAAGGGTGAAAAGTGTTGCCAGGAAGGATAAAGCCTCAGAAAGTCCCAAGCCTGCAACCAAGCTCCCAACAGAAAAGAAAAGGAAAGCTGCCTCTACCTCTGACAAGACTCCTGCCAAGAAGAAAGGTAAGACCACTTCTGAACCACTGTATGAACTAAGTGATAGGGGTGTCTTATTTGGTTTTTCATGTCCCATGTCTTGGATGAGTCAACCATTTTTAGACGAATTTAAAGAGGCCATAGAATTCCAGGGTTGGGAAGGGCTATTTGATAAGAGGCTTGATGTTTTTGAAACCTGTGTTGAAGAATTTTACTCTAAATTGGGGAAGTTAGAGAAGGGGAAAGTCTGGAGTGAGGTCGAGGGGATCGACATCACTCTTTCAAAGAAGAGTCTAGGGGAGGTACTGGGTGTACCAAGGGGTGGATTCTGTGATTATTCCAAGGACAACTGGCCAACTATTCCTGAGGTCAGTACAGAACACATACAGACGACTCTCTTTACTGGTTCTCCAACTGATGGTGCTGGCTATGTTATTGGCCAACTAAGGGAACCAGTAATGAGGCTGTTCCATACAGTTGCCTCTAAGATAGTACTCCCCAGGGCTCAGGGCAGAATGGATGTTAGGAAGATGGATGCTGTGATTATTTATTGTCTATATGAGAAAATTAAGTTGAGTCTCCCTGGTCTGATGCTAGCTCACATGGTTAGCATTTTGGAAAGGTCCAACCACTCTCTACCTTATGGAGCCTGGCTTACTTTGGTTTTCCAAAGTAGAAAGGTTCATCTGAGTGGTGAGGTAAAGAAAATGTCTGTCCTCACCAACCAGATCCTAGGTCAGAAGGGGATGACCTTTGAGGGAGGTATGCTCAAGATGAGGGATGAAGACAGGGTCACAGGGGCCAGAAGGACAAGCAGCTCCAGGTCTGAGGAAGCTACTGAGTCACTGTCCAAACAGGTGCAGACACATGGGGAATTACTGCAACAGATGATGGCTAGTGTCAATGCTCTGTGCACTTCTCTGGATGGTTCTATAAAGAACATAACAGCACGACTGGACTCCCAGGAAGAAAAGCTTGTCTCCTCTTCCAGCTTCAAGCCCAAGACCACCAAGAGACCAGTTCCCATCATAGCCCAAGTCAGGAAGAAGCAGCAGGAGCAGAGTGCAGAAAAAGAGGATGAGGATTCCACTGAGGATTCTGATGATGATGCTGACTCCACTTCTTCTTAGCCTACCCCCTTCCCTACTAACATTGATCTCAAACTTTCTTTTCTCTAGTTTCTCTAAACAATTACTCTAGTTTCTCTGAACAATTGCTACCTTTAGTTTTTGACCATTTCTGCTAAACAACTTCTCTGCAGAATGGTCCTGGTCTGTATATTTTATTAACTTATGTGTGCATTTGAACAGTTTGGGATTGTGAGTTGCAGGTACTCACATGTGAGACAGCATCTCTAGAATGTTGTGTTAATATTATGCTTGTATTTGACTTTACTTGTTGCCTTCTCCTAATTTTGTGCTGTGATTGTTTTTGTCATTTGATGATGCCAAAAGGGGGAATAGGACAGGTGAAGTTCCTAATATCAATTGTAGCAACCTGAACAAGGTTCAGACCTTGTTAAGAGATGGCCCAGCTTTTTGCCTAGGAGCATCTTGAATTCAAATCAAGTGCTCCTACCCATCCCAACTGGAAGAAAATTCTTCCAAGTGAAATTGAAATTTCTCTTGCTACATTTGATAATTGATAAGTCTTGCAGGTTACAGGTCTAATGCTGAAACTCAATAATAAATTAAGTAATGTGATGAGTGACTGACCACTATAATCAGTCTAATTGTGCTTTAGTCCGCTGTATATTTTTTATTCTCTGAGATTATGAATCTGACTACAGGCACAGTGCAAGACCAGTTCCTCTGAACAGTTATTTTATTTTGAGATAATTGGATACTGTTCTCAGGGGGAACTTCATGGTTTGTCATCATCAAATAGGGGGAAATTGTTGAACCATGTTTGATTTGAATGATGACAAACCAGTCCTCTATACTTGATATCTATGTATAATTGTATATGAACAGGTTGAATCAAGTGAGGACTCATCAAGGCAATCATGAAGACCTTGAAATACTTGAAGATCAGAAGCCAAGAGCTTGGAGCCTTTTTATTTTTATAGTTCTAGGATCTTCATGTAAACTAGGCTTAGGAAAATATTCTTATTGTTTTTAAGTAAAGAGCAAAAAGACCTTAAGTTTATATCCAGTAAAGAGAACAGCCCAAGAACAAGCTAAGAACAGGCACAAAACAAGCTTGGAACAGTTCCCTTTGCCAGACGTAAACTTAGTAGTACTGAGGCCACTGTGGGAACAGACCTCAGTATTACGCACGTGATCCGTACAGATTTTCGAGTTCAAAATCTTTTTGAAAATTTCTTTGAAAAATTTGGATCACTTGTGTCCTAGAAATCTGCTAAATTGATTTGCAAAATCAGCTCATTAAATGCAATGTACTTGTTGGACTTTTGAGTATTAACCGCTGCAAACAGTGGTAGTATACAAAAGTCTGGAACAGTTAACTGTTCACTTGTGTCAGCTGATCTTTTGAGTATTAACCGCTGCAAACAGTGGTAGTATACAAAAGTCTGGAACAGTTAACTGTTCACTTGTGTCAGCTGATCCTTTTGCACAATTTAGGGGAGCTTCCAGCACACTTCTAGGGAACGGTTTTCCTTGTCTATATAAACAATCTTTGCAAAAAAACCCTAGATGACTTTTGCTCTCTAAAGAAAACCAAGTAATATTTTCTGAGAGTCTATCCTTAGTCCAAAACTATCTCCATATCCATCTTTTAAGAGAAAAACTTACGGAGATTTAAGTTTGTAATATTTGAACCACTTAGAGGGAAGTGGTTGGGGAGTGTTCTGTGAACACTGAGTGAACTGTTAGAGTTAACAGTTGGGGAATTAAGTGTACATAGTTGTAGCATTTAATTGAGTGTGTAACCTTGTTATTATTCTGAGTTGATTAATAATATTGGTGAGAGAGTGGAGGACGTAGGCTTGTTTAGAAGCCGAACCTCGTTAAATCTTTGTGTCCTTATTCTTTGCTTACTGTTCTCTCGTTGTTCTCACAAAAGTATAAATAAACTTGAAAACGATTGAAAAAACACACATACTCAATTCAACCCCCCCTTCTTGAGTATACATTGAACTAACACACATGAACATGAAACTATTTCAAATGGATGTCAAGACAACATTCTTTAATGGATATTTGAAAGAGGAAGTGTTTGTGGAACAACAACCTGGTTTCACTGATTCACAGTTCCTTGATTTTGTTTTCAAGCTGCTTTGTATTGTTTAAAACAAGCTCCTAGAGCATGGTATGAAAGATTGTAATTCTCTTACTTTCTAATGCAAATAAATGTAGTAGGGAAGCAAGGATCGTATCCACAGGGAACAAAGGTTACTAAAACGTACTCGAATTAAACTAAAATGAAATAAACTAAAATAGTGAAAGGAGGGGGTTTATGAAATCGATAAGCTAATGATTAAACTAATTAAGAAACTCAAATAAAAACAATGGAAATGAGCAAGAATACCTAAGTTCAATAATCGGTGAATTAGAAATCAAAGAAGGAGGCCTTGGCTCCGATTAATATCAACTTCCGACTGGAGTATCGATCATCGAAAACAACTCAAAATCTATTATCTTGATCATCTAATGTGAAGAACAAATCTTCTAATCTCCTTATGATTAGCTAAGTAGTAAAATTTCCAATACTACAAAACCCTTATTCAAAGACAACCTAAAAGATCGGCCTCTAAGTTCAATCCGAGAATATCATTAAGAGAAGAGAACAATAAGATCGTTTATGTTAAAAAAGCTTTTAACATATAACAACACACTTGAATTCTTAAGGAGAAATAAGGATGTAGCATATCTAAACCAAACCCTAACTTGCTACTAATTGACAAAGGATTTCCTTAGCAAGACAAATCACAAATCTAGCAATAATTCATCAACACAACAATACTAGTAGTACTCCTAGCAAGCTATGCAACAAACCAATATATTCAACCATGAAAAACAAGTGATAATCAAGTATAAATAAAGAGTAGAAATTCTCACAATACAATAGAGGAAGCTTTAATAAATCTTCACCAAGATAATGTTTAAGCTACAAGCTTCATAGAAACCAAAATATACAAAGCTTTAAAGCTCATCAAAAGTGTAAAAATGGTGAAAAGTTATGTAGAGAGGAAGAAGATGTCAAAAATAATCTAAGTGTGAAAGTATGATATGTTATCCCTTCTTACCCTCTCTCCTAACTTATTACTGCCCCAAGGGACGTGCCTCAACATTATCCAATCAAAAACAAAAGATACAAGCCAACTTGCAAGAGAAGAAAAACAAAAGTAACGTCCACCGTCAAGGTCGCGACTCGCGAGTTGCCTCTGCCTCCTTTGTTCTGCTCTGCTCTGCTCGAGGAGGGAAAGAAAGGGGTCGCGACTCGCGAGAAATGTCGCGACTTGCGAGAAGCCTCTATTCTTCTTTGTTCTTGCTCTGCTCTTATTTTGGATCAAGGAGGAAAATCCCCTGGTCGCGACTCGCGAGCAGGGCTTGTCAGCTTAGACTAAAACAACCATATCTCCCTCGTTTCTCATCCAAATTGAGCTTATGACCAATACATGGAAAGCTCTTGAAGAAAGCTATCACCTCTAGCTTGAATCATACAAAAATAATGCATAGACAGAAAGTTATACATATTTGAAGTTAGTCGACAATATTCTCAATGGCTTTTCGACCGTCATTATACACCATGGCTTTTGCGAAGCTCTTGTTCTTCAATTCTTCACCAAAAACTCGTTGAAATATTCTACCAATTCAAGGGCAATGAACTAAAGCCTAAAAAACTTGAAGTGCATCGTAGAAAAACAAACTAATTCCTAAAAAGCAATAAAAATCGTAAAATGCACTACAACTTTACATTTCAAGTAAAAATTTTGTTTAAACTTGAAGGTAACAAAATGTGTAAATTTATGCTAAACTAATTACATAAATGAACTAAAATGGAGTTAAATAACTCGTACAGACTCGACACATCAAATACCCCTACACTTAGGCTTTACGCGTCCTCTAGTAAATAAAATGAGAAAGTAAAAAAAATGTCGTAGACTAAAATTTTGCAAAGTTACAACTCCTAACAAAAAGTCCTAATGAGTTGTTTTCGTACCAAACCAAAACACATACCTACAAGCATTAGACTCATGGTTTTGTACCAAAACAAACTCAAAATGAAACAAAAACACAAGCTAATGAACCGCTAAGAACGAAAACAATCCAAACAAGGTTCATCAACCTCAGAAATGAACAAAAATGAAATAAAAAGGACAAGAACAAGTGTTCTCACAAAATCAAATTTCAATGACCCAAAAATTACTCTATATTCTTTTTCTCTCAAACTTTTTTTGATCTCAATTTTTTTTCAGCTCACAACTCACCCGCTCAATTAGCCTTAAATGTTGCATAGGTTGCCCTCTCGGGTTTTCAACCTATCAAAGGCCCCCATTTTTACCCGAGTTGCCCGCCCTTGTGGGTTTTCAACTCAGCGGGATTTTTTATTCTCTCTTTTTGTTTTTGTTTTTTTTTTTGTTTTTTTTGTCAAGCAAAAAGAAATATGTGCAAGGATGGATTTCCTAGCCCCACACTTAAAATTGAAATTGTCCTCAATGTTTAGGGGTTAGGAAAGGGGAGAAATCCCCAAGGTTAAGTGGTATTTAGTAAATAACACCTCAATGACCGCAAAAGCTTGTCATGCGCAACCGCCCAAAATTCAGAATTTACCAAGTTGGCAAACAAGAATAGCAAAGCAGAAACAAGGGTTAAAGCAATACTAAATTAAGACTGGGGGCAGTTGGAAAAGGAATGAAAAGAAACAAAAGAAGAAGCAACAAAATGAGAACTAGAAAAAGGGAAATTAAAATGAAAAGAAGAAAAAGAAGGAAAAATGTCACCATCACAAGCTTTCACTTCCTCCGTGGCTTGGACAAGGGAATGAGGAGGATCTAAATAAGTGGAAAACTCCTCAAGAAGAGGGGCATGAATAAAATGAGGTAGAAACAAGGGGAAGAAAGGTATGAAATCATGTTTTTTGGAAAAACACACATGAGGGAGTAGAATAGAAGAAGTTTCCCCACAAGACACCTCACGTGTTTCAACAGACATTAAAGCTTCAATGGACTCATCCAACATTTCATCATCCAATATGTTCTTTTCTACCACATCACCATCCTCACAAGATGGAGTCATCTCTTTAGTTTCAAGGATAGTATCCTCATCCTCAAAGTAAGCAATTTTATGTTTCGGTTGAGACCCCATTTGAATTTGGAGCTCACCCGATTCCCATATGCTCTCTACCCTCGTAACGAGCCCCGAAACTTAGCCCAATTGCCTTTCCAAGTTTTTGATGTTGAAACATGTTTCTTCTTGAAACTGAACCATATAATGTTGTATCTCCAAGACATTTTTTGTTAAGAGGCGAAGCATTTCCTCGGTTGAGGATCTCGAGTGCAAAGCTTAGCTCGGAGAAGGTCCTTGGTAAGGTAATTGGGTTAGTCCATTATAATGTGGAGGTTGGTTATGTTGTGGGTGGTGGGGTGGGTTGTCATTTTGTTGGTTTTCATCAGTAATATTCATATGGCCCTCCCAACCCGGATTGAGGGTGATAGAATTTGGGTTAAATGTTGTTGAACACCCTAGGTTTTGGAATCCCATAGCTCTATGCCATTTATGTGTGTCTTGAGATAGCCAATGGTAATAATCCTAAGCTTCACCATAAGATAAAGATCGGAATGCCCCATTGAACATATCCTCAACTACAAGTCTTGTTGAATAATTCAACCCTTCATAAATCGCCTCACAAATCTCCCACAAATCACAATCACAAGGGACTAGAAGTGGATCCTGCAAACGAATGAAATACCTCCAAAAGGCCTCATCCTCAAATTGGGGTACATAGAAACTAGCCATTTTGAAGGATACCACTCATATGCAAGATTAAATTGGGAAAAAGATTGGCAATGACATAGAAAAAGAAAAGAAGAAAAGAAAAAAAATACAAGAACAAAAGAAATCACTCAAGTTTAACACCAAATACACAAGTAACTCACAGTTCCCCGGCAACGGCGCCAAAATTTGGCAGGCCCTAGTCGTATGCGCCCAAACCAAATGTAATTCTCTTACATTCTAATGCAAACAAATGTAGTAGGGAAGAAAGGTTCGTATCCACAGGGAACAAAGGTTACTAAAATGAACTTGAATTAAACTAAAATGAAATAAACTCAAATAGTGAAGGGGGGTCTATGAAATTGATAAGCTAATGATTAAACTAATTAAGAAACTCAATAAAAACAATGGAATTGAGCAAGAATACCTAAGTTCAATAATCGGTGAATTAGTAATCAAAGAAGGAGGTCTTGGCTCCGATTAATATCCGCTTCTGACTAGAATATCGATCATCGAAAACAACTCAAAATCTATAATCTTGATCACGTAATGTGAAGAATAAATCTTCTAATCTCCTTATGATTAGCTAAGTAGTAAAATTTCCAATACTACAAAACCCTTATTCAAAGACAACCTAAAAGATCGGCCTCTAAGTTCAATCCGAGAATATCATTAAGAGAAGAGAACAATAAGATCGTTTATGTTAAAAAAGCTTTTAACATATAACAACACACTTGAATTCTTAAGGAGAAATAAGGATGTAGCACATCTAAACCAAACCCTAACTTGCTACTAATTGACAAAGGATTTCCTTAGCAAGACAAATCACAAATCTAGCAATAATTCATCAACACAACAATACTAGTAGTACTCCTAGCAAGCTATGCAACAAACCAATATATTCAAAAATGAAAAACAAGTGATAATCAAGTATAAATAAAGAGTAGAAATTCTCACAATACAATAGAGAAGCTTCAAATCTTCACCAAGATAATGTTTAACCTACAATCTTCATAGAAACCAAAATATACAAAGCTTTAAAGCTTATCAAAAGTGTAAAAATGGTGAAAAGTTATGTAGAGAGGAAGAAGATGTCAAATAAATTTAAGTGTGAAAGTATGATATGTTATCCCTTCTTACCCTCTCTCCTAACTTATTACTGCCCCAAGGGATGTGCCTCAACATTATCCAATCAAAAACAAAAGATACAAGCCAACTTGCAAGAGAAGAAAAACAAAAGCAACGTCCACCGTTAAGGTCGTGACTCACGACCAAATCTCGCGACTCGCGAGGGTTGCCTCTGCCTCCTTTGTTCTGCTCTGCTCTGCTCGAGGAGGGAAAGAAAGGGGTCGCGACTCGTGAGAAATTTCGCGACTCGCGAGAAGCCTCTGTTCTTCTTTGTTCTTGCTCTGCTCTGATTTTGGATCAAGGAGGAAAATCCCCTGGTCGCGACTCGCAAGCAAGGCCTGTCAGCTTAGACTAAAACAACCATATCTCCTTCGTTTCTCATCGAAATTGAGCTTATGACCAGTCCTTGGAAAGCTCTTGAAGAAAGCTATCACCTCCAGCTTGAATCATAAAAACATAATGTATAGACAGAAAGTTATACATATTTGAAGTTAGTCGACAATATTCTCAATGGCTTTTCGACCGTCATTAGACACCATGGCTTTTGCGAAGCTCTTGTTCTTCAATTCTTCACCAAAAACTTGTTGAAATCTTCTACCAATTCAAGGGCAATGAACGAAAGCCTAACAAAATTAGAAGTGCATAGTAGAAAAACAAACTAATTCCTAAAAAGTAATAAAAATCGTAAAATGCACTACAACTTTACATTTCAAGTAAAACTTTTGTTTAAACTTGAAAGTAACAAAATGTGCAAATTTACGCTAAACTACTTACATAAATGAACTAAAATGGAGTTAAATAACTTGTACATACTCGACACATCAACATTAGAGGAACAGTGGATAAGACCTTGTTTACTAAAACAAAAGGGTCTGACCTGATTTTAGTCCAAATATATGTTGATGACATACTGTTTGTTGCTACAAATCAGAGATTATGTAATGAGTTTGCTGATCTTATGCAGAGTGAGTCTAAAATGAGCATGATGGGAGAACTTGGTTTTTTCCTTGGCCTACAGATCAAGCAAAATGATGAAGGAATCATAATACATCAGCAAAAGTACCTTCTAGAGCTTCTAAAGAAGTATGGCATGCAGAATAGCAAGGCATATGATACACCTGTTCCAACTTCCACAAAGCTTGATGCAGATGACAAAGGAACAACTGTTGATCCTACACTGTTCAGAAGTATGATTGGATCACTATTGTATCTCACTGCTAGCAGAACAGATATTGTATTCTCTGCAGGGTTATGTGCCAGATTTCAAAGTAACCCTAAGGAATCACATTTGAAAGCAGTAAGAAGAATTCTCAAGTATTTGGTAGGTACTGATGATTTATGTTTGTGGTATCCTAGAGTTAGTACAGTTGAACTGGTTGGATACACTAATGCTGATTATGCATGTTTCTTAGTTGACAGAAAAAGTACTTCAGGTATGGCACACTTTGTGGGATCATGTTTGATCTCATGGGGTTCCAAAAATCAGAACACTGTAGCTTTATCCACAGCAGAAACTGAATATATTGCAGCTGCTGCTTGTTTTTCTCAACTGCTTTGGGTAAAGAGTCAATTGAAAGACTTTGGAGTGTTGTTAGATATAGTCTCTATCTTCTGTGACAACACTAGTGCCATTAACATTTCCAAAAATACAGTTCAGCCTCAAAGACCAAGCATATAGAGATAAGACATCATTTCCTAAGGGATAATGTTGAAAAGGGTCTAGTTGAGTTATAATTTTACAAAAGTGAGGATCAGATTGCAGATATCTTCACTAAACCATTAAGTAGAATTTCTTTTTGTAGGCTTAGGTTGCTTTTAGGACTAATCAGCATTATGAATTACGACTTTACTTAGATTTAGGTTAAGGTTCTTTTAGTTAGACTACAGGCAATAAAAATTGGTCTAATTGGTTAAAAAGGCTTCTTATGACTAAATCATTTCTCTTGGCTAGATTAATGTTCATGGATGTATGGATTGCTTGGATAAACATTGTTGATATCATTTGTTCTATCTTGATGCATGGATGTTGTGATTTGAACCAGTACATGTAAACAACAAAATACTACAGATATGTTTTTATTGAATTATTTTTGGACAAATATTAAAATAAGTATTTTATTCCTTCGGTAAGGGATAAGTACTTTGGCAATTGGTTTTCATTATCTAGGCATGCATGAGTGTTGGACGGAAAATTCCACACGTGCCTTTCACTTAGTGGCAGTTAAGGATGTTAATTAACTCTCTTTTGAACTTCTTTCTTTTGTAACTGACCACTACAAAAAAGAGACTTGAGATTTTAGGATATTGCTTAGAGGATGAGATGGATGATTTGGAATTTATGGTTGATTGTGTGGGCAGTTGTGGCAGGATGACCCAAGCTCTTCTTTGAGGAATTCGATTCAATAAGAGGTGGATGTTGCTCAAAATGATGATGATGATTCCTTTGAACCCGTTTTTGCATCTCCCTCTCCCCTTGAGCCGTTTACCCCTTCCTTTCTTTCTTCACCTAAATCATCCAAGCTCCATGTTTCCATTGAGGAGGGAGAGGATTTATTGCTTTTAGTCGATGAGGTTTTTACATTTCTTGGTGGAAAAAATGTTGAGTGTGGAGAAACTCTTAGGGTTTCGAGTGATTGTGATGGTGGCGGAGCTCATTATGATGACTCTAGTGATAGTGAGGATGAGGACTTTTGTTTTGAATGTGAAAACCCTCTATTTGAGATAGATGATAACACTTGCGATTTTCTAAATCCTCTTTTTGAGGATGATGATGAAATTTGTGAGTATCAAAATCCTCTCTTTGAGAATGATGTTGTTAAGCCTCCTTATTATATTTTCATCGAGTCTCTTCCTTGCCCCATCTCACCTAAGGTGTATGTCCGTTTTCCTTTATAACCCGTTTCTCTTCCGCCTTTTGTGTGTTGTCCACCATTTGATGATTTTACCTCATCTTGAGCCTCATGACTACCCTTTGTAAATCAAATCGACAAAAATGTATAGTAATTATAGTTTTTCTTATGTTTCTTATTTTGATTATGATTTTAATTCCTTTCATTCTCTTAATTTTTCCTTTTGTTTTAATTATGTCCCCCCTCCCCCACATAAGCAAAGGGTGACAATCTTTGGTCATTTTCCCTATTTGGTTCTCTTTGCTTATGTGATTCTCTCTCAATTTAGTGGCGATGTCCATGACACGCTACTACTAGCTCTACAATGCTATTTACTAGATGGCATCCTTCCCTCACTTGTACTTAGTTTTCCTTGGCTTTCCCCTCTTTTCTTTTATTTGTAATTATTTTGTTTTTGGAGTTTGGTGCTTAATTTCACTTATTTTGCAGGTTTGACGATTAGGCAACTCAAATGGCTCACTTATGGTGCTAAAATGCAAAATTGAAGTTATTTTACTCAATTTGAAGCCTGCTTTGGTGAGATCTTTCCAAACTCTCATCTTTTATTTTCCTTTTTTGCTTAGTTTTAGGAGGAGATTATTATTCGAGGATGTTTGGCTTTTAAGCCCTTGAGGACATTTGGATATCGATGTTGTTGGGCCTCGATTTATTTATTTGTTTGATGCTTGATTGCTTATTTTAGAGTCATTCATGCTTGGATTTTGTTTCCCTCACTTTTGTATAGTTTTTTTCTTTTGTTTTTCCTTTTTTCCGCTTCCTTTTCTTTTCTTTTCTTTTCTTTTCAAGTAAAGTGTATTTTTGGTTTTGTTTTTAGTTTGGACTTGATCGTTTTAGAATCTTGGACTTAGAATGCATTCCTTCCTAATTGTTAGCGATCCACATGGTTTGAGATGTTGGGATTGATTTTCAAATATTATATGCTAGGTTTTAGAGCTTTAGAGTTCATGAAACTTAAACTCTTGTGTTGTGGTATGATTGGTGATGCTTTGCTAACTAGTTGAATCCCTAGAGGTAGTATTTGCAATCCACTACCCTTAACATATGAGGAATTGTCAAATCTTTCAAGCCTTCAACATTGTTTTGTTTGAGTGGCGATAGCATCCTTGTTATAGCTTAGCTTGATCAAGAACTTGATTCAAGATTCGCCGAGACCACGACCGAGCTACTCTAGGGGAGGACGGAGGCATTCATTTTCTTAGTTATTTTCCATTTTCCTTTTTGTATTTTCCTTTTTATTTTAGTGTCTTGCTTCTTGAAACTTTTCTAGGTTATTATTTTGTATTTATCCTTTGGAACCCTTTGAGCTTAGCCTTTCCTATTCTTAGCCACATTACTAGCCTTATATGCCCCTTGTTTTGTTTTATACCTCTTTAGGAATACTGAAGCAATTGGGGCATTGTAGTTTGTATTTGTTTTGTAATGGAAATTTGTGGAGAAGTAAGGGATTTTTCCTAAGCTCAAGTGTGTTAATTTGCATGGTTGCATGCAAAAGCTGACCTAAGGTGAAAAAGGCAAGGTCATGTTGAATGTTTGGAAAAAAAATTGAAAAATTGAATTTTTTTTTGAGAATTGATTCCTTTCTTTTTTACAATGAGGACATTGTGTCCTTTAAGCTTGGGGGAGGAGGAGTAATGCGAAAAATTGTGTAAAACTGTGTAAAATTTTGTTTATTTATTTGAATAAGCTAAGGGGATTTTGTGTGTATCTGTGTGGCGTATTATGAGTTTTTTATTTGCTATTTCTTGCTCATTGGTGCTTATTTGCTTCACTATTTAAGTTTTGAGCACCACAAACCAAATTGTTTCCTACCTTACCCTAGCCCTACATTATAACCCTTAAGCCCTCTTGATCCTAGAGAGTTGAGTCATAGTCAGTGGAGGAGGTCATGATTCAAGCATATTGAGCGGTTTTGTTATGATGAGATGTCGGGTAGCCTAAATTGTTTCTCCTATTTGTTTTTCCGGCTCCTTCGTAAAGTCATGAGGAGCTACCTTTTAGGGTGGATATGAAACTAGAATATCTTGTGGTTGTTTGGTTGTGGAGCGAAAGGGGATTGTTTCTCTCTAGCTCTTCTATCTAGCATGTTTTATTTGACTATCCACCTTTGACATCTTTGACCATATTTTCCGCTAGTGCTTAGAAAGGTTTGCATTCACTGATCTGGTCCTTTTACAAGTCCATCTAGGGATTTTTGGTTTTTCCTTTATTTATTTTGGTGAACCTTTGCCTTGATTTATATTTTTGAAGAGTTATGGGTTAAAATCTTTGGAAACCCTTACGAGACCACATTTTAGGCTTAGTTTCCATGTTTTAAGCCTTTTTAGCTTCGTTTCAGTTTATTTTGAGTTTTCGTTGAATAATGTTGTTTGCTAACTGTTTTCGTCAATAATTGAGCATTACTGTGTTGCTTATGCCTTGTGTTCTTTCATGTAGGTGTTTTACATGTTGCCGAGCGATTCTCGGTAGCTGAAAAGGGTCGTGAGAGGTCTCGAAAAGCTTCGAACAGCGTGCCGGAAAGCTAAGACCACCGAAATGGCATTTTGTGTAATTTTGAAGACATGTCGAGCATGAGGTCTGATGTCTCCGGACACGTGCGAACCCTCCCCGAGAAGACCGAGAAAAAGTTGGAAGCATTTGGGTCACGTCATGGTCACGGACAGAGGTCTAGACGCGCCCATGAAAAATGAAAAGCTACCCATGACAGCCAACAGAGAATTAGCTCCAGCGCCCTGCTCAAGACCTCACTCGCGGTCACGCCACCTCCAACATCGCGCCCGCGCCACACCCACCGCGCGTCTGCACCAAAGCTGCCCACTGCTGCTCTGTTTTCGCGTGTTGTTCTACTGATGCTCGTGCTGTTTTGTTGGCTCGTGCTTCATTTTTATGCTATGCCCTTGCTTCCCACCTTGTATATATATCTATTTTTCTAGGCCTGGTCAACTCTGTCCTACGCATGTAGTCGTGATGGCTTCCACTACTTAAAGTAAGGAAACTTTAGCCACAGAAACTCAGTGTACCAGTGGCCCATTTCCCTTGGCTTGGGGTACGTGGTAGCGTACATAAGGCCTTCCAACCTCAAAACCTCAACCGTCCACCAACCTCGAGGCACTTTGGACCCCCTGTACGGTTTTAACCTGTACATGGCCCTGAAGACGTTTACACTGAGAGCCAGCTCCCTGAACTCGCAGATCCAGATAAATCCAACCAGCCTCTTCACAACATTAGGAACCAGTTAGGACAAACATATGTTCCAGGCCCCCACGACCTCCACTATGAAAGGGTGGAGGGGAAACCTGATGCCAGAAAAGGGGGATGAAGCCTGGCTTAGGGTCTCAGGCGGACGACCTTGAATACGTAGCAAAAAAAGGATAACCGTCCATGCCAGGGGAGATGGCCAACCTCTCAGCTCTTGCTACCCAGTTGAGCTGGGGCATCTTGCCCAGAAATGACAGGGCTAGTTTTATATTCATGACGCCCGAGAGAGCACCAATGTCCTCCCATCTGACCGTCACCCAATTACCGACAGGGTCCAAATAGTGATCCCTGTCAACAGGGCCTTCTCTCTTAATTCTAGACCAGAGGTCGGCGTGATTCACCGTATTGGGCTGTTCCTGCTCAACCTCTCTTCCATGCCCTTCATTTTCCTGCTCTTGTAAATGTTAGGCAATGGTGGCATCACTTGTAGTAGTAGGCTCTTCCTCGAAGATTTAATGTAATAAATACTTAATTTTTAAAAAAAAAATTCCTTTTTTAGCTTGTTATATGCAGCCCTTAGGGCTGTATATATATCATAACCTTTTTTATTTTTAAATTTTACTTTTGTAATATTCTTCTTATATACTTTTTAGAAATCATAGTGCATCAAATGTTTGATGGCTACCCACCTATTGTAAGGGTGTATATACTTTTGTAATCCTACTTTTTTTTTCAGAAAATGTAATGGGAAAATCACTTTCGAGTGAATATATATGAGCTTTTTATAATCTTATTAGTGTTATTATATACTTGTTTTAATAATACGTACAAAGTCTATTTCCTTAATAAAATTATTTTAAAAGAAAAGTTTATAAAGGGTTCTTTTTAAAAATTTGTACACGGCCCCGAAAATCCTAGCCAGGGCCATACGGGCTTCGACACTAGTAACAATAATAATAAAACTTGATCAAAAGGAAGCAAATTAACCTATGAAACTTATGATTTCTAGGGATGGCTTTGATGATTTAGCAAAGTTTTAATTGATAGGAGTAATTGTTAAAGAAAAAAAGTCAAACTCATATTAAGAATGAATCTTGTTGTGAACCCTCTGCATGCAAGTTTTTCTGTTACCAAAAAGAAACATGATAAGAAGAAAAAAACCTACACCAAACAGGTATGGGTTAGGAAGGTCAAAGTTGAGAATGTTTCAAAGAACAAGGAACCCAAGCTGGTCTGGGTTCCTAAAGCTAACCTTTAAATTGCTTGTATAGGTACGAATGAAAGGAAAACCATATTGGTATTTGGACAGTGGTTGCTCAAGACACATGTCCAGGGATAAAGAACAATTCCTTTCACTCACTGCATTCGAGGGAGGGTACGTGACATTTGGTAACAATAATAAAGGACTTATTAAAGGAGTAGGTAAGGTTGGTAAGTCACTCTCCAAAGCAATTGATAATGTTTACTATGTAGAAGGTTTGAAAAATAACCTCTTGAGCATTTCTCAACTATGTGACAAGGGAAATAAAGTTAATTTTGAATGAAATACTTATAACATAGTTAACCCTGAGACAGGGGAACAAGGCATAACAATGTTGTAAGTTCAATGTATACTCAAGAAGGGGGGGGGGGTTGAATTGAGTATGTGTGTTTTTTCAATCGCTTTCAAGGGTTGTTTAACTTTTTGTGAGAAGAACGATAGAACGGTAAATAAAGAGTAGGGACACAATGATTTAACGAGGTTCGAATTCTAAACAAGCTTACATCCTCCACTCTCTCACCAATATTATTAATCAACTCTGAATAATAACAAGGTTACACACTCAATTAAATCCTACAACTCTGTAACACTTAATTCCCCAACTGTTAACTCTAACAGTTCACTCAGTGTTCACAGAACACTCCCCAACCACTTCCCTCTAAGTGGTTCAAAGATTACAATCTTAAATCTCCGTAAGTTTTTCTCTTAATGATTGATATGGAGATAGTTTAGCTCTATGGATAAACTCTCAGAAAATATGACTTTGTTTTCTTTGGAGAGCAAAAGTCTTACTAGGGTTTTCCAAAAGATTGTTTTTATATGCAAGGAAAAGCCGTCCCCTAGAAGTGTGCTTGGAGACTTGCCTAAATTGTGCAAACAAGCTCAGCTGACACAAGTGCACAGGTACCTATTTCAGACCTTTGTCTCCTTCCACTACATATAGTGGGAAAATACACTAGAGTCCAAACAAGTACATTGCAAAGCTGATTTTGTGTATCAATTTGGCAGATTTCCAAAACATAAGTGATCAATATTTTTTCAAATAAATTTTCAAAAATAATTTTGAATGAGAAAATCGATACTGATCACTTAAGTGCACGTGCGTAAATACTGAGGTCTGTTCCCACAGTGGTCTCAGTACTAAAAAGTCTACATCTGGTAAAGAGAACTGTTCCAAGGTTGTTCTTTGTCTATTCTTAGCTTGTTCTTGGCTTGTTCTCTTTACTGGACATAAACTTTAACTCTTTTTGCTCTTTACTTAGAAACACAAGGTATATTTTCCTAACTCTATTTTACAAGATGATCCTAGAAGTACAAAAATTGAAAAGGCTTCAAGCTTTTCACTTCTGATCTTGAAGTATCTCAAGGTCTTCAAATTTGCCTTGAACAGTTCTCACTTGAATTAACCTGTTCAAATACAAACATGAATAACAATGAAGTATAGAGAACTGGTTTTTCATCCATCAAATCAAACATGGTTCAATAATTTCCCCCTATTTGATGATGACAAACCATGAAGTTCCCCCTGAGAACAGTGAGCAATTGTTTTAAGATAAAAACAACTATTCAGAGGAATTGTTCTTGCACTGTCCCTGAAGTCAGATTTACAATCTCAGAGAATTAAAAACACACAGTAGACCAAAGCACAATTAGATTGATTACAAGGGTCAATCACTCATCACATTACTCAATAATTATTGAGTTTCAGCATTAAACCTGTAACCTGCAAGACTTATCAATATCAAATGTAGCAAGAAAATTATAAATTCACTTGGAAGAGTTTCTTCCAGTTGGGATGGGTAGGAGCATTTGATCCGAATTCAAAATACTCCTAGGCATGAAGCTGGGCCATCTCTAACAAGGTCTGAACCTTGTTCAAGTTAATACACCTGACACTAGGAACTTTCCTGTCCTATTCCCCCTTTTGGCATCATCAAATGACCAAATAATCACAGCATAAAAATTAGGAGAAGGCAACAAGTAAAGTAAAACACAAGCATAATATAAACACATCATTCTAGAGATGTTGTCCCAAAAGTGAGTACGTGTAAATCACAATCCCAAATGTCAAAGTGCACACAAGTTAATTAATTATACAGACCAGGAGACCATTCTGCAGAGAAATTGTTTCGCAGAAATGGTCAAGAACTAAGAATAGTTAATTTTTCAAGGAAACTAGAGAAATGATAGTTTGAAAGATATGTTAGTAGGGTAGGGAGTAAGCTAAGAAGAGTCAGAGTTAGCTAAGAAGAGTCAGAGTTAGCATCATCATCAGAAATTCAGAATCCTCAGTAGAATCCTCTTCTTCCTGTTCTGCACTTTCTTCCTGCTTCATCTTCTTCACTTGAGCAATGATGGGAACTGGTCACGGAGTGGTCTTGGGCTTGATGCTGGATGAGGAGGCAAGCTTTTCTTCATGGGAGTCCAACTGTGCTGATATGTTCTTATTTAATCCATCCAAAGAAGTGCACATGGCATTCACACTAGCCATCATTTGTTGCAGTAGTTCTCCATGTTTTTGCACCTGTTTGGACAGTGCCCCAGTAGCTTCCTCAGACCTTGAGATACTACTTCTCCTGACCCCAGTGGTCCTCTCTTCATCCCTCATCTTCAGTATTCCTCCTTCAAAGGTCATTCCCTTCAGACCTAGGATCTGGTTGGTGAGTACAGACATCTTCTTGACCTCACCACTCAGATGTACCTTCCTACTTTGGAAAATCAGAGTAAGCCAGGCACCATAGGGTAGAGAGTGGTTTGACCTTTCCAGAATGCTACCCATGTGGGCTAGCATGAGACCAGGGAGACTCAACTTGATCTTCTCATACAGGCAGCAGATTATCACATCATCCATTTATCTCACATCCATTCTGCCCTGAGCCCTAGGGAGTACTATCTTAGAGGCTACTGTATGAAACAGCCTCATCACTGATTCCCTTAGTTGGCCAATTACATAGCCAGAACCATCAGTGGGAGAACCAGTAAAGAGAGTGGTCTGGATGTGTTTAGTACTGACCTCAGGGATAGTAGGCCAGTTTTCTTTTGAGTAGTCACAGAACCCCCCTCTTGGTACACCCAGTACCTCCCCTAGACTCTTCCTTGACAGAGTGATATCTACCCCTTCGACCTCACTCCAGACCTTCCCTTTGTCTAACTTCCCCAATTTTGAATAAAATTCCTCAACACAAGACTCAAAAACATCTAGCCTTTTGTCAAACAGCCCCTCCCAACCCTGAAACTCTATAGCCTCCTTAAACTCCTCTAGAAAACGTTGACTTATCCAAGACTTAGGGCATGTAAAACCAAACAAAACACCCCTACCACTTAATTCAAATAGAGGTTCAGAAATGGTCTTACCTTTCTTCTTGGCTGAGGCCCTCTCAGGTGCAGAGTCAGCCTTCCTCTTCTTTTCAGTTGGTAGCTTTGTTGCAGGTTTTGGGTTGTCATAAGCTTTGCCCTTCTTTGCTACACTTTTCATTCGTTTCTTCTTTTCCTCCTTCTTTCCCACTGGAGGCTCCTTCTTAATTTCATCCTTACAGATCCTTGACCTTAAAGGCCTTGTTCTCTTCCCAGTTTCCTTTTCCCCCTGTACCACTCCAGTAATTTCAACATCCATATCCTCTCCATGTGTGTCTCCAGCCTTCTCTTCTGGTTCTTCCTTCTCTACATCTTCTCCCTCAGTGCTTGGCACTGGTTTCTCTGTGGTCTGTAAGGTTGGTGAAGGTGTCTTTTGTGGTTGTGGAGAAGGTGATGGGGTTTTTTCTTTTTGTGGTGAAGAGGGTGGTGGAGTTTTGGACTTTGGTGGTGAAGGTGGAGGAGGAGTTTTGGCCTTTGAGGGTGATGGTGATTTCTATGGAGGTGATGAAGTAGTAGGCTCTGGAGAGGGTTGTTTAGGTGATGGAGAGGGTGATTTCTTTGATGTGGAGGATGATGGCTTAGATGGGGATGGAGTTTTCTGAGGTTGAGGTGGTGGAGATTTTGGTGAAGAATGGTGGTGGTGATTCAGGGCTTGGTGGTGGTGTAGTTTTCTCCTTAGGATTACAGGCATCTTTGGGTTCCACAATCGTTTCTTCAGTGGCTTGGTTCTTAACCTCTTTCTGCTTCTCTTCTGCTTTGTGGTGTTCAGCAACCACTGCAGTACTTGATTCCTTCTCGATCTTAGAAGGTGTGAAACTAGGTGATTGACTCAGTCCCTTGCTTCTCTTCTTTGATGCTTTGTTCTTCATTCTTCCCATTTTCGATTGATTCAATAGATTGAAGAGAGAGAGAAAGTGTTTGAGAATTCTTGTAGAGAGATTCTTTTGATGATGCTTAGGGTTTGAGAGAGAAGAGAAATTAGAGATGGAGAGAGACGGTTAGGAAGAGATGTCAATGTGAAAGTATGAATTAAAATGAAGAAAATTGGCAGTTATTACAAGAGATAAAGAGGAAGTTACTTTACACTGTTCATCCATCCCACAACGGTCACCTGTTAGAACAATTTAATTCTTAATTTTAAAATTGAAGGTTCAATAATAAACTGAGACAACCGTTGTGAAGGACTGGTCTGACGATGGCTGACGCTGATCTGTATTCATTAATAACTTGAGGCATCTTTTAGTTAGGCAACTTAGAGATACCACACATTGGAACAACATCAACATAAGAACTTTGAGACCACTTGCATATATGACAATTAAAAGTTAACCAACCCTGCTTATGTACACTAAGGATAAAAAATTTCAAACATAACCAAAAAGGGAAAGATAAGTTCTAAGGAACTAGGATCTAATCCTTACCATACCAAGTAATGTGCGAAGTTTGACAAACACTTCCCTACTTAGGGGTTTAGTGAAAATATTAGCCAATTACTCTTCAGATCTACAAAATTCAAGATTCACATTTCCTTTTTCAACATTGTCTCTGAGAAAATGATGTCTGATTTCAATATGCTTGGTTTTAGAATGCTGGACAAGATTTTTAGAAATGTTTATGGTACTGGTGTTATCACACAATATGGGAACAATTCCGGAACAGACTCCAAAATCCTTTAGTTGTGTCTTTATCTAAATCAATTGAGCACAACACAAAGCAACGGCTATGTACTCTGACTCAGCTGTGGATAAGGCCACTGAATTTTGTTTCTTAGATTCCCATGAGATGAGACAAGAACCTAAGAAGTGAGCCATTCCTGAAGTGCTCTTCCTGTCAACACTAAAACCAGCATAGTCAGCATCAGTGTATCCTAAAAGATCAAAATTGCTTCCTTTTGGATACCACAAGCACATGTCCTCTGTACCACTCAAGTACCTAAAAATTCTCTTAACATCTTTTAGATGAGACTCTTTTGGGTTGCTTTGAAATCTAGCACACAACCCAAATGAGAACACTATGTCTGGTCTACTAGTTGTTAAGTAGAGAAGTAAGCCAATCATACCTCTGTGTAGCTTATCCTGAACATCCTTTCCATTCTCATCTAGGCTCAGTTTAGAAGAGGTAGGAATGGGTGTGTCATAGGACTTGCTATCTTGTAGACCATATCTCTTGAGCAGCTCCTTTAGATACTTTTGTTGGTGGATCATGATTCCATCATCCACTTGCTTTATTTAGAGCCCTAGGAAGAAGCCAAGTTCTCCCATCATACTCATCTCAAATTCACTTTTCATTAGGTCTGCAAACTCATCATACAAAACAAAATTAGTAGCCCCAAATAAAATATCATCAACATATACCTGGACCACTAACAGATCTGTTCCCCTTTTCTTTAAGAATAGAGTTTTGTCCACTGAACCTCTCTCATAATGATTTTCAATTAGAAAACTAGAGAGTCTCTCATACCAAGCACGAGGAGATTGTTTGAGGCCATAAAGAGCTTTTTCTAGCTTGTAGACATGATCAGGATAAACTTTATCCTCAAAGCCAGGGGGCTATTCCACATACACATCTTCTTTCAAATAGCCATTTAGAAAAGCAGTTTTAACATCCATTTGAAATAGTTTGAAGTTCATGTGGGCAGCAAAGGCAATTAAGATTCTTATTGCCTCAAGCCTGTCTACTAGAGCAAAGGTTTCATCATAATATATTCCCTCTTGTTGGTTAAACCCTTGAACCACTAGCCTGGCCTTATTTCTGACTATAGTGCCTGAGTCATCCATTTTGTTTCTGAAGATCCATTTGGTTCCAATAACTGACATCTCATTAGTTCTTGGTTCAAGATGCCAAACCTGATTTCTCTCAAACTGGTTCAACTCATCTTGCATGGCCAGGATCCAATAAGGATCAGTTAGTGCAATCTTATAGTCAGTTGGTTCTATGTGAGATAAGAAAGAGAAGTAAGCACTGAAATTCTTCCAAACAGAATTTCTAGTTTGGAATCCTTTTGATAAATCACTAATGATTTGATCAGAAGGGTGAGAGTTTCTTTTCTTAAACATACTCTTTCTTACAGCATTTGAGTCACCTAAGTTAGAACCAATGTCTGTACTGATTATCCCTATCTCATTTTCATTTTGAGAAGGTGGGGCAGTTTCTTCAGTGTTCTCTCCCACTTCATCTTTAGTTGGATGGGTAGGAGAGTCACTGAGTTCAACAACCTGTTTAGCATTTACCTCTGCTGCACCAGACCCATTGTTGTTTTCAGGAGGAGTTGGAGGGTCTGGTTCAACAGTGTTCTTTGGTTCAGCTCTAGTGAAATTTGTCATCCCAATATCAAAACCTTCATCATCATCTACCTGCACAGTCTTGTTGAACATGTTAGTTTGATCAAATAGCACATGGATACTCTCTTCAACACACAAGGTTCTTTTGTTGAAGAATTTATATTCCTTGCTATGAGGAGAATACCCAATAAAAACAGCTTCATCACGCATGGGGTCAAACTTGTCCAAACTGGTCTTACCATTGTTATGTACAAAACACTTACAACCAAATAATCTTAAATGTTCAATGTTTAGTTTTCGACCCCTTAGAAGTTCATAAGGTGTTTTTCTTGGTATTGGTTTTAGCATAACTCTATTGAGTATGTAGCATGATGTACTCGCAACATCAGGCCAAAATTTCTTCGACAGACCACTCTCTAGAAGCATGGTTCTAGCCATTTCTTCTAGAGTGCGATTCTTTCTTTCAACTACTCCATTTTGTTGTGGAGTTCTGGGGGTTTATCAAACTCTGATCCATTATCAGATCTGATAGATGCCAACTGATGATTGATCTTGTTCTGGACCCGTTTCACTAAAATTTCAAATTCATCAAAAGTTTCATCATTGTATTTCAAGAATATGGTCCAAGTGAAACGAGAGTAATCATCAACTAAGACAAATACATACCTAAAGCGATTTCTACTTTGTACACGCATTGGTCCACATAAATCCATGTGTACAAGTTCAAATGGTCTAGAGGAACTAACCACTTTCTTTGGTTTAGAAGATGATCTGACATGTTTGCACTTTGCACACTCTTGACAGAACTGGTCTGCCACATATTTGATGTTAGGTAAACCTATCACCAAATCTTGTGTTCTCAACTTGTTGAGCAAAGTAAAACTAACATGTCCTAATCTTTTATGCCAAAGCCATTGGTCATCCTCTACAACACTAAGGCAGAGGGCACTGTTCTGTGGAATTTGACTTAAGTATGTAAATAACACATTGTTATGCCTTGTTCCTTCACAGACCAATTCCCCTGTCTTAGGGTTCACTATGTGACAAGTGTTTGATTCAAAATTCACTTTATTTCCCTTGTCACATAGTTGAGATATGCTCAAAAGGTTATGTTTCAAACCTTCTACATAATCAACATTGTCAATTGCTTGGGAGAGTGACTTACCAACCTTACCTACTCCTTTGATAAGTCTTTTTCTATTGTCACCAAATGTCACGTGCCCTCCCTCGAATGCAGTGAGTGAAAGGAATTGTTCTTTATCCCCGAACATGTTTCTTGAGCAACCACTGTCCAAATACCGATATGGCTTTCCTTTCACTCGTACTTGCACAAGCAAATTTAAAGGTTAATTTTAGGAACCTAGACCACCTTGGGTTCCTTGTTCTCTGAAACATTTTCAATCTTGACCTTCCTAACCCACACTTGCTTAGTGTAGGCTTTGTTCTTCTTTTCATGTTTCCTTTTGTTGAAACATTTGTTAGTAACATGACCACTTTTACCACAGTAGGTACAAACATGCATATCCTTGGCAAATATATACTTGCCTTTTTTGAATTGATCCAACCATGTGTTTTCTCTGCCTAGAACAATTGTTGAACTAGATCCAGAATACCCTAAACCAAACCTTTGAGAATTTCCAGGTTGTGATGTGAGGATGTTTAGGGTTTTCTGAGCATCTAACATTTTGTTTAATTGGTTCATACAATCTGTGAGCTCATTCTCCTTGTTTTCAAGCCTCTTAAGTTGAACTTCATTTTGTTTTTCAAATGATTTTAGATCAAGTCTAGTTTTCTGAAGTTCATCTTGTAGTCTTGAAACTAGGGAGGGATCTGGTTCATCACTGGTCTTCTTGATGTTTTCTTGTTTTAACAAGATGAGTTCAGCCTCAAGATCACAGATCGTAGCTATGCACTCATCATGTAAAACATCCAGAACCTCATCAAAGGTAGTGGGAGAACCAGTTTCTTTGGAAACCTTAAGATCACCATGTTCCTTGTGCAAACCTTCAAGTTTTTCAATTAGGTGGTCATATGCAAGTATGACATCGGAATTACCAAAAGTCCATGTGTCTTTTAACAGTTCAAAGTTTGAATTATGTGTGAGCAATTTCTTGAGCTCATTAAACCCCATTTCAATTTTTAATAAAAAACTCATCCTCTTTGGCAATTGATTTGGAGTTTAATGTCTCAAGCTCTATTTTCTGCTGATCTGCTGTTATCTCAAGTTCAGAAATTTTTTCTTTAAGCTCCTCACATATAAGCTCAAGCTCAATAGATCTAGCTCCACATATTTCATAATCTCGAACTGTTTCTTTAAGTTTCTTTTTGTTGTTCTGGTAAGCAGACCCAACACTAATGCATTGATCAATATTGAATTCAAGATAGTCAAGTAATTTATCTCTATCTAGATTATGCATGTTTGCCTTTATATCATTAAAATATACCTGGCTGTCATCTAAAGTGCTTCCACCAGCCATGAGACAGAGAACCTCTTATTCTTCCGAACAGACCTCAGACTGGTCTGTGCATGTGAAAGCAGTTAGGCAGAGATTTGCTTCTTCATCATCTTCCTCATTCTCTAATTCTAAATCTCCCCAAACTGCAGCAAGTATAACTCTTTTGAAAACCTTCTTCTCATCTTGGACTCCAGGATTTCCCTTGGGATTCTTCCATGTTGGACACTCCTTAATTCTGTGCCCTACTTCACCACATTTAAAGCAACCAGCATTGGAACTGGTTTTCTTGAACTGTTTAGAACTGTTTCTTCCTTTTGAAAACTTACCCTTGGACTTTGTCCTAAGGTATTTTTCAAATCTTCTGGCCATAAGACTGATATCATCTTCATCTTCCTCAGATTCCTCTGCTTTGAGAACCATCTCCTTGTTTTCGAACTAGATTCAGCCTTTGAATCTACCAACATCTCATGAGTCATCAAAGAACCAATAAGTTGTTCTAGAGATAGTGTGGTTAGATCCTTTGCTTCTTGTATGGCTGTAACCTTGGGCATCCACTTCCCTAACAGGATTCCCAACATTTTCCTCACCAACTCTTCACTTGAGAAGGTCTTCCCTAATGACTTAAGTTCATTTACAATGGTCATGTGCCTTGTAAACATATTCTTTATGTTTTCTTCCCTAGTCATCTCAAAGACCTCATACTTTGACATGAGCATGTCAATTTTTGACCTTCTCACTTCAGAATTGCCTTCATATGCAAGCTCTAGTGTATCCCATATTTCCTTTGCAGAAGAACAAGCTAGAATTCGATTTACCTTACATTCCGCAATTCCATGTTGAACAAGTGACATTGCCTTTGCATTTTTCTCTAGCTTCTTGTAATCCTCACTTGTATATTCTTCTTCTCACTTTGGAATAATGAGCCCTTCCTGATTTTTCTTGTGAATGGACGTGGGTCCATTTTTGACAATCATCCAACATTCATAATCTATCCCAATGATAAGATTTTTCATGCAGTTCTTCCACCAGGAGTTTGGGGAGTCTGGAACTGTTTGATTCTTGAGTAGACATCTTCTTGCTCCTCTAGGTAGTTAACCTTTTGAGGACTCAGGCTCTGATACCAATTGTAAGTTCAATGAATACTCAAGAAGGGGGGGGGGGTTGAACTGAGTATGCGTGTTTTTTCAATCGTTTTCAAGGTTTGTTTAATTTTTTGTGAGAACAACGATAGAACATTAAATAGAGAATAGGGACACAAGGATTTAACGAGGTTCGGCTTCTAAACAAGCCTACGTCCTCCACTCTCTCACCAATATTATTAATCAACTCTGAATAATAACAAGGTTACACACTCAATTAAATGCTACAACTCTGTAACACTTAATTCCCCAACTGTTAACTCTAACAGTTCACTCAGTGTTCACAGAACACTCCCCAACCACTTCCCTCTAAGTGGTTCAAAAATTACAATCTTAAATCGACGTAAGTTTTCCTCTTAAAGATTGATATGGAGATAGTTTAGCTCTATGGATAAACTCTCAGAAAATATGACTTGGTTTTCTTTGGAGAGCAAAAGTCTTACTAGGGTTTTCCAAAAGATTGTTTTTATATGCAAGGAAAAACCGTCCCCTAGAAGTGTGCTTGGAGACTTTCCTAAATTGTGCAAACAAGCTCAACTGACACAAGTGCAAAGGTACCTATTTCAAACCTTTGTCTCCTTCCACTACATGTAGTGGGAAAGTACACTAGAGTCCAAACAAGTACATTGCAAAGCTGATTTTGTGTATCAATTTGGCAGATTTCCAAAACATAAGTGATCAATATTTTTTCAAATAAATTTTCAAAAATAATTTAGAACACGAAAATCGATACTGATCACTTAAGTGCATGTGCGTAATACTGAGGTCTGTTCCCACAGTGGTCTCAGTACTACAAAGTCTACATCTGGTAAAGAGAACTGTTCCAAGCTTGTTCTTTGTCTGCTCTTAGTTTGTTCTGGGCTTATTCTCTTTACTGGACATAAAGTTTAACTCTTTTTTCTCTTTACTTAGAAACACAAGGTATATTTTCCTAAGTTTATTTTACAAGAAGATCCTAGAAGTACAAAAATTAAAAAGGCTTCAAGCTCTTGACTTCTGATCTTCAAGTATCTCAAGGTCTTCAAATTTGCCTTGAAGAGTTCTCACTTGAATTAACCTGTTCAAATGCAAACATGCATAACAATCAAGTATAGAGAATTGGTTTGTCATCCATCAAATCAAACATGGTTCAACAAATGTGTATATCACATACTTAAGTCAGATTCCACAGAACAATGCTCTCTGTCTTATTGTTGTAGAGCATGAACAATGGCTTTGGCATAAAAGACTAGGACATGTTAGCCTTACTTTCCTCAACAAGCTAAGAATAAAGTATTTGGTGATAGATTTACCTAACATCAAATATGTGGCAGACCAGATCTTCCAAGAGTGTGCAAAGTGCACACATGTCAGATCATCGTTTAAAAAAAAGAAAGTGGTTAGTTCCTCTAGGCCATTTGAACTTGTACACATAGACATATGTGGGCCCGTGCGTGTGCAAAGTAGAAATGGCTATAGTTATGTGTTTGTCTTAGTTGATGATTACACTCTTTTCACTTGGACCATATTTTGGAAACATAATAATGAAACATTTGATGAATTTGAAATTCTAGTGAAACAGGTCCAGAACAAGATTAATCATCAGTTGGCATCTATTAGATCTGATCATGGATCAGAGTTTGATAATGCTAGCTTCATAACCTCTTGTATCAGCATGTTGTTTCCCACAACTTCTCAGCCCCTAGAACTCCACAGCAAAATGGAGTAGTTGAGAGAAAGAACCGCACTCTAGAAGAAATCGCTAGAACTGTGCTTCTAGATAGTAGTCTGTCCAAGCAATTCTGGGCTGATGTTGTGAGTACATCATGCTACATACTTAATAAAGTTTTGCTAAGACCAATGCTGAGACAAACACCTTATGAACTTCTAAAGCGTCGAAATCCAAACATTGAGCAATTAAGAATCTTTGATTGCAAGTGCCTTGTGCATAACAATGGTAAGACCAATTTGGACAAATTCGACCCTAGGAGTGATGAAGCTGTTTTCATTGGGTACTCTCCTCATAGCAAGGCATATAAAGTTTCCAACAAAAGAACCTTGTGTGTTGCAGAGAGTATCCATGTGTTATTTGATGAAACTAACATGTTTAACAAGCCTGTGCGGGTAAATGATGATGAAGGATTTGAGATTGGATTGACAAACTTCACTGGAGCTGAAATAGAGAACAGTGTTGAACCAAACCCTCCAACTTCCCCTGAACATAACAATGGGTCTGGTGTAGTAGACGAAAATGTTGAGCACGTTGTTGAACACAGTGAATCTCCTGCTTATCCAACTGGTCCACCAACTCAAATTCAGAATGAGGTAGGGGGAACCAGTACAGACATTAGTTCTAATCTTGGTGACTCTAATGTTGTAAAAAGGGCAATGTTTAAGCAAAGAAATTCTCACCCTGATGATCAAATCATTAGTGATTTATCAAAAGAAGTCCAAACTAGAAATTCTGTTTGGAAAAACTTTTGTGCTTACTTCTCCTTTTTATCTCACATAGAAGCAATTGCCTATAAGATTGCTCTAACTGATCCTGATTGGGTCTTGGCCATGCAAGATGAGTTGAACTAGTTTGAGAGAAATCGGGTTTGACATCTTGAGCCAAGAACCAATGAGGTGTCAGTTATTGGAACTAAATGGGTCTTCAGAAACAAATTGGATGACTCAGGCACTATAGTCAGAAACAAAGCCAGACTAGTGGTTCAAGGGTTTAACAAACAAGAAGGAATAAATTATGATGAAACCTTTGATCTAGTAGTTAGGCTTGAGGCTATAAGAATTTTAATTGCTTTTGCTGCTCACATGAACTTCAAGTTTTTTCAAATGGATGTTAAAATTTCTTTTCTAAATGGCTATTTGAAAGAAGATGTGTCTGTGGAGCAGCCCCTGGCTTTGAGGATAAAGATTTTCTAGATCATGTCTACAGGTTAGACAAAGCTCTTTATGGCCTCAAATTAGCCCCTCGTGCTTGGTATGAGAGACTCTATAGTTTTCTAATTGAAAATCATTATGAGAGAGGTTCTGTGGATAAGACTATATTCTTAAAGAAAAGGGGACCGGATTTTTTAGTGGTCCAGGTATATGTTGATGATATTTTATTTGGGCTACTAATTCTGTTTTGTGTGATGAGTTTGCAGATCTAATGAAAAGTGAATTTGAGATGAGTATGATGGGAGAACTTGGGTTCTTCCTAGGGCTTCAAATCAGGTAAGTGGATGATCTAATCATGATCCATCAACAAAAGTATTTCTAGGAGCTACTCGGAAGATATGGTCTGCAAGATAGTTAGTCCTATGACACACCTATTCCTACCTCTTCTAAATTGAGCCTAGATGAGAAATGAAAGGATGTTGAGGATAAGCTATACAGATGTATGATTGGATCACTTCTCTACTTAATAGTTAGTAGACCAGACACAGTGTTCTCAGTTGGGTTGTGTGCTAGATTTCAAAACAACCCAAATGAGTCTCATCTAAAAGTTGTTAAGAGAATCTTTAGGTACATGAGTGGTATAGAGGACATGTGTTTGTGGTATCCATAGGGTAGCAATTTTGATCTTTTAGGATACACTAATGCTGACTTTACTAGTTTTAATGTTGACAGGAAGAGCACTTCAGGAATGGCTCACTTCTTAGGTTCTTGTCTCATTTCATGGGGATCTAAGAAACAAATTCAGTGGCTTTATCCACAACTGAGTCAGAGTATCTAGCTGCTGCATTATGCTGTGCTCAGTTGTTTTGGATAAAGACACAGATAAAGGATTTGGGGGTCTGTTCTAGAAGTTTTCCCATTTTGTGTGATAACGCCAGTGCCATAAACATTTCCAAAAATCCTGTTCAACAATTTAAAACCAAGCACATTGAAATCAGATATCATTTTCTCAGAGAAAATGTTGAAAAAGGAAATGTCAATCTTGAATTTTGTAGATCTGAAGAACAATTGGCTGATATTTTCACTAAGCCTAAGTGTAGGGAAGTGTTTGTCAAACTCCGCACATTACTTGGCCGGTAAGGTAATCCTTATAAGGATTATATCCTAGTTCCTTAGGATTTATATTTCCCCTTTTGATCAGATTTGACTTTGTTAATTCTTAGTGTACATAAGTAAGGTTGGTTAACATTTAAATTGTCATATTTGCAAGTGTTGACAATGTTCTTATGATGATGTTGTTCTAATAATTTGTGCCTCTAAGTTGCCTAACTGATAAGGTACTTCAAGTTTTAAATGAATATAGATCAGCGTCAGACCACTGCCAGACCAGCTCTTTATAACGATTATCTCATTTCAATTTCTGTATTTTCAATTTTGAAATTGAGCATTTAATTACTCTAGCAGAGAACCGTTGTAGCACATATGAAAACTGAAAAGTAACCTCCCTTAACTTCTTTTAACTTCTCTTAACTCCTTATCATTTTCTTCATTTCACTTTCAATTTCACATTTTCATATTTCCTCATTCTCTCTCTAACCGTCTCTCTCATTCTTTAATTGCTCTTTCTCTCTCTAACCCTAAGTGTTCTCAAAGGAATTTCTCTTCAGAATTCTCATCAATCTCTCACTCTCTCTTCTTTAAATTAATTCAATTTCAATCTTGGGAAAAATAAGAACAGAGGATCGAAGAAGAAAGGCAGAAGTGCAAATCAATCACCTCAATCTGTCCCAGTTAGGGTTGAGAAAAATTCTAAGGCTACAGTGGTTGCTGAACACCACGAAGAAAAGGAGAAAACTACAGAGGAAGTTGTTTCTTCTGTGGTAGAGAAAATTGTAGAGGTCTCAAAGGAGCCATGCCAGCAGAAGGATGAATCTACACCACCACCATCTCCAAAATCATCACCACCTCACACTAGTGGAATAAAACCCTTTTTATGCGGTTTTTTAAGGGGCATTTGCTGCGGTTATGAACCGCAACAAATCAAGGGTGCATCAAATACCATTTTTTCATTTGCTGCAGTGGAAAAAGGTAAGCTATTTTCTGCGGTTGTTTAAGATAACCGCAACAAATAGCGTACCTTTTTGCTACGGTTTTGATGGACAACCACAGCAAATAAATAGCCCTTTTTTTGCAGCTGATTTTTTTTATAACCGCGACAAATGGTTATTAAAAACAAAGCATAATAACTAAATAACCGCAGCAAATTGCAGGTTATTTTGAGGATTTTTTTTGGGTTTTTGCAATTAATATATAAATCACATTAAATCGTAATAAATTAGAATATTTTGGAATAAATACTAATAATCGAATACATACAACAAATTGTACAAGAATACAATAAATTACTAAATTATTCATAAGACATTAATACTAAATTTTGAATTTTAATAAATTGAACTAGGGTTTTTCTAAGCTATGCCCTGAGGTTTTCGCCTTTCTAAGTTGTGCCAATGTTTTTTGAAACTTCTAAGTTATGCCCCTCAACTTAGGCCTTTTTTAATTAACAATGCCCACTCCATGATCTCAATGTTAATAAATCTGTTTAAAGGTGTTGCATTTTGTGGGAGGGAAATTTCCCTTCTAAAATTCTAGGGTTTTTAGTTGATTTTCACCCTTTATTTTAGGGAAAAACATCATTTACAAGGCAATGCATTATTTATTTTAGTGAAATACATCAATTATAAAGGGTGAAAATCAGCTAAAAACCTTAGAATTTTAGAGGGGAAATGACACTCCCACGAAATGCAACTCCTTTTGACGGATCTATTAACGTTGAGTTAACGGAGTGGGCACTGTTAAATAAAAAAACCTAAGTTGAGGGGCATATCTTAGAAGTTTCAAAAAGCATGGGCACAACTTAGAAAGCCGAAAAACTCAAGGGCATAGCTTAGAAAAACCCATTAAACTACTAAATTTGAGAAACTGTTTGTACAAGTATCAATCATGAGCCATGCGTGTACAAGAATTTGACAAGCTTCGAACAACCATCTAACCGTCAGCCTGAACTCCCTGGATCAGTCCATCAGTAAGAAAAAGCTTCCGCTTATTAGAACATAGGAGAAAAGCACTAGAACCTCGCCAATTTCTTCAGCGGTGAATGATCCTTCTCGAACCGATGATGTTGTGGATAAAACCTAATAATTGATATAAAAACGAATTAAATTAAACATCGTCGGATTATATAATTAACATAGATGGTGTGCTCGAAAAATAAATACACATACGCATGTATATAAACACACAAATACATCAAGAGATAAATACATTTATATATATATTAACAAAAAAAGTTAGAGTTTAGGAACAAAAACGAGCCAAATAGGTTATTTTTGGCTCGTTTTGGGTGTTTTCAATCCCATCTTCGCACTAATCAACTAGCTTACGTTGTTAAGGTTCATTGATGTCCTATAACATTCAAATAAACATTCCATGACTTACTTGTGTGATTTCGGGCAAATTTAGAGAGTTTAGGAACAAAAACGAGCCAAATAGATCATTTTTGGCTCGTTTTGGTGTTTTCAATTCCCTTTTCGCACTAATCAACCTAGCTCAAGTTTTGAAGGTTCATAGATGTCCTATAACATTGAAATAGACATTCTATGACTCATTTGTATGATTTCGGGAAAAGTTATAGAGTTTAGTAACAAAAACAAGCCAAATAGGTCATTTTTGGCTCGTTTTGAGAGTTTCAATCCCATCTTAGCACTAATCAACCTAGCTCATGTTTTTAAGGTTCATAGATGTCCTATAACATTCAAATAAACATTACATGACTCACTTGTGTGATTTCGGGCAAAGTTAGAGAGTTAAGGAACAAAAATGAGCCAAATAGGTCATAATCTTTTCGATACAACACACTATCATTGGGACATGCATGTATTCTCTGATACCCTAACCCAAATGGACACATTATCTTCTTAGCATAGTAGGTTGACTTAGGAAGCTCATTTCCGTTTGGAAACATGGTACTCAGCTTCTCTAACAAGGTTGTGAAACTTATGTTAGTCTAGTTGAACAATGCTTTCATGTTAAATAATTCCAACACAGCGAAAGTATGGTTGCACCTTGGGTACAAAGGCTTTTGAGAGGCCTCTGAAATGGATTCAAAACCACGTCCCTCCTCAAGTCCCTCCATCATTTATTCAACACCATGAACATCATCACCGTCATTGCATTCATCATTTGCAAGGATGTCATCATTGGTGGTATGAGTGAAGTCCTCGTGATGTTGATTACTACCTTCATGATAACCCTCATTATTACCCCAATGGAGTATCGTCTCACCTTGATAACTCCACACTTGGTAATCAGGTCGAAATCCATTACAATGTAGGTGCACCCTTACCTCATTAATATTTTCAAATCTGTGATCGTTCGCACACTTGGAACAAGGACAGTAAAAACTCCCGGTTTTGTTTCATTCTTCATAAGCGACAGCGCATTCGCAGAATTCAAACACCCTATTAACAAATTTCGTGCAATTATACATCCAAGAACAATCTTTTAACATCTTGTTTAACTAGTAAAAGACGATATAACTTATTTCTAATCAGAGTTGTAATTTCATACAAACTAGCACTATTTATATTTTATATTGGTATGAATTGTACAAAGAACGCCAAAAATGATCTAAATATTTATAATTCAAAGACAAAAGAACCAATCAAAAATAATTTATATTTATATTCATTTTAAAAATTAAAATGATCTCAAATTCTCATATTTATATACTAGATAGTTAATATCTAATCTTCTTATATCATCAATAGGCATAAATTTTTTCACCTAATTTTATATTCTACATATATTTATCAAGTATTTATTCTTGAATCTACAAAATATAATTGTGTACTATGTTTATCTTCTAATCATTATTTTCAAGATTCTAATTAATTTTAGGTATAAAATGCAATAAACAAATCATCCAAAACAAAGAAATTCAATGTCTAATTTCAAATATTCTTCAAGTATGTTTATCATCTAATCTAATCATTCTCAAACTATAAAAATAAATTAAAATCGAATGACTTAACATCACCAAAACTAACTTATAAACATTCTAATTTTATTTATTCAATCAATCAACTCAAAAACCCCTATTTGATTAACGAACTCATGAGCCCTAATGTTAACAAAAAAAAAAATTAATTAAGAAATAGTTCAAACAATAGACTATAATTACTTATAAATGCAAAAATTAGTAACAACACAACGCAAATACGACATTCATACATTAGGGCTAAAAAAATCAGAAAAAAATTCAAAAAAAAGAATAGGGTTACCTTGGGCGTGGTGGTGGTGGCCGGAAAAAGTAGAAACGATGTCGCAGCAGGGCGAGCTTCGTGGTCGATTTGCAGGGACTGACTGGTGGTGCTCGAGTGATGGTGGTTGTCGACTTACTTCGCAAGGCTTCGTGGTTGCAGCATTCTTAGGTCGGGCTTCGTGGTGGTGATGGTGGCTCGCTGTCTTCGTTGACTGACGCCGGGCTTCGTGGTCGTCGACTAACTTTGTGGTTCAAAGCAGAAGTTCTTTCTTCATGGTCGCAAAGGCTCTTTCAATTCGCACGAGCTTTAGGGTTCAAAGAAGAGGTTTGTTTTTTGAATGAGATGAAATGAAGAGAGTCAATGAGGTCGGGAATTAATAAAGTAGCAATGTGTTTTTTTAATTGATTTGCTGCAGTTATTTGGGCTTGCCCCAATAACCGCAGCAAATTAGCACACATATTTATTTGATGCGGTTATTTGGATAAGCCCAAATAACCGCAGCAAATGAAGCGCAACAAAATCCATTTTTTCCACTAGTGTCAAACCCAGAAAACACAATCACCACCAAAATCGACACCTTCTAAACCAAACAAACAACCATCTCCACAACCCCAAATTCCTTCTCCTCCATAAATTCAGTCAACACCACAAAAACCAACATCACCAATACAAGAAAAGATTCCACCCCCATCACCACCACCACAAGAAAAGACTCCACCACCACCATCACCACCAAAGGAAAATCTCCATCACCTTCCCCACAACCACAAAAATGCCCATATCTACCTTCACAGACTGCTAATCAACCAGTGCCAAGCATTGAGGATAATGATGAAGAGATGGGTGAACCCCAAGATAAAGTTCATACTGAAGGGGATGGATCCCACACTGATTTTCCTGAAACTGATTAGGACATACAGATCATTGCTGAGAAACAGGGGGAAAAGGTCCCCAACAAGAGAACAAGACCTCTGAGGACTAGGTTGTGCAAGGAAGAGGTGAAAAAGGAATCAAGAGAAGAGAAGACTGCAGAGAAGAAGGAAGAGAAAAAGAAAAGGGTAAAAATTGCTGCCAAGAAGGGCAAACAAGTAGAGAGCCCAAAACCTCCATCAAAACTGCCCACTAAGAAGAAAAGGAAAGTTGATTCTGTCCCTGAGAAGGAATCAACCAAGAAGAAAGGTAAGTCTACTGCCCAACCACTATTTGAAATTAAGTGGTAGAGGTGTATTGTATGGTTTTGCATGTCCTATGTCTTGGTTGAAACAACCTTTTCTAGAAGAATTCAAAGAGGCTATAGAGTTTCAAGGATGGGAGACGTTATTTAGTAGGAGGCTTGAAGTTTTTTAGACTAGTGTAGCAGAATTTTATTCAATGCTGGGAAAGCTTGATAAGGAGAAAGTCTGGAGTGAAGTCGAGGGAGTGGACATTACTTTGTCCAAGAAGAGACAAGGGGAAGTGCTAGGGGTGCCTAGGGGAGGATTCTGTGAGTACTCTAAGGACAATTTGCCTACCATTCCAGAGGTCAGTACATAACACATACAAATCACCCTCTTTACTGGTTCTCCATCTGACAGTTCTGGCTATATGATTAGCCAACTGAGGGAGCCTGTAATGAGACTGTTTCACACTGTGGCCTCCAAGATAGTACTCCCTAGGGCTCAAGGTAGAATGGATGTTAGGAAAATGGATGCTGTGATAATATACTGCCTCTATGAGAAAATAAATTTCAGCCTCCCTGGTCTAATGATTGCCCATATGGTCAGCATCCTCGAAAGGCCCAACCATTCCCTTCCTTATGGTGCTTGGCTCACCTTGGTTTTCAGGATAGAAATGTTCCTCTCTATGGTGAAGTCAAGTAGATGTCTGTCCTTACCAATCAGATATTAGGACAGAAAGGTATGACTTTTGAGAATGGGGTTCTTAGGATGAAAGATGAGGAGGGAACAAGTTGCTTAAGGAGGGGAACCAGTTCCAAGTATAATGAAGCTACAGTGGTCTTGTCCAAGAAAGTCCAAACCCATGGAGAGTTGTTGCAGCAGATGTTGGCCAACGTAAATGCTCTCAGTACTTCACTAGATGGGTCTCTAAAGATATCTCTGCAAGGCTGGACAGTCATGATGACAAGCTTGCTTCCACTTCCAGCACCAAGCCCAAGACCAACAAGAGACAAGTTCCTATCATTGCAGCTTCCAAGAAGAAGAAGGAGGAGGAGAGTGTTGAAGATGATGATGAGGACTTAACTGAGAGTTCTGATGAGGATACTAACTCCAATTCTTTTGGATTTACCCCCTACCTTGCTAACCTATTCACCAAACTGTTCTTAATTTTGTTTCTCTAAACAATTTATTTGTTTTTGGTTTTAACCACTTTGCAAAATATTTTTCATGCAAAGTGGCACCGGTCTGTATAATTCTTAACTTGTGTGTGCTTTGAACTGATTGGGATTGTGAGTTGCAGGTATTCACTGATTAGAACAACATCTCTAGAATGCTGTCTTGATATAAGCTTGTGTTGACTTTATCTGTTGCCCTTCCCTTATTTGCTATGCTATGTATATTTTTTGTCATTTGATGATGCTAAAAGGGTAGGAATAGATTAAGTTCCTAGTATCTTGTGTAGATACATGAACAAGGTTAAGACCTTGTTAGAGATGGCCCAGCTTTATGCCTACGAGACTTTTAGATTCAGATCAAATGCTCTTATCCATCCCAACTGGAAGTAAATCTTCCAAGTGAACTTCGACTTTTCTCTTGATACACTTGATTCTGATAAGTCTTGCAGGTTACAGGTCTTAATGTTGAAACTGAATAAATATTGAGTAATGTGATGAGTTGACTGACCTAGTACTCAATCTAATTGTGCTTTAGTCTATAATTCTATGAGACTACGAGTCTAACTGCAGGCATATGGCAAGACCAGTTCCTCTGAACAGTTGTTTTAACTGAAACAATTGGATACTGTTCTCATGGGGAACTTCATGGTTTGTCATCATCAAATAGGGGGAAATTGTTGAATGTTTCATTTGAATGATGACAAACCAGTTCTCTATACTTGATTGCTATGTATGATTGTATATAAGCAGGTTGAATCAAGTGAGGATAAATCAAGGTAATATTTATAGTGAAGAACATCAAAGCCTTGAGATACTTCAAGATCAGAAGCCAAGAGCTTCGAGCTTTTAATTTTCTATACATTAGGATCTTTTTGTAAAAATGAACTTAGGGAAGTAAGGCTGAAGTATAATTGTAAAGAATCAAGAAGAGTTGAAGTTTATGTCCAGTAAAGAGAACAATCAAAGAACAGGCAACGAACAATCCTCTTTATCAGACGTAAACTTAGTAATGATGAGACCACTGTGGAAACAGACCTCAGTATTACGCACGTGCACTTAAGTGGTCCGTATTGATATTTTAACACCAAAACGTTTTAAAATTCAAATGATAAATATTGATTACTTAGGTTTTGGAATATTTGCTAAAATAATATTCTAAATCAGCTTATTTTATGCATTGTACCACTTTAGACTTTAGTGTACTTTCCACTAACCCACTACATGTAGTGGAAGGGAACAAAGTCTAATTTAGTACTATTGTACTTGTGTCAACTGATATATTTGTATTATTTAAGCAACTCTTCCATGCATATTTAATTGGGTTTGACGGTTTTCACTTGCAAAAAACGCCCACTCTTGGAAAACCCTAAAAACACTCTTGCTCTCCAAAAGAAAAGAAGCCATATTTCCAGGTTCATTCTTAGAGCAAAAAATATCTCCATATTCATCTTCAAGAGAAAACTTACGGAAAATTTGATTATTGTATTTGAACCACTTAGAGGGATGTGGTTAGGGAGTATTCTGTGAGCAATGAGTGAACTGTTAGAGTTAACAGTTGGGGAATTGTGTGTTACATAGTTGTAGCATTGAATTGAGTGTGTAACCATTGTTATTCTTCAGAGTTGATTAATAATATTGGTGAGAGAGTGGAGGACATAGGCTTATTGAGAAGCCGAACCTCGTTAAATCCATGTGTCTCTACTCTTTACATTTTTTTTCTTTCGTTGTTCCCATAAACTGAAAAGAATTTTGAAAACGAATACAAAAACACACATACTCAATTCAACCCCCCCCCCCCTTCTTGAGTATCCTTGAACTTATTGTCATCCTGCTAAAGTACTGCCCATGTTGGTTTTTGACAACGATAAGGCCTGGCTGGGTATTTCGATGTTCTTTAATGATATGATGTAGCGAGAAAGTTTCGTGAAACTAATGGGATTCTTGTTAATACCTTTATGGAGGTAGAGTCTAGTATTATATGATAGAAGGATTTTCTCACAAAATAAAAACCTCCGTCGTAGTAAGAGTGGGGGTGTCGAACACGGGGAAGGTACATTACACTGGTCTAGGCATGAGTGTCGAACGAGCTAGATCAAGTGATGGTCGCGAGAGGTGGAGGGAACTAAGGGAACTAACTAAAACTAAACTATGAAAGAAAGAATAAAAGGGACTAGGGTAAGAGATCCACAACTCATACCACCATGAATTATGAATCAATCGAAACTTAGAATTAGGTAATGGATAAGGGGAGGTCATTCTAAGATCACACTACTCTTTCAGGCTAGTGTGACTACCGGGAAGACGTACACAAACCTACTTTCATGGCGGGACATCTAACTAGTCATCAGCACAATTCACGAAGACCGGTAACTTTCCCTTGATCGAAGGCCCAACTTTTGTGGTGCTTCCATCAATCTGACTAAGGGAGTCATCACCCACGTTCACCTTTCGGTGCTTCGGTGGGGATTCTTGAATCTAATGTTAGCTAGACACGAGACTCAACATCACCGAACCTTCAGTACCGACATTATCACAAGCAAAACCAAGAATTGACTAAATCACAAACTTGGAGGATTTTGAGGGGTTTCACTCAAACCCTAGAAATTAACTACTCACACATAACTAATAAAAACATAATTAAAACTAAAACTAAATACACAATTTAACCTAAAACTATGAACAATAAAATTTAACAACTAAAACATAGAAAAACTATGAACATTACATAAACACCAACAACTACCAACTAAACCAATATAAACAACTAAACCAACAACAAAATTAAGCATAAAAAACATAAACAACATTACTACTTTGTACACAATTAATCATAATTTTACGTCATCAAAACAACCTTAATAATAATAACTAAAACCACTACTTAAGCATGCATATAACTTCAACTAAAGCGTAAATAAGCATAACTATAAAACATTAAAACTACGCTAGAACATCACACTAAGCATGCTAAAACAAAAGCGTAAAAAGAAACTAATCTATCCTAAGCATACAAGAACCTAGGGGCTAAAGAAAGCAGTAGACATCGAAGCATACCTCAACGTCTGGAAGGCTACTTTAAGATCGCTCCCTCCTTAGAAAATTAAACTCAATTCTCTCGGTTATTCTTGCGTGAAAACTTTTCACTTGTTACTCTTTTATTAGAGGAGAAGTGGAAGAAATGTTGAGAGAATCGTGAGGTATGATGGGTGGTGAAGGGGGTTATTTATAGGATGGGAGGGTGTAAGAAAGTAGTAAACTTTCCATGTGGGACAAAGAGGTGGAGTGGTGGTGGTTGAGCCGTGTGGGAGGGGTGGTGATAAGGTGAGGTGGTGATGATGTGGTCTTGGGAGTTGTGTTGTCCAGCTTTAATTACTTGATGACTAATTGACTAGTTAGTCTAATTATACGGAAAATAAAATACGGCATGCATAAAACGACCTTTAAAAGTAAAATTCGAAACAATAAAAAATATATTTATTTATCAAAAATATTTTTCCATACAATAAAATAATTTTCGCAATTTATATATATTATTTTCCAAATATTTAAATACATATTTATTTATTTTGAAAATATTCCAACTTCAAAAATAATTTATTATTTTTCGAAAATAATATTACGGCAAAATACTTTGTTTTAATAATAAATACCTTTGAAAATAATTCGAAAAGCTCTTTTATAAAATAAAAACCTCGGCAAATAAAAGATATTATTTTTGAAAATCTTTGAAAAATTACGGGTATTACATCTACCCCCACCTAAAAACAAAGTTCATCCTCGAACTCACGGAGCTAGTACTTCATATATACCTAATTTGGTAATTAATCTATATTTTGTGTTGATATATGTGGTGATTTTTAATATGATATATATGGTGATTTGCAAGTGTTGATTTGATATTATATGTTATGTGAAGGCCATTTTGACTGCTGTGGCCACTGTTCTGCCCAAAGCAGAACATAGGCATTGTGCACGCCATATTTATGTGCATTGGCACAATGCATGTAAAGGTGATGAAATGAAACTTCAATTTTGGAAGATAGCAAAGGCATATAACCTTGCAGATTACAATGATGCCCTGGAAGAATTGACTGAAATCAATGCAGTTGCTGCCACTGCTTTTCAAGCTTAGAATCCCAAATGTTTTTGTAGAGCATTCATGGACCCATCTATAAAGTTTGATGCCATTACTAATAACATGGCTGAGACTTTTAATGGGTATATAGTGAATGTAAGAACGAAACATTTAATCTATATGATGGAGGATATATGGGTATCACTGATGCAAAGAATTGCCAGTAAAAGGCAACAAATGGAGAAACAAACATCAATAGTGTGCCCTAAGATTCAAGCTCTTTTAGAGAAAGAAAAGGATAAGGCAGCCTATTGTGATGACATCCCCTCCACAGAGCACACATTCAATGTCATGCATAATTTGGACCAACTGAATGTAGATGTAAATGCCAGGACTTGCACATGTCGAAAATGGGATATGATGGGCATTCCTTGCTGCCATGGTGTTGCATGTAAATTCTTTCTTAACATGGAGGCTGAGGAGTTTGTAAACACATGCTACACAAGAGAGAGTTACTTGAAAGCCTATGCATCAAGCATTCCTCCTTGTGAAGGAGAAAGACATTGGACAAGGTACGGTGGAGTGCAACCTAGATCCTCCTGCAATTAAGATAGGGCCAGGGAGGCCTCGAAAAAACAGAATCAAAGCTCCATACGAGGACCCTAAAAAATCAGGCACTTTGACAAGGCACGGGATGGAAATGACTTGTAGCTTGTGCAAGGTCAAGGGGCATAACAAAAGGTCATGTGAAGAAAAAAAGAATATTGCATAAGGCCCACAACCAAAAACCAAAAAAGCAAGAGGTAGGCCAAAAAAGGATTCAACAACCACTAATCTTGATATACCAAGCACATCCACAACAAACCTACATCATTCAACCACTGCACATCCTAGTCAATTGGGAAGGGGAGGAAGAATGATTCTTGGTGGAAGAGGATCTAAAAGTGGTTCTATTGGAAGAGGGAAAAAGGGTGCAGGCAGGGGAAGTGATGGTAGGGTGGTGCAGTTAGTGGGAAAGGCAAGGGAAAGGTGGCAGTAGGGGTTGGTTCTGGTGCTGCTGGTGCTGTACCTACTGCCACAGGACAGGCAGACAAGGGAGGTGAAGCAAGGGGAAGGGAAAGACCAAGAGGAAAGGGAAGGGGAAAAAACAAGGTATGAATATTGATGTTATGCACATGTTTCAATTTATTTAGTTTGATGCTATTATAAGTAATCACTTTGTTTGTCTATTTTTCCCCTTTTTTTGCCACAGGCACCAGTTGGAATGGGCATCTACTATGCAAGTTATGGAAGTACAATGCTTACTCAAGGATTTAAACCACCAATGGAACTTAATGGTTGTGCAACAAGTGGCACAAAGTGAATGGCTGTGTAGTGCGATTTTTGGAAATTAGCTTTGCATTATTATTAGCAAATATTTTAGAATGAGCATTAGATATGTATTTTGGAAAGATGAATGTATATGTATTCTTTTGGAATGATAATTAGTTATGTATTTTGGAATGATGAATTGCTATGAATTTTGGAACGAGGATTAGCTCTGTATTTTGGAATGATGAATGGCTTTGTATTTTGGAACGAGGATTATCTATGTATTTTGAAATGATGAATGGATATGTATTTTGGAATCATCAACATTAATTGACATTGTATTACTTATCATTACTGCATACTTTCATTGTGTATGAAAGAGGAGAGAGAGAAAAGCTAAGAGTGGTATTTATAGTACCACCACTTAAAAGGAGAAAATCGTTACACCGCTCGAGGGGGTGCTCCCCGCGCCCTCCTAGGTGCGCCCCATGCCACCAAGGCAGAAGCCCCAGGAGCTACTGGAAGCAAGGCGCTCCCAGCGCCCTTGAGGCACTCCCAGCACCTCTGCTGCACCCTCGAGCTGCTCTCTTGGACCCCTGGCGCGACCAGCGCCATGAACGGGGCTCCAAGCGCCTCTGGTGCTGCTACTCCTCCTACACCTTTCTACCTTTACTCCACACATCAACATAACAAAAAAACTCCAATTATGGAGATTAAAGGAAGCATTAGAATGTTATTGAACAACACTTCAACCATTACTGTAACGACCCGCATTTTATCAACGTTGTTTTCGGAGAAAACAACAATACGAATCAAAAATTAGTCTAGATTATAATTCTAAAATTCATAGATAACAACAGAAGAACTAAACTTAATTCAATTAAACCAAAATAATCCAACGTAATTAAAAATATTAAAGTCCATTATTACAACCAACTACGGAAAGTCCATTAAAACTACTACAAAGGCTAGGAAAGACAAATAAGTAAAAACTACTTCTATCCTCGCAAGCTCACATTCCCAGCCCATGCGTAACCCAATTATTCCTCTTCTGTACCTGAAAAAGGGATTAGGGGGTCCACAGTCAGTGGGGAGTAATTAGATTGTTCTACTTAATCAGTAGAACACAATTAAAAACATAACAATCAGAATAAGTCAACAGAACAATTACACAAGTCAAACAGAATAACATTCATATACATTAGAATTCAAGTACGCAACGGAAAACAAGACAATGTAGAATACCAAATTAAGACTCCCAAGACAAACAGATACTAACTCTAGACTTCTAGACTTTCACTATTGACTCTCAGATTCTAGTTCACTTCGAGGGTGCTAATCCATGACACAGTCTGTTGGAGTTTATATATTAAACTATTATATTTGCTTCAAAAGAAATTGGAAAATTAATTAATTATTATTTTGGGTCAAAGATTATTTATTCCTTTTGACTAATTCTCTCCATTAACTCTTTGATTGACTTTTTCTTCCTTATTTTTATGGCATGTTACCCCACTCATTGAATCATGGGTATGGAAATTGTTAGGTGATGTGTCCTATAAAAAGCAGTTTTTTTATTCCAGGAAAAGGGATACATATAAACATATTCACTTTTATATATCTCCTCTCTTCTTACATATTCCTATAAACATAAACACTTCACTAATCATCTTTTTCTGGGTAATATTCAAGACGTTCTCAACCTATTTCTCTGTCGACACCGGTGAAATAGTGATCGTGTATCCCTGGAGGTTGGTTGTGATGAGTCCGTGTGTCGTACGAGGCAATTTCAGCTTTAGGGTAGTGATCACATCACGCCACGATCCATATAAGTCATTCCTTTCTTTTACCCGTTTTTATTCTAACATTCTAAAGCTAAAATTTCTTTTAATTAAAGGTTGATTGATTTGGATTTAGATCTGATGCATAGGGTTATGTGTTAAATCCTTATTTTCTATTGTTTTGGTTGAATTTGTAGTGTTGTTTACGATTTATTTGATTCAATCTCCCAATTTTTTAGACTGTTATTCGATTTTTACCTAAGAATCATCGCTTATTATTCTTATTACTATTATTAATTAACGTGGTGTTTATAATACGATCGAAACCCTAATTCTTGTATTTGTGCTTAATTGGATTGAATATCTTTTTTAAAGATTCCTTCATAATTCAGTGTGTTTGTGTGTCTCTTTCGATTTGAATTATTAATCTAAAGAAGCGGATGCATGAGGTGGTTTGTGTTGAATCTGGGCCTTTCTTCGAATTCAAATCACTTTATCACTTGCCTTTTGATTTTAATTCTTCATTATTCACCTCAATTGAGACTCGCTTTCTTGTGTAATCTGAATTATCCTCAATTACAAAACTTTTTCGGTCAAACCTCCGTAATTTTGATGGAGATGATACTTGTAAAGTATTCATCCTTGAGTTGGTTCTCATCTTCCTTTATGCCTCCAACTTGTTCGACGAAATGCCTGAACGAAGGAAAATGAGGAAGAAGAAAACTACCATCTGGGTTTTGTGTTACAGCAAAGAAGACCAATATAGCAGCATCTAATGGGCTTCAGAAACAGCAGAAGAAGGAATTATCTAGGATTCTGTGGACTGAGGCCGCCATTAAAGCCGTTGAAAAAAAATCTGGGTCCAAAAAGAACAAAAAATTGTGGCCAAAAGCTGTTTTGGAAGCTCTAGATGAGGCTATTAAGCTCCATAAATGAGAGTCTGCTCTTAAGGTGAATTGTTTTTCCCCTCTCCAAAAATAATAATAATAAAAAAAACTATCTTCAGCAATTACTTATAAATCATTGAGTTATCATCTAAGATAGCAGTATTTTTTTTTTTGAAAAGGAAATGAAAGCCTAATAACTCTTTGGGATAGCAAAGCACATCCTTGCATAAAATTAAAGAAAGATTTTGGTTTAAAGGTTGAACCCAATATGTTAAATTATTATAATGATGGATTTTATAAGCTAAAAAGTCAGCTACTTGAGCAGTTTGTCTAAAATGATGACATATGTCAAACAAGCTGAATATCTAAGATAATATTTGAAGACTTGTGAACTAATATAAAGTGTTTATATCATTTTTGCAGTTCCTGTTTGGTCTGAACTTAAGGTGATATATTTTGCTTTTGTTATGTCATATATCAATTGTGATTGGCATCGTTTAAACTATAATATGTGCATCATACTGCTTTCTTAGATGCACGGGAATTTTGGGTCCTTTGATGGTTCCATCCACCATTAATCATATATACTACATCTGTTTCTTATTTGAATGATTAATTTTATGTACTCCGTACCTCATATCTTTGGTATTATATATATATATATATATATATATATATATATATATATATATATATATATATATATATTTAATACCCTTTAATGGTTAATTCATGATATGTGGGGTAAAATAGGGTACTCTATTCATGATATATATGGTTAAATATATCTATTTTACCCTTTAAAGGGTATTACCCATGTTTGATTTGAATGATGACAAACCAGTCCTCTATACTTGATATCTATGTATAATTGTATATGAACAGGTTGAATCAAGTGAGGACTCATCAAGGCAATCATGAAGACCTTGAAATACTTGAAGATCAGAAGCCAAGAGCTTGGAGCCTTTTTATTTTTATAGTTCTAGGATCTTCATGTAAAATAGGCTTAGGAAAATATTCTTATTGTTTTTAAGTAAAGAGCAAAAAGACCTTAAGTTTATATCCAGTAAAGAGAACAGCCCAAGAACAAGCTAAGAACAGGCACAAAACAAGCTTGGAACAGTTCCCTTTGCCAGACGTAAACTTAGTAGTACTGAGACCACTGTGGGAACAGACCTCAGTATTACGCACGTGATCCGTACAGATTTTCGAGTTCAAAATCTTTTTGAAAATTTCTTTGAAAAATTTGGATCACTTGTGTCCTGGAAATCTGCTAAATTGATTTGCAAAATCAGCTCATTAAATGCAATGTACTTGTTGGACTTTTGAGTATTAACCGCTGCAAACAGTGGTAGTATACAAAAGTCTGGAACAGTTAACTGTTCACTTGTGTCAGCTGATCTTTTGAGTATTAACCGCTGCAAACAGTGGTAGTATACAAAAGTCTGGAACAGTTAACTGTTCACTTGTGTCAGCTGATCCTTTTGCACAATTTAGGGGAGCTTCCAACACACTGCTAGGGAACGGTTTTCCTTGTCTATATAAACAATCTTTGCAAAAAAACCCTAGATGACTTTTACTCTCTAAAGAAAACCAAGTAATATTTTCTGAGAGTCTATCCTTAGTCCAAAACTATCTCCATATCCATCTTTTAAGAGAAAAACTTACGGAGATTTAAGTTTGTAATATTTGAACCACTTAGAGGGAAGTGGTTGGGGAGTGTTCTGTGAACACTGAGTGAACTGTTAGAGTTAACAGTTGGGGAATTAAGTGTTACATAGTTGTAGCATTTAATTGAGTGTGTAACCTTGTTATTATTCTGAGTTGATTAATAATATTGGTGAGAGAGTGGAGGACGTAGGCTTGTTTAGAAGCCGAACCTCGTTAAATCTTTGTGTCCTTATTCTTTGCTTACTGTTCTCTCGTTGTTCTCACAAAAGTATAAACAAACTTGAAAACGATTGAAAAAACACACATACTCAATTCAACCCCCCCTTCTTGAGTATACATTGAACTAACAACCCATAATATCAATCTCATTTGTGGTAATATAATACTTCGCGTTAGACTCGACTATGATATTGAATATATAGTTAACATATATTTTTTGTTATGTTTGAGCATAGTGTTGTGAAATTATTTAGAGAGTTAATAAATATGCTCTTTATATTCAGTTTGTCTTTAGCTTGGCGTGAAATTGTGGGATTCTGAAGGTTTATGATAAATTATTTTAAGATATAATATTTTGTTTGGCCTTGACTTGATATTTCATGCAGTTTGATTGTACACCCATGTTTATGTGGTAACGTATGGAGTTTTCTTGTTTAGTCAGTTCATAAGATGCCATGAATAAGATTGAACTGTGGGGGGTTTTGAGACTCCTATTGGGTGATCGTATGTGGTAAGAAAAATAACTGCAAATCAAATTATGTTAGACAATTTACCATGGATAATGAGATCATAGTAAGATCATGTTAATCAAGTTGCATTGTGCTTGAATATATGTTAGAAATCTGATCAGAAATAATGTGATGTCACATGAGTGTGTGAAATTTGAGAAGAATATTGAAGATTCTCTCACAAAAAGGCCTGTGTTTACAAAAATGGTGCTGGAGGTAGCATAAGGAATGTGTTTAAAGCCTATGAGGGAGTGAATTGTGATGGATACCCACTTAGAACAAATTTTCTAAGTTCAAGGGTCAAACGAAGTCACAAAAGAACTCTAGTTGTTGTATACTACTACCATTCCTAGTAATAAAATTAAATTTTTAGTGATGTAGTATTTCTTTTTATATATATGCTGTTATGAGTAAGGCTGAGCATTCGGCTCTTAATTAATAAGTTCATAGCCTCCTTTTTGAGGTGGCTTGTGGCAGCACAAACTTGATGGACTTAACCCTTGTGAATGTGGGGGTTACGCCCAATCTCCTATGACAGTCCAAAGGCTTAGACTTTCTAGAGCATTCACGAGAATCCAGGCAATGTGTGGGGCATCGATATATTACAAATTGAGAGAACGCTTCTTGATTTGAGAAATGTTTAGTGCGCTATTGTATCTTACGACCCCCGTGAAATGTAGGAAATAATAGGTATATCAAGGCTACAAATATAGAGAGTAGAGATGAATAAATTAGAAATATGATTTTTGGAAGATTTTGGATATGTGATGTCGTGGAACTTAATCCATTGCCTTGAAAACGAGATTCGGCCCGTCCGAGGTACAAAACGTTATGGCCAATTCGTTTACCAAGGTTAACATTACTCCCACACAATCATGTACTTGAAATTGAGGGATTGGAGACACACTCTTTTGCTCAAGTATGGGAAATTTTTTGAACTCTTAAAGTATGAGAACCAATCCCATTTCTTACTCTTCTCCCTATCTCTATGGCCCTCACAAAAGACCTATTTATAGAGAACTTGTAGAAGTTACAAGTTTCATACTCATCAATACCAAGAATTGTTACAAGAATATGTAACCACCAAATCATAAAGGTATTGATTTCATTAACAAATAAATTAATATTCCTCTTAAAGAACTCATAATATGGGGGGGTTACTAGTGCTACCATAACACTCTAAAGGCATCCAATGTATGGAATCCTAGAGTTAGTCATTAAGCATATAATTAGGCTTTTAAAGCCATTATTCCAACAATCCCCCACAAATGGCTTTATAAGGAAATAAGGAAGAGTTGAGCAATACAAATAAGAGACAAGACACTTGACGTTAATAGAATATTGAATATTTGAATCAAACGTTTAGTGAAATGAGGCAATAACTTACAAGCTTTAGGAGTGAACGAATCTGGAACTCCCATAACTCTTGATCAAGGAGTGAACAAATCTTGAACTCTAAGATTTAAGTTGAGATCCTCACAACACATGTCTTGCCCCAAAATCTTGGTGTGAACTCCGCGATAAAAAATTAGCACTTTTAATAAATATGGCCAAGTGCCCAACAACCTTGGTTTCAATTCATGAGTGCTCTAGAGATATATCCCAACTTTCTCATAGAAGGTGGCCAAAATTAACCTTCACACTCATATAGGTGAACCATTTAGTATTTTTCATAATACTAAAAATCAATGTATTATTGGGTTTAGTATGTTTCACATAACTTATCAAAAGCTTCTCATTAGCACCCCACATTGATAATAAATTCATTAAGAGCAATTTGCTCAACCTCACAAACTAGCGGTGAATCCATCAAGTCCTTCTCATAGAACCACCCAAAACAAATTGGGCTATAGATTCATTAAGAGGCAATGCTCAACCTCCACATTAGATAAATAGCCCGTCTAATCCTTCTCATCATAGGACCACTCATATCATGGGCTATGGATTAATAAGAAATGTAATCTCAATCTCTACATAAACATAAATGGTGGACACCACAAGTGTGCCTCCAAAAAAAACACTAACTTCATAGGATTTAGATCCTTTAAGAGTTTGATAAAAATCAACCTCAGTATGTAAATGTGCATCATAGACAAAAAATATCATATTTATGGTCATATTGCAATGCTACATAACCATATAAATTAGTAGGCTTACATTATCATACTCCTTGACATCTCAAGGTTTTGTCATAGGATACATCATAATTATTATTGTTTTTCCTTCCTCTTTTTTTTTCTTTTTTTTTTAAATTTGTATAAAGAAACAAAAAAAAAATTAACAATAATAAATTTCTCTTACATGATGCATTCGGTTAGAGATTATAACCTCTAAGTTATAAGTGACTTTACACAAATATAATTAATAGACTTCACTTAGCCAATTTTATTATTATTATTTTTTTTTTAAATATTAGGAAGAAATGAAGTTTCAATTTCTACAATAGATAGAAAAATTATTACTTCATTTATTAGTCATTTTTTTCCATAATTGCATTTCTCACACGTGAATGTCACATTTGCAACTACATATTATGGCTACAACAATTTCAAATGATCCAACTTTTTAATAAATTTCAAATATGGAATCTTCAATCACCATAACAACTAAAATTTTAGTGCTCATAAAATTCATGTAAAATTTTAACTTACCAACTTTGTAACCTTCATAATTAAGGATGATCATACTATTATTGATCCAAAAGTTACAAATTGAAGTCATAAAAAATATAGCCGTTATGAATGATAAAAGTGCTAATGTTGTACAAGTCAATGCACTTTAAAAGCCATAAAATAGACATCATAAATCCACAATAAAAGCCATAAAAGCTATCAGCTTTTTAGTAGAATTACAAGTTTTATATAACAGTGGTCATAGTTATTAGTTATGCATTAATAATAAACAAAACATCAAAATAATGTTGCAATTAAACATAGGTCAATTAAGCCAATTCAATTGTGTTAACTAGTGTACATGTTTGTATCATTCCACTTCAAAACACCCCCTTACATTGATCAAATGACTGGAAAAAAAAAATTCCATTGCTGCATACCAAAACCCCAAATTAGGATTATGCGTTCATCAATTATGGATAAAACTCCACATAAGAAATATGGAAAGCAATTTTGATCAGAGTGGGGAACGTTACGCAAGTTTCTTGCCCACCAATTGACAAACCCTCAATCGAATAGCTTTCAACAAGCAATTAACCAATGATCGACATTTCATTTCTTAGAAAAACACCAACTGGCGTCATAAGTTTTCTTATAAACCAAAAAAATGTCATCATATAATTGTTCCCTAAGATAACTTCTATTTTATTCCTCAATAAAATCAAATCGCCAATGGATCTAAAGTAACTCATTGTTACTCTCAATATCTAACTCACCCCACATTAACATATATTATTAATTAAAAGATAAATACTCACATAGTAAATAAAGGGGCATATAATGCATATCATATAAGGTAAATAAGAGTTAGTTTAGGAAGAACCTCCCATTTGTCAAAATTGTTGTAGAATCACTATTTCCCAGGCCGTTGGTATTTTCTTTTCCACAATATCCACAAAATTCTAGTTACAAAGCCACCTTACAAATTTACACTCCTCGATGAAGACAAGATATCAGAGTAGAGATGAATAAAGTAGGGTGGATAAATTAGAAATATGATTTTTGGAAGATTTTGGATATGTGATGTCGTGGAACTTAATCCACTGCCTTGAAAACGAGATTCGGCCCGTCCGAGGTACAAAATGTTATGGTCGATTCGTTTACCAAGGTTAACATCACTCCCACACAATCATGTACTATAAATTGAGGGATTGGAGACACACTCTTTTGCTCAAGTATGGGAAATTTTGTGAACTCTTAAAGTATGAGAACCAATCCCATTTCTTCCTCTTCTCCCTATCTCTATGGCCCTCACAAAAGACCTATTTATAGAGAACTTGTAGAAGTTACAAGTTTCATACTCATCAATATCAAGCATTGTTACAAGAATATGTAACCACCAAATCATAAAGGTATTGATTTCATTAACAAATAAATTAATATTCCTCTTAAAGAACTCATAATATGGGAGGTTACTAGTGCTACCATAACACTCTAAAGGCATGCAATGTACGGAATGCTAGAGTTAGTCATTAAGCATATAATTAGGCTTTTAAAGCCATTATTCCAAAATGAAAGGTTCAAAGAGTAATCTACCGCTCACGATAGTAAGATACGATTGTATGCACTGAGTATCAATTCAAGTCTATTAGACATTGGTGCTTCAAAATAAGTATCTATTACCCAGAATTTCATTTTCAGATTATTTCCTTCCTAATTAACTTCTTTTGAATCATGTGGGGGATTGTTGGAGTTTATATATTAAACTATTATATTTTCTTCAAAAGAAATTGGGAAATTAATTAATTATTATTTTGGGTCAAAGATTATTTATTCCTTTTGACTACCCCTCCATTAACTCTTTGATTGACTTTTTCTTCCTTATTTTTATGGCATGTTACCCCACTCATTCAATCATGGGTATGGAAATTGTTAGGTGATGTGTCCTATAAACAACAGCTTCCTTATTCCAGGAAAGGGATACAGAAAAACATATTCACTTTTATATATCTCCTCTATTCTTACATATTCCTACAAACATAAAAACTTCACTAATCATCTTTGTCTGGGTAATATTCAAGACGTTCTCAACCTATTTCTCTGTCGACACCGGTGAAAAAGTGATCATGTATCCCTGGAGGTTGGTTGTCATGAGTCCGTGTGTCATAGCGGGGCAATTTCAGCTTTAGGGCAGTGATCACATCACGCCACGATCCAGATAAGTCATTCCTTTCTTTTACCCGTTTTTATTCTAACACAGTCATATGCTCGTAAGGGGTCAACCACGAAGGATCTATTTCCCACAACTTTCCTTGTCTCATGTCGAGTCAACCACAAAGGATCTACTTCCCGAGCACTGGGATCCAGAACTGTCCCAAAACCGCAGAAGGGACAGTGGCTTTGACTATACTGGCAGGCCCTTGTCGTATGCGCCAAAACCAAATATAATTCTCTTACTTTCTAATAAACATAAATGTAGTAGGGAAGCAAGGTTCGTATCCACATGGAACTAAGATTACTAAAATGTACTTGAATTAAACTAAAATGAAATAAACTAAAATGGTGAAAGGAGGGGGTTTATGAAATTGTTAAACTAATGATTAAACTAATTAAGAAGCTCAATTAAAACAATGGAATTGATTTAGAATAAATACGTTCAACAATCGGTTAATTAGAAATCAAAGAAGGAGGTCTTGGCTCCGATTAATATCCACTTCCGACAAGAGTATCGATCATCGAAAACAACTCAAAATCTATAATCTTGATCACCTAATGTGAAGAATAAATGTTCTAATCTACTTATGATTAGCTAAGTAGTAAAATTTCCAATACTACAAAACCCTTATTCAAAGACAACCTAGAAGATCGACTTCTAAGTTCAATCCGAGAATAGCATTAAGAGAAGAGAACAATAAGATAGTTTATGTCAAAAAAGTTTTTAACATATAACAACACACTTGAATTCTTAATGAGAAATAAGGATGTCGCACATCCAAACCAAACCCTAACTTGCTACTAATTGACAAGGGATTTCCTTAGCAAGGCAAATCAAAAATCTAGCAATAATTCATCAACACAACAATACTAGTAGTACTCCTAGCAAGCTATGCAACAAACCAATATATTCAAACATGAAAAACAAGTGATAATCAAGTATAAATAAAGAGTAGAATTTCTCACAACACAATAGAGGAAGCTTTAATAAATCTTCACCAAGATAAAGTTTAAGCTACAAGCTTCATGGAAAACAAAATACACAAAGCTTTGAAGCTCATCAAATGTGTAAAAATGGTGAGAAGTAGTGTAGAGAGGAAGAAAAAGTGTCTAGTAACTCTAAGTGTGAAAGTATGATATGTTTCACCCTTCTTACCCTCTCTCCTAACTTATTACTGCCCTCTCCTCCGTGCCTCAACATTCAACCAATCCAAACAAATGAAACAAGCTAACTTGCAAGTGAAGAAAAACAAAATGAAAAGCCACCGTCGTGACTCGCGACCAAATCTCGCGACTTACGAGTTGCTACTGACCCTATTCTGCTCTGCCCTGCTCTACTCTGGTGAGGCACCCCAAGGTTGGGTCGCGACTCGCGAGAAAAATTCGCGACTCGCGAGGGGGCCGTAGCCTCGTTGCTCTTCAGCTGCTTCTTTGCTCTAAAACGCAATCCCGAGCAATCATCGAAGCAATACCAATCCAAAACCAAAAATACATAATAATCTAGGGGATAGGGGTACCAAAAGAACTAAAATTCCTAAACCCTATAAATAGCTAAAGGATTCTAAAATCTAGAAACTATCTAAATAATAAATAAAAAGGAAAACAAATGCTTCTAAAAATAGCGTATAACTTGGACACATTAAATTCCCCCACACTTAAACCTTACTCAACCTCGAGTAAAATTAAACGTTAAAGAAATTCAATGTCTAAAACCAAAAGTCCAAGTTAAACACAAATGTACAAAGCTCCGATTTGCTAAGCTAAAACTACCATAACAAAAATTTACAACTAACAACTACAAATAAAAATAAAAATAAATAAAAATAAAAACTTACACTGTCCGAGAAACAAGCTATAGGAAGATAGAATAAAATTCTCCTATACTTCTATCCTAAAACCTGCAATTCCACACGGGGACCAAAATGTCGCAAGTTAAATGTAAATGGGAAACAAAACCAATTAAAAATAAATGAGGAATCAAAATTTTCTCTCTATTCTTTTTCTCTCATTTTGCCTAGGTGCCCTTTTCGGGTTTTCAACCTAGCTTCTCATTACATTTTCCACTCACGCGCTCACCCACTCAACATATTTTTTCTTTTTTCTTTTTTTTTTTCCTTTTTTTTTGGGTTTTTCTCCACCCATGTGTTTTTGCATTTTCTCAGGTGTACCCATTTTTATCCAACTTTCTCAGCAATACCCATCAATTTATGATCGTTAATTATACATAACCAATTTAATGATGAGACGTTAACTTAAGTTAACGACGTTAACTTAAGACGGTAATAATAATATTAATATTATTATTATTATTAATTTTTCATCATCGTTTTTTTCTCTTCGACTTTTCCGACAACATTTTTCCGGCCGACTTTTCCGGTGACGGTTTCCGAATGATTTTTCCAACAACGGTTTTCCGGCCACTTTTTACGAGACAGTTTTCTGGGTGACTTTTCTGATGACTTTTTCCGGCCGATTTTCCGGCGATAGTTTTCCATCCGACTTTTCGGCAACGGTTTTCGACTGACTTTTTGGCCAGAATGTCATTGCTGCCAACTCAATATTAACGCCGTTAGTTATTATTTTCAAATTAGGGGTAATCGGATCTTTTTTGCAAATTCCGAACTCAAATATGACCCATAAAACCTTGAGAGAGAAAATATTTTTTACACATAATTAATGCACGCAAATCGAAGCAAATCGGGAGTGCAAATCGGGGCTAATCATGTCATTTTTTACAAATTTCGACATAAAATCTGGCCCATAAGGGTTATAATTGCCCGCATAAAATCTTGATAGAGCAATTTTTTACAAATAGATTAATGCGTGCAGATCTAGGCGAATCAGGAACGAAAATCAGGGATAATCGAATCGTTTTTTGCAAATTTCGATATCAAATATGACCTTTAAGAGTTAAAATGGCTCATAAAACCTTGAGAAAATAATTTTTTGACACATATATGAATAAGGGCAAATTGGGGCGAATCGGAAACGCAAATCGGGGCTAATCGGATTGTTTTTTAAAAAAATTATAAAGAATATTCAAATTAAAAAAATAAGAAAAAAATGGAAATATAAAAAAAAGAATAAAATTTAGTTCAACAAAATTCAGTCCTAAGAAACATTGCCTAATTCTCTCTTATTTTTTATTTTTCCTTTTTTTTAATTATGCATTTGAACTTAACTAACTTAAGTAATTATTCTCACCTAACACCGTCAGTGAGGATGCAAATTAGGTTATGGGTTGACTAATGGTGAATGAGCTGATTGGTACCTCTGAGAAAGTTGGGTAAAAGTGGGTACACTTGAAAAATGCAAAAACATAAGGGTATTAGTGAGAAAAACCCTTTTTTTTTTGCCTAAGTTGCCCGTTCTTACGGGTTTTCAACTTAGCGGAATATATATATTTTTTCTTTTTTTTTTCTTTTTTCTTTTTTTTATAATAAAAATCAAAGGAAATATATTACAGTAAGTAAATAAATTACAAATTACTGAAAATTAAACTAGGTCTAAATACATAATACTTGAAATGAAACTAAATGTACAAAAATAAAAACTAAAAATAAAAATAAAATAAAAATAAAACTAATTAAAATATATATACAAGTGATGTCTCTCCCCCACGCTTGCATTTGACATTGTCATCAATGGAAGGAGAGAAAACCCCAAGAACCGTCAACTACGAACCAGAAGGACCTCCAAAATCACGCTTTCCCGATCTCTTAGCGGCCCGCGCCGCACGACGCTGACGAACCCTGAAGTCGATATCTGCAAAGGGGTCTTGAAATCCCGGGTTTTGAGACACGTAATGAGCATTCACGGCCGCAATCATGGATGTCATCGTATACACGTCGCCAACCTCGTCAATCTGCTCCTGCATCGAATCAAGTCGATGCTCTACCCTATGAATCCGGTCGGCCCACATGCCGTGATCAGCAGGTACATGTTGCCCGGAAAAAGTGGCGGACCCTGGTCATGGTCCTCATCTCTCTCATCCTCTTCCTCATCTTCCTCACCCTCTTCTCTCTCAGGTGGGAACTCGACCGGAGCGCGTCCCATATATTGTAAAACTGCCGCCCGATACTGCGGGTCAGGCGCAAGATAAAGCTCATCATGGGCCACGCCGTCAGCGATGGTGGTCCGTTGAACCTGCGGCAATGCTATGTATTTTGTAAACTTGGCCCTATAGAGCCAAACATGCCCGCCATTATGAGGCGAAGTCCACAACATAGACAGCTTGCCTAATTGATGGATAGATTAGACATAAGATGTTCGACGCCCCCCTATCATCAGCAGAGCCCAACGGGGCCAACAACGGTCTCCCCTCATCATCAGTGGGATATGGTACCTCTAGATAGCTTCCCAAAATGGTAACCATACCCCCCATACTTATCTTCCCGGTCTTTCCTACCCAACTCCAAAGAATTCTCCACAAAAAGACCTACCCAATCTGGGCACCCCAACCCACATGGAGTCAAAGAACATAAACATTTCAGCTCAAACCTCGGCAAGTTCGTTGGTTCACCTTGACAAAAAATGGTCATAGAAAGAAACCGGTGAACCAAACGAAGTGCCGGATGGGGTAATGATGAACTCTTAACCCGACCGTGCCATACCAAACCATGAGTTATAAGACTGTAAAACGTGGTCGGGTCAAAGCCATCAGAAAGGAAATCGTCATTGACCACATAATCCCATCCAAATGCCTCCATGACTTCTTGATAGTAAAGCTTATGAACATCGACATGGAGGTGGAAAGTAATGAATGGGCCTTCTTCATCTTGCCCTTTCTCTAGGGTCGCTAGGAATTCTAAGGTGGTCCGGATATATGTCGGGGCTCGCCTATGTAAAAATCCGCCCAATCCCCCTTTATTCAAGAGTTTCGCCATCGAAGCCCTTAATCCCAATTCTTCTAGGTCTGTAGGGAGTAAAAATTTCGTTTCTTGGACATCCCTACCCGGTTTGGTTAGTTTAGCCCAAGTCTCTCTTTATCCTCGACTAAGGTTTTGCATCCCCATTGTGTCAACCCTAGGACCCCTACTTGAACTACCTTCTCCTCTCATTCTTTTTCTTGGTGCCATTGACATGTAATAAGCAAGAGGAATTAACCAAAACTGACTAGAATAACCAAATTAACCAAATATCTAGCAACCCAAACACCTCGATTATCCAACAACTATCAACTACAAACCCAATTTCTATCAACAATTTAATGAATCAAGTGCACCACAACAATAAAAATTGATAAATTTCACAAATTAAAGTAAGAAATAGCAAGAACACATGGAAATTCAAGCCAAATCAAAGTAAAACAAAAGAAATCATGAAATTTACCCAAAACTTGATGAATTCGAGTATATGGTGCCAAATATAGTTGTAGAAATTGTTGAAAGCCTCCAAATAACAAGAATGAGCACCCAAACGATCCAATTGAAGGCAAAAACGAAAATCCCCAAATTTCTAGGGTACGAAAAACCTAGAATTTTCGTGAAAATTGGGGGTTTTTTGGATTTTGAAGTTAAAAAGTTCTTTTGGAGTTTTTTTATGGAGAAATTGAAAGAAAAATGAGATGAGAATGTGTTTTAATGGAGTTTTGTAGCAAGGAGTAAGAAGGAGAAGAAGAGAGAAGAAGAGAGAGAAAATCGTGAGTGAGAATTGTGAAAGAAGTGAAGTCGCGATTTTCTCAGATCTGAAATTATAAAGTGCTGCTGCATCAGGTCGCGAGTCGCAACTCTTGCACGCGATTTGCGAGATGCTACTAACCTTTTTCCCCAAAACTTCACACTTTGCTCTTTTTTTTCCAGAGAACAATCGCAAGGTGCGACCTTTGCTCGCGAGTCGCGACCATCGCTCGCGAGTCGCGACTGTTGCTCGTGAGTCGCGATTTGTTACTGCCCCAATTTGCATACTTCACACGTTCCTCTGTTTTTTTACAATAACTTGTCGTGACCCACGACCCAACCTCGTGACTCGCGATTCGTCTCTGCCTGAACCATTCATCAATTATTATTTTTTTCACATATGTTCACCGAGGTTGCTTGACGGGATTCTTGCTTGAACTTCTAGTAAACCATCACCTATACACAAAACAACAAAAAATACACGACATTAAATGATTCTAACTAAAAATCAAGAAAATTCACTATAATAAAGCTCGGGTTGCCTCCCAAGAAGCTCCATTTATTTAACGTCGTTGGCACGACACACTCATTTATTTAATGTTGTCGGAATGGTGGTGCATCTCCGGTGAACTTACTCATACACCGGATCCTCTAAGCTCACGCTTCCATTGTTCACGGCTTGGAAGCCCTCATGGTATATTTTTAAGCGTTGGCCATTCAATTTGAATGCCTTGGAAGTAGCCTCGCTTGATATCTCCACTGCCCCATGAGGGTACACTTTTTTTTACCACAAACGGTCTAACCCAGCGTGACCGTAACTTACCCGGAAACAATCTCAGACGTGATTGGAACAGAAGGACTTTCTGTCCTTCTTCAAAGTCCTTTCTCATTATCATTTTGGCATGCCATGCCTTTTTCTTTGCTTTGTAGATCGCGGCATTCTCATAGGACTCATTCCTTATCTCATCCAGCTCAGAAATTTGCAACTTCCGATACAAACCATCTTCATCAAGATTCATGTTAAAACTCTTCACCGCCCAGTAGGCGTTATGCTCGAGCTCGACCGGAAGATGGAAAGGCTTACCAAACATCAATCGGTACGGAGACATCCCGATTGGGGTTTTGTAAGCAGTGTGGTCTGCCCATAGTGCGTCATCGAGCCTCAAACTCCAGTCTTTCCTATTCGGATTGACTGTCTTCTCCAGAATAGATTTCACCTCTCTGTTGGACACTTCAGCTTGTCCATTGCTCTGTGGATGATACGCAGTAGATGTCTTATGCGTAACATGGTATTTCTTTAGCAAAGCTCCAATGGTTCGATTACATAAATGAGTTCCCTTATCACTGATCAAAGCTCTCGGAATGCCAAACCTGGAAAATATGTTAGCTTTGATAAAATCTGCAACCACATTCGAGTCATTAGTTCTAGTGGGCTTTGTTTCCACCCACTTTGAAACATAATCCACAGCAAGCAACATATATGTATAACCGAAAGAGGTTGGAAACGGCCCCATAAAGTCCATGCCCCAAACATCAAAAATCTCACAGAATAAGATTGAGTTTTGCGGCATTTCATTCTTTTGGGATATATTCCCAACTCTTTGGCAGTTATCACAAGATTTACAAAAAAAATATGCATCCTTATTCAATGAAGGCCAATAAAATCCACAATCCATTACCTTTCGCGCTGTTCTTTTGGCCCCAAAGTGACCTCCACAAGCACATGAGTGACAAAAAGTAAGAATAGAAGTCACATCATTATCTGAAATACATCTCCGAATCACTTGGTCAGCGCAATGCTTCCACAGATACGGGTCATCCCAAACATAATGCTTCGAATCACTTCGAAGTTTATCCCGTTGGGCCTTTGAAAAATGCTGCGGAAACTGACCCGAGACAAGGTAATTCACCATATCAGCTGTAATGACCCGTATTTTATCAAGGTTGTCAACAATACGAATAAAAATTATTCTAAGTTATAATTCCTAATTTAATAAAACAACGGAAGCTCTGAACTTAATTCAATTTATTAAATAAAACCAATTAATAATGTCCAACATAGTTCAAAATCCATAGTCCATTATTGTTATCAAACTACGAAAAGTCCACTAAAATACTATTACAAAGGCTAGAAAAGACAAAGTAATAGTCTACAATCCTCGCTTGTCCCAGCCATTGCGTATCCCCAATCATTCTTCCTCCGTACCTGTAAAGGGATTTTGGGGTCCACAGTCAGTGGGGAGTAATTAGATTGTTCTACTTAATCAGTAGAACACAATTAGAAACATAATAATTAGAATAGATCAACAGAACAGTCAAAGAAGTCAACAGGAAAATCATTCAAAGACATTCAAATTCAAGTACGCAGCGGAAACAAATCACAATAGAATATCCAACCAAGACTCTCAAGACAAGCTTAATCCATTTCTAGACTTCTAGACTCCATTATTGACTTTCAAGTTCTAACTCAATTCAAGTGCGAATTCGTGACACAGTCATATGCTCGTAGGGGAAAACCTTAACTCTTTCCCCAACTTTCCTTGTCTCATGCCGGGTCAACCAATTTTGATCTACTTCCAGAGCACTGGGATCCAGAACTGCCCCAAAACCGCAGAAGGGGAAGTGGCTTCGACTATACCTATGTTCATGGCACTTTAGCCACTAGATAGGCAGTCACTTCATAGTTTATTAACTTTTCAAGTTCAACTTTCTAGTTCACAATTTGACTCTCAATAACAAGACTTGACTTCTATTCGATTCTAGTTCAACTTTAATGACTCAAAATTCTAGATTCATATTTGAAAAAAATATACCACTAAAAGACATCAAACATTCGAAATTCCTCATACTATAATATTATTCAATTTAACAAGTTCATACACAAAGTCATGCAATAATCATAATTCAATAATGTAAATCAGTTATAAATACAAATCCAGATGTTGAAATCTTACCAATTACACGTCTTGCATACACGGCCTCCATCATATTAATACAACAATAATTCATCAAATAAATCAATTTAATCATTAATATAAAATACTACTTAAATTAACTGAAATAATCCAAGGTTGCACTGAATTCTGATCTTTTAACTAACTGGATCATAAAAATCTAATCTTTTTATTCTTCTTCTTTCACTCGAAAATTTCGAACTAGCATAGTCATTATCCAATTTTAATTTGGTTTTTAAAAGAGATTTCGAAAAAGCTCGGGTATACCACTGGGAATTTCCCTTAAAAAAAAGCTGGAAAAGGCCAAGGGTTTGTGGGCAGATTAACTTCCAAATGTGCTATGGTCCATTCGGACCACCAACAAGACTTCAACTGGTGAGTCCCCCTTCATGATGGTTTATGGGGCAGAGGCGGTACTTCCCATTGAAATATACGAGCCTACCCTTCGGGTCATGCTTTATGATAAGAATGCAAACTGGGAAGCAATGAAGATGAATCTAGATTTTTTGCCAGAAACAAGGGGCAATGCCTTGCTGAGACAAGAGGTCTATAAGCTTAGGATGGCTTGAGAATACAACAAGAGGGTCAAGAATCGTCCAATAAGAATTGGAGATTACGTGCTCAGAAAGATGGAAGCACAAGGCCGAGCCAATGAAGAGGGTAAAGTTACTCCAAGCTGGGAAGGTCCCTACAAAGTCGTAGAAGCAGTACATGATGGTACATACCGACTAGAAATGATGCAAGGAGTAGCCGTGCCACAATGCTGGAATATGCATCATCTAAGGAAGTATTACTTCTAGGTGGTAATTTTTGAAATTTTAATGTACGACCTTGAGTCGAGGCAATGTAATCAAACCCAATATTAATGAAAAAGGGCAGGACTAGATCCCTAAAGGCCACATCACTTTCAAAGTGAAAATGTTAAAGGCTAGTGTCCACTATTTTCTTTATAAACATAAGACCGAATGCCCTTGGTGCTAATTTGAGCTCCAAGCTCTTATTCCCCATTAATTGACCCCCAAAATAGGGTCCAATAGTGACAAGTCTCACGAGGATGAAGGGTGGCCACCCATGCCCCCTAATATATTTCCAAGTGATTCATTAAAAGAGGTGACTCGTCTGTAATTAGCTGTGTAACGACCCGTATTTTAGCAATGTTGTTTTTGGAGAAAACAACAATACGAGTCTTCAAATAATTAAGAGGCTGCAACAATAAATTAATTAAACACAGTGGAAGCTCTAATCTTAGTCATTTTATGTAATAAACTTTAAATTTAATCCAAAAAAAAATGGAATCGATATGGTTCTTATTACAACTTAAACTACTAAAATAGGAAAAAAAAACAAGGAATAATAGGAAAATAAACGGGAGTCTAATCTGCTCGCCAAACACTCAACCCAAATCTAAACTCTATCCTGAATACCTGCAAAAGTAAAAATTGGGGTCCACCGTCAGTGGCGAGTAACTAGACTGTCCTACTTAGAAGTAAGACCACATTACATAAAATAATGGGTTAGAAAACACAGGAAACAATTCATACAATAATGTTCATAGCAACATATAATACCAACATCGAAGTTACGCAGCGGAAAAACATATTCACATCTATATTCGTAATTAATCAAAGATCTATAATAATAGTCAAACTTCTAGGCAACTCTGATTCATTCTTTCATTAACATGACCACTTTATCAAGAGTTTATTAAAAACAAAATACTATCATGATAGCAACAGTAGGAATCATAACCATTACATGCGTGTTGATCACTACTCGAAGTAGGGGTCAGCAAGATTAGCAATACAAGGCACATGTCCATACACTCGTCAACAATAGAGAACAACACCATTACCCAAGACTATTAGATTATCGACTCTAATTGTTCTAATCAATATAATCATATTCATTCTACAACCATAACTCAATCAATCAACACATCTCAAGATCAATTTGCAAACAATGACAAGACCCCGCTCGGTCCGACCGATAGCACGACCGACAAACAAACAGACTAGCCCCGCTTAGTTCATCACCGATGAACTGATAGACCCGCTCAGTTTATTACCGATAAACCGATAGACATGACCCGCTCGGTCTTCAACCGATATACACAACCCGCTCGGTCTTCAACCGATAGACATGACACGACTCTGACTCTCAAACAATCATACAAGACTTGTTCCGCTCAGTTCACCATTGATGAACCGATAGACCCGCTCAGTTTATCACCGATAAACCGATAGACATGACCCGCTCGGTCTTCAACCGATAGACACGACATGACTCGACAAAGACTCAAGAATACCAACCAAAATCATCATACAATCATCACGCAACATCAACCCCTATAACAAGAACTCAATGACAACAAGGCTCCAACCTTGACAATGCATAAATCCACACCAATACTCATGACACCATATAACCATATTACTCATTAAAATATCAAGCTAATTGTATGGCATTACACGCATGACTCTAGGTAGAATAAACATAGCATTTACCCAAAAATACCCACTGCAAGCTCACTAGTCAAAACAAGATTAATTGCTAATCATGGACATTTGGTCATCAAATCAATCAATAAAACAAATTAAAACTCTAGCTTTCAACCACAAGTACCACGCATGCCTATAACAAAGAAAGCAAGCCTTTGACCATCAAGATATCATGCTAAAACAAGAAGTAAATCAAGACTTTGATCATCATGATCTCACGCACAAAACAAGAAGTAAATCAAGTCTTTGAACATAGCAAAATACACGCATGAAATTAACAAGATCATGATACCATAATAACAATTCCTAACAAGCTAGATTAGATAAGACTCAAGATTAATCAATTTACAAGGAAGAAAAGTCATGCTTGGATCATCATCATCATTACACGCATCAAACAAATAAAATATGAATACATGCTTCATTATCTACAATACATAAACCGAAGTCAACCAATATGCCTAAGTTTCCTATAATACTCGCATGGCACAAGCATCAACAGCTTTGCAATTGCATCACACTTTTCGGCAAGATCCATGATTAGACTAGTCAAAGCAAACATTAACTATGGTTTCATGAATTAGTCATCAATTATTTTTTAAAAATTAAATAAAGCCCAAGCCTTAGAAACACACACGCATAAGAGATCATTTACTTTGCAAGAAAATCATACAGTAATTTCAAGAACCAAACATAGAACGACATAGCATGACATGATAGTTCAAGATTCATCAAAACAAGTATAAAGATTGAAACAAAGCATTCTAAATCACACGGCCAAAACTCGAAGAACAAGATCATAACAACTAATCTCTCTAATCCTATTATCCTATGTAATCTAATCTTAATCCTAAGTAGAAGTGTAATGACCCAGATTTTATCGGTATTCTTGCCGGTATTTATATGTATAATTATGTGTTTATTTGCTAGTTCAAAATTTATTTTGAACTATTTATTTTAATTTTATATGAATAATTTCGATTTAATCGAAATGTTTTATTTCTTAGTTTTTATTATTTATTTTAGTTATTATTTTATTAATTGGCCCAATTGAGACTTCAAGATGAAGCTGCCAGTTTTAAAGACGAGGCTTCAAGCTGCCGGTTTGGTCTTCTTTACTGCCGGTCTTGAACCTTGCAAGCTGGCAGTTCTATACTGCCGGTCTTGGAGCTTGCAAGCTGGCAGTTCTTTACTGCCGGTCTTGGACCTTGCATGCTGCCAGTTCCATACCGCCGGTCTTGAACTTCACAAGCTGCCGGTGTTTGCATGATTAGTCATGTAAATTTAGTATTTTAGTCCAATGGATCACAAGGCCCATTTTGCTTCTCTTGGCCGGTTCTACAAAGGCATGGCAAGGCTTGCCACTTGCCTTGTGTTCACACCTTAACTAACTCTATTTATATGAGAGTTAGTAAGGCCCCTTTACTCATTTTGCCATTTCTACTTTGCCATCAACTTGCCAAGCACATAAACACTCTCTACTCTTTCCATTTCTCACGCCACTTTTGGTGATTGAACCTCCATTTGTTCATCATCTTTCCTTGCCCAAAACTTAAAGATTCAAACACCATTGATCTTTAAGCATCCTAAACACAATCCTAAACACATTGTTTCAACCAAGATCACTTGTTGGGTTGTTTCCGGGTTTATTAGTGGGTTTGTGTTCGTGTAAGGGTGTTCGTGTGAAGCCGTGGTGGTCGTGCAGGCCGTGTCGAGCCTGGGTGGTGCAAAGGAACCGTGCAGCAGTGCCGTGTGGTGGTGCACTCGTGTGGGTGTGTTCGTGTTCGAGTGGTGGTGCAGCCGTGTGCAGGCCGTGTGTGTGCCGTGCGTGGGTTGAGTCTTGGACTGCAATTGTGTGTTGAATTTGTGTGTTAATCTTCAACAAGGTAACATACTAACTCAACTTAATTGGTAGTACTATGTTTATAGCTTTGATTAAATGCATGTTTGAGTGAATTGTTGATGTTTATGCATGATTTTGAAGTAAATCTTTAATTCTGATTTTTGAAGTATTTAATGATGTTTTAATGGTGGTTTTCATATTTTTAAGATGTTTTTATGATATTTTGGAAATCATGGTGATTGGGTTTGATTTTGTTGAATTTTGATTTAAAATTGTTAAAAATGTCATGTGATATGAGGTTTCATGCGTGTGGATTCTGAGATTTGTATGAGTTCTTGATTGAGTTCTTGAATCTTGAATGAAGTTCTTGATTGAGTTCTTTAATCTTGAATGTGTTCTTTGAGTCATAGATGAGTTCTTTGAGGATCTTGATGAAGTTCTCTAGAGTTCTTTTTGAGGTTGTTTGAGTTCTTGAAAGTTAAAGAAAGTGTTAGAAAGGATCTTGAAAGTTAAAGATTTGAGTTGAGATGATTAAAGAATTGAGTAAAGATTGTTGATATGATGTTTGGTTAGTCTCAAGATCATGACTATAGGCAGTTCTTGGGTTAACTTCGATGTTTTGGTTATTAATTTCAAGAGTATGGCGTATTCTTGTTTTTAATTAACTTCGATGAAATGATGATGATATGATGAGACCTTTAGCTTGATTTCTTTTCTAGACGCCCTTGACTTTGTGTATGGCTTATGCTTAGTTTTGGGTTAAGACGTTGCCACTATTTCCGTCCGCGGTATCGGAATAGTTTTGGAGTCTCACTATGTTATTCCTAGTACGCTCAAAATGATTGGGGATTAGGGACACGATTTCCCAGATTGATTGGGTTCGTGGGATTTGGGTGTATGGCTTATGCCCGGTCCTGACATAGTAGAAGTTCGGTTGCGTAAGATGCTTCCGTACGAGCCTAGTCCGGTCTAGAACTAGAATGATTGCACCTGAGTTAGATTTGAGTATAGAGATGTCGTATATTGATGATGTCGAGTGGTGAGATTGATTTTTGGATTACGAGCTTGAGGTTGTCTCGTATCTTCGAGGATTGTATGTGTGATGTTATTTGATTATTGCTATATACTTGTGTATTCCCGTTAGGGTGAGTCAGTTATGTTGCTCGCCACTGATGGTGGATATGTTGTGTTTTTCAGGTACATCTGACGATGATACTCTTGCTTAGCCTTGGGGTTGGGCGAGCGGCGCTTTGTGTGCTTTCTATGGTTTATTTCAGTTGTTTCTTAGCATTAGACTTGTTAGAAGTTGTTTCAGGATTTATGATATACATTTGTTGTATAAGACTCTAGCATGTAGTTAGAGTTGCATCTTACTTTTGTTTGAGTACTTTTGACTTTTGGATTTAGTTTTTGTACAAAGTTGTGGGTTATTGTACATCTTTGGTTTAATACTAATATTTTGAGGTGTTAGTTTATTTTCTAAGTGTTGAGTTTTAGTTTTATAACTACTTGACTCGTCGGTTTCTTCCGCGCCGATTTAAGCGAGTCGGGTCGTTACAGTTGGTATCAGAGCCGAATAGGTTTAAATGAAGTTTCTAGGATTTGAGTTAAACCCGGGAGATGAGAGCTTTATTTTTCCCGAGTGATTGAACCAAATTCCAGGATTTATGTGAAGGGAGAAGAGTTGGGTAGAAAGACCGGGATAGGATTCTTTCTATTTTTCTCCTTTTCTTCTTAATTCTAGTATGTTTTGGTGGGGTATTTTACTGACTTGCTATCTCTGTTATGTTTGTTGTTGTGATGCGTTTCAGCATGTCTACACCTCGCCGGTCGAGTACTGGACGACAGAGGTTGCGGGCACTCGAGGAGGCGATCCTTACTTTGGCGCACCATAGTCGTCAACCGCCGAATATGCAGTCGACATTCGATCGTATCGCTCGTCATCGACCTCCGACTTACGACGGGGTTGCCGACCCCACTACCTTGGAGAGCTGGATCCGCGAGATGGGGAAGCTCTTCGACGCGACGTTTTGCCCCGATCACGAGAGGGTGCTGATCGCCGCATACTATTTACGTGGGGAGGCTGATAACTGGTGGACGTTAGCGAAGGATGCGTACCAGCCGTTGCATGCGATGTCTTGGACCGATTTTATCGATAAGGTCCAAGAGCGTTTCTACCCCGACGAGTTACGGTGGCAGAAACAGGAGGAGTTCCTTACTCTCTCACAGGGTAAGATTTCTGTCCAGGCGTACACAGATCGATTTACCGAGCTGTCGAGGTTCGCTACGTCGGTAATTCCGTCAGAGAAGGATCGGGTCAAGCGCTACATCAAAAAGCTAGATCCGAGGATCCGAGTTCATGTGATCAGCAGTGGAGCGGCTACGTTCCAGCAGGCTTACGAGGTAGCACTCGAGATACAGTCATCGATTTCTGAGGAAGATTCGAGCAAGAAGAGAGCTCCGGTTCCGGCGACTACAGCTTCGTTTAAGAAGCCCCGTTTCAGCGCACCTAGCAGTACCCCTCCGACCACGAGTTCGCATAAGGGTAATGGTGGTTCGAGTTGTCGAGGCTGTGGCAGAGACTTCCATCCAGGGAAGAAGTGCGACGGTTCTCCGATCACTTGCTTCACTTGTGGTAAGGTAGGCCACAAGTCGACAGTTTGTCCTGAGAAGAGGCCAGATTCAGAGGTTAAGCAGCTTCCAACACCGACAAAGACTCCGGTGAAGAACCGAGTCTACTGTATGACCGAGGCGGAGGCCGAGGTTCAGCCCGATGTTGTATCAGGTAGATTTCTTGTCTCTGGTGTGTTAGCATTAGTCTTATTTGATTCTGGTGCTACCATTTCTTTTGTGGCTAGTAGTTTCGTCTCGAGGTCTAATCTTCGAGGCGGCCTTCCTGTTAGTTCAATTATTACTCTCCCTTCAGGAGAGGATTTTACTTGTCAGCGAGAGTTCCGAGGAGTGTCCATCGTGATAGCAGGGGAGCAAGCGACGGCCGACCTGAAAGAGTTCCCGCTGATGGAGTTCGACGTTATACTTGGTATGGACTGGCTATCGAGGTATCGAGCAATCATTCGTTGCCGAGATCAGTCAGTGACATTCCGAGGATCTCAGGGCAACCGAGTTACCTACTCTGGGTTCGTCCTTAAGAAAGGAGTAAAGGTAATCTCTGCCTTGAAAATGAGGAAGCATCGCCAGAAGGGCGATATGGTGTATTTATGTCAGGTACGAGACTTGACTAATGAGTCTCTGTTGGACGACATACCTGTAGCGAGGGATTTCAGAGACGTATTTCCTGACGAGCTACCAGGCGTCCCACCGGAGCGCGACGTCGAGTTTCATATCGACTTGGTACCCGGGACAGCGCCGATCTCGAAGGCACCGTACCGGATGGCACCGTCTGAGTTATTGGAGTTAAAGACACAACTCCAGGATTTGATCGATAAGGGCTTCATTAGGCCGAGTGTTTCTCCATGGGGAGCTCCCGTGCTCTTCGTGAAGAAGAAAGATGGTAGTATGCGCCTGTGCATAGACTACCGAGAGTTGAATCGGGTAACTATCAAGAATAAGTACCCATTGCCTAGGATTGAGGACCTGTTCGATCAATTGCGAGGAGCAGGAGTGTTTTCAAAGATAGATCTTCGGTCTGGGTATCATCAGATTCCAGTCAAGAAAGAAGACATCCCGAAAACTGCTTTTCGTACTAGATACGGCCATTACGAGTTCGAGGTGATGCCCTTTGGCCTCACTAATGCGCCAGCCGTGTTCATGGACCAGATGAACCGGACGTTTCACCACTTACTCGACAAGTGCGTCGTAGTATTTATAGATGATATCTTGATCTATTCTAGAGATGAGTCCGAGCATACGGAACATCTCCGGATGGTACTCGAGATATTGAGGAGTCATAAGTGGTTCGCGAAACTCTCCAAGTGTGAGTTCTGGCTTCGCGAAGTAGCCTTCCTAGGTCATGTGATTAGCAAAGAAGGCATTAAAGTAGACCCAGCTAAGATTAAGGCTGTGGTAGATTGGAGTAGCCCGACAAATGTGGCGGAGGTTCGTAGTTTTCTGGGTTTGGCTGGATACTATCGACGATTCGTCCAGGACTTCTCCAAAATAGCTAGACCGATGTCTAGTCTCCTGCAAAAGGAGGTTCGATTCGTTTGGACAGAAGCTTGCGAGCAAGCATTTCAGGAGTTGAAACAGAGATTAGTCTCTGCTCCGATTCTTACTCTTCCAAACGATGAAGAGGGCTTCGAAGTCTATAGTGATGCTTCGAAGAGTGGCCTAGGTTGTGTGCTCATGCAGGGTGGGAAGGTCATCGCTTACGCATCGAGACAGCTGAAGGTGCACGAGCGTAACTATCCTACGCATGACTTGGAGTTAGCAGCTGTAGTGTTCGCGTTGAAAATATGGAGGCACTATCTCTATGGTGGTTCGTGTAGAGTATTCACGGATCATAAGAGTCTCAAGTACATCTTCACTCAGAAAGACCTCAATATGAGGCAGAGGCGGTGGCTTGAGTTGATTACGGACTACGACCTGACGCTCAACTATTGCGAGGGCAAAGCGAATTTGGTTGCAGATGCGCTAAGCCGCAAACATCGCTTGAGCTTCAGTAGAAGCCGTGGTTCCGTCAGACTTCGTCTGACATCGATGAGTGCTGAACCTGATTTAATTCAGGAAATGCGTGAGGGTCAGCAGAACGACCCACAGCTTGCTAGGATTCGAGAGGCTATACGGCAAGGTAAAGCCGTTGGTTTCACGATCTCTTCTGATGGTAGTATGCGCTTCCGAGGGAGATGGTGTGTACCGGACTGTTCTGATTTTAGGAACAGGATCATGTCCGAGGCACATAACTCGCCTTATTCTGTTCATCCCGGTGGTAATAAGCTTTACCAGGATCTTAAAGGCCAGTTCTGGTGGCCTAAGATGAAAAGGGATGTCGCAGAGTTTGTTGCTCGGTGTCTGACCTGTCAGAAGGTCAAGATTGAGCATCAGAGACCAGGAGGTCTGTTGCAGCCACTACCTATTCCGACCTGGAAGTTTGAGTCTGTTTCTATGGACTTTGTAGTGAGCTTACCCACTTGCAATGGCTTGAATGCTATTTGGGTCATTGTGGATAGGTTGACTAAGGTCGCTAGATTCATTCCGATGAAAATGACCTGGTCGATGGAGCGTCTAGCTGAGGCATATACTCAGGACATAATCCGACTTCACGGAGTTCCGAGGGAGATTGTTTCTGATCGAGATCCGAGGTTTCTATCTCGTTTCTGGAAATCCGTTCAGGAAGCCTTTGGGACGAAATTGAAGTTGAGCACCGCTTTTCATGCGGCGACTGATGGTCAGACTGAGAGGACCATCCAGACTTTGGAGGATATGCTTCGAGCATGCACTCTGGAGTATCACCAGTCTTGGGTACGTATGCTATGCTTGATAGAGTTCTCCTATAATAACAGTTATCACTCTAGCATTGAAATGGCTCCGTACGAGGCCCTGTATGGCAGGAAATGTAGGAGTCCGATTTGCTGGAATGATATTAGTGATTCTGTGGCTTTAGGACCTGAGATGGTACGCGATACTATCGAGAAGGTTCGAGTCATTCGGTCTAAGATGCAGGCCGCTCAGAGTCGTCAGAAATCTTACGCCGATAATCGACGTAGGCCACTGGCTTTTGAAGTAGGTGACAAAGTCTTGCTTAAGGTTTCACCTTTCAAGGGAGTTGTACGCTTTGGTCAAAAGGGTAAACTTCGACCGAAGTATGTGGGACCTTACGAGATATTAGAACGAGTTGGGGAAGTGGCTTATCGATTGGCATTACCACCTGGCTTGGCTAATGTTCATGACGTATTTCACGTTTCCCAGCTAAGGAAATATGTCCATGATCCTACTCATGTAATCTCAGTGGATCCGGTCGTAATCGAGCCGAATCTGACTTATGAGGAGCGACCCGTCCAGATCTTGGATCGGGAGGAGAGAACCCTGCGGCGTAAGCAGGTACCGCTTGTTAAGGTGTTGTGGAGAAATCAGCACCATGAAGAAGCGACTTGGGAGACGGAAGCGTCTATGCGGCAGAAGTACCCCGAGCTTTTCGATGGGGAGCAGTCTCCCGCACCTTGAAATTTCGGGACGAAATTTCTTTAAGGAGGGGAGGTTGTAATGACCCAGATTTTATCGGTATTCTTGCCGGTATTTATATGTATAATTATGTGTTTATTTGCTAGTTCAAAATTTATTTTGAACTATTTATTTTAATTTTATATGAATAATTTCGATTTAATCAAAATGTTTTATTTCTTAGTTTTTATTATTTATTTTAGTTATTATTTTATTAATTGGCCCAATTGAGACTTCAAGATGAAGCTGCCAGTTTTAAAGACGAGGCTTCAAGCTGCCGGTTTGGTCTTCTTTACTGCCGGTCTTGAACCTTGCAAGCTGGCAGTTCTATACTGCCGGTCTTGGAGCTTGCATTTACTGCCGGTCTTGGACCTTGCATGCTGCCAGTTCCATACCGCCGGTCTTGAACTTCACAAGCTGCCGGTGTTTGCATGATTAGTCATGTAAATTTAGTATTTTAGTCCAATGGATCACAAGGCCCATTTTGCTTCTCTTGGCCGGTTCTACAAAGGCATGGCAAGGCTTGCCACTTGCCTTGTGTTCACACCTTAACTAACTCTATTTATATGAGAGTTAGTAAGGCCCCTTTACTCATTTTGCCATTTCTACTTTGCCATCAACTTGCCAAGCACATAAACACTCTCTACTCTTTCCATTTCTCACGCCACTTTTGGTGATTGAACCTCCATTTGTTCATCATCTTTCCTTGCCCAAAACTTAAAGATTCAAACACCATTGATCTTTAAGCATCCTAAACACAATCCTAAACACATTGTTTCAACCAAGATCACTTGTTGGGTTGTTTCCGGGTTTATTAGTGGGTTTGTGTTCGTGTAAGGGTGTTCGTGTGAAGCCGTGGTGGTCGTGCAGGCCGTGTCGAGCCTGGGTGGTGCAAAGGAACCGTGCAGCAGTGCCGTGTGGTGGTGCACTCGTGTGGGTGTGTTCGTGTTCGAGTGGTGGTGCAGCCGTGTGCAGGCCGTGTGTGTGCCGTGCGTGGGTTGAGTCTTGGACTGCAATTGTGTGTTGAATTTGTGTGTTAATCTTCAACAAGGTAACATACTAACTCAACTTAATTGGTAGTACTATGTTTATAGCTTTGATTAAATGCATGTTTGAGTGAATTGTTGATGTTTATGCATGATTTTGAAGTAAATCTTTAATTCTGATTTTTGAAGTATTTAATGATGTTTTAATGGTGGTTTTCATATTTTTAAGATGTTTTTATGATATTTTGGAAATCATGGTGATTGGGTTTGATTTTGTTGAATTTTGATTTAAAATTGTTAAAAATGTCGTGTGATATGAGGTTTCATGCGTGTGGATTCTGAGATTTGTATGAGTTCTTGATTGAGTTCTTGAATCTTGAATGAAGTTCTTGATTGAGTTCTTTAATCTTGAATGTGTTCTTTGAGTCATAGATGAGTTCTTTGAGGATCTTGATGAAGTTCTTTAGAGTTCTTTTTGAGGTTGTTTGAGTTCTTGAAAGTTAAAGAAAGTGTTAGAAAGGATCTTGAAAGTTAAAGATTTGAGTTGAGATGATTAAAGAATTGAGTAAAGATTGTTGATATGATGTTTGGTTAGTCTCAAGATCATGACTATAGGCAGCTCTTGGGTTAACTTCGATGTTTTGGTTATTAATTTCAAGAGTATGGCGTATTCTTGTTTTTAATTAACTTCGATGAAATGATGATGATATGATGAGACCTTTAGCTTGATTTCTTTTCTAGACGCCCTTGACTTTGTGTATGGCTTATGCTTAGTTTTGGGTTAAGACGTTGCCACTATTTCCGTCCGCGGTATCGGAATAGTTTTGGAGTCTCACTATGTTATTCCTAGTACGCTCAAAATGATTGGGGATTAGGGACACGATTTCCCAGATTGATTGGGTTCGTGGGATTTGGGTGTATGGCTTATGCCCGGTCCTGACATAGTAGAAGTTCGGTTGCGTAAGATGCTTCCGTACGAGCCTAGTCCGGTCTAGAACTAGAATGATTGCACCTGAGTTAGATTTGAGTATAGAGATGTCGTATATTGATGATGTCGAGTGGTGAGATTGATTTTTGGATTACGAGCTTGAGGTTGTCTCGTATCTTCGAGGATTGTATGTGTGATGTTATTTGATTATTGATATATACTTGTGTATTCCCGTTAGGGTGAGTCAGTTATGTTGCTCGCCACTGATGGTGGATATGTTGTGTTTTTCAGGTACATCTGACGATGATACTCTTGCTTAGCCTTGGGGTTGGGCGAGCGGCGCTTTGTGTGCTTTCTATGGTTTATTTCAGTTGTTTCTTAGCATTAGACTTGTTAGACGTTGTTTCAGGATTTATGATATACATTTGTTGTATAAGACTCTAGCATGTAGTTAGAGTTGCATCTTACTTTTGTTTTAGTACTTTTGACTTTTGGATTTAGTTTTTGTACAAAGTTGTGGGTTATTGTACATCTTTGGTTTAATACTAATATTTTGAGGTGTTAGTTTATTTTCTAAGTGTTGAGTTTTAGTTTTATAACTACTTGACTCGTCGGTTTCTTCCGCGCCGATTTAAGCGAGTCGGGTCGTTACAAGAAGAGCTAGTTACCTATAGGACGATCAACACCAAAAACCACGCCTAACAACTTGCTCCACTCGTTACCGACGCACGAACCACGCCCGTAGCACTCGCACTTCTTTGTTTCAAGTTTGATGAAGATTTGATTGCTTTTGTTGGGGTTGTTTGGGTTGATGAGGTGAAAGGAAAAATTTGGTTGAGGGTTGCCGTGAAGTAGGAAGGAGAATAAAGGGGATTTGCTTTGGAATTTTGTTCCTATAATGAATAAGGAAAAAAAAATGGGTTTTTTTTTTTTTTTAGGAGTATTAGTAGAGTATGCGTAAAAATAATATGATAGGTTTAAGGCAAAGCAAATTAAAGGAGAGGGCCGGTTATAAGGGTTTGGGCTAAATTAATTCAATAAAAAAAATGAAGTCTTTGGGCCCAAATCAGATGATTCAGACTTAAAGGCTTAATTTTGCACGAAATTTTACGGCCCAAAAATCCGGGTCGTTACAAGCTGAGCCACTCAAAAATCTAAAATGATTCACTAGGGGGTGCCTCGTCTGTAATTAGCCGAGCCACTCGAAAATCTAAAATGACTCACTACGGGGTGCCTCGTCTGTAATTAGCCGAGCCATTTGAAAATCTAAAATGATTCACTTGGGGGTGCCTCGTCTGTGATTAGCCGAGCCACTCGAAAATCTAAAATGATTCACTAAAGGGTGCCTCGTCTGTAATTAGCCGAGCCATTCGAAAATCTATAATGATTCACTAAGGGGTGCCTCGTCTTTAATTAGCCGAGCCACTCGAAAATCTAAAATGATTCACTAAGGGGTGCCTCGGCTGTAAATGGCCGAGCCACTCGTAAACCTAAAATGATTCCCTAGAGGGGTGTCTCGGATAGAATTGGCCGAGTCATTCGAAAAATCTATGTTGTTAACAAACAGGTGTCTCGGCCACTTAGTGCCGAGCCACTACACGAATAATAAAATAGATCACGACTTGAATGAACCATAAAATAAGATCTTTCATTAATAAAAAAACAAAAACAAAAGGGCAAGGCTCGATACTTTCCATAACGAACTAAGGCTTACACAATAAAAAAAAATAAAAAAAATAGAGAGAAGCACTCCCAAGTGCAACTAGCCTAATCACTCTCATCTGGATCAGGTATCACAGGATTCGAAGGACAGGGTTGACCAGTTTGTTCACACCAATTCTTCTCGTCAGCCCAGTCCAGAAATTGACTAAAATATCCAAAGTCTTTGTATGGATATGCCTTATCCCAGGCCTCTTCGACCCTGTGCTTGTACGCCTCCTCACTCGACATTTGCCGGATTATGACCCCTGGGTTCTTCTTCTCCCTCGGCAGTCTTTCTCCTTTTTGGAGCCAAAGGGGCCGCCCCTCTTCCCTTTCCCTGCGCGTGTTGAGCCCTCACTATCATGAGGGAACTTCTCCCGATCTTCCCATTGCTTCAGCCGTGCTTCATACTTCATATTTAAGAAGTGCTCCTCATCCAGAAAACCTTCATATTCTTCCATAGGAAGCTTGCCCGCATGAGCCGAGCCCTCACCATCCTGAGCACACCTCTCTCCCTCATGCCACAACTTCACCTTCCATGTATACTTCGTAAAATCATCCTCATCCTTTAAACCATCACGCTTCCCCCTTGGAAGCTTGTTACAACTCTCTTTCTCCTTGGGCATCCTATTGGTAGACATTCTTTCTCACAAGGTTAAAAAGATTCTTCAGAGCCTCTCTCTCTTCTTTCTCTCTCAAGGAATTGTAAAATGAGTTGTGAAGAATGCAAAAGAAGCAAGTGGTATTTATAGAAGTTTCAAGCACCAACATTGTTCCAATTTTACCCCTATAACCGGTGAAAAGCATTTATTGCTCCTAAAAACAAGTTGGGGGCCCAAAATAGGTGGTTTTGCTATTAAAACTCCTAAAAATTTGCCTAATCATTTTAGGCCCATAAAGGCCCATTTTTGGAATCAAATTCCACGTGGCAGATCTTGATGAAGACTGTTTCAGGCCCAAGAAAGGACGATTTTTTAATTGTTTCCCAAGTCAAAAGGTAACTCGACTAGGTAAGGCCGAACCTTAAGATTAAAAATGTCACATTGAGCAATACACTCGGTTTAAGGGCAATCAGGTATCTGATTGATTGCCCCTTGACTTATTTGGCAAAGCACGTTTTCCAACATAATTCAACGAGCAATCACCCAGATTTTATAAACCGACTGCATTGCTCAGGGGCATAACAACAATATATAATAAAAATACTAAGTGCAAGAATATAAAATCAAAAGTCGAAAATTGTTGAAAATAAAAAACTCGTCATATTCATTTAAAATTATTACAAGTTATGGCAGACCAACCGCCTACACAAAAACAAAAACTAACTTAAAAACAAAGTTAGCTAAATCTTCTACACTATATTAAAATGAGAGTGGCCTAACTCTCAACATCAGCGTCTTCTTCATCATCATCTTCTTCTTCTTCATCTTCACCCTCGAATATTTCAGGAAGAGGGGGAGGGTCGCGGCCTGTTTTGTCGAAGATAGATTTGATGTCCACCCAGTCTAGGAAACGACTTAGATGCCCAAAATCGGCACCTGAGTAGGCCAACTCCCAGGCCTCAGTCACCTTTCTCTTATAAGCCATCTCGGCTTCTATAACCCTCCGGAGTGAAACTTTCTCCAGAGAGGCGACCTTTCCCTCCAACTCCTCTTTTTCTTTCTGCAGCTGGGTTACTTGGTTTGCAGCCTTGTCCCTAGCTTGGACGGCCTCCTTTTTCCCCTTGGCATCCTCATCTAACTTCTCTTTTTCAGTGAGAAGTTCAGTGACCCTGGTGAGATGCTTGGCAAGCTCAGACTTAAGGTTGATGATGGTGTCAGTCTGCGATTCCATGGTAGTACTGGTGTTAGTTGATCTTGGCGAAGGGTAGTGAAGATTGTAATATCTTTTGTTTCACTAACTTCCGCCCTAGATTGTTTAACAGCATTTACCTGAGCGGATCGCCAACTCTTGGCCCCTTCAAGCCTTAACATAGCCTGAAAAATGGATCACGTTAGAACAGTTAGAAAAAATTAAAAATAACCCAAACAAAAAACACAAAGGAAGTCAACTTACATCAGCTAAGGAATATTCGATGGGTGCAATGTTCCCATCAGAAAAACCTCTAAGGTTGTGGGCAACATCCTTGCCCGCCCCTTTGATCATCCCTCGAACGATCGCCACTTTTTCTTTACCCGAATAGCCAGGCAAAGGGGGGACTGGGCCGTGCTTTCGGCCTCTTCCTCAGTTGGGCCTCCTGAGGGGTCTAAAATGGGTATAACAATCGAGTCCGGATGAGAGGGAGATGATGAAATAGTACGACCTGAAACAGATCGCATTGTCCTTACTCGGTGGGTATAGTATTTACCTCCCATTTTACTCACCATCTTTTTGATGGGCGAAGGAATGTTTTGAGCGACTGATGTAACGACCCGGATTTTTGGGCCGTAAAATTTCGTGAGAAATTAAGCCTTTGAGCCCAAATTATCTAAATTGGGTCAAAAGACTTAATTTGGAATGTGGAACCAAGCTCAAACCTTGTCCTATTTCTTCATATAACCGACCCATAATATTAATTTCCTTGTTATTTTCTTTCTCTTAATTAAATTATTGTATTATCCATAATTAACAAATCATATCTATTTTGTTTAAACCCTAAAAATCCTATTTTTCTCCCAACTAGTTTTACTAAAAGTTAGGAACCCAAACTCCTATTTTGACCGGCCCCCTTTGTCATATCTTCCCTTAATTCACTCTTTTAACTACCTCCTAAAATCTAGTAAACCCTTATTCTATTTATATCATAAAAACTCACCCTTTACTCCTATTTCATATATTAATCAAACTCAAAACAAAACCTTTTATTTTATCCTCTTTCTCTCCCCACGAGTCATGGGCATGTTTTTGTGTGTTTTGCTTCAATTAAGGTAACTAGCTATCTTACTTAGGATTAGGATTAGATTATATAGAATGATAGGATCGGATAGTATTGTTGACGTTTGTTTCATTGTACTTAGTTAGCCGTGTGGTATTGTAGAGTTACTTGTTTTCTTGATTATTAATCTTGATTCTTGAATTGTTATTTAGTGTTGATGAATTCTCGCATGATATCTTGATGTTGTCATCTTGTTTGTACTTGCGAATCTTGTTAAATTGATGGGCTTGAATAGTTGAATTTATGGGTGTAATATGCAATGTCAGGTAAGGAGTTTTGTATTGTAATACATGTTGAACCTTCTAAGTTGAGCACCGCTTGATCAGTGATGTTGATGCATGATTTCTAATTTAAGTAGTTGACTTATATTGTTGATGATAATGGCGCATGAAGTGGTAATGCTAAGTGTGTACTTGATTATTGTAGTAGCATGTTATAGTTATTAATTAAAGTTTTGACCTTGAATTCTTATTTTATTTAGTGAAAGTTGGCAAGTTTGATGGATTGATGGCATGATTACGTGGTGATGCATGATGAGTAATTGTTTGGTTAGTCGATTATTTTGACTTGCGTGATGATGCTTGGTGAATCGTGTGTTGATTGTTTAGTCGTGTTGAGTCGTGTCGTGTCGAGCGGTTAAAGATCGTGCGTCTATCGGTTTATCGATGATAAACTGAGCTGTTCTATCGGATCATCGGTGATGAACTGAGTGGGGCAAGTCTTGTGTGATTGTTTGCGAGTCAGAGTCGTGTCATGTCTATCGGTTTATCTGTGATAAACTGACGGGATTATCGGTTCATCGGTGATGAACTGAGCAGGGCAAGTCTTGTGTGATTGCTTGAGAGTTAGAGTCGTGTCTTCTTTAGAGTCGTCTGATCAACGTGCTCGTTATTTGTTCGGTAGTGGTGCTTAAAATAAGTCCCTACCCTTATTAGTTCTTGAGATCTCATAACAGGTTCGCGGTCGAGGAGTCGCGCCCTTGACCGTTCATTGCGCTATTTATGGTTGGTTCATTTTGGAAACCCGTGGTCTATTGCTATTCTAATGTTAATAAATAAGTCAGTGGGTGGTTTATAATTATAAAAGAATTCATAAGATCTTATGAATGGGTTGATTAAAACTACTCCGTATTATGTTAGAGTCATGTCTAGGTTGTTCTGTTGCATGATCATTGTTGTTAGTTATAGGGCGTTGCATAGTTTATAGTTATGTATGTACTCAGCATTGCTGATTTGTGTATTATTGTTGCATTGCCCACTTTTCTTTCTTTGGTGGGCCTGTGATGACCGATAATTTCACTCAGAAATTATGTTGAGCAGATCATAACGGTGATTCTTAAAGATGAATGATTCAAATTGTTCTCATGCATCTTGGGGACATGGGTATAATCGTGTGTAGCTCGCGTTATTAGTGCCATTTCAAACTATTATTTATTACTTGCTGTTGAGATTTGGATTTTGTATGGTTTGACTTTAGTTTTCGTAAACTTAAAGTAAATTCATTTGATTTGGTTTGGTTTGATTTTGAATTAAGGGCCTTAAATGGTTCCAACTTGTAATATTTTAAATTATTTTGATTTGAGGATTTTTAAGATTTTGAACTTTTTTTAAGTTTGTTTCCGCTGCAAAATTCTGAATAAGCCGTAACCTTATCACACGTGGTAGTATCACGTCGATAATTCCTTTTTATTTTATATAAGTATTCATAGGTAAGTGGGGGAATTTTCGGGGTGTTACAGAGAATAAGAAAAATCCGAGTCCGACCAGAGAGATCGACAAGGTCCCGAAATTCTAGACTCTTTGCTACTGGTGGACTCGGTCATTTTATTGGTAAAAATAAAAAATATATAAAAGAAAATGGCCGACTCCTAATAACCAAAGCAACAATGAGTAAGGGAAGAAAGGTATACCTGAATGGAAAGATGGAAGGCTCGGACAAACGACTTTCAAAGAGAACTTCAAGTTCCAGCAAGATCAACACCAGGCTCTTCACGAGTTCCTCTGAAACTAAATCAAGAACCCCACTTCAATGTAAATTCAAGAGAAAATTCGAACTTTTCAAGTTTTTACCCATACACTCTCTCTCAAAAACTTCTCTCTAAAATGACGAAGATTGTAAAATGTTTATGAAAATGATTAGGGGTATTTATAAACCCCCTATCATTTTCAAATTTCAAAAATTTCCCTTTTTTCCCTCCAATGTCATTTAGGAGCCTTAATTAGAGAAAAATTGTTCAAAAGAGGAAAAATTAGCCTAATTCTTCCCCTTTTGAGGGGCAAATGTTACAGCAAAAAATAAGGACCTACATGCCAAAGAAAGGTCCAAATAAAAGGCCCAAGAAGAAGTCCAAGGAATAATACTATCCAATTCAAGGATCAGGCCCAGAACATTCAGAAGGTCCAAGAGAAAAGCCCAACAGAGGTCATCTAAGCAAGACAACATCTTATAGGTCCACGTGGCAGATCTCTATAGGGCCACGTGGCACCACCCTACGGCGACACCGGATCATTTGGAGTTCACCATGAAAAGTTAGGAAAAACATGCAAAGTGGGAAAACTTTTATCCCACATTGATAGTTTACAAGAGGAAATAGGAAGATTCTTGTATAAAAGGATTTATGTAATGATTAATGCACAGATTCCAACATATGTTGATTTGACAAGACATAGCTTGTAATTGTCAATTAACCTTAATCAATCTTGATTAGCAGCAATTTGAGTCATTATTATCTCTTGCACATTTAATTATTTCAATATTTATTTCTGCATTTAATATTGCACTTATTATTGTTTTGGATAAAGTTTGTAGCATAGATTTGGCTATCCCTCTCCTAATTTCAAAAATCCTCTAAAACACTTTGCATTCCTGAACCTTTGTTCCTCATGTTTTTCCTTTGAGCCCTGAAGTGTTTCTCAAATCTTTTTGCCATCATAGCAATGTCATCCTCTTTTTCAACTGCTCCCTTTGCAACACTTTTGACTGGGTCTTTTTCACTTTTTCAATCAACTAGCATTTCATGGGTCATGAGGAACCAATCAACTGTTCTAGAGAAAGAGTTGATTGATGCTTTGCCTCATATAGTGCAGTAACCTTTGTTGTTCAAGACCCTGTCATACTTCTCAAAAAATTTCTAACCAAGTCCTAATCAGTGAAGGTTTTTCCAAGAGACTTAAGAACATTTACTATTGTCATAAATCTTCCAAAACAATCATTAATGTTTTCATTTCTATTCATATTGAAAGATTCATATTTAGACATTAATAAATCAATCTTGGAAATTTTTACCTCACTGGTGCCTTCATAGGCAAGTCCAAGAATGTCCCAAATCTCTTTGGCTGAAATACATGGTGATATTCTGTTTGTCTCACTTTCACCAATAGCCTGTTGAAGGATTGACATCGCCTTTGTATTTTTCTCTAATTTCTTAAAATCTGCACTTGTGTACTGGTCTTCTGTTTTAGCAACTATTTTGCCAGAGTCGTCACTGATGGCGATTTGCAATGGACCATTCTTCACAACCAACCAACACTCATAATCTATACCAATAATGATGTTCTTCATTCTATTTTTCCACCAGGCATAGTTCTTGCCATCAAACTTGGGTGTCTGGTTGTCATACCCCATTGCACTTAACTCGTGGGAAGCCATGGATCTTCTTTTCTAGGTGTTACCCTTGCAAAAAGTACTTGCTCTGATACCAATTGAAGGTCCCAATTGCACTCAAGAGAGGGGGGTGAATTGAGTGTTTCTTTAAAATTTTCTTTATCAACTTTTCTTGATTTGTTCTAGCAATAGAACCAGTAAACTGGTTTAGCAGCAGAAATATCTAGAACAAGAAAACAATAAAATGTAAAGCAAATAAAGAACACACAGATTTAACGAGGTTCGACAACTATGCCTACATCTTCCTACTCTCGCTACCAATCTTTTATTAATCAACTCTGATGAACAAAACATAGTACAATTGCTATCATAAACTCATACGATAGACTTTCCTCACTCTCAACCCAAAAGTTTTGTTTCGCACTTGAACTCACAAGTACTCACAAATTACAGAAAGTTTCTCTCAGAAATTTGCTTCTCAAAAGCTTACAAGAGATGAAGTTAAGATCTGGTTTTTTTCGAATGCTCTTGTAGTCTTTGGAGAGTCTAAATGTAAAGCAAATGTCATATATTTAGACTTTCTGTTTGGTCTTTTTAGACTCTCAAAATGTTGCTCAATGAAGTTTTTGGAGAGTCTCACTACTTGGCTTAGTTTTGTTCATTAAGTGCTACTATATATAGGCAATTAGAAAAACCCAGATTATTCCAATCAAGAGGGTTTTTGTAACCATAATGATTAAACCCATTTAATGTTGAGATCAAATATTCGAAATCAAGAATCTCGAAGATTTGTTAAGATCTCATAAAGATATGTGGGTTTTGAGCACTTAACATTGATTACAAAACTGACTTAACCACGTGCAAGCTAATTCTTTCAAATTATTTCATGGGTCAGTTTGTTAACCTGCTGGTCTGCTGAACTATTCTAGGAACTGTTCTTTAGATCAGTCGTGTTACAATCACCAGACACTGGTCTGGTGCTTGTAACAAACCAAGATCAAACATCACAAATCTACTAAACTACTTGAACATTCTATACAACAAAAAGACTAAGTAAAAACTCTAAGTCTACTCTTCAGTCTTCATGTTCTTCACTACTTGGACACTTGGATTCTCCATTGTTAGCACACTTCAGTTTTGATGAAGCTATTTCCATGTCTCAAGTAATGGAATACCTGTATGTCAAACATGCACACAACATTATACAATATATGACATGAAAGGTAATATTACTCAAGGAGAGTAACTTAGGAACAGTACACTTCAACTGTTTCATTACAGGTGTATACACTTATTCAATAACAACTGTTCCTGTCAACTATTTTTAACAGTTGTTTGTGACAAATATTTGTCACACCTATTTGACTCATCTATTTGTCATCACTCAAAACATCAAGGGTCTCAACAAATGTGATCATGACCGACCCCCTTGAAGGGAGAAGATCGCACCTCGTGCGAGTCAGGCCGAGGCCCAAACTCTTGAGGAGGATCAACCCATCTCTCTCTCTCAACTGAAGGACATAATGGTCGACTTGAGGCAATCACTAGTTACTCAAGTAAAACATATGATTTGACAGGCAAAGAAGACCAACCCTTGGCCATCAATGCCGACCCAGGGTAATCAAGGCCGACCCAGGAGCCAGCTGACCCGAAGGCCGGCCATGGGAAGAAAAAGACTCTGATCAACTCCAAGAAGACGAAGACTCCCTCCAAGTCCACCAAGTTTGACTGGAAGAACATCACTCAACGGGTAAGGACTACCAAGGCTACCATACCACCAAGGAGAGAGCCCTTGGTCAGCGAGTCTAACCAAGCGTTCAGAGATGCCCGAGAGTATTTGAAGGAAAAAAGGCAACAATCACAACAACATTCTCAAGTCGATATTTCTGATACAGCATCAACCCCAACCCTGAAGGATACTGTATGTGACGACCCGACTCGTATAAACCGGCGCGGAAGGAACCGACGAGTCGAATTGTCGAACTAACAAACAAGACATACTTAAAATCTAAATCAATACCTTAATTATATTACTAAAATCCCAAAATGTACAAATACCACAAGTTTGTACAAAATTAAACCTCAAATTGTCATTACTAAATAATTAACTCCAAATCTGTAGTTAGAGTCATAATATACAACTACTAATGATCCAAGTTCTAATAACAGAAAAATAAAACTAAACAATAGTAAGTAAAATCGACGCTTGCCCAATCCCAAGCTAAGCATCAACATCACTATCAGAGTTACCTGAAAATAAACACATATCCACCATCAGTGGCGAGTAACATAACAGTCCCACTTAAAATGGATACATATGAACATAGAACAAATCAGATAAACAAATCAGGCACTCATACTTACAAACATGCAAGATTTAAATAACAACAACAATGTCAAGAAATAGATCTCGCTCAATTTTACTTAAATTTTACTTAACTTTACTTAATCTTTACATAATCTTTGTCGCTATCATTCGCATATTAGACCGGACTATGATCGTACGAACACATCTTATGTGATCGAACTTTCTTACTATGCCAGGAATGAGAATCTTACTCCCATACCCATGAACCCATCTTACGGAATCCATATCACAAAGATGACATAATAAGTACTAACTATCCCAATACCGCAGTTAGGATATTGGCCGCGTCTTAACCCAAGTCTTAGCATCTTACTCTAACGTTAGGCATCTATTATGCAAAATCAAGCTAGTCTTTACGTTCTTTACATCTTGGTTATTCTCAAGTTACATCTTACGTCTTTACTTGAGACTAACTATGTACATCACAATCTTGGAACCTCTTTAGCCATTCTTTATACTTTTCTTTAACTTTCTTTAATTATCTTTAATTATCATTACACAATCTATACTTAAAGGATACATGACTATAATAAAGAAATTCATGATTCATCATAGAATTATAAAGAAACTTCAAGAAACCTCAAGAATCAACAAATATATATCAAGAACATATTCCTTAACTTAACTCTTCAATTATCCATTCAAGATTCACATAATACCCATCAAGATTTATGAAGAACGCAATCATCAATCAATGTCCAACTTACACACATGACACACGAAAATTCTAGCCACAGAATCATCATTGTTATGCATCAAATCCTCATATAAACTTCATGAAAATTGAACATAAACATAGCCAAACATGAATATATCATAAATAATCATAACATGCATGAAAGCTAAGCAAGAACATCACGAAATTGACTCCCAAAACTGCCCAGAAATTCACGCATAAAATGGGTTAAACTCATCAACTTTCGGTCTAATTTGGTCATCAAATCTACCCTATGAATCATGGTATTCAAATTAGGATGAAAAGGCATGTTACCTTAATCAAGCTTAATCACTAAAATATGAAAAACTTGCTGCCCGGAACTTGTCTCACACGGCCCAATCACACGCACCACACGAGTTTCAACACGGCTTCAACACACGAACACGGGCTCCACTGCATGGACCACACCGCACGGCCAGCCACGAACCACTACTCGAATAAGGCCTTCAACCCACACCAACACGAACCCCCTTCGAACCACTCGAACCAAACCCAAAACCAAAACCCGAACAATCGATCTTGATTGAAATTAATGAGAATTAACTTGTGTTTAAACACTTAAAGATCAATGGAAGAAGAATCTTTAAGTTTTGGGTTGAAAAAGATGATGAACAATTTGTGGGTGATTAAGAGCCAAAAATGGCGTGTGGAATGGGGAAAAATGGGGAGTGTGTTTGAGTTTTTAATTGTGAGCAAGAGATGGTTAAATGAGCAAATGATCCTTAAGCCTTACTAACACCACCTATTTATAGAGGTTGGAAGGGTGTGAACATAAAGCAAGTGGCAATTAAGCCAAATCATAGGGGGGCGGTTGGGAGTTCTTAGACATGAGCTAAAATTGCTAATGGGCCACTTGCACCTAAGCATGGTTAATCATGATTAATTTTGGGCTTAACCCAAAATCAATTAATTAGCAACTTAATAATTCTAAATAATTAAAATAACATAAAATCAAATCAAATAATATAAAATAAAATAATCACACTCAAGCAACAAAATAGCCAAAATAAATTTAGACCATGCACATAATTAAATAAAACTCCAAGCAAAATAATCAACGCAAAATATACATAAATCTGGGGCATTACACTGTAATACCCTGAATTTTTAGGTGTAATATTTAATTATTTATATTATGTTTTGAGAAAATATGTGTATGTATGTGTATACATGTATATATATATACATGTATATATGTATATATATATATATATATACACATATATATATATATATATGTATATATGTATATATATATATGTATATGTATATATATATATATATATAAATGAATAACATACGTGTTTACGACGTAATAGAGATAAACAATAGGTTTTATTTTATTTTCCTGTCAAAAATATTTTAATTGGGTTTTAAAATAATAACGTATTTTATCTTCTCCTCGGGTAATGGACATTTTATTTTATAAAAGGGATTTCCGCTTTTAAAGGTTTAACTTGTTGCGAGTCCGCAGGCCCAATCTGACGTAAGCATTTTAAATACCCTAAAAGTAGTTAGATTGTCATATTGTAAAGTAGGAAAGAAAAAAAATAAAAAAAAACCTAACCTCTCTCTCTCTCTCCCTCTCACACATGAAAGGAAAAAAAATAATTCAAAACCTGCACAGCAGCCAGCCGAGCCAGCCGCCGCCGCCCGCCCGTCATTCCGCCTGCCGTCGCCTCGCCTGCCACCGTGGCCCACACCGCTGTCGCCTGCCCTGCTACACGGTACTGCTATGAAAAAAAAAAGAAAAAAACAGAACCACCGGCCAGCAGCCAGCCGAGCCACCACTGGCCCAGCCGAGCCACGGTACTTGGATTAGTGGAATACAAATTAATAAGGTTTAAAGTTTATATGAGAAGAGAAAGTGGATATATTGATCATAAGAGAAAATTCAATTACATATATTTTATTTGAGGATTTCGATTAAAAGGATTAGATAATGAATGATGATAGGGAATTTTAAGTCTCAATGTAATGATGACATAACTTATTGTAGATGAAATTTTTATGGCGTTTCTTAATCAAAGTCATTTAGGACGATAAATAATTTGGGGTAAGACACAAATTAATTAATTAATATTTTGAGGAGTAGATGTTCATGAATTTTGTAGTTTATATATGGAAGTGAAACTATTAATTAAGAGGGAGCATGTGATGCCTTATATTGTTGAATAATTGTATATGAGAAGAAACAAGAAAGTTAAAATAAAATTATTAAGGAAGGTATGTAAGAAATAATGTTATGGAGTTGAGTTGTTTATTAAATTTAATTCATTGAGGTTCATAGATATTTAGGTTATATTTAAGGATGAGTGAAATTATGAATATTCTAAATGTTATTTGTGCATTTAAGAGGATCTTGAGGTCGGATAATAGAATGTAAGTTTTGCAATTATTTTAATTATGAGGTACCTGTGAGGCTATGTTTATCAGAAGTGACAATAATGTTGATATTAAGGATATGATTGTGTGTTGATGAAAGATTCTATTTTAGGTTAAATGGTTCGCTAAGGGTAAAGTTGTTATTCGAGGATAAGAGCACACTTAATAAGAGAGGAAGAATGAAAATTTAAATTGTCAATTAATTGATGAGAGGTACATAATGTAGTCATTGATGATAGGGGCCTTAATCGGATTGGAAGTTTTATGAGTGTTTTGCATTTGAGCCCTGCTCTTCTTTCTTTATTTCCTCATTGAGCTCTCTCCGCTCTGCTCCTGCTCTGAAAAAACTGGATTGATATAATATTTAACTGAAGAGGAAAACATTGATATGGATGCTCAAAATGAGAGTTTGGGTATATATATAAATAAAATTTAAGTTTTATTGCATAAAGGTGCTTTATTTAGGTGTTGTTTAAATATATGGATGTGCGAATTTGTGTTTATTAAAGAGGTATTAACAATTAAGAATTTTTATTAAGGTTGAATAAGATAATATAGTGAAAAATTTTACCACTGAGGTAGGAGACAAATGTGGTGTTTGGGAATATAAGGTATGTAAGTTAGGGATCAACTTATGTACAGATTTAAGGATCTAATAAAAGGATGAATTTTTTTTTATGATATTAATTGTTTTGTCAATATATAAATTTGAAAAAGATGCTTTCTATTTTCAAGAATAACAAATCGTTTTATGTTCGTTGCGAGTTACCGGGGTGTAACTCATTTTAAGGGGGATAGAGTGCGATAAATTTCGCTTCTTTCTTTTATGGGTAAATATGTCGTAAAATGACAATATTTTTGCAAAAGTTTAGTCATTCTTACGTTAGTTTATGTAACTTTGTTGCAACATCTATACAAGTTTGCAAGGTTTTACAAATTTTGTGCATAGGAAAAGTCAATTGGTGTTATAATTCTAGCAATGGAGTCAAGGATGTCATTAGAAGTTAAGAGTTTAAACATAAATTTATTCATTTCAAAGATATTTCGCACTCCTTTTTAACTATGAGTAAGAATTGTGTCAGCAACATGGTTGTGATGATTTTTGTGAAGCACAAATATGTGCATAGTTAGAGTTCAGTAATATTGCAAGTTCCAGCTGTAGGATAAAAATATGCACATCTAATTCAAATATTAGATTAAGATTGTCCAAAGTTTTGGGAAGAAACTTCTTTTAAGGGGGTAGACTGTAATACCCCAAATTTTTAGGTGTTATTTATAATTATTTATATTATGTTTTGAGAAAATATGTGTATGTATATATATAAAATACATGTTTACGACGTAATAGAGATAAACAATAGGTTTTATTTTTATTTTGCTGTCAAAAATATTTTAATTGGGTTTTAAAATAATGACGTATTTTATCTTCTCATCAGGTAATGGTCATTTTATTTTATAAAAGGGATTTCCGCTTTTAAAGGTTTTAACTTGTTGCGAGTCCGCAGGCCCAATCTGACGTAAGCATTTTAAATACTCTAAAAGCAGTCAGATTGTCATATTGCAAAGTAGGAAAGGGGAAAAAAATAGCCTCTCTCTCTCTCTCCCTCTCACACGTGAAAGGAAAAAAAATTCAAAACCTGCACAGCAGCCTACCACCGCCAGGGTGTGCAGCCAGCCGCCGCCAGGAGAGTTGCCGCTGCCCGTCCGTCATTCCGCCTGCCGTCGCCTCGCCTGCCGCCGTGGCCCCCACCGCTGTCGCCTGCCCTGCTACACGGTACTACTATGAAAAAAAAGAAAAAAAAAAAAACAAAACCACCGGCCAGCAGCCAGCCGAGCCAACAGCCAGTCGGTGCCGCCACCACTGTCGCGTCAGCCGCCGCCGTGCCTGCCTATGTCGTCTGGTATTTTTTTTTTTAAAAAAAAAAAAACTTTTCTTTTCTTGCATTATTTATTTATGTTATATTATATGTGCATATCTTGTTGTATATATGTACTCAGCTTTTGCTGATTACGTGCTTATGTGTGTCTTCTTTGGTCATGGCCCTCGCCTTAATGACATTATGATGAACCAATTTATACACTTGTATTATTGAGGAGCAGAATTGCACAGGTTAGCTTGATGGGTGAAGTTCAAACATTTGGCATACGCATGGTCTTGGGAACGGTGTGAAGAGAGAGTTTACGATTATTGTATTTAAGCTTATTTTAAAATGTTATTTCAGTTATTCCAAATAACAATTATTTTCTAAGTAAAGTGATTTTAAAATTTAATTAGATTGTAAGCTTTAATTAGTTAGGTTTATTTTTGCGATTAAGTTCAATTTAAATTTTCTTCCGCTACAAAATTCTGAATAAGCCGAAACATTATCACACGTGGCGGTAATACTTTGGAAATTTCCTTTCAAATATATTTTATGTCGTAATTTTAAATAATGTTTAGAGTTTTCAAGTAGGGAATTTTCAAGGTATTTCAAATACTACTCGTCGAAGCTACTTCAAAAAAAATTCGTCAAAGGACTTCACTAGTCAAGATTCAATTTGGAAATGGTAAGGAAGAAGGTCGAGACCTTGCCGGAGATCTTGATGGAGGCTGATTCGTACATTCATGCTACCGAGATTTGTTCAGGAACAAAACCGAAAAAGAAGGATGCCCCCAAGCAAGGCGAGAGCAGTAAAAAGAGGGAGGATAGAAAGAGAGAGGTTTGGACGGTCAGCGATACTCATAAGGAGCAGAAAGCTCCTAAGAAGAACCGTACTTACGAGTCAGCCTATGAGTACAACAAGAGACCACACGCTACCCTCATGGAGATTATATTAAAGATAAGTTCAACTTTTAAGTGCCTCAGCCTTTACGAGGCCCCTCTAAACACCGAAACACCAACAAATATTGTCAGTACCATAAGGACGTCGGACATGATACAGATGAATACTTCAATCTGAAGTGGTTGCTAGATAAGTTAGCAGCAAAAGGCATGTTGGAGCCTTACATAATAAAATCCGAGGTAGTGGCCATGATCTCTGGAGGCCTCGACTCAGGGGGTCCTACAATTAGGGGCACGAAGGATCATCTTCGTAGCCTCTCGCAGGTTATGAATACTGAGAATAAAGATGAGAAGATACCAGAGGTGCTGATCGGAGAGAAAGATCGTGTAACGACCCGGAATTTTGGGCCAGAAAATTTCGCGGTTATTAATGATATGTCTTAATTCTAAGTCCAAAAAGGCCCATTTAATTTTGGACTGTTTTACTTTTTAGCCCATTCTTTTTCATCAAATTGGGCCAAGGACCCAATTTGTTCTTTTATCTACCCTTGGCCGGTTTTTAGTCTCCTTTTTGGGCTATTGGGTATTTTTAGTTTAATTGGGTAATTATGCTAATTACCAATTAAGAAGGCTTAAGTATTTTTCAACCAAGCCCATGACTTGGCCCCTATACTTAGTCCACATGGCCAGCCCTCACTTTCCCTTATTTTAGGATTTGCAACACTTCATCTTGTTCTATAAATAGGACTCTTGTCCCTTGTGTTGCCATTATGCATTTAAGCACTTAAAACTCCAAACTCTAAAGATCATTTTTCTCTCCTATTATCCCCTCCAAAAAGTCGAACCTTCATTGTTTTTCCTTGGATTAATTAAGCGAATCCAGGTAACTTTGCTTTTCTATTTAATCTACGGGTAGCTATTCACATAGTTAATTAGGAATTGAAGCATGAAAATTGTAGGAAGTTTAATATTGTTTTCATATGAACATGTCGAGCATGAAGCATGAATTTCTTGATTGATTTTTATGTATTTTCTTGATTTTATGTATGATCTTGTATAATTTATTTACCAATCAAATCTTGTTATTTCTTGATGAATTTTTCGTGGTATCTGGTTTACTGTTTGATTATTAACCATGATTTATTTCGTGGCAAAATTCGTCCGTTTATTATTTATAAAAATTTAATCTTTCAAACTGGTAAAACTGTCCAGAATAGGTTTACGAATTTATTAGTGTACTTAATCAATTCTGAATGCTACGAAATTTTATATGGAAGTCAGTGATAATGTTTTACAGCTTGTGTTAAATTTTCGTAATTTTTAAAGATCGTTTGATATGGCATAAAATTCTGAAACCGAATTCAGCCTAATCTGACTGGTTAGTTATAAAATCACTTAAAAATAGTAAAAGATGTTATTTTTAGACGAAATTTATGCACGTTAATCCTTGAACCCATATTTAGCTCCCATAAAAAATTTCCAGATTTTTAGAGATCTTTAGATGGTCGTTTTTAATTTAATTCTTTAAAAATCAGATTGTATAAAATAGGGCAATTGAATTATTAAAATATGCTATTATTCATTCTTGAATTTTCGAGTGACCTAAGTATTAAAAGGGAACTAAAAATATGATTTTTATGATGAATCTTGATAGTATTGAATTATATTGATAAATCTTGAATTAAAAATTAAATCTTGTTATTACCTTCTAATTGTCAAGTGTATAGAAATTAAAAGAAGAGTTAAAAATATTATTTTTATGTTAATCTTGATGAATGTTGTCGAAAAATATGATTTTTATGTTTATTAATTAGTTAAATTATTTAATTCTTGATGATTGAATTCATATAAATTAATTGAATAATTTTGGCTATTATTGATATAAAATGTCGAGTGTGGTGAAAGTAGGAAAAATAGGATTTTTATTATATTTTGGTTAGTTTTGAATTATTATTAATTTAGGAAATAATTAATAATAAAAGTTATGGACAAAATAATTATTAGGGATAAGTTGTAAAGGGAAGGGATAAAAAGATATTATTAGTATTATTATTAAGAGGACCGAAATAATATTAGTACTATTAATATAAATATTTTTCGAATATTGTTACAAATTGGTATATGACGTAATATTAAGTTTAGTATCCGAAAGGATAGGATTACAAGTATATATATATTTTAAGAATAGTATATTATAAGAATTGAAGTTGCATAAGATATTACTAGGGATAAGAAAGGAAACAGAGTAATAGCTATACATGTTATGTTTCGGTCTCTGGCTAGGAAAGGCTTGGTATTTAAGGTGGCCAATATACGTGCCGCACCTCCCTTTCCTGGGACTCCGAACATTTCATTTCCTATTACGGTCACCTAGTATTATCCTAATATATGATATGATTAAATTAATTGAAGATATAAGATACAATATGGACACCCACCTGTATGATACACGAGTCATTAGTGGGTTAAGTCAGAACCACTACTCAATGGGACGAACACATGAGTTCCCCCGAGTAGTTTGACCTTAGAACATGTAGTCGTCTGGTAACCGTATCTGCGAGTCGCTACCAGGAAGTTATGGCCATAGCTTAGACTTAGCGGTGAAACACGGGATCCGCTATGGGATTGGGTACACGAGCTCCTCCCGGCATGTTCTAGGGAGTTATGGTGAAACACGAGATCCATAACGAGTTATTAGTGACCGGTCCAACAAAGATATTATATTAGGATCATACGATTTGATGAGATGAAATCATAAGATGAAGATAAGATGATTTCTAAGAATTGATGATAAGATAGATTATGATCTAATATGATAAGAAAGACATGATATGATATGATTAAGATAAGATTTATGATGAAGGGAATGTGATTATGATTAAGATTTGTTAATGATATAATTTAAGAAGGGTTAAGTATAAGTTAATGATTGGGATAATTTAAGATGTATAGTATAAAGTATAAGTTTAGCATATTGTAAGTCTTCCGCTGTGTATTTCGGTATTTATGAGCATGTACGTGTATGTATAATTATACGGATGTGGAATATATTTGGTATGTATTCTAACCGTATTTGCAGGGTTGAATGTACGTATTTTTATACGTAATTATACGTATTCTAACTGTATTTCTGCAGGGGTATTTATACGTATTTTATACGTATCTGTATACGTATTTTATACGTACCTTTATACGTATTATTATACGTACGTTTATATGGAATTTGTGTATCTTTGTGTAAAGCATGTATTAAATCTTTTACAGTTTTTATGGTATTTTCTATGATATTATGTGTTTGGTGGTCCCTCGATTAAATGGGACAGCCTAGTTACTCGCCACTGACGGTGGACCCCCCCCTCAGTTTCAGGTGATGTTGCAGCAGATTAGAGCGGGCTTCGCCGGATGGGCTTGAGTGTTCTAGCATTTATTCTAAGTTTTCTAGTTTATCCAGAACTACTTAAACATTTACTTAGTTTATTCTACGATCCCAGCATGTTGGGACAGTATTTCCAAACTTATGATGTAATAATGAATATTGGATTTATTATGGTTTCTAGGAGTTATTTTAATAAAAGTCAATTCTTCCATTTATTTCATTTGATATATTGTTAATATAATTAAGTAATGATCCGAATGTCGACTTCCCTTCGTAAATCGACAAGCTAAAAAGTCGGGTCGTTACAGATCGGCCCAGTCTATAGACTCCTCATGACGACCCCTTAGTAGTTGAATTCAAAGTCGCCAATTTGAAAGTTAGAAGAATACTGATTGACACAGGAAGCTCTACACTCATCATCAGCTTTGCATACCTAGAGAAGCTAAGGTTTCAAGAGAATGCACTCCAACCTATCAATCATCCCATCATAGGGTTTGGAGGAGGTGTTATTCACCCAAACGGCATGGTATCCCTACCTATTCGGATGGGTTCCAAGGAAGCACCCAGACATATTTTTTAAAGTTTCTGGTAGTGAAGGAGTTGACGGCCTATAATATAATCATAGGCCAACCAACATTGAATGTTGCTTGGAAATAAAATTTCACTATTTACCAAAAAAAAAAAACATTGAATGTTGCAAAAGCAATCATCGTACCCCACTTGATGCTGATGAAATTTGTTTGCAATGACGGAAGTGTAGGGGCGATGTATGGCGACCAACAAACAGAAAGGGAATGCTACTTAACCACCATCAAGGCATCGTCTCCTTTAGACAAAAAAGAAAAAGTCCATCACTCTCCAAAGAAGAGAAAAAAGGAGCCGAGGGAGGTGAAACAAGAAGTTTTTATGGTTTGGTCGGCTAAGCCTGATGACCTGAGGCCTCAGCCAGTTGGTGAATTCCGAGATATCATACTCGACATTGACCGACCCGATCGATTCTTACATATAGGATCTTCCTTAGAATAAGATCAAGGTCAGACGTTAGAAGAACTTATGAGAGAATAACAGGATGTGTTTTGTAACGACCCTGATTTTGTTGGTATTTCTGTCGTGTATTTAATTGTATTTATGTGACTTTATGTATGGTCCAAAAATTTTGGACTATTTATTTTATTTTATGTGAATAATTTCGATTAAGTTCGAATTATTTTATTTGGATTGATTATTGTTTATTTTAATTATTATTTAATTAATTAGAATTTTTATTATTTAATTTTCTAATTAATTATTTAATATTTTTGGGCTAAATCGATTTAAGCATGATTAATCATGCAAATTTGTAAATTAGCCCAATTGATCACAAAAGCCCAACTTGGCCCATTTTGCAAAGCCAAAACCGGCCCCCCTTGTTATATGGCAAGTTTTGCCACTTGCCATGCATTCACACCTTAAACCACTTCTATAAATAGAAGGGTTAGCAAGGCTTGAGGATTCATTTTCTCATTTGCCATCCTTTGCCATCTTAAACACTTGCCATCAAAAGTTCAAACACAAAAAAACTCCCTCCATTTGCATCATATCACACGCCATTTTTGGCATCATCAACCCATTTGATGATCATCTTCAATTCCAAACCCAAACTTAAAGATTCAAAGTTCATTGATCTTTAAGTAGCCTTAAACACTATAATTTCGATAATTTTCAATCAAGAATTCTTGTTCGGGGTTTGTTTTTGGGCCTTGTTCGTGTGGGTGTTCGAGTGGTGTCCGTGAGGTGGCCGTGTGGTGTCCGTGGTGGTGCAGTGCAAGGGCCGTGTTGGTGTTGTGCAAGAGACGGTGGTGCAGGTGGTGCTCGTGCCGTGTTCGTGGGCCGTGCAGCTGAGTGGTGGCCGTAAGGTGTTCGTGCAAGCCGACTGTGCGTGTGTGCCGTGTGGGTGCAATTTGTTGGGCCGTGTGGTTTGGTTCCGGGCAGCGAGTTTTTAAGTGTTTTTGTGTTTAATCTTCATTAAGGTAACATACTTTCTCAATCTAATTGGTATACTATGTATCATAGTATAGATTAAATGATTATATTAGACTATTTTGGTGTTTTATAACCATGTTTATGTATATGTTATAATCTGAATTTTTGGATGGTTTTATGATGATTTCTATTTGAATATGTATATTTCATGATTGGTAAGTTAGTATTATGTTTGGTGTTATTCATGTTCAAGTTCGATGAATTTGTTGTTTGAACATGTTGTATCATGCGTGTATTTTGATGAAGTTTGGGATGAGTTCTTGAATCTTGAATGAGTTCTTGGTTGAAGTTCTTGAATCTTGATTGAGTTCTTGATTGAAGATCTTGAATCTTGGATGAGTTCTTTATGAGTTCTTTAAGTTCTTTATGAGTTCTTGGTTGAGTCTTTAAATTTAAAGAAAGTTAGTAGTAATTAAAGAAAGTTAAAGAAAGTTAAAGAAAAGGTTAGAGAAAGTTATAAGAGGTTCTAAGTTTGTTGGTTTACCTCCCAAGGCCTATACTACTACACGGTGATGCCTTTTGGTTTGAAAAATTCCCCCGCCACCTTTCAAAGGCCGGTAAACATGGTGTTCCAAGGTGAAACCTTGAAGCATACATAGACGACATGTTCACTACAGCCCAAAGAAGAACGAGTGTCACTATAATAATAATAATGACAAAAATAAAACTAAAATAATAATAAAGAAAGAGAAAGGAAAATTTACCTTCAAAAGGAAGGAAGAACTTGATGTTGCTTCAAAGCTTCTCTCTCTTCTTTCTCTCTCAAGAATGGTAATTGAGTTGTGAAAAATGCTATGAATCAAGTGGTATTTATAGAATTTCAAACTCAAAATTGTTCCAATTTTACCCCTACAAGTTGGTTGGAAACATTTATTATCCCCTAAAAGCTAATTGGGGGCCCAAATTATGATTTTTTGCTATAAAAAACATGAAATTTGCCTAATTATCACTTTAGGCCCAAGTAAAGGCCCATTTTTGGAATAAAAGATTCCACGTGGCAATGGCTAATCAGGTCTACTATAGGCCCAATAAGTGGCCCACTATTAGACTGACAAAGTCTATATAGTAGACCTTAACTATAGCAAAAATTTCTTGATTGACACCTAAGTCCAAAGGTGCCTCGCCTAGGTATGGCCGAGGCCCTGATTGCCCCTTAAATCTTTGGCAAAGAACCATTGCCAAGATATTTAAGTGAGCAATCACCCAGACTTTTTAAACTGACTGCATTGCTCAGGGGCAGTAATATAAGAAATAAAAGCTATGTATTGGGAAAATAATTTGATGCATAAAAAATTCTCGTCATATTAATAAATTGTATATTACAATGGTGCACTAGCCGCCTTACAAAAAAATAAAAGAAAAAAGACAAACTAAAAAACTAAAACTAAAACGAGAGTGGCCTAGCTCTCAGCCTCATCTTCATCATCCTCATCATCATCATCATTGTCTTCAGATATTTCAGGAAGAGGGGGAGGGCCTGGTCCTGGTTTCTCACAAAGAGACATAATGTCCACCTAGTCAATGAAACGACTCAGGCGCCCAAAATCGGCACCTGAGTAGGCCAATTCCCAAGCCTTGGTAACTTTTTTCTTGTAAGCAATATCGGCCGCCAAGACCTTCCGGATCGAGTCGTTTTCCAGAAAAGTGACCTTGCCCTCCAGCTGTTCTTTTTCCTTTTGGAACTGGGTAACCTGAGTCACATTTGAGTCCTTGGCTGTAATGGCCTCATTTTTTTTTTGTGATGGCCTCGTCCCTAGCTGCGATGGCATCTTTCTTTTCCTTCGAGTCCTTCTCTGCCACCTCCTTTTCCAGAATAAGTTCGTTTATCCTGGTACGATGCTTGGAGAGATCATCTTTGAGGTTGATGATGGTGTCAGCCTGCGATTCCATGGTAGTACTAGTTAGTTGATCTTAGCGAAGGGTAGTGAACATAGCAACATTTTTTGTATCACTAACTTCAGCCCTAGATTCTGACAGGGCGTCACAACCCGTCAATAATAATCTAAATATAAGAACTAATGTAGCAGTGATAAGTAGGGTCGAATCCACAGAGAAGCAATTTAATTTCTTTTATTACTAAAAAGTGTGAAATATGTAAAGGGCCTTTGTGATTGAATTAACCTAAAAAACTAATAATTAAAGAACAAAAAATAAAGATTAAATTTTTATTGGAATTAATTGAATGAAGGAAATTCTAGGGTTTAGGGTTTTATTAATGAAATCATAAACTAATTGAATTCCATTGTTCAATAATTCATTAACAAATTCTAACCAAGATCAAACAGGCTTTCGCAATTTATTAGATCTAAAGATTTACATAACAAGCTCTCGCAATTTATTAAATAAATCTGCCTAAAATCTTAAGTCTTAATGAAGTTTTCACCTTTCGGCTACCGACTTGATTATTACTCAAATTTATATGATCAAAACAGATTTTAGGGAATTAAAACTAGTCGTGAATTAAAGAACAAAAGATTCAATTAATCTAATCATTCAAACATAATTTTCCTAAACCCTAGATCTAAAGAACTACTGACACATACTTAAAAGAATCAAAGCAATAAACATTATCCTGATCAAAAGAATAAATAAAAAAATAAGAAAGAAAATAATACCAGGATTGAGGGGAAGATTGAATCTTGGATTGAATTGAATCTAATAGAATCTAAAGAACAATAAAAGAGAGAAAGAAACCCTGAAGAATGCCTAAGAGAGATGTTACAAGGGATTAAACAGGTATTTATAGATAAAATTGGGCCTCACAGAACCTGAACATCGGCCCTGGTACGGGATATATGCACCCCGGTACCGGGGTTGTCGTTGGAGTCAGGTACGTTCTTCTGAAAAAGTCGAGTGAAGTGATGTGCAAAGACCCCGGTACGGGGTACATGTACCCCGGTACCGGGGCTGATGCTGAGAGAACTCTGGCTTCAAAGCAAAGGAGAGGAGCAGGGGCAGCAACCACCCCGGTAAGCTTTGCACAGACCTCGGTACCAGGGTCTGGTTTGATGCACTGACTTCGAACGTCCATAACTCGGAATTGAGCTTATGACCTACCATTGGAATGCTCTTTGAATCCGATATTCATAGCTCAAGTTATGTGCAAAATAGTGAGAGTCGGTCAAAATCATACGAACTGAATCAAACAATTTCAAGCCAATTCTGCATTAATTGTCACCAGAACCTCTCCAACACTCAGCCTGAAATCATAATGCTTCTCCTTTGCCTAGATTGGTGTACTTTGATGGTCTTTTGTCCCATTTAGAGCATCTTTTATCTAAATCCTGTCAAACATATAAAAAAAAAACACAAAATACTCCAAACCGACTTATTAGCGGTAAAACGGCTCCTAAGAGCACGGTTAGCACAATAAAACAATACAAAATAAAGGGGGGAAACACATAATAAACCAAGTTATCAAACTCCCCCAAGCTAGCCTTTTGCTTGTCCCCAAGCAAAACACAGCGTAGAAATAACAACCAAATCAAGACCAACTTTTCAAAAACAAACTCAATGACTCAAAGTATCAATACAGTATGCAATTCAAATTAAAGATTGCTAGATCAAATCTACTAGAATCACTCATCGGCCTGTTCTAATTATTCAAGCTCAGTCAACCATGTGTGTATCAAAGATCAGGATTAGTCATACTCACGGGACACTCCTCTCTTTTGTGGTGGGCTCATAGTAGTGCGCCCAAGCTCTCTCCGCCCGACCAAAGTGTCGAAGTAATATGACACAACCCTCCCAAACTCACAATCACTCATGTGTTTAATATGGGTCAAAATGTCACTCTACCTATGAGTCAACTCGAAATGTAACTAATGCCTTCATCCTTGACAAGTGATTTTATTCATCTAACTAGAATACAATTGCAGATTTCAAAAGGTCTTCCATTGTAACACCTCTAAATTCCGTGTTATGTTTTTATCCGAAATCGTAATAAAATATTATTTTAAAAATTATTTACCCAATTTTATTTAATAAATTAATTTCGGAAAAAAATTATTATTAATTATATATGTATGAAAATATGTGTATATTTTCGTATATATATATGTATATATTCTATGTATATATGTTTACATTTGTTATTTGCTGATAATTTTTCGTATTTGCGTTATTTAATATATTTACTCTAATTTCGAATTTAACTACTTGATAAAAATATATATATATATATATATATATATTTTGGATGATTATCACCCTAGTGACCGGTTGGCCTAGGATGTCTAGATGATGTAACTTTTGATATTTTATCCTTTTGGAAGTGTTCATGGGCAGTCAATCTTACTAATGAGATAATTAACCAAATAATTAATTTAAATGCAAATATATATATATATATATATATATATATATATATATATATATATTGAATGGAGGAACCTCCTAGAACCGGCTCCTCAATGCATAATGGGGGGTTGGAGACTTTTGGATCATCTTCATAAGTATGCTCATTAGTATGATAATTAAGCTAATACTAATTGCTTGTAATTAAAAATAAAATAAAATAAAATTTTATCACCCCCTCACCTCCTTGGCCGGTTGTATAAGGAGGGGGGATTGCATTTGTTTGGCCTCACTCTTATCATTTGCCTATCACTTAAAAAAATTAAAAAAAAAAAAAAAAAAAAAAAAAAAACAACAACAACAACAAAACACAATTGTTCTCTCTAATTTCTTTGGCTTTTGGGGGCAATTTCTAGTGGAATCTCAAGCACATTTTTAATCTTATCTCAACCAAACAAGGTAACTAACGTTTAACCCTCTTATAGTATACTAAGTAGTAATCTTGTCAAAAAAATATGTTAATTTTGATCATTTTGGACGAAAATTTTTGGTGGAAAAATTTCTGAAATTTTCGTGAGGTTAGGACGAATTTTTGCGTGATTTTTATGTATTTCTATGAGTATTGGAGTATCATGTTTAATTTGTTAATTAGATGCATGTTTTATATGAGATAATATTGTTTGAATGTATAATTATTTATCTATTTAATTTTTAAAGAAAATGCTGTGTGGTTAGGTTCATGTAAGTCGAAATTTTGGCTTGAATATGTGATTAAATTTGTGATTTTATGGTACTTGTTACTTGTTTGTACTATTGTCTATGTTATATGATTATTTTGTCGAAACGGTTGATTTTACCAATTCGATTTGAACCCAAAAACAGGCGAAATGTTGCCGAAATTTTTAGTGAAACCTTTGTGATATTAAATTCTGATTTTTTTTTAAGCTTGTTATTGGAATTTTCATGAATTTGATGATTTATTTATAATTAAATGTATAAATTGTTAATTGTAAATTAATTAAATGAAAAAAAAATTTAAAAAAAAGAAAAAAAACGTCACTGACCTGCTGGCCGTGTGACTCATATAGGTGTAGTATGTATAATTTATCACTTTTTAACTTATTACTTAATTGGTAGTGTTATCGGTAAATTTCGATGTGAATAGAATTAATTAGATGATTTTTGGCTTGAATTTCCTAATATTGCAAAATCTGGACAGTAGCTTTTGGAATCTAAATTCTGATTATTTTTTATGTTTCGGACCCCAAAAATGTCGTGGTCTTTGGTGCTAATTAATCGGTCTTGTCAGATTTAATTTCAGGCTAACTTGCACTTTATAATTTCTTTTACCGATAACATTGTAAAAAAAAAAAATAATAATAACGATAATAATAATAATAATAATCACAATAATAATATTAGAGTTAAGATTGGTTCGGATTTCATATGATGTAATTTGGAATTTAATTTGCTCAAGTTGAGTGGGAATTGTGAAAAGTCGGTGTATGGAATTTAATTGTAAGAGTATTTTTAATGCTCAATATTTTTGCTAGGAAGAACTAAATTAATCTTTAAACTTAAATTTAAAAGATGACTTTTTGATTGTATGGAGCCATTGGGCTGCGGGATCCAATGGTCAGATCAGTTATTTTCTTGGACTGCGGGATCTGAGATATTTATTTTGTATTTTTGCCTGGGTAAATTGTTGTCGTCCGGGAGGTCTGGAGGTGTAAGTCCACATTTTGGGCATCCGTCCGGCACCGGGAGTTTGGCCATTCTTAGACCAGTCGGCTGCGGGATCGACTGAGGGTTACCTGACAAACCTTAGGAAGTGGTACTGCGGGATATCACTCTGGATCGTTCCATCTACAACTGATTTAATTTGGATAGAAAATAACATAAATTATGTTTATCTAAAATAAAATTATTTAATGATTAATATTCGGAATGAATTGAAACGCCATCAATGATGTTATATTAATTCTCTTGTATAGCTAATTTGTGTTTGCAGGAGGATGGATTCAAGGTATGTCTTACGAGTTTATATGTTCATATGCAATATATGATGACTGCTTGTGTTGTCTATGGTGTGATTTTCGATGTTCCTATTTTTGTGAATTTCTATGTTGGGGAGAACTGTTAGTTACTCGCCACTGACTGTGGATTGTTGTCAATTTTTCAGATGATTACTAACTGCCGAATTATCACTATTTGGGCGGGATTCATGAGAGTTGGTTTTAGGAACTTTCCAGTAGCATTTGCCATCTTAGACTACTTCAATCATATTGGACTTAGAAAGACATTTTACGTTATCCTCTTTATTTAAGTATGCATTGTTGTAATCACGGATTATTGTAGAGGTGTTGGACCTCGGTTATTTTATTTCAGTATTGTGTTTGGACGCTAGTAGTTTCTGTTTTCTTTTAAAAAAAAAAATTGAGTTTAAATTTGAATAATTCCTAATACCTTTTTCTTAGAACCTCTAAATTAGAATGGTTAGTTGTAGTTCGTTCGTAACGCCTCGCCCGAGTGCTCATCTTTCCGCTGAATCTACCGCACCTTACGGACGGGGTGGTTACATCCATGATCTTGTAACGTGGCTAGGGATAAGGCATAGGATATATTTCGGCCATGTGGTGGTGAAAGTCCAACAAGGGGGAGCAAAAACAAAGTGAAATAAAGAAAAAGAAAACCAACTTGGCTATCTAATTCTCCAACTCCTCTGAAACAACCAATACTAACTACCGAAACAACTTTCCAAATCAACCCAACACTTTAATACAAAACTCAAATAGAGGAATATTACACTTAAAGTTAACATTGTTTTTATTTTCTTCCTCTTTTGTTGACTCTTTTTCCTCCATGTCAATATACTTTTATTCTCATCATTTTTTTACACTAGTGGAAAAAGTTCTATTAGTAAATCCCTATTAGTATCTTTTAGAAACAAAATGGTACTAATAGATACCTATTAGTATCATTTTTAATGAAAATGGTACTAATAAGTTTGTATTAGTGCCGTTTAAAAAAAAAGGGTACTAATAGTTCTCTATTAGTACCCTTTTATTTTCAAAGGATGCTAATAAAAATCTATTAGTACCTTTTTTCAAAAAGGTACTAATAAAAATCTATAAGTATCATATTTTTAATAAAGGAAACTAATGACTTAAATTAAAAAAATAAGTAATGTATTATGAGAATTTCGCTCCAAGCCTACATTTCACTATTTCAGTTCCCTCCCTCACAAAAATAAGAACTCCACGTGGCACTAGTTTAAAATTCACATATACTACACCATATTGGTTGCGATTCTTTTAGAACCCGGTAAAGTTTCATAAGAGTCAACATATTATTTGAATCTTATATCTTATAATAAATCATATTTTATATTTACTTATTTTACTTAAAATTTACTATTTATATATATATAAACATTGAAAGATTAAGTGAGTTAAATTTTTATAGGATATGATATTATCACATTAATTTATTATTAGAATGGTAAAAAGAACTTTCTCCTTTATTATTATCCGCTACATTTAGAAAGAAAAAAAGTCTTACATTTTTAGTCATGTTCAACAAGCAAGAAAAAACGGAGAAAGTACGTTAATATGTTAAACTATGAAAGTGTGTTAAAATTTACTAATAATTAGACCACTCATTTTTTTTTTCCAAAATTAATGATCTTATATTTAAAAAAAAAAAAAAAACAATGATCTTATATCAAATGACATTTTTGGAATTTTGTTGAAAATATATTACCAAAATACCCCATATTGAGTTGGTGCTTGGATCTATGTCCCTAAAGTTGAGATAAATTAAACTAAAATTGAGACCACTCTCTCTAATGTTATACATATAACAAAAAATATAGTCAAAGGGGATCTCGTTTCATTTGGCCCGATGTGTAGTTTTTTAATATGTAATTGTTATAATTTTTTATTATATGTATTAAAGAATTTTTCATTTAAAATCGTCTGTTACAAAGTGTGAAAAAGTAAATATTGCAAATAATTGAGGACAGAATGAGTATTTTAAGATACAAATATTGTATCTGAATTTTAGAAACCCCAAATTGCTCCTCATATTTCATCATTTCCCAATTCCAAATTTTCTACATAAAAACACAATCAGAGTTTTTTTAAAGAATAACTCTCTAAAACCGTAACCACCGCCTCAACCCCATCGAGTTCTCAGCCACCTCCGATCCAGCACCGCCACGCACCAACCCGAGCTTAGCTTCCAGCGAGTTCTCAGCCACTCACAGCCTCCACCGACGCCTAGCGAGTTCTCAGCCACGCCCAGCCTCCACCAACGCCCAGCGAGTTCTCAGCCATGCCCAGCCTACACGGACGCCCAACGAGTTCTCCGCTACTGCTGCTGTCTTCGCTTCAAACACCTCCAGGGCTCCAGCACCGCTGCACGTGCTCCGCCGTACGCGAGTGCTCCGCTCCCCCTGCAACTGCTGCTGAATTTTTCTGGCCATTGCTTTTTTAGGGTTAGTTCTTAGTTCTAATTCTAATTTTATATATAATTTTTGTATTTAGTTCTCAGTTCAAAATATAAATATGATTTAGTTTTTTTGTTTTGAGGATTTTGAGTTAGACTTTGATGGTTACCAACATCACCTGCTTCAATTAGCTGCAATTGGATTGTGATTTTTAATTTTAATTTTTGTTTTTAGTTCTGTCTTTTTTTTTTTTTTTTTGAGATTTTTGTGCAATTGGATTGTGATTATTATATAAAACCTAAGATTGAATTATTTGAGTTTTGATTAATTGTGTTTGGGTTCGGATGAATTGGGTTTATTGCTTTTTTTTTTTTAAAGAGCGAGCTGTTTTGCTGTGAATTGTGTTTGGGTTTGGATGAATTATTGGAGTTTTGACGTAACCAACAAGAATAAGGTACACGACCTAACCCAATTTAGTTTCCACTTTTGAATTTGGTGATGAAATTGTGTGTAACCATGTTAATTAATTGATGAAAATTAAGGGAAGAATTGTATGCATACATAGATGTATGACTTGCGTGAAGGTGTTTGAAACACCATAGTTATGTGTACTTTGGTGATTAATTGGAAATTCAATATTAGTTATGGAATTGAAACTTGTTGTTCGATCAATGGCTAAATGCTGGAAAATTTATGGTATTTGTTTGCATGAAAGTTTCAGCTTATAAGCTCAAATGTATGTCATGGATATATTTAGATGGGAGATTGCATAAATGATTTTCAAAAAAATAAAGCTATAGCTAAGGGGCTGAACAGGGGCACGGGGCAGAGGCCAGCCACCTACTGCCGCCTCTGCCAACTACTGTACAGGCCTTCTCTGATGCCTGGGGTGGCGAGCTACTACTGCAGGTGTAGAGAGGAGCTACTGCGGTGGTTGTGTCGTCGTGCGCTGCCGCTGTGTTGCTGTAATGCTGCTGCTGTATTGCTGTAATGCTGCTGCTGTATTGCTGTAATGCTGTAATGCTGCTGCTGTATTGCTGTGGTATTTTTGTGTCTCTTGCAGTAGTTTAGCTATAATTTGATATGATTTATGTGTCATTGATTATACTTGAGTATTTTTGTGTCTCTTGCAGTAGTTTAGCTATAAAAGTTTAAAAGTTAGAAAAAGGAACCTAAAGTAGGCCATATAAACCACATTGAATCCAACTTCACCTAATATTGAAACTAAAAAGCTATTTAATGAAAACTAATAATTAAAAGCAAACTTTGGCCTAAATTGCATTTGATATGTGTGTTCTGAATGGTTAGGGGAGGAAATTTTGAAATAATTGTGTTTATTTATGCAAGTTTATGCTTACATTATTGCTTCTGTTATTGTTTAGAAGGAGTGTGCTGGAAGATCTACCCCATATAGCAAAAATGAATTGGATGAGCTAAGGTTCGAGAACAATGGGCGACATATTTTAGATTAAATTTTTATTAGCCTAATTTATTGTATTGTAGATTGAGTATCCTGGTTTTAGTTCGTGACAATTATTTATATGTGTTTTAAATATTTTACCTTAATTATTGTAAAATAGAGTGAATTTATCATAATTTTTGCAATGTAATTGATTTTTTTTTTTAAGTTTATATGAGTTTTTTAATGATTTTATTTTATCCAAAATTTAAGTGAATGAGGCTTGTGCAGTGGGCAGGGGCTGGTTGGTGGCGGGGCCTGGTTAATCAGGCAAAAAAAAACCTCATTAGTATCGTTTGTATGTCTACACGATACTAATAAGTCTATCACTAGTATCGTTTTTAACTTTCAAATGATACTAATAATTCTTAGAAGGGAGGCCCTTATAATTATTATTATTATCCTTTTTACATAAAAACGTTACTAATAGAAGTTTTATCAGTATCGCTTTTCTGTACAAAATGGATACTAATAACTTCTATTAGTGACATTTAATTTGATTTGATTTTTTTTTAATTTAATTGACATGAAGTACTAAAATAAAGAATCACTTCAAAGGGCTTTACAAAAGATGCACTCGAACTCTACACTAATCATCCTATAAACAGCTTCCCCAAGCCAAACTTGGGAATAGTGCAAATTTTAGGCTAATTAGGTTTTTAATGTGGTTAATCAATCAAATAAAAGACAAGGCTGCAAATAAGGGATCAAGGGATAAAAATTATATCTAATGTGTTTGGGGAATCCTAAGGAAATGAATGCCTTCATCATACAATCTGCAACTGAACCTAAATTAGACTACTAGTGTTGGAAATTCTCACAAGGCAAGGAACAAGGACCTAAGTCAAGGCAATTAGTCATGCCAGGAACTAAACACACAAGAAATGAATCAAGTAGGCTCAATTCCTCACAATTCAAGCTAAACAGTCCAAGATCCACACATAGTTGAACAAAGCTAAACACTAGAGGGGATAAAGCAATTAAGCATCCAATCAAATGCCACTAATCCATGCACATGATATCAACTATTAAGTCAAAGTTTTCAAAAACAAGCAATTAAGGGCACAAGTCATCAGCTAAATCCAAAGTACCACAGTTCAAATCCCAATTTATTCAAACTAAGACTAAACTAAACTAAACTAATCTAGGAAAGCAGTACATTTTTTTGGTCACATGTAAACTCCCGGCCCTAATGGCCGGTACAAACCATGTAACAGTCCTAAGAAACCAGTAAAATACTACACTATGAAAGCAATTTTGGCGCAATGAATTGTTGGGTGTGATCATACCTAACTAATGCACCGAATCCCATCAGAACTCCGCAGTCAAGCGTGCTTGGGAGAGTTTAGTACTAGGACGGGTGACCTCCTGGGAAGTCCTTGTGTTGCACCCCTTTTTTGGTCCGGATTTTGCTCTTTCAATATGTTTTTCGCGTCCATTCCTCATTTCATGTCTAGTTTAATATTTTGGCCGCATAGGGCCAGAAATATTTTGTCGTGCCGAAAAAATATTCATGGTTGCTCGGAGGACGGGACCATGCTTTCGAGCGTCGAAACAGTCTGTTTTTAAATTGCGAATTGAAAAGGTGTTTCACAATAATTTCGTGAACGAAACACCGAGTGCAACACAATTTCCGGATATCGGTCCGACTATTAGATTCAGATCGATCCGGTCCAAAATGTCGGATATTTGAAATTGTCTGATCCAAAATTTCCAGATATCGGTCCGAGTATATTTTTTATTAAAAAAAGATATATATATATATTTTTTGTGTGTTGTTAAGAAATTTTCCCGAATATACGATTCGAAAACTTCGAGTACCGGATCCGACATACCAGGAAAACCTGGTTACTCACCCAAATTACCCGATAACAATCCAGATATCCAATCCAAAGGCACGCATTTTTTATCCGAAATACCTGAAAAATACGGGTATCCGGCCCGAAATATCCGAATATCCAAATATCCGATCCGAAAAATTATAATTTCGGATGTTTCGGTTCTGCGAAATATCAAATTCGCTGAACCGAACACGGTACGAAAAATTCCCGGATATCCGATCGGAAAGATCCTAAATGTTTTGTTTTAAAAAAATATTTAAAATTATCCGATTTTTTCGGATTGGATCAGTGGTACATAAACATTTTGGCGCAATGAATTATTGGGTACGATCATACCAGCACTAATGCACCGGATCCCATCAGAACTCCGCAGTTAAGCTTGCTTTTGCGGGAGTAGTATTAGGATGGGTGACCACCAGGGAAGTCCTCTTGTTGCACCCGTTTTTTGCTCCGTATTTAGCTCTTTCAATATGTTTCGCGTCCATTTCTTATTTCATGCCTAGTTTAATATTTGCGCCGCATAGGGCCAGATTTATTTTGCCATGCCGAAAAAATATTCATGGCTGCTCGGAGGCCGAGACCATTTTGTCGGGCGCCGGAACATCTGTTTTTAAATTGCGAATTAAAAAGGTGTTTCACGATAATTTCGTCAACGGAATACCGAGTACAGTGATGGCAACACTCTAGGTTGGTGAACTCGGTCACCCGCACTCGATCACCCGAGCTGAAAAACACCTCGTTATGAAGGAATCCGATCAATCCGAACCAGAACAGGAACCGAACCGCCCTCGGACGGGGCATTTATCTCCGTCATTTAATTAGAGGTTGCAATCGGGAATTTCGGGGTTGGGTATTGGATTCAGATCGATCTGGTCCGAAATGTCGGATAAACGAAATTATTCGATCCGAAAATTCCGGATATCGGTTCGAGTATATTTAAAAAAAAAACATTGTATTTTTGTGTGTTGTTAAGAAATTTTCCCGAATATACAATTTGAAAACTTCGAGTATCGGATCCGAAATACCCGGAAGACTCGGTTACTCACCCAAATTAACCGATAACAATCCGGATATCCGATCCGAAGGCAGACATTTTTGATCCGAAATACCCGAAAATTCGGGTATTCGGCCCGAAATATTCGAATATCCGATCTACAATATTAAAATTTTGGATTTTCGGTTATCTGAAATAATAAATTCTCTGATCCGAACCCGATAGAAAAAACTCCCGGATATCCGATCGAAAAGATCCTAAATGTTTTTTTTAAAAAAATATATATAATTATCTTATTTAAACCGATTGGATCAGTGCTACATAAACATTTTGGCGCAATGAATTATTAGGAGCGATCATACCTAACTAATGCACCGGATCCCATCAAAACTCCGCAGTTAAGCGTGCTTGGGTGAGTTTTGTACTAGGATGGGTGACCTCCTGGGAAGTGCTTGTGTTGCACCCGTTTTTTTCTTCGGATTTTTCTCTTTCAATATATTTTTCGCGTCCATTCCTCATTTCATGTCTAGTTTAATATTTTCGCCGCATAAGGCTAGAAATATTTTGTCATTCCGAAAAAATATTCATGGCTGCTCGGAGGCCGGGACAATGCTTTCGAGCGTCGGAACAGTTGTTTTTTTAATTAAGAATTGAAAAGGTGCTTCACGATAATTTCGTCAACAGAACACCGAGTGGGGTCACGGCAACACTCTAGGCTGGCGAACTTGGTCACCCGCACTCGATCACCCCAGCTGAAAACCACATCAATATGAAGGAATCCGATCGATCCGAACCAGAACCAGAACAGAACAGCCCCGTCATAGTATGAGTGGGGGTGTCGAACACGGGGAAGGTACGTTGCACTAATCTAGGCATGAGCGTCGAACAAGCTAGGTCGGGGTTGTCACGGGAGAAGGAGGAAGAAACTACGAAAACAACTAAAACTAAACTAAAAAAGCTAGGATAAAAGGGGACTAGGGTTAAGAGATCACAACTCCTGCCACCATGAATTTTGAATCAATCGAAGTTAGACTTAGGTCGTGGATAAGGGGAGGTCGTTCTATGATCGTACCACTCTTTCGAGCTAGTACGATGACCGAAAAGACATATACAACTCACTTTCGTGCATCGACACATCTAACAAGTCCTAAGCACAAAATCACGAAAACTGGTAACTTTCCCTTGATCGAAGGCCCAACTTTCGTGGTGCTTCCATCAATCGGGCAAAGTAAGTCATCACCCACGTTCACCTTTCGGTCCTTCGGTGGGGATTCTTCAATGAATCCTATGTTAGCTAGACACAAGACTCAACATTACCGAATCCTAAGGTACCGACAATATCACAACCAAGCCTAAAAATGACTAAACCATAAACATGGAGGAATTGAGAAGTTTACTCAAAACCCTAGAAGTTAACTACTTAACCATAAATAACAAAAACATAACTAAAACTATACTAAAAGCATAAATTAAACCTAAAACTAAGAACAACTAAACTAACAAACTACCAATTAAACATAAAACTAAACCAACAACAAAACCTAAAACTAAGAACACTCAAACAAACACCAAAATATAACTAAACTACCAAAAACCAACTAAAACACCAACAAACCAAGCATAAACAACTAAATTAACAACAAATAACAACATAAACAACAAGAACTAGCAAAATAAGTACATAAAACAAGTAAAGAAAGCAATAAAAGAACAAGTAAGAGAAGCATGAAAGTACCTTGAAGAGGAGAACAAGAACAAGAAGGAGAAAAACTAAATTACTTGCATAAATTAAAGTGCTTGATTACAAAAGAAAACAAGATCTAGAACTAAGCTAAGGTGAGAGAAGAGAGGCTCTCAAAGCCCTCCAATCTCTGGCTTCAAACGGTTCAAAAGGGTATATATACTATTAGGGAGAATTGCTAAGCAAAACGGCTTCACACGTATTAAAAAAAACAGAGCTGCCAAAAGGAGCGGCCTTGCAAGAATTAGGAGCGACCGCTCCTTTTCTACTGGGAAAATATCCTTCAAAAGGAGCGTCCTTGCAAGCATTAGGAGCGACCGCTCCTTTTCTACTGGGAAAATATCCTTCAAAAAGGAGCTACCGTGCAAGTGGAAGGAGCGACCGCTCCTATTGTTTTTCTCAACTGCTGCCAACACCATCTGTAGAGGGAAGCGAGGGTGCAGATATAGCCAAAAATAGGAGCGCTCAAAAGGAGCGGCCGTGCAAAACATAGGAGCGACCGCTCCTTTTGTTCTGTTGCAATTTTTGTGCTTTGTTTCTTGCCTTGCTCTCCAATGGCCAAGGGGTGTTTGTTGGGAGAAATGACTCTAGTTTTCCTCTGGGCTTCCCGGCTTACTTCCTGGCGCTCCGAAATAAACTCCGGACCTACAAAATGGAGGAAAACACAAGAATAGAGCAAAATCGAGGGAAAACACATAAAAACCAAGAAAGGAGCCCTAAGCACCAAAACAAAGAAAAAGGAGAGAAAAAGGGAAAAAACAAAGAAAACTACTCATAAACTAAGTAAAAAGTCTAGGAAAAAGGGAACAAAATACTGCTTATCACCTACCAAAGTACAATGTCCAATATGCTTACAAAAGCATTCTAAACTAAGCCCATGCATAGTAATTACAAAAGTATTCTTTTTTTAAAGCCATGCCTTACAAAAAGTGTTGATTCCAATAACTTGTACAAAAAGTCCTTACACTAACTAATATTAAAACATATACACTGCCATATCCAAAAACATACCAAATAACCACTCATGTGAAATAGGCATCCAATAAAAAAGCAAAAGTTGGATACCTTCCTAGTTGAGGTAGTTATATGAGGCAGTGAAATGTATGTATCATTCAACCCTTTAGTCAGCATCCACCACCATAACATCCAAACCCATCATCACATCATCTTCAGTTAGATTGCAGTGTTCATTTAAGTATTGGACAACCTCATTGATTAAATCTTGATCCACCTCTACATTTTCTGGTAGTTGACCAATCCTTTGAAGTCTCTCCTTTCCTACATGTGGGTTCTTATAGTTGTTACCACCTTTAACCTTCAGAATCTCAATCATAACATATTGGAGCTGTAACCATGTGAACTTAATTTTGGTTGTGTCAAAAGTCCAATATGCCTCCTGCACTTTTTCAATGAGCTCATCTAAGGTGTTGGGGAAGGACTGATACTGCAAAATCTGAAAAGCTCTAAACAACCCTAAATCTAAAACATTTAAATCCGGTGACTGTGGGGGTTGACAAACTAGCTTAATGTTGAAACCATTTTGTGTTGCTGCATTCACAAACTCTGGGTCATTTGGGGATATGTGTGGCCGTGCATTATCTTTCTGTATTGTGATGTTCTTGGACACACTTACTGGCCACCTTTCCATGATAGCAGGAATTACTTTTGTGATTAGCATTTCTCTGATGACATCTTTACTTACATTCTGCACAGCTTTGGTTTCCACTGTCCCTGCTGGTTTGTTCTTTGACTTGTTCCTTGCTACATGATTGTAAATGAATGGGAATATCCCAAATTTACCATCATGAATTAGGGTTCCAGCCTCATCATAAACAGGCCTAGATGTTACTCCCATAAACATAACTTTAATTCTAAATCTTTTTGATTGACAATGCCTGTATGGATCAATTTCAGCAGGAAGTAGATAAAATCTTCTCATCTCAGGGTTTAAAAAAAACCATTTTTCATCTATGTGCACTGTATGCCTCATGTCATCAAACACTAGTTTGCTTGTAGGAGTACCAGGAATTATATGTGACAACACCCATTTCATTCTTGCAATTTTATGCTTGTCACTAACAGTAGGGTGGTTATTGCTTGTGTGCACCCTTAAGTGACCCCTCTTCAACAGGTTGAACACATAACCTGGTGAGCAACCAAGGGCACCAGCATATGCCCTGTATGTTGTTTAGAGGTGGAGTGAAACTGACTGTAACCACTCCTCATCCACCTCCATTCTTTTCCTGCCAGCATTTCCCTTTTTTTTATTCCTGACATCAATGTCACTGCCCCTCTCTTGCTGATTCTGTGCTTCCTTGAATATTCTGCTGATTGTGCTACGATGAACACCAATCTCTCTTGCTATGTCACTTTGTGCACCCCTTGGTAATGCTTGCCCATTTTTAATTCCATGTAATTTAAATGCAATATAACTACGTTGAGTATTTGTTAAATCCTTACCTACTTCTCGTAACAAATTCTGTTCAAACATTTCAGGAGCGGTTGAGCCCTCGTTCAGTAGCCCTTCTTCACGCAGCAGCAAATCGATGTTGTAGAATCCGTCATCTTCTTCCTCCATTTTGGTTTTTTTTTTGGGTGCTGAGAGGAGAAGAATGTGCAGCAGTGTGTGCAAGTGTCTGTTGTTGTAAATGTAAAAAAGTAGTGTGTATTTTGGAAGAGGGCTGTAAAATTATTTTGCTCAAACATTGAATGTATATATAGGGCTGTTAGTACTTAGAAGGTTAGGTGTAAACCTACTGAAATTTTTGGAGGGGAAAATTTTCACTTTCAATTTCCCTCCTTAAAATTTCAGATTTTAGAAGTTGGTGAAATTTTTAAAATTTCACCAAGTAACTAAGCATGCTGTAAAAAAACCAAAAAAATAAAAATTTACCCCCCTTTTACTGTACACTGGCGGGTGTTTTGGGAATATTGTGGGTCATCTTTATTTTTTTCTCTCTCCTACTTTTACTAATCTACTAATAAATACATACTTAAGAAATTTTTTTTGGAGTCCGTGCATTACACCTTTGTTGCGAGAATTTGAAAACGGAGGAAGTATATAAAATAATCTGATTTTTTCGGATTGGATTAGCACTACATAAACATTTTGGCGTAATGAATTATTGGGTGCAATCATACCAGCACTAATGCTAAGATCCCATCAGAACTCCGCAGTTAAGCTTGCTTGTGCGAGAGTAGTATTAGGATGGATGACCTCCTCGGAAGTCCTCTTGTTGCATCCCTTTTTTGCTACGGATTTAGCTCTTTCAATATATTTTTCTCATCCATTCCTCATTTCATGCCTAGTTTAATATTTTCGCCGCATAGAGCCAGAAATATTTTGCCGCGCTGGAAAAATATTCATGGCTACTCAGAGGCCGGGACCATTCTTTCGAACGCCGGAAAGTCTGTTTTTAAAATGTCAATTGAAAAGGTGTTTCACGATAATTTCGTCAACGGAACATTGAGTACAGTCACGACAACACTCTAGGGTGGTGAGCTCGGTCACCCGCACTCAATCACCCGAGCAGAAAAACACCTCGTTATGAAGGAATCCGATCGATGCGAACCAGAATCGGAATCGAACTACCCGGACCGGGCATATTTCTACGTCGGTTAATTAGAGGTTCCAATTGGGTCTTTCGGGGTCGGGTATTGGATTCAGATCGATCCGGTACGAAATGTCGGATATCCAAAAATTCCGGATATCAGTCCGAGTATATATATTTTTTTTAAAAATATATTTTTGATTATTGTTAAGAAATTTGCCCGGATATACGATTTGAAAACTTCGAGTATCAGATCCGAAATACCCGGAAAACCCGGTTACTCACCCAAATTAACTGATATCAATCCGAATATATGATCCGAAGGCAGGCATTTTTTGAATTGAAATACCCGAAAAATATGGACATTCGGACCTAAATAGTCGAATATCTGATCCGAAATATTAATATTTCGGATGTCTTAATTATCCAAAATATGAAATTCGCTGATCCGAACTGATCCGAAAAAGTCTCGGACATCCGATCGGAAAGATCCTAAATGTCTTAAAATATATATATATATATATATATAAAATTATCTGATTTTTTCGGATTGGATCAGCGCTACATAAATATTTTGGAGCAACGAATTGTTGGCTACAATCATACTAACAATAATGCACCGGATTCCATCAGAACTTCGGAGTTAAGCGTGCTTGAGCGATAATAGTATTAGGATGAGTGACCTCCTAAGAAGTCCTTGTGTTGCACCCCTGTTTTGCTCCGGATTTAGCTATTTCAATACGTTTTTCGCGTCCATTCCTTATTTAATGCCTAGTACTTAATATTTTGGCCGCATAGGGTTAGAAATATTTTGCGTGGCCGAAAAATATTATGGCTGCTCAGAGGCCGGGACCATTCTTTCGAGTGTCGGAATAGTCTGTTTTTAAATTTCGAATTGAAAATGTGATTCACGATAATTTCGTTAATGGAACAACGAGTGCGGTCACCCACACTCGATCACCCACTCGAGCTGAAAAGCACCTCGATATGAAAGATTCCGATCGATCCGAACTAAAATCGAAACTGAAGCGCACTGAAACAAGAATATTTTTGCGTCGTGTAATTAGAGGTTACAACCGGGTCTTTCGGGGTCGGGTATTGGATTCTAATCGATCCGGTCCGAAATGTCGGATATCCAAAATTGTACGATTCGAAAATTCCGGATATCGGTCCGATTTAAATTTTTTTATAAAAAAAAAATATATTTTTTTGTGTTAATTGTTAAGAAAGTTTCCCAAATATACGATTCGAAAACTTTGAGTATCGGATCCAAAATACCGGAAAACCCGATTACTCACCCAAATTACCCGATAAGAATCCGGATATTCGATCTGAAGGCAGGCATTTTTGATCTGAAATACCCGAAACATATAGGTATCTGGCCAGAAATATTCGAATATTCGATCCAAAATATTAAATTCACTGATTTGTACCCGATACAAAAAATTTCCGGATATCGGATCGGAAAGATCCTAAATTTTTTTTACAAAAAAATATGTAAAATTATGCGATTTTATCGGATTGCATCAGCGTTACATAAGCATTTTGGCACAATGAATTATTGGGTGCGATATGGGCGAGAGTAGTACTAGGATGGGTGACCTCCTGGGAAGTCCTCGTGTTGCTTCCTTTTTTGCTCCGGATTTAGCTCTTTCAATACGCTTTTCGCATCCATTCCTCATTTCATGCCTAGTTTAATATTTTGGCCGCATAGGGCCAGAAATATTTTACCATGCCGGAAAAATATTCATTGCTGCTCGGAGGCCGGGACCATGCTTTCGAGCGTCGGAATAGTCTGTTTTTAAATTGTGAATTGAAAAGGTGTTTCACGATAATTTCTTCAACGGAACACCGAGTGCGGTCACGGAATCACGACAACACTCCAGGCTGGCGAACTCAGTCACCCACACTCGATCACCCGAGCTGAAAAACACCTTAATAATAAGGACCGGAACCGAACCGCCCCGCTCCGGGCATATTTCTGCGTCATGTAATTAAAGGTTGCAATTGTGTCTTACGGAGTTCGGTATTAGATTCAATTCGATCCAGTCCGAAATGTCGGATATCCGAAATTGTCCGATCCAAAAATTCCGAATATCGGTCCGAATATTTTTTTTAAAAAAAATATATATTTTTGTATGTTGTTAAGAAATTTTTCCGAATATACGATTTAAAGGTAGGCACGGGCTGTTCCGGGACGGCCCACGTGCCTAGCCCGCGTGCCGTTCCTATAAGAGCCAAGAAAAGTTCGTGCCGTGCCGGGCTCGTGCCAAGTTATAGAATATAAGGCCCATGCACAGCCCAACCCATGTGTTGTGCCATCGTGCCTTACACTAATTTTTATAAATTTTGAAATTATAATCAAAATGAGCGTGCCAACTTGCGGGCCGACCCATCGTGCTCGTGCCAGGCTCGTGCCAAATTTTTAAAATTTTGTTCGTGGGTGGCCCACGGCCCACCATTCGTGCCTTCGTGTTGTGTCATGCTTATAGTGGGCTCGTGCTGGGCCGGGCCCAAACCGTGTCATGCCGAGTTGGCCCTCGTACCGGCCCAACCCATGCCCAGATCTAATACGATGCGAAAACTTCGAGTATCGGATCTGAAATACCCGGAAAACCCGGTCACTCATCCAAATTACCCGATAACAATCCGGATATTCGATCCAAAGGCAGACATTTTTGATCCGAAATACTCGAAAAATATGGGTATCAGACCCGAAATATCCGAATATCCGATTCGAAATATTAAAATTTCGGATGTTTCGGTTATCCGAAATATCAAATTCGCTGATTCGAACCCAATACGAAAAATTCCCGGGCATCCGAACGGAAAGATTCTAAATGTCTTTTAAAAAATATATAAGAAATTATTCGATTTTTTCGGATTGGATCAGCGGTATATAAACATTTTTGTGCATTGAATTGTTGGGTGCGTTAGTTCATACCAGCACTAATGCACCGGATTCCATCAGAACTCCGTAGTTAAGTGTGCTTAGGCCAGAGTAGTACTAGGATGGGTGACCTCCTGGGAAGTCCTCGTGTTACACCCCTTTTTTGCTCCGGATTTAGCTCTTTCAATAGGTTTTTCGCGTCCATAGTCCATTCCCCATTTCATGTTTAGTTTAATATTTTGGCCGCATAGGGCCATAAATATTTTGCCGTGCCGGAAAAATATTCATCGCTGCTCGGAGACCGGGACCATGCTTTCGAGCGTCGGAACATTCTGTTTTTAAATTGCGAATTGAAAAGGTGCTTCACGATAATTTCGTCAATGGAACAATGAGTGCGGTCACGGCAACACTCTAGCTAGACTGGCGAACTCAGTCACGCACTCGATCACCCGAGCTGAAAAACACCTCGATATCAAGGAATTCGATCGATCCGAACCAGAACTGGAACCGAACTGTCCCGTACCAGGCATATTTCTGCGTCGTACAATTAGAGGTTGCAATCTGGTCTTTCGGGTTCGGATAATGGATTCATATCGATCCGGTCCGATATGTCGGATATCCGAAATTGTCCGATTCGCAAATTCCGGATATCGGTCCGAGTATTTTTTTTTAATAAAAAATATTATATTTTTTTGTGTTTTAAAGAATTTTTCCCGAATATACGATTCGAAAACTTCGAGTATCGGATCTGAAATACCCGGAAAACACGATTACTCACCCAAATTACCCCAAAACTATCCAGTTATCCAATCCGAAGACAGGCATTTTTGATCCGAAATACCTGAAAAATACGGGTATTCGATCCGAAATATTAAAATTTCGGATGTTTCGGTTATCCGAAATATCAAAGTCGCTGATCAGAATCCGATACGAAAAATTCCCATATATCCGATCGGAAAGATCCTAAATGTTTTTAAAAAAAATAAACATATAAAATTATCCGTTTTTTCGGATTGGATGAGCGCTACATAAACATTTTGGCGCATTGAATTGTTGGTTGTGATGATACCAGCACTAATGCACCGGATCCCATCAGAACTCCGCAGTTAAGCGTGCTTGGGCGAGAGTTGTATTAGGATGGGTGACCTCCTGGGAAGTCCTCGTGTTGCACCACTTTTTTGCTCGGAGGCCGGGACCATGGTTTCGAGCGTCAGAACAATGTGTTTTTTTGAATTGTGAATTGAAAAGGTGCTTCAGGATAGTTTCGTCAACGGAACACCGAGTGCGGTCCCGACAACACTTTAAGCTGGCAAACTTGGTCACCCGTACTTGAGCACCCGAGCTGAAAAACTCCTCGATATGAAGGAATCTGATCGATCCGAACCAGAATCGGAACCGTCCCGAATTTTTTGTACGTTGTCGATCTCGTATTCATCGACAAACCGGTTCGTTACCAAACCCTTATAAGTTAATAAATAACAATTAAACAACTATATTAAGTTCAGAATTCTAACTTTTATTAATGGAAAGGAAATAATGGTGTCCTCAAAACAACTAAACAGGGAAAAAGGTCTAAACTTAACAATATTAAGGAATCCTGGCCTAACAGGCTGAGTAATGATAAAGAATAATTGTAATTAAAACTAAAGGATTACGAAAGAAGAAACCAAATCTCGCCACCGCTCACAACCCAAAACCATGCAAGGCCAATCACACTTCATCATCAATACCTGAAATAGGGTGCACAGTCAGTGGGGAGTAACTAGACTGTTCCACTTAGTAGTGGAACCAAACAACATAAAAGAATAGATCAAATAGCAGGCATGGCATAATCAATTCATTCATCAATCATAATATCAAGTAATGCATCAACAACAACATACAACAGGATACATAGGCAGCAGAATAACAACATGATCATCATGTATCATACAAAAAGGGTTACAACACTCAAATATCAATGCAATTAATAACATCAATAGACATCAAGAATATCCCCGACATGACCGAAGTAGATACAACAACAATATCCCCGCCAAGGTTCGAGGCCGATACAACAAACAAGTCCCTAGCACGGCTAAAGGCCGATGCAACAAACAAGTCCTCGACACGGCCTTAAGTCGATACAACATACATAGTCCCTGACACGGCCTTAAGCTGATACATCAAACGACACGACCAACGTCGATACAAACAAGCGACACGACAAGAATTCGATACCAGTTTCAAACCATTCACGCATGACTCACGTAACACAACTTCAAGGTTCATCAATTCTCACATACAACACACCATTCTTAGCACATCAATTTGATGAATCTCAATCAACAAGTTTGCAAACAATCCATGAAAGGCTATAGACTAAGCAACGCATGATCAACACGAAAATAAATACAAAGGTTCAATTTTTATACCATTACAAACAAGATTTTAAGATCCAAAATTCAATCATAAACCAATGTCATTCGGCCATCACAGTTCCAAGGCAAGAAATGAAAGCAAAGATTCTAATTAAGCTAAATAATCCAAACGACTTCAAGAATCATGCCAAGATTCAACAATTCCATAAAAGATTCATAAAGATTAAAACTTGCATGATAATAATTCAAGAAAATCAAGAAAACAATCAACTAAGCAACCTATAATATTCGGCCATCAACGAACATAAGCAAGATCAAAATATCATTCATCAACTTGCATAAAACAATCAAGAACTTCATAATTTACATCAAGAATTCAAGTCTAGGAAAGATAATATTATAAAGATTCAATCATGGTCACTATATTCAATTTGGCGCATGGAATAATAAATAAAAATACAAAATTTAAGCTTCTATTATAAATCATGTGTTCAAGAACGATAAAGATTCATGCTTCGCCATCAAATTATGCATTAAAATCAAATAAAAATTCATGCTTTCTTTTTTGTAGTCACACGCATAAGTCATCATCAAAAATGCTTCAAGATTACATGATTTTGCATCAAGATTCATAAGAAATCATTAAACATAGATTGAACAACACATAAACATGTAAAGATTCATAAATAACAAGTAAAGAACACAAAAGAAACACCCTATGTTATTCGAAAAACACATGCATAGCATAACATCAACATAGTTCTATTTAATCCTATTATTCTATGTTATTTAGTCCTATTGCTAAGTAGTAAGCTAGTTACCTATTGAAGTTATCACACACAATTCACGCCCAATCCTAGTCTTCCACTCGACAAAACCGAACAAGCCAAGCAATGCAATCCATGCACCAATATGATGATCTTGGTGCAAGATTGTTGAAAGTTTGAAGGTTGAAAGATCCTTGAGTTTTGGATTGAATTGATGAAGTGAAGAGCCGAATTCTTGGTTGGTTGGTTGGTTGTTTGTGAAGTGCCGTAAGAATAAGGAAGAGAGGAGGAGTTTTATGATTATGGAATGTAATAGGTGTAGGCTTTATAGGGGTTTTTATAAAACAAGGTCTAACCTTTAATTATGATGGGATTAAAAGGAAGTAATTATAATGAGGCTAAAATAAGAAGGGGGGCCGGTTATAGGGAGTGCAAGGCAAGCCTTGGGCTTGTTACATAAACACAGGGTCAAGGTTTACATCTGTTGGCCCATAATAGAGGAGTTTGGGCTCAATAGGCTTAAACTACACAAATAAACGTGAAATTTTTTAACCCAAAATTTAGGGTTATTACACCGGGCATATTTTTGCGCCGTGCAATTAGAGGTTGCAATCGGGTCTTTCGGGGTCGGGTATTGGATTCAGATCGATCTGGTCCGAAATGTCGGATATCCGAAATTGTTAGATCTAAAAATTCCGGATTTTAGTCCGAGTATATTTTTTGTTTTAAAAAAAATTATATTTTTGTGTGTTGTGTTTTTATCGAAACAGAGGAATTATTATTGTAGTCCAACACTCCAAGGCCCAAAATTTAAAAAACAAAAACTCAAGGCTATCAGCCCATAAGTCCAACCCCAACCCTAATGGATCAGGTGTGAATCAGGTCGGATGTGAATCAGGTCGGGTGTGAATCGGGTTGGGTGTGAATCGGGTCGGGTGCGAAACGGGTCGGTCTGAAGCGGGTTTAAATCGGGTGTATATGGGTTTGGGTGTTTTCGGGTTGGGTGCAGTTTGAGTTTGGTTTTTTTGGGGTTGGGTGCAATTTGAGTATGGGTGTTTCGAATACGGGTGTGATATGGGTTTGGGTCAATGTGGGTTGGTGCGGTTTGGGTTAGGGTGTCTTAATTACGGGTTACATTCAAGTCACGGGTATATGTCGATCGGGTCGGGTTGGGTTCGGGTGCCTAGATTTTCGGGTTAAAACGGGTCGGGTCGTAGGTTAATTTAGGTTATTTTGCAGTTCAGGTCAAGTTTGACAGCTCTATTCCTTACTAAGCCTTTGATGTTCAAACGATGCACTAAGAAATTCCCTAACACCTTTTTGAAATGAGGGAAACCGTCGATCACCATACATCCAACTATGATTCATTTTCTAAAAATATAACAACGAACAATCCAATCACAACTACATAATATAATATAAACTTAACCATAAAAAAAAATTATTGGCACAAAAAAAAATTCACAAAATATGCAAGCAATACACAAGATTAATTGAGACAAGATTCTTTTTCAATGAAATGAATGTAGAGTTGCATTTTGATTTTCAATTATTCCAAGCTTTTTTCCCTTATTATTTTCCAATTAAAAAGAACTGCATTTTCCAATATCAAATGCAAATGACATATAATTACCATTAACCAGAAAAAAATTTATATTTTTGACAAGCTAATTATACATCACAATTAAAAAATAATAACAATAATTCACTTAAAAATATGTTCTTGACTGCTAATAAGTTTCTAAAATCCTATTTCATGTTTAAGGTCTCACATAAATATAAGAATCTTAGATATAGGTTTCTCATTTTATCAATGTGGGATTCAGATGTTCCTTCCACTTGATGTTTGCCCAATTTCTGTTGTGTTGTTCTCCATTGAGTGCCATGGGTCCTTTCAGGGAGCTGCCACGTGAATCTGTAGTACCCTGCCATGTGAACCTGTAGTGCTCTGCCATGTGCCATGTGGTTCTTCTTATGGTAGCTTCTTTTGGGCTTTGGATCTGGGCTAATGGTTGGTCTTGGATCTTCTTTTGGGTCCTTTCTTCAGTTGGGCCTCTTACTTAGGCCAAATTTCAGCCCACAACAATAATATTAATATTTTGATGATGATGATAATAATAATATCGATAATAATACAACGATGATAATAACAATAATAATAATAATAACATCATCATCATCAACAACAACAACAACAACAACAACAACAACAACAACAAAAACAACAACAACAATAATAATAATAATAGTCTTTCAATTTATACATCTACTGTTGTAAAATTGTTTGGGAAAATAATAATAATAATAATAATAATAATAATAATAATAATAATAATAATAATAATAATAATAATAATAATAATAATTTTTATTTTTAAATCATTAATCTAAAAATTAATCTAAATTGAGAAATCATTATTTTTACTTTGTAATCATTAATCCAAAAGTTAAATATTTTTAGCTCAAATTTATTTCAAAAATTAAGGAGAGAGAATTAAAATTTCAAATTAATCATTATTTAAAATCTTTAATTCAAAAGTTAAATATTTTATTTCAGTTCAGTTCAGCATAATTCAATTCAGTTCAATTCACTCCTCCACGATTCCTGCCGCTGCCCTAGCCAAAAAGCTCTCTTTCTCCTTTTCTTCCTTCTTAGATTTCACTTGCTATTGAATTATGCACTCAATTTTGAGTCTGGGTGGATTGTTGGGTGTTAGATGTGGTGGTTACTGGTTAGTGGTTAGCGATGGTAGTTGGATTATTGAGTCCGGGGCTGGGTGTAGTGGGTTGGATCGAGAAGTAGTTATTGATGGCGATGTTGGGACTTGAGTTAGGGGTTGGGTGGGTTACTGGGTGTAGTAAGTGGAAGTAGTCCAGGGTTGGGCGTTGATGTCGTGGGTATGTTGGTGACCTGGTGTGAGTGTGGTTTTAGTCTAGGGCTGTGAAGGAATATGTCCTCATTCATTATGGCAATTACTAAATATAATTAGGATTATATTATGGAGATAATAATTAAGATAAATTAGGCAATTATATTTACTTGCTAGAGAACAAATATAATTAGTGGGACCATGTTTTTGGACCTACGACTATGTTTAACTTAATCCTATGAGGTCACACAAAATAGCATAGGATTGGGCATAAATAATAAAGCCCATTGAATGCTAGCGTAAGGGATTTTTCTAAGATGCCTAATAAGGTATTGGTTGTGAGGAAGAACGGATTCTGATCAGTTGGCATACACAGTAACAAAATAACAGAAACCCTAAAACCTATTGTGTTCATCCGGTTTTCCCTAAAAAGTAAGAGAGTTAATATTGATCAATCTCTTCCGTACTAGCATACGTGGGATGTGATCTGGTGCTTGTGGACTGATTAGAGGAGCAACAGTTGAGGCTCTAGATCTCCGTTCTTGGCATTGAAAGCACGCATAAAAGGTTGTAATTACCATCTTTTATACTTGATACATATTAATTATTATTAGCGATCCTGGTGTTATAGATGTTAGGAAATTGTTTCCTGAAATTCCGCTAATCACATCTATAAACCCCTACAGGCTGGGCATAGGTTGTTCAACAATAATCATTATGAGTGGGTGGAATTGTTAGAATATATTTACAATTATATGGACACCTCCACGATTTGAGTTCATACAAGATTTTTTTTTTGAGAAAGCCTTTAAAGGCTAGAGATTCATTAAGTAAACATCCTCGGCAATTACATCCTCAAGCTCATTTGACACACAACCAATCCAGGCTTTAACATCAGAATCACCCGGATCAAGACGAGCCATAGTATGAGCTGCTTTATTAGTGTAACACCCCGACTTTTACATAGTAAATTAATACGATTAAAAGATGAAATGCTACTCAAAATAAACGAGAAATACTAAAAACTTTAAACATAAGTCCCAAATACCATTATTCCAACTCCAAAGTCACAAATGTCCGAATAAAACTATAACCCAAATATCCATACATCACAACAACTATAATACTAAACAGTCATACTAATCAACACAAAAAATAAACTATATCTATCTACAGTCTCGCAATCACACACGCCGAGCCCAGCTAAACAGTATACCAGCTACTCAACATCGTCACCTGAAAAATGGAGTTCTACCATCAGTGGCGAGTAACTAGACTGTTTCATTTAAATAGGGAACTCAAGCATGCAACAAAAGATAGAAAAATGCCACACAAAATAACATGTAAATCATGCATTCACGCAACCAAATACAACAAAAAATCACATACCTGACATCCTCTCGCAGCGGAGTCAAACATACCAAAATATAACGAAACACGAGTGTAATAACCCGAAATTAGGGCCAGAAAATTTTGCGGTTAATTAATATTATTTTATTATTCTAAGTCCAAAGGGCCCGAATATTTGGACTGTTTATTTTTATTTCACTATCTTATCCTGAAGTTGGGCCCATGACCCAATTCTTCACTCCACTTGGCCGGCCCCATATATGGCCAAGGGATGATTTTATTCTTTTATTTTTAAGTTGGATAATTGTTTATCTAATAAATTAATTATCTTAAATAACTATTTTTACCCAGTCTTCCCTTACTTAAACCAACTCTTGAACTGGTGTAATCAACCCTAATTTTTCCCCTCTTTTCTCCAAATACACAGCCCCCTTAATATTTTATTTTTATTTGTTTTTCTTTTGTTCTTTTAGTATAAATAAGGAACAAAGCTCATAACCTATTTACCTACTTTCAATACAACTCAAAACTCTAACAAAAACCCTAAGAACCCTCTAGTGGCCGTGTAATTTTCGAGCCTTAATCAAGGATTTTTCTTGATTTTTCTTCCTAATCCAGGTAACCGGACTATCCTGTTTAAGTTTGGTACAATTTAGCTGTTTAGTTAATTAGGATTGATTCATGAAAATTAGCAGAATTAGTATCATGTTTAGGGTATTATTTTTCGAGTAGTATTATGTTATTTTCTTGACATCTTTATGTGATTTTGATGAATCTGTAATTGTTTTTAATTAATTTTATGATTAGAATAATGTATTTAATTGTATACTTATATTGAATAATTGCATGATAAATTGTCTAATCTTATTCTTGAATTATATTGTGATTGTCGAGTGATGCATGATAATTTCATGATAAATTTGTGATATTTTCTTGAATTAAAATAGTAATCTTGATTGTTTAATTGTTAAATTAAAGTCTTGAATTTAAAAAAAATAAATTGTTCTTGTTGTTCAAAGTTGTCGAATGGCCTAAGGTAATTTAGAGGATTAAAAATGTGATTTTTATGATTAATCTTGATAAATCTTGAATTGTTATTATTAATCTTTAAATAAATCTTTAAGTTAATCATGTTATTGTTAAATCTTGAATTTAATCTTAATGTATTATTTGTTCCAAGAAAGCCGTGTGGTTACATGTATGGAAAGGCTTGATCTTAATCTTGTTTTAGTCCAAAGTTGATGATTTAGTGTTTAAACCATGATTTTAATTGCTGTTATTAAGTTTAATTTTTTAATTATTGATGATTGTAATTGATTAATTAAAAGTATAATTTTTGGTATTTCAACATGAAAATGTCGAGTAGTATGAAGGATGAAAAATAGGTTTTTTATCATGTTTTAATAATTTTTGTTGATAATTCTTGATTTATATGATTAATTGTTAATTTAAGAGATTTATTTAATTGTTTATATGATTGTTTAATGAATTAATTTAATTATTATATTGCTATAGAAAATGTCGAATAGTTCTATTATGATTATGATCAATTTAGTTTAATTTTTGGCTTATAATAATTTAGATTGTAATTTTAGGAATTAATATGATTAAAGGAATTAATAAGATAAGTTACAATATGAAGGAAAGGAATAATATAATAATAAGGATAAAGTTATAAGATAATAATAAGTATCGGTCTCACGATGGCCATGTAGATAAGATAAGATAAGATAAGATAAGAAACGGACGCCTGTTTGGTGATTCACGGGTCACCAGATTAGGTTAAGTCGAAGCCACTGCCCTACTGCGGTCTCTGGGCAGTTCTGGATCTTAAGATGCGTAGTCGTCTAAGTAGTAGTACACGGGCTACTATTTAGGAGTTATGGCCATAGCATAGGCTTAGTTCTTGCAAAGGAGAGCTACGGGTAGAAAACACGTGTTCTTCCCGGCGCGTTTTAGAAAAGTGCGTTGGGATGTACACGAGCATCCTTACGAGCTATAATGACCGGTCCATAAAGTTAAGAAGATGGTTAAAGAAGGGTTTAGGGTAATAATATGAAGGATAAGTATTATACGGGTCGGATATGATTATATATTTGTCAATGTATTTATATGTATAAATCTATGTATTGTATAAGTAAAGTATGTTAAGTCTTCCGCTGCGTACGTCTGATAAGTATGTCTTTAAGAATCTAATTAAGTGTGTATCCATGTATGTATTTAAGTACGAATATAAGTATATGTATCCCTATATGTATTCTACAGGCAATTCTATACGTATTTATACGTACACGTATGTATTTCTATACGTATTTCTGCAGGTACTGCATACATATTTTATGCGTATTCCATACGTATTTCGTACGTATTCTTATACATATCTCGTATGCATTTTTATACGTGTTTTGTATGTATTTTTATACATATTTTGTATGTATTTTTATATGTATTTCGTATGTATTTTTATACGTATTCCGTATATATTTCTATATGTAATTTCATGTATGTTTAAATGATTTTCTTGGTTAATTCTATGATATTATATGGTTAATGGTCCCTCATTTAAGCGGGACAGCCTAGTTACTCGCCACTGACGGTGGACCCCCCCATTTCAGGTGTTGATGCTGACGTATAAGTGGGTTCTCGTATGGTTTGGGTTGCGTGTTGGTGTGATCAGTAGAGTGAACCCGGAGTCTAGTTTATGTTTTCATTTAATTATTGATTAGTCTATCCCAGCCTGTTGGGAAAGAATAGTAGTATTATGTATTATTCTTGGACTTTTGGGATTTTAATTATATTTATAAGATAATAAAAGGATTATTGAACCTTAACGTTATTATTGTTAATAGTAATTATGTTTGGTGATGACCCGATTGTCGATTTCCTTCGTAAATCGACAGCTTAGAAAAGTCGAGTCGTTACAGCTGGTACCAGAGCATAGGTTAAGACCCTAAAGTTACTTCTCCATAAGTAGCTTGAAAGATGAGTTCTTTATGAATCACGAGTGAAACTTAGCCTAAAATGGAAAAACCTAAATGAGTGAAGCCTGGGATAAGATATTTTATTGTATTTTTTTTCGCGTTTCTGAACGTTAGTATGTGCATATGTTCTTAATAACCGGAATCGTTGTTTTGTAGCATGTCGACTCCAGAACGCAATTCTCGCTTCAAACGCCGAGCTTTGGAGGATGCTATCCTCACTTTAGCTCAGAAGAGTGTTCAACCTCAAAGCAGTCAGTCGTCTTTCGATCGGGTTGCACGACTCCGACCGCCAGTCTATGATGGGGCAGCAGACCCGACCGTTCTCGAGAACTGGATTCGAGAAATGCGGAAGTTGTTTGATGCCGTTGCATGTTCTGAGCGGGAAAGGGTTCCGATAGCGTCCTATTATCTAAGGGGCGAAGCTGACAACTGGTGGAGTACATTACGGGCAAATCCCGAAACTGAACTAGTGCTGAACTGGGAAGACTTCACCGAGAAGATGCAGGAACGGTTTTACCCTGATGAGCTGAGGTGGTAGAAGCAGGAAGAATTCCTCACGCTCACTCCAAGCTTACACGGACAAGTTTACAGAGCTTTCTCGGTTCGCTACCGCGGTCATTCCTTCTGAAGAAGAGAGAGTCAAACGGTACATAAAGAAGATGGACCCTCGCATTCGGGTTCATGTGATCAGTAGCAGAGTGACGACCTTCTAAAAGGCGTACGAGGTAGCTCTAGAAATCCAAGCGTCGGTCTCTGATGAAGACACAACCAAGAAAAGGGTACCTTCGGTTCCTACTCCAGCACCAGCAAAGAAGTCCCGGTTCGAGTCTACTCCGAAACCTCAGCAGAGTGCTCGACCAGCTCCGGGTCAAGGCCCGATAATTTGTCAATGCTGCAAGAAGGACTATCACCCAGGCAAGAGATGTGATGGGTCGCCGATCGTGTGCTTTGATTGTGGTCAAGAGGGTCACAAGTCGGTGTTCTGTCCTAAGAGTCCAGCAACAACAACTAGCCTAGCACCGGTGAAGAACAGGATCTTCTGCATGACTCAGGAGGAGGCAGATGCTCAGCTAGACGTGGTCACGGGTACCTTCCTTGTCCATAATATTGATGCTTATGTTCTGTTTGATACGGGTGCTACTGTGTCCTTTGTTGCTAGATCTTTTATGGTGAAAGCTAACCTGACTGGAGAGTCTCCGGTCAAATCTGTGATAACTCTTCCTTCGGGAGAGGATTTTGCTTGCCATCGGGAATACAAAAGTGTTCCTATTATAATCTCAGGAGTGCAGTTTGAAGCTGACTTGAAGGAATTTTTGATGATCGAGTTCGACGTGATCTTAGGGATGGATTGGTTGGCCAAGTATCAAGCAGCTTTTCGATGCCAAGATCAAGCTGTCACTTTGCGTGGTCCCAACGCAAAAAGGGTAACCCATGTTGGGAAACCCATGAGTAAAGTGTAAGTTCAATGTATACTCAAGAAGGGGGGTTGAATTGATTATGTGTGTTTTTTCAATCGTTTTTAAAGTTTGTTTATCTTTTTGTGAGAACAACGAAAGAACAGTAAATAGAGAGTAGGAACAGAAGGATTTAACGAGGTTCGGCTTCTAAACAAGCCTATGTCCTCCACTCTCTCACCAATATTATTAATCAATTCAGAATAATAATAGGGTTACACACTCAATTAAATGCTACAACTTTGTAACACTTAATTCCCCAACTGTTAACTCTAACAGTTCACTCAGTGTTCACAGAACACTCCCCAACCACTTCCCTCTAAGTGGTTCAAATATTACAAACTCAAATCTCCGTAGTTTTTCTCTTAAAGATGGATATGGAGATAGTTTTGCTCTAAGGATAAACTCTCAGAAATATGACTTGGTTTTCTTTGGAGAGCAAAAGTCTCTTAGGGTTTTTTCAAGAGATTGTTTATATAGGCAAGGAAAAAACCGTCCTCTAGAAGTGTGCTTGGAGACTTGCCTAAATTGTGCAAACAAGCTCAGCTGACACAAGTAGAAAGGCACCTATTTCAGACCTTTGTCTCCTTCCACTGCATGTAGTGGAAAGTACACTAGAGTCCAAACAAGTACATTTCAAAGCTGATTTTGTGAATCAATTTGGCAGATTTCCAAAACACAAGTGATCCATATTTTTCAAATAAATTTTCAAAAATAATTTTGAACACTAAAATTAGTACGGATCATGTGCGTAATACTGAGGTTTGTTCCCACAGTGGTCTCAGTACTACTAAGTCTACATCTGATAAAGGGAACTTTTTCCAAGCTTGTTCTTTGCCTGTTCTCACCTTGTTCTTGGTCTGTTCTCTTTACTGGATGTAAACTTAAAGTCTTTTTGCTCTTTACTTAAAAACACTAAGAATATTTTCCTAAGCCTATTTTACAAGAAGATCCTAGAAATATAAAAATAAATAACTCCAAGCTCTTGGCTTCTGATCTTCAAGTATCTCAAGGCCTTCATGGTTGCCTTGATGAGTCCTCACTTGATTCAACCTGTTCATACACAAATATGCATAGACATCAAGTATAGAGAACTGGTTTGTCATCATTCAAATCAAACATGGTTCGACATAAAGTTGTGAAGATAGTATCCGTAATGAAGATGCGCAGTCTGTAGTACAAGGGTGAGGCGGTGTACTTGTGTCAAGTCAAATACATGACCAAAGAAGAGCAGTTGGAAGCCATTCCAGTGGTTCGTGATTATGCAGATGTGTTCCCAGAAGAGTTTCCAGGGATACCACCCGAACGGGAAGTGGAATTCAATATCGATTTGGTGCCCGGAACTGCTCCGATTTCGAAGGCTCCATATCGTATGGCCCCTGCAGAGCTGAAGGAGTTGAAGACCCAATTACATGACCTGATTAACAAGGGTTTTATAAGGCCCAGTATGTCCCCTTGGGGTGCTCCGGTATTGTTCGTCAAGAAGAAAGACGGCAGCATGCGGTTGTGTATCAATTACCGAGAAATCAACAAGGTGACGATCAAGAAAAAATATCCTTTGCCCAGGATTGAAGATTTATTTGATCAGTTGAAGGGAGCTAGTGTGTTCTCTAAGATTGATCTCAGGTCAGGGTATCATCAAATTCCAGTGAAGCCGGAAGATATACTGAAGACCGCTTTCCGCACTAGATATGGGCACTATGAGTTTGAGGTAATGCCGTTCGGTTTGACTAATGCTCCTGCTGTTTTCATGGATCAGATGAACCGGACGTTTCATCATCTCTTGGATGTATGTGTGGTGGTGTTCATCGACGATATCCTCATATATTCGAAGAATGAACAAGATCACACTCAAAATTTACACATGGTGTTAGGTGTCTTACGAGCCCAGAAGTGGTTTGCAAAGTTGTCCAAGTGCGAGTTTTAGCTCAAGGAAGTAGCCTTTCTAGGGCATGTGATCAATGCGGACGGTGTCAAAGTAGATCCAGCCAAGGTAAAGGCGATAGTGGAATGGCACAGTCCTAAGAACGTGGCCGACATCCGAAGTTTTCTTGGCTTAGCAGGTAATTTAAAGCATTCGAGGAAGCTGAATTAGCTATGTATGCATGAAAATTTACCTGTGAAATTTCTGTACCAGGTTACTATCGGAGGTTTGTGAAAGACTTCTCCAAGGTAGCAGCACCTATGACCAAACTGTTACATAAAGACTGCAAATTTGTGTGGTCAGATCTGTGTGAAGAAGCATTCCAGACCCTCAAACAGAGTTTGGTATCTGCACCAGTTCTTGCTCTGCCGAATGAAGGTACGAGATATGAAGTCTACAGCGATGCGTCCAAGAAGGGTCTAGGTTGTGTTCTGATGCAAGAAGGCAAGGTGATTGCATATGCTTCGAGGCAACTCAAGGTTCATGAGCAGAATTACCCTACTCACGACTTAGAGTTGGCGGTTGTAGTGTTCGCTCTGAAGATTTGGCGACATTATCTCTATGGAGCTACTTGCAAGCTGTTCACCGATCATAAGAGCTTAAGGTACATTTTCACTCAAAAGGAGCTCAACATGAGGCAGCGACGATGGCTCGAGTTGATCAAGGATTATGACCTCTCAGTTGACTATTGTGAAGGAAAGGCCAACAGGGTGGCAGATGCCCTTAGTTGCAAGGATCACCATTCACTTAATAAGATGGCGGTTTTACCTAAGGAAATTTGTGCTGATCTTCGCATAATGGAGATTGAGATGGTAATGCCGGGTAGCACGCGAGTTTATCTGAATGCCATGAGTGTTGAACCCAGCTTGTACCAAGAGTTACGGGAGAGTCAGAAAGAAGACCCGCAACTCGAGAAAATTCGTGAAGCCAAACTTCAAGGCAAAGCAGGAGACTTCACGATTGATTCAGATGGCGGTATGAAGTTCCGCAACAGGTAATGGAGTTAAAAGTTATAGTTAGAATTTTTTTACCTAATGGATACTAATTTCTACTCCGCGACAGGTGGTGTGTGCCCCAGAATTCGAGATTGAGAAATCGAATCATGGAAGAGGCTCACAATACACCCTATTCGGTACATTCAGGTGGTGGGAAGCTCTATAAGGACCTAAAAGAATATTTTTGGTGGCCGAGGATGAAGCAGGAAGTCGAAGACTTCGTTGCGCGTTGTCTCAACTGCTAGAAAGTCAAGATCGAGCATCAAAGGCCGGGTGGACTGTTGAAGCCATTGCCAATACCCACGTGGAAGTTTGATTCTATATCCATGGATTTTGTAGTGGGCCTACCAGCGACTTCTACGGGTTTAGATACTGTGTGGGTTATCGTGGATCGTTTGACTAAAGTCGCCCGATTTATTCCGATGAAGGTGACTTGGTCGATGGAGAAGATGGCGGAAGCTTACTCAAGGGAGATCATACAGTTACATGGTGTGCCTAAGGATATCGTGTCCGATTTTATTCACGGTTCTGGAAATCTTTACAAGAGGCTTTTGGGACTAAGCTTAATCTGAGTACAGCATTTCACGCAGCCACAGATGGGCAGACGGAACGGACCATTCAGACACTAGAAGATATGCTACGGGCTTGTGCGTTAGACTTCCAGCAGACTTGGGTTAAATCTTTGAGCTTGGTGGAGTTTTCGTACAGCAACAGCTATCACGCTAGTATTAAGATGGCTCCTTATGAGGTGTTGTATGGGCGCAAGTGTCGCAGCCCTACCTGTTGGAGCGACATCAGCGATGCTTTGGCAATTGGTCCTGATCATATCAGGGACACGGTGGAACAGGTCAAAATCATCAGGGCAAGATTACACGCAACTCAGAGTCGACAGAAGTCGTATGCTGATCGTTGTCGAAAGCCGTTGGAATTCCAAGTTGGTGATAAGGTTCTGCTGAAGGTATCTCCGATGAAGGGTGTAATTCGGTTTGGCCAGAAGGGTAAGCTCAGACCCAAGTATGTCGGGCCATATGAGATTCTAGATCAAGTCGGAGAAGTTGCTTATCGATTGGCGTTGTCTCCGGATCTATCGAAGGTTCATGATGTGTTTCACGTATCCCAGCTACGGAAGTACGTGAATGATCCTTCCCACATTATTCCGGTGGAATCGTCAGAGATCGAGCCGAACTTGACCTTTGAAGAGAAGCCGGTGCGAATTTTGGATTGTCAGGATCGGATGTTGCGGCGTAAGGTGGTGCCGTTGGTTAAAGTACTATGGCGTAGTCAGAAGTTCAAAGAGGCTACGTGGGAGACGGAAGCTTCGATGAGGGATAAGTATCTCGAATTGTTCGAAGCAGTTATGAAGCTGTTGTGGTTGTTTTGTTTCCTTTGTTTATGTTGGTGATTGTTTGTATGTGTGTGTGTTTTGACCTTCGTTAAGTAAATTTCGAGGTCGAAATTTATTTAAGGAGGGGTGACTGTAATAACCCGAAATTAGGGCCAAAAAATTTCACGGTTTATTAATATTATTTTATTATTCTAAGTCCAAAGAGCCCAAATATTTGGACTGTTTATTTTTATTTCACTATCTTATCCTGAAGTTGGGCCCATGACCCAATTCTTCACTCCACTTGGCCGGCCCCCATATATGGCCAAGGGATGATTTTATTCTTTTATTTTTAATTTGGATAATTGTTTATCTAATAAATTAATTATCTTAAATAACTATTTTTACCCAGTCTTCCCTTACTTCAACCAACTCTTAAACTGGTGTAATCAACCCTAATTTTTCCCCTCTTTTCTCCAAATACACGGCCCCCTTAATATTTTATTTTTATTTTTTTTTCTTGTGTTCTTTTAGTATAAATAAGGAACAATGCTCATAACCTATTTAGCTACTTTCAATACAACTCAAAACTCTCAAAAAAAAACCCTAAGAACCCTCTAGTGGTCGTGTACTTTTCGAGCCTTAATCAAGGATTTTTCTTGATTTTTCTTCCTAATCCAGGTAACTGGACTATCCTGTTTAAGTTTGGTACAATTTACCTGTATAGTTAATTAGGATTGATTCATGAAAATTAGCAGAATTAGTATCATGTTTTGGGTATTATTTTTCGAGTAGTATTATGTTATTTTCTGGACATCTTTATGTGATTTTGATGAATCTGTAATTGTTTTTAATTAATTTTATGATTAGAATAATTTATTTAATTGTATACTTAGATTGAATAATTGCATGATAAATTGTCTAATCTTATTCTTGAATTATATTGTGATTGTCGAGTGATGCATGATAATTTCATGATAAATTTGTGATATTTTCTTGAATTAAAATAGTAATCTTGATTGTTTAATTGTTAAATTAAAGTCTTGAATTAAAAAAAATAAAAATTTTCTTGTTGTTCAAAGTTGTCGAATGGCCTAAGGCAATTTAGAGGATTAAAAATGTGATTTTTATGATTAATCTTGATAAATCTTGAATTGTTATTATTAATCTTTAAATAAATCTTTAAGTTAATCATGTTATTGTTAAATCTTGAATTTAATCTTAATGTATTATTTGTTCCAAGAAAGCCGTGTGGTTACATGTATGGAAAGGCTTGATCTTAATCTTGTTTTAGTCCAAAGTTGATGATTTAGTGTTTAAACCATGATTTTAATTGTTGTTATTAAGTTTAATTTTTTAATTATTGATGATTGTAATTGATTAATTAAAAGTATAATTTTTGGTATTTCAACATGAAAATGTCGAGTAGTATAAAGGATAAAAAATAGGATTTTTATCATGTTTTAATAATTTTTGTTGATGATTCTTGATTTATATGATTAATTGTTAATTTAAAAGATTTATTTAATTGTTTATATGATTGTTTAATGAATTAGTTTAATTATTATGTTGCTATGGAAAATGTCGAATGGTTTTATTATGATTATGATCAATTTAGTTTAATTTTTGGCTTATAATAATTTAGATTGTAATTTTAGGAATTAATATGATTAAAAGAATTAAAAGAAACTAATAAGATAAGTTACAATATGAAGGAAAGGAATAATATAATAATAAGGATAAAGTTATAACATAATAATAAGTATTGGTCTCACGATGGCCATGTAGATAAGATAAGATAAGAAACGGACGCCTGGTTGGTGATACACGGGTCACCAGATTAGGTTAAGTCGAAGCCACTGCCCTATTGCGGTCTCTGGACAGTTCTGGATCTTAAGATGCGTAGTCGTCTAAGTAGTAGTACACGGGCTACTATTTAGGAGTTATGGCCACAGCTTAGGCTTAGTTCTTGCAAAGGAGAGCTACGGGTAGAATACACGGGTTCTTCCCGGAGCGTTTTAGGAAAGTTGGGATGTACACGGGCATCCTTACGAGCTATAATGACCGGTCCATAAAGTTAAGAAGATGGTTAAAGAAGGGTTTAGGTTAATAATATGAAGGATAAGTATTATACGGGTCAGATATGATTATGTATATGTCAATGTATTTATATGTATAAATTTATGTATTGTATAAGTAAAGTATGTTAAGTCTTCCGCTGCGTACGTCTGATAAGTATGTATATAAGTATGGCTGTAAGAATATAATTAAGTGTGTATCCATGTATGTATTTAAGTATGAATATAAGTATATGTATCCCTATATGTATTCTACAGGCAATTCTATACGTATTTATACGTACACGTATGTATTTCTATACGTATTCTGCAGGTATTGTATACGCATTTTATGCGTATTCCATAGGTATTTTGTACGTATTCTTATACGTATCTCATATGTATTTTTATACGTATTTTGTATGTATTTTTATACGTATTTTGTATGTATTTTTATACGTATTTCGTATGTATTTTTATACGTATTCCGTATGTATTTCTATATGTAATTTCATGTATGTTTAAATGGTTTTCTTGGTTAATTCTATGATATTATATGGTTAATGGTCCCTCATTTAAGCGGGACAGCCTAGTTACTCGCCACTGACGGTGGACGCCCCCCATTTCAGGTGTTGATGCTGACGTATAAGTGGGCTCTCGTATGGTTTGGGTTGCGTGTTGGTGTGATCAGTAGAGTGAACCCGGAGTCTAGTTTATGTTTTCTTTTAATTATTGATTAGTCTATCCCAGCCTGTTGGGAAAGAACAGTAGTATTATGTATTATTCTTGGACTTTTGGGATTTTAATTCTATTCATAAGATAATAAAAGGATTATTGAACCTTAACGTTATTATTGTTAATAGTAATTATGTTTGGTGATGATCCAATTGTCGATTTCCTTCGTAAATCGACAACCTAGAAAAGTCGGGTCGTTACAACGAGAACTTATTTAAACCGATAAAACATGTTTTTCAAAACAAAATGAATAAAAGAATAACGGAAGTACTAGGTGTCTGCAACCAGAACTGCAAAATTAGAACCGAACACTTTGTGTCCTTTCCTCGAAAACCAATTACAAAAACCAAAACAAATTTCGAAAAACCAAAAAACGAAATAATCAATGAACACGCAAACCCAAATCAACGACTCAAAACAAACGACAGTACCGTCCATGGTGGTTTGGTCAACCTTTTCCTAAACACATGTCGGGTCAAACCTTTGCGTTTTTCCCGTAGTCCTCCAATGCAAGGACTATACCTAAGTAATGGCCACCACTCCTGGGCTAACTACTTGAGTTTCACTAACAAGACGACAACATATCCTAGGACAACGACTACCCCACGATCGAACACAAGGTAGAGGCTACGACTTAACCCAAATTAATTACTCGAGTTTCACTAAGTTAGGCGACTGTTTTCGAAAATAATTTCGATAACATAACGACACGATCATCAAGATCGATACAAAATTCGAAATAATGATATTCAATAATTCGACCCAAAAATCAAGAAAACTAAGAAAAATCAAGAAATCGAAATAACCAACCAAGTACGGCAAAACTTTCCAAGATTCATTTTAAAGAACAACCAAGAAAGTCCAAGAATCATTAAGAACATCCAAGATTCATCAAGAAATATCAAGATTTATCAAGATTCATCAAGAAATATCAAGAATCATCAAGATTTCAAAAAAAAAAAAACTATCAAGCAATTAAAAAGAACCTAATTCAACCAATCTTTTTCCCAAGGTTTGAAAAGAACAAAATAACTCTACCAAAATCATCCATAAAATCATATAAGAAAGTTGCCAAAATCATATATACATGCGCAAATAATAACGAATAAAAACTATATATGAATTCTAAATTAATCATCAAAATATTAATATAAAACCAACAAGATTAATGAAAAACCAATCAAAAACCATCCATTCCAAACGAAAACCTGAACAATAACATGTACAAAAGTTTAATTAACATTCATTCCATGAAATTCCAAATATGATAATAAACATACATTAATTCATGAATTAATTATTCAATCCTAAACATGAAATCTAATTAAATTAATATATTATTATATTTCATGATTGAATTATCAAATTTAAATAGAATTATCTAGTTACGTGGAATTAATGCGGTAACAAACAATGAAAAACGAACAAGAACTATATTCCAAACAGGAGAGTCACACGGCCCAAACCACCGCACCACACGACACCACATGCACGGCCACGCGAACCACTACAAGCAACCGAACCCAAGCACGGACCACCATGCACTGCACGATCGTTCACGCGCACGAGGCTCACAAACCACCACAACCAACCCTTCAAACCACTGTGCACCACCATGTTCGGACCGAGCCTAACACGAACTAACCCGGAACCAAACCCGAATGATTGATCTTGAACGAAATTATTGAAGATTAATTTGTGTTTAATTACCTAAAGATCAACGGGAGATGAATCTTTAAGTTTTTAGGTTGAGAAAAATGCTGAACAATTGATGGTGGAAGAACACCAAAAATGTTGTGTGGAAAATGGAGGGAGGAAGAATTTGTGTTTGGTTTGAATGTGTGAGCACAATGATCAAATGAGCAAAAGATCCTAATGTCCACTAATAACACTTATTTATAGAATTTAGTTAGTTGTGAACACAAAACAAGTGGCAATGGACAAAAGAGAGAGAGGGGGCCGGTTTTGTTGAGGATAAAATAGGCCAAAATGTGCAAATGGGCCACTTGCACTTGATCATGCCTAATCTAGATTAATTTTAGACTTGGCCAAAATTAAATAATTAGGAATTAGATACCCCAAATACCAATCTATGAAATAAACTAACATGAAAATTAATGCCCAAAATTCGGGATATTAGAGTCACCCCTCCTTAAGAAAATTTCGTACCCGAAATTTCTCAAAAGAAGATTCACACAACAATCATACAAACCAAATCACACCACAAACAAACAATCAACGAACAAAGGGAACTAAAATGGAGAACATACCCGATCGGAAGAACTCGGGGTACTTCTCTCGCATAGACGACTCGGTCTCCCAAGTAGCCTCCTCGGACTGACTGCTCCTCCATAGTACCTTAAGCAAAGGCACTACATTCCGTCTCAACTGTCGGTCTTGCTGATCTAAAATTTGAACTGGCACTTCCTCAAAAGAGAGATTCGGCTTAAGAGCTACCGAATCGATTATCACCACATGAGAGGGTTCACTCAAGTACTTCCGCAACTGAGATATGTGGAAGACATTACAAACCTTCGACAACTCCGGTAGCAAAGCTAGTCGACACACAACCTCGCCAACCCGCTCGAGAATCTCATAGGGACCAACATATCTAGGCTTGAGCTTGTCCTTCTGGCCGAAACGTGCCACGCCCTTCAGCGGCGTTACCTTGAGCAGGACCTTATTACCCTCCTGAAATACCAAAGCCCTTCTTCGTCGATCTGCATATGCCTTTTGTTGACTCTGAGCCGCTTGGAACTTAGCCCGAATCACACGAATGAGTTCCACGGTCTCCATAATATGTTCCAGACCAATGATCAAGGCACCACTGATGTCGCTCCAACACATGGGAGTACGAGACTTGCGCCCGTACAACGCCTCATATGGCGCCATTTGAATACTCGAGTGATAATTGTTGTTGTAGGAGAACTCAACCAAACTTAACGATTTCACCCAAGATTGTTGAAACTCGAGAGCGCATGCCCGTAACATGTCCTCCAATTTTTGGATAGTCCTGTCAGTCTGAACATCTGTTGCCACATGAAAAGCCGTACTCAGATTCAACTTAGTACCAAAAGCCTCTTGAAGAGATTTCCAAAACCGAGACAAGAACCGAGGATCCCGATCTGACATGATGTCCTTTGGTACCCCGTGCAACCGAACAATATCTCAAGTATAAGCTTCAACCATATTTTCCATGGACCAAGTTGTCTTCATAGGAATGAATCTCGCAACTTTGGTCAACCGGTCTACTATCGCCCAAACTGCATCTAACCCTGGGTCGTCGTCGGTAAACTCACCAAGAAATCCATGGAGATATAATCAAACTTCCAAGTAGTAATGGGCAATGGCTGCAGTAGGCCACCCAATCGTTGATGCTCAATCTTAACCTTTTGACATGTGAGACATCAAGCCACAAATTCCACAATCTCTTGTTCATACTGGGACACCAGAAATGCTCCTTCAAATCCTTCTAGAGCTTCCCGCCTCCCAGATGTACGGAATAAGGAGTGTTATGAGCCTCTTCCATGATCTTATTTCGAAGGTTCGCATCCTTTAGAACACACCAACTTAGGAAAGAAACCAAAGGTTACAATTAACACTTAAATCACATGAGCAGAATTTATTCATAGTGTAGAATTTCATTACATACTATGAAATCTTAAACTACCATCCGAGCTAATTACAATGTCCTCAGCTTTGTCTTGCAATTTAGCTTCTCGAATCTTCTCTAACTGTGGGTCCTCCTTTTGTTTTTCTCGAAGTTCCTGATACAAGCTGGGCTCCATACTCATGGCACAAAGTTACTCATGGGAGCGATTGCTAGTAACTAACTCAACCTCCAAACATCGAATATCGACACACAACTCAGTAGAAAGGACAAGAGTAGAGTTGAGGGAATGATTCTTGCGACTAAGTGCATCCGCCACTCAGTTCGCCTTTCCTTCACAATAGTCTAAGGTGAGATCATAATCTTTTATCAACTCGAGCCACCTACGTTGTCTCATGTTGAGGTCTTTCTGTGTGAAGATGTACTTCAAACTTTTATGGTCGGTGAACATCTTGCAAGTCGCCCCGTATAGGTAATGTCTCCAAATTTTCAAAGCAATCACTACCACTGCCAACTCAAGATCATGAGTAGGATAGTTCTTCTCATGTACCCTAAGGTGTCTTGAAGCATATGCAATCACCTTTCCATTCTGCATCAAGACGCATCCCAAACCATGCTTGGACGCATCACTATAGACCTCATAGCTTAGACTATCATCCGGTAACGAAAGAACATGTGCCGAAACCAAACTCTGTTTTAAGGCTTGAAATGCCTCTTCACAATATTTCGTCCACAAGTATTTGTTCTCTTTCTGCAAGAGACTAGTCATGGGTTGGACTATCTTGGAGAAGTCTTTAACATATCTCCGATAATACCCTTCCAAAGAACGTGTTTAAGTTAACTCGACGTCTTAAGCGATAAAATTTAATTGACATAGAAATCAATAATAATTACCTATTAAACCGAGGAAACTCCGAATCTCGACCACATTCTTCGGGCTGCTCCATTCTAGGATGGCTTTGACCTTTGTCGGTTCAACTTTGACACCATCTTTGTTGATGACATGACCAAGGAAAGCACCTCGGAGCCAGAATTCGCACTTGGACAATTTCACAAACCATCGTTGTGCTCTTAAAATATCAAACACCAACCGTAGATGCTTCTCGTGATCAGCCTCATCTTTTGAATATATCAAGATATCATTGATGAAGACAACCACGCAAACATCAAGTAAGTGATGGAAAGTCCGATTCATTTGATCTATGAAGACCTTATGTCTTCCAATCTAAATGGGATTTGATGATACCCCGATCGAAGATCTATTTTAGAGAATACACTTGCTCCTCTAAGTTGATCAAATAAATCTTCTATTCTTGGCAAAGGATACTTATTTTTTATGGTTACATTGTTGAGCTCTTGGTAATGGATGCAGAGATGCATGCTGTCGTCCTTCTTTTTGACGAACAAAACTGGAGCACCCCAAGGTGACACCCTTGGCCGAACAAAACCCTTTTCGATGAGCTCTTGGATTTGAGACTTTAATTCTTTGAGCTCCGTTGGGGCCTGTTTATGCGAAATCCCAACCAGAGTATGGGACTAAGCTGGTATAGACCACAGCTTGATCGTGACGTATATGGATCTAGAATGAAAAATACGAATTAAAATGAAAACAAAGGGGGACGGGGGTAACACGAGAGGATGATGACGCAGAAACCTCGAATCTGAGGAAAAACTGCGGGTAGCTTTGAGTCTACCAATCCACTAACTAAATATAATTTTTCTTCCAATTACAATGTGCCTATTGTAAAAAATAAACGAATGAATATATGCTCTAACTTGATTTTCTTTACAATATCAGGTATAAAAAATGGCCGAGGGATTGTAATGTGTCTCTTGCCATCAATATCTAACCTATTTATAATCCATCAACTATCTAGCTAACCGTCCCACAAAATAGGAACAATCCCCCATTCCTAGGGCGTGTGAGAACAAGTGAAGGGACTCCTTCATGCCACGTCAGCCTCTCCTGAGTTCTTATTGCAACCGCTTTTGACTCGTTCTTGCCACGTCATGAACTACCGTCCTTCCACGTAGGATGGCATTGGACTTATTCTGCACAGTTAAACTTGACCATGTACGAGCTTCTAGATGCTTCCAACAATGTCATGTCTTCCTGCTTCCCAGCTTAACCTGCTCCCCGGACTTGAACCTGCATTCGGGTTCAGTAAAATTCGACCATAACAATTTGCCCCCAACTCGTAGGTTGGGAATTTCATATGGTACAACCTGCGAGTTATATTTAAGAACAGGCAATTTAAGCCAAAAATAATTACAAACAGAAGGGTTAAAATACTCGGCTTTTACAACCGTTCAAAGTATCAAAAATACAATTCATAAGCATTTAAATTCAAATTTAAAAAATTAAAACTTCCCTCCCAATCCTAGCGGGACACGCGGGGGACATCGTGTGGAAGGCGGTTGCATGAAATTAACTCCTCACTCTTCCCTACTTTATGACACAACCGTCACTTCTACCTCTTTACTTCAAAATTTAAACTCAATTCCACCCTCCTGCTCTCTATAACTCCCTCTGCTCCAGCTTTCCCAGGAAGCGCCATTGTCGTCCCCAAGTAATCTTCCGTTCTCTCTCTTTTACCCTTTCAGTTTTTGGGTGTAGTATTTAGACAATTCTCTCTTAGTGAGTCGTATCTTGGCGAAGGGTTGAGTGAAATTGGGTGAACTTCGTACCAATTTTTCTAAGTAAAACTGGATAATCTTGGTAAAATGGGGAAGGCTAAAGAACATTATATTAGCAAGGTTAAGGAAAGTGACTTGCAAGAAATTAAAGAAAATGCTAATTTTCCCACTGAAACCATCATAACCGTCCCCCTTCCTGACCACAAACCAGAAATGGTGGGTTTAGACACCTCCGTGTTCTACACTTACACGTTCGACCTAGGGCATAAGTTCCCTTTTACCCCCCTTGTTCGAGCCGTACTTACTAACTGGGACATTAACCCCGGCCAACTAGGGTCGCAAGCATGGAGGGTCTTGGCACTTATAGAACATTTGACGGCCGATTGGGACGAGGCCTTTACCTTTGACAATTTAATGTTAGTGTACGGGGTGAAGAGAGCCCCTGATTTCACCTACTCGTTCAAGAAACGAGTGGGGTGTGACTATCTAGTGGTGGACAGGGATGTGAATGACGGGAAGTGGAAGGAGTCCTACATCTTTGTCAATAAGTCGAGTTTGGGAGAAGAAGGGGAGTGGCTACGTGGTGGATGGAATTACGGAGGTATAATTAACATTGTTTGGTTTCTTGGTTTTTTGTCCAAGTGTATTAACTCGCCTATTGCCTTACTTTCTTTTGAACATCGCAGATCTTGATATCCCAGTTCCAGAGTCTGAGGCTCCTAGGGAGAACGTGATTCGTCTTCTAAAGGTACCTAAAGGTAAAAGGACGTTCTCCAAGGCTTATCCACCTCCCTGCTACAACCTGCTTCCTGGATCTCCTACTACCATGGGTAAGTCTACGTAATCTGGCAGCTGTCCCACCTTCTTCGTTTATCCTCCGTTTAATGCTTGGATTTCCTGCTAACGATTTGTGTTTCTCTAGCTCCTCGCACCTTCTCGGGTTCTGAAGATGAGATCCTTAAGAGGGCTCAACGTTTGAGGAGGAAGACGGGCGGGGCTGCTACCTCGAGTACCGAGACGACTCCTCAGGTAGGTGCGAACTCGGAAGCTGAGACCCCCACTAAGAAGGCCAAGTCTGATGATATCACTCTGCTTGAGCATTTACCTCCTTCAATTCCTCGAGTTCCCAAATCCCAGGAGTCCAGGTGCCCTGGTATTCCTTCTGACTTCCTTGCCCATCATGGCGTAGATTATGGGATTATGCCTACAGCATCGCAGCTTCCCTTTCCCTCTGCCAGAAAAAGATTGGATCCGTGTGATACGGAGGTACTCGCGGCTCGGACTGTAGGACACCTTCTTCAGGTATGCATATTTAGCTAGGATTTATTCCTTGATATTCGTGTGTCAAAACCTTATGTCATCGTATATTTTTCTTTTGTAGGGTTTACAAAACGAGCTGGTCGTTATTGAACGTATAAAGAGCCTTACAGACGCTCAGGTCAGGGCTAACGTGCGCATAAGCGAGCTCCAGAATACCATCAGTAAAATGGAAGAAGAGAAGGTGGGACTGGAAAAGAGGATGAAGGAGCATACTAAGGCGTCTGAGGAGCGGGAAGCCGAGCTGAAGGCTAAGCTAGCAGAAGAACAGAAGTTGAAGGAAGAGGCTGTGGAGGAATGCAAAGATGTGGAAGCTGAGCTTACACTGTTTGTGAGGGCCCAGGTGTCCCATCAGCATCTTATCCAGAAGCTGCCTGAGTCCCATTTTAGGGGGTACATGGATGCGTACCTTCAGATAGGGTCGATGTCTGACCTGGGACCTGCTCCTGCAGTTCCTGTCGATGCTGACGTTGGCGAGGATTCAAGCAAGAAAGAAGGCGAGGGAGTAGGTGATAACGTTGGCCAATAGTCTCTTTCTACTACCTGCTAGTTATTCCTCCATATTACTTAGTTTTTGCTATGTGAACAATTTCATTTTTTATATTTACCATTGGCTAAGGGGCCAATGTGTTCTGTTGTGTGTTTGACAATGTGTGTTGGTTTGAACTGGATCTTAATTGTAGTTACTTTGCCTTGCTATTATCTGACTGCGTGCTTGTACAGCTTTCTTGTGTATGCTTTTCTTGCTGTTGTGTAGGAGTTCCTGAACACATAGACAGGTTAAGGGCGACCGTTGGTGTTGCCACCAACGGCCCTCCGATGCTTAAGTCAGTAATGGCTTTGAATATGAATAATATTGCATAATTTACGGACTTAACATAGAAATGCAAAAATTTTGGGTATAACCTGATAACCTGTATATCTGGAAATGACGCAATCTGTATACCTAGTATGCTAGACCTCTCGAGTAATATCCTGCTTATGTGTAGTTTCTGCATAGTAACACCAGTTAGGAACGACCGTTGGTGTTGCCACCAACAGCCCTCCGATGCTTAAGTTAGTATGTGGACTTTTGAAAAAGAAAGCTGGAGTTTACTGTATGCAAGCGGCGTACCTGGGTAGCTAGGAATGGTTGCCCCCCTGCAGTGCATTTTTAGAAGTGATACTTCTTCAAATGCACTGCATTCCAGCTTCTAGGGATTTGTTTACCTTGAGGGTCTCGAAGTCGATAAGCTACGTTGCCAACTATTCTTTCTATCTGATACGGCCCTTCCCATGTTGCTCCCAGCTTTCCAGCATTCTTTTCTTGCGTGTTCTGAAACACCTTCCTGAGAACCCAGTCTCCGGTTTTGAATACCTTTGCTTTTACGTGTTTGTTAAAGCTCCGTGATACGATACTCTGATATGCTGCATTCCTGATCATCGCATTTTCCCGTAGGTCTTCGATGGTGTCTAAATCACAGGTTATTTCGTCTATGTTCTGTTCTGGTGTGAGTAGCCCATATCTCGCTGTAGGGGTTACTACTTCGGCTGGTAGTATGGCTTCACAGCCGTATACCAGAGAGAAGGGCGTTTGACCGGTAGCAGTTTTAGGTGTGGTCCTGTTCGCCCATAGTATCCTCGGCAATTCTTCTACCCATCTTCCTTTCTTCGCCTCAAGTCGTTTCTTGATGCGGTTAATGATGACTTTGTTGCTTGAATCTGCTTGTCCGTTCGCTTGTGGGTACCTTGGTGTTGACGTGTATAGATCTATATTCCATTCTTTGCAGAAGTCCCTTGTTTTGTCACTGATGAATTGGGATCCATTGTCGCATATGATTTCTGACGGGATTCCGAACCTGCATATAACGTTATTCCATAGAAAGGATACCACTTCTTTATCTCTTACCTGGGAGTAGGCTGCAGCTTCTATCCATTTAGAAAAATAGTCGGTTACTGCGAGCATGTATGTTTTCTGACCCGGTGCTTCTGGTAGCTTCCCTACTATGTCCATTCCCCACCTCATGAAGGGCCATGGTGTGAGGATTGGGCTTAGCTGCTGTGTTGGCTGGTGTGACAAACCTGCATGTTTCTGGCATTTATCACATTTAAAAGCGTACCTGTGTGCGTCATTCTTGATAGTTGGCCAATAGTACCCGTATGTTAGGATTCTGTTGGCTAACGATCTTCCTGCTATGTGGGATCCACATTGTCCATCGTGGAATTCTGATAGGATACTTGGCCACTCAGCTTCTGACAGGCATCTCTGCATGATACCCTTAGATGATTTTTTAAACAGGACGCCATCTCGTAACTCATAGCTTGCTGCTTTAGCTTTTACTTTTTTGGCTTTCATTTTATCTTATGGTAGGAATTGACTTTGTAAGTAGTCGAAAATTTCCTTGAACCAAGGTGTTCCTTGTGATGTAGAGTTTAGAGGGAGTGTGTCTGTTTCGGGTTTGGTTATAGCTGGTCTTGATAGGTGTATTAAAGGTATGTTGTTAAAGTTGCAAGATTTAAGCGCGGAGCCCAGGTTAGCAAGTGCGTCCACTTGTGTATTTTGGTCTCTAGGTATTTGTGTGATTGTGAATGGTTCAAAATATTCTGCTTTCTGTTTTGCTATTGCTGAATATGCGATCATTTTAGAATCTTTGGTTGCAAATTCTCCACGGATTTGGCTTACGATTAGCAAGCTGTCGCTGTAGACGTTCAGTCCAGTGGCTCCTACGTCTTTAGCTACTATCATCCCTGCAATCAAAGCTTCATACTCTGCTTCGTTGTTAGTAGCGGGGAAGTCGCAGGTTATGGATTGCACCACCATCTCCCCTTGTGGCGATTTTAGTACAACCCCTAACCCTGCTCCCCTAAAGTTGGATGAACCATCCACATATAAAATCCATACCTAAGGACCAGATAACTGGTTTAACTGCGACATTTCACTGTCTGCCTTAGGTTCCAGGGTTGGGCTGAAATCTGCCACAAAATCTGCTAGGGCTTGCGATTTTATGGCCGATCTCGGCTGGTACCTGATATCTAAGCTGCTCAGTGCAATGGCCCATTTACCCATTCTTCCAGAAAGTTCGGGTTTTTTCAATACTGCTTTTATTGGGTAATTGGTCATCACAACTACAGTGTGTGACTCGAAGTAGTGTCTCAATTTCTTAGATGTTGTAACCAGGGCTAAAACTAATTTTTCTAAGGAAGAATACCTGGATTCAGCATCTAAGAGTGTTTTACTTACGTAATAGATGGGGAGTTGCTGACGTTCAGCTTCTCTGGTTAGTACCGCACTTACTGCTTGTTCGCTGACCGACAGGTATAGCTGCAAAGTTTCCCCTAGGTTTGGTTTGGATAGCAGAGGAGGCGATACCAGGTACTGTTTCAGTTCCCGGAGTGCTTTTTCGTGCTCCTCGGTCCATTCAAACCCTTTATTTTTTCTTAAAACATTGTAAAATAAATGACATTTGTCCGAGGATTTAGATACAAATCTGTTTAATACAACTACCCTGCCAGTCAGCTTCTGCACCTCTTTGAGGTTAGTGGGTGACTGGATATTTATAATAGCGCGTACCTGGTCGGGGCAAGCTTCGATACCCCGCTGCGTAACTATGTACCCGAGGAATTTTCCGGCAGCGACTCCGAAGGAGCACTTGGTGGGGTTGAGCTTCATGTTGTGTTTTCGGAGTATCTCGAAGGTTTCTGTCAAATGTTGGACGTGATCTCCAGCTTTCTTAGATTTTACCAGCATATCATCGATGTAAACTTCCATTGTGTCTCCTAGTTGGTTTTCGAACATCTTGTTTACCAGCCTCTGGTATGTTGCACCTGCATTCTTTAGACCAAATGGCATTACTTTATAGCAATATATACCTTTATCTGTGACGAAGGCTGTTTTTTCCTGGTCTTCATCATGCATCAATATCTGGTTGTAACCCGAGTATGCGTCCAAAAATGTTAGCATCTCGTGTCCGGCTTTCGCGTCTACCATTGAGTCGATATGAGGCAGAGGAAACGGATCTTTTGGGCACGCTTTGTTCAAATCTGTAAAATCAATGCACACTCTCCACTTACCGTTCTTCTTTCCCACAACAACTACATTGGCTAGCCATTCGGGATATTTCACTTCCCTAATCTTCCCTGCTTCCAATAGTTTTGCCACTTCTTCGTTTATGATCTTATTTCGTTTAGGTGCAAATTTCCGCCTTTTCTGCTTTACTGGTTTCATGCCGGGGTCTACATTCAGCTTATGGGTAATGATGTCGGGACTGATCCCGACCATGTCTTCGTGTGACCAAGCAAAGCAATCTGCATTCTGCTTTAAGAAGTTGGTTATGGCTTCCCTTTGAGGCGTGCTGAGGGTGGCACTGATCAGGACTTTACGCCCGGGTTGTGAAGGTTCCAGCTCCACTTCATCTAGTAACATCTCGTCTGGTCGAACAGGAGCTGGATTTTGCTGTAATTGATATGCCAATTGTTTCTTTGGCTTTAGACTGCTGCTATAACATTCCCTGGCTGCTTTTCTTTCTCCCCTGATCTCCTGAACCCCCCAAGGCGTAGGGAACTTCACTACCTGATGGAAGGTGGATGGTACTGCTTTCATTTTATGGATCCATGGTGTCCCGAGTATGATATTGTAAGCTGATGGACAATCTACTACGTTGAAGATGTTTGATGTGTTTACTCCTCCTGCCCAGGTATGTAGTATCACTTCGCCAACTGTTTGCTTCGTTTCTCCGCTAAACCCTACCAGAGTCTTGGTATTTTTTACCGTATCTGCTTCTCCCAATCCCATGGCTTCCAGTGCATCCATGGAGATGATGTTTGTTGTACTACCTCCATCTACTAGTACCCGTTTGGTTAAGAAGTTGCTGACGTGCAAGGAGATTATTAAGCAGTCGTGGTGTTTTGTTGTCTCCAGGTTCTCGGCTTCAAAACTGACTGGCATTTCTAGTAACTTCCTTTCTGCTTCATATAGTGGTCTCCTGCTTACACTTGATATCGACCCGGTTTCTCTGGCCACTCTCTTAGCTGCAGAATACGTTAGTCCACATAAATCAGAACCTCCTATTATGGAATTAATTACCTTTCCAGACGGGGGTGGTGGCGGTGGCCCTTCTGATTGATTGATCACTGGTTCCTTTGCTTGCGTTAGATGGTCTAAATGTCCCTTCTTATACAGCCAGGCTACTTCTTTTTTCAATTGGAAACATTCTCTGGTTACATGTCCGTGGTCTTGGTGGTAGCTGCACCATTTTGATTTGTCCTTTTCTGAATCCGGTTTGTTGCTCTTCTTGGGCCACCTCACTTTCTCACCTATTCGCCTTAAGGCCTCGACTATTCCTTCAGCATCCGTATTGAACTGGTAAGAGGTCAAACTGGGATAGTCCACGTGTTTCCGGGCTGAGCCCGGGTTACCTGCAGCAGCCAAAATAGAATAGTCAGATAGCAATCGATCTGGAGTAGCAGAACTTACCTGATCTGATTCCCTTTTGGGGTAGGGCTGATGTCTCCACGTTCTGCTTTGCTGCTTCCTAGGTTCGGGTCCTCCGACTCGATAGCTTTTCGTCTCACATCTTCGAAGTTCGCAGCTGGGTACCTGGTTAATTCCTGGTATAACTTGGAAGCAGGGGGGAGCCCTCTCCTGAAGGCTTCTACGCACGTTCGGGCATCAACATCTGGTATTTTGATCATTTCTTTGTTGAAACGATCTAGGTAGTCTCGGGTTGATTCTCCTTGGCGTTGGGCAATCCGGTACAAGTCACTGGAATGCTTCTCGAGTGCTCTGCTACTGGAGAATTGGTTGCAGAATTTAGTTGCCAAGGTAGTAAAGTCTGAGATGGATCCTGCTTTCAGGTTAAGTAGCCATTGTAAGGCGGGCCCATTTAGGGTGCCCCCGAATGTCTTGCAAAGGGTTGCATCCAGTTTATTAGCGGGTATTGGGAGGTACATCATTTTTTGGCGGTATTGGTTTACGTGGTTCAAGGGGTCCGTAGTTCCATCATAGAGGTCATGCCAGGAGGGTATGTTGATCTTCTTTGGGGGTATTGTTTCCACTATTGCAGCAGTGAAGGGGCTATGTGAGTACAACTTCTGCTTCTCGAACACTTCGCGTTCCAGAGAACCAGAGGACCTGGATAGGACTTTCTGCATTTCTTTATATTGTTTTTTCAGGTTCCGCACATCTTCAGGGGTTAATGTGGTTTCTTGATCATCTTGGTTGTTTTCCTTATGGGGAGTCTGGTCTTCTAGTATTTTATCTTCCTCTTCTTCTTCTTCAGAGTCACCACCTAGGTTGAGGACGGGGATACCATCTGTTCTGAATTTCTTCTTCTTTTTGGGGATATTACTTTTTACGGATTCCACCTCTTTTTGCAGGGAGGCTATGGTATCGTCTTTGGCTTTGGCTGCTTCGATGACCTCCCTTAGTTGTTCTTGGGTTTCTTTCAGGGCTTGTGACATTGCTTCGATCTGTTTTACGTGGTTGGCTGTTTCGGGAGCCATGATTTCTGTCTCGAAGAATGTAGAAATGAAACAAAAAATAAAATGAAATGTGTCTTTTTGTGGTGAGTAGGTGTATACTCCCCTTTTTTTTATATTCGAATGAACAATCTAGCTATGGCCCCACGGTGGGCGCCAAATTGTTTATGCGAAATCCCAACCAGAGTATGGGACTAAGCTGGTACGGACCACAGCTTGATCGTGACGTATATGGATCTAGAATGAAAAATACAAATTAAAATGAAAACAAAGGGGGACGGGGGTAACACGAGAGGATGATGACGCAGAAACCTCGAATTTGAGGAAAACCTGCGGGTAGCTTTGAGTCTACCAATCCACTAACTAAATATAATTTTTCTTCCAATTACAATGTGCCCATTGTAAAAAATAAACGAATGAATATATGCTCTAACTTGATTTTCTTTACGATATCAGGTATAAAAAATGGCCGAGGGATTGTAATGTGTCTCTTGCCATCAATATCTAACCTATTTATAATCCATCAACTATCTAGCTAATCGTCCCACAAAATAGGAACAATCCCCCATTCCTAGGGCGTGTGAGAACAAGTGAAGGGACTCCTTCATGCCACGTCAGCCTCTCCTGAGTTCTTATTGCAACCGCTTTTGACTCGTTCTTGCCACGTCATGAACTACCGTCCTTCCACGTAGGATGGCATTGGACTTATTCTGCACAGTTAAACTTGACCATGTATGAGCTTCTAGATGCTTCCAACAATGTCATGTCTTCCTGCTTCCCAACTTAACTTGCTCCCCGGGCTTGAACCTGCATTCGGGTTCAGTAAAATTCGACCATAACAGGGCCATTCGATAAGGAGCTCGAGAGAAAGGTGTTGTACCTGGCAAAAGATCAATACTGAACTTGACAACCCTTTCTGAAGGAATTCCCGGCAGTTCTTCAGGAAACACATCTGCATACTCACTTACTATAGGAATGGTATGTAGTTGTGCTTCTTGAGTTGTGTCTCTAACTTGACACAAATACACCGTCTCACCCTTGAGTCTCATGTTTCTCACTTGAAGTGCCGAAACCAAATTTACTATTTTCTTCACCGAAGTGCCGGAGTACGTTACCTGCTTACCCATAGGTCCGTGTAACAAAATGGCTTGATCTCGACATGTAATGACCGCTTGAAACTTTGATAACCAGTCCATGCCGAAAATAACATCAAATTCAAGCATTGGAAACTCCTTCAAATCCACATGAAACTGAACACTGGAGATGATAATTGGAACATCCTTGAATTCTCACCAACAAACATACTCCTCTCCCGAAGGTAGAGTTATCACATATTTAACAGGAGACTCTCCCGTTAAGTTAACTTTAGAAACAAAAGTACTAGCAACAAAAGAAACAGTAGCACCAGTATTAAATAAAACATAAGCATTAAACTCATGAATTAGAAAAGTACTCGTGACAACATCGGGTTGTGCATCTGCTTTTTCTTATGTCATGTAGTAGATCCGATTCTTTGATGGGAGTTGGGCCGCAGAATTCGAAGTCGGAAGAGATTAAGTAGAAGCTACCTTGGTAGGACATGAAGACGACTTATGACCCTCTTGACCACACTCGAAGCACCGAATTGCGGTCCCATAACACTTCCTACTGGGGTGGAAGTCTTTTTTGCAACTTGAACACTTTCCCGGAGAAGTAGAAGACTTACCATATTGTCTTGAACCTCTAGATGGCTCGAACCTTGGCTTATTTGAATTAGGCGAGACAATAGGAACTTGAACCCACTTATTTGCCACATCTTCCTCCAGATGAGAAGCTTGAATACCAAGAGCGACCTTATACGCCTTCTGAAAGGTTGATGCACCACTACTAATCACATGGACCCGAATACGAGGACTTAGCTTTTTGATGTAGCGCTTCACCCTTTCAGCCTCGGAAGAGATCACGAATGTAGCAAAGCGAGAGAGCTCGGTGAACTTGTCCGTCTAGGCGTGAACAGACATGGAACCCTGACTCAAAGTGAGGAACTCCTCTTGTTTCTGCCAACGCAACTCGTCGGGGTAGAAACGCTCTTGAAGTTGTTCGGTGGAATCCATACAATGCATTTCTTGAATTGACTCAGGACTAGGCTTGATTGTGTTCCACCAATTATCTGCCTCACTCTTGAGATAGTAAGCCGCAATCATTACCCGTTCTTCTTCCGGGCATCCAGTAGCATCAAAGGGTTTTCTCATTTCCCGAACCCAATTTTCCAAAAACAACCGGATCCGCCGTACCATCGTATGTCAGAGGTCGATGTCGATGTCGTGAAAGCCGATCAAAAGAGGACATGCCGCCCGAAGATGGAATACCCCTATCAGCAAGTGTGAGTATCGCATCCTCTAGAGCACATCGCCGAAATTAAGAGATAAGGGAACGAGTGGGAGTCGACATAGTTTTAAACACAAAATCAAAGCACATGAAAGACGTGAAATAAAAAATCATCCTAACCCAGGTTACTACCCAAGTCATCGCTCGTTACATAAAAAGGGTTAATCCAACTAGGTTATGCACTCGGGAAAGCAAAGCACACAACCCTCGGGTTACTTATGAAGAAGCAACTCAAAATTCTATGACCTAGAGCTCTGATACCAACTATAACACCCCGACTTTTACATAGTAAATTAATGCGATTAAAAGCTGAAATGCTACTCAAAATAAACGAGAAATACTAAAAACTTTAAACATAAATCCTAAATACCATTATTCCAAATCCAAAGTCACAAATGTCCGATTACAACTATAACCCAAATATCCATACATCACAACAGCAATACTACTAAACAATCATACTAATAAACGTAGAAAATAAAACTATATCTATTTACAGTCTTGCAATCACACACGCCGAGCCCAGCCAAATAGTATACCAGCTACTCAACATCGTCACTTGAAAAATGGAGTTCCACCATTAGTAGCGAGTAACTAGATTGTCCTATTTAAATATGGAACTCAGGCATACAACATAAGATAGAAAAATGCCACACAAAATAACACGTAAATCATGCATTCATGCAACTAAATACAACAAACAGTCACATACCAGGCATCCTTTCACAGCGGAGTCAAACATACCAAAATATAACGAAACACGAGAAAATATTCAAACCAATAAAACATGCTTTCCATAATAAAACGAATAAAAGAATAAAGGAAGTACTAGGTGTCCACAACCGGAACTGCGAAATCAGAGCGACTACTTTGTGTCCATTCCTTCAAAACCAATTACGAAAGCCAAAACAGATTTCAAAAGACCAAACAAACGAAATAATCAATGAACACGCAAACCCAAATCAACGACTCAAAACAAACGACAGTACCGTCCATGCTTGTTGGTCAACTTTTGCGTTTCCCAGCTTTCCTAAACACATGCGGGGTCAAACCTTTGCATTTTTTCCGTAGTCCTCCAATGCAAGGACTATGCTAAGTAATGACCACCACTCCTGGACTAGTAACTCAAGTTTCACTAACCAGACGACAACATATCCTAGAAAAACGACTACCCCACGATCGAACACAAGGTAGCGACTGCGACTTAACCCAAATTGGTTACTCGAGTTTCACTAAGTTAGGCAACTATTGTCGAAAATAATTTCGACAGCATAAAGACACGATCATCAAGATTGATACAAAATTCAAAAAAATTATTTTCAAGAATTAGACCCAAAAATAAAGAAAACTACAAAAAATCAAGAACTCAAAATAACCAACCAAGAACAAAAATAAAGAAAACTACAAAAAATCAAGAACTCAAAATAACCCACCAAGAACGGCAAAACTTTCCAAGATTCATTTTAAAGAACACTAAAGAAAGTCCAAAAATCAATAAGAACATCCAAGATTCATCAAGAAATATCAAGATTTATCAAAATTCATCAAAAAATATCAAGCTTTATCAAGATTCGTCAGGAAATATCAAGAATTATCAATATTTCAAGAAAACTATCAAGCAATTAAAAACAACCTAATTCAACCGCCGTCGTCCATGGTGGGGGAGGGAGTCCGATTTCTTTCTCACTTCTTCACACCATCTTCACATGAGATGGAGAAGCTAGATTCAAGAGGGATTCAATGGATGAAGGCTGTGTTGAGGGGGATTCGCGAGTTCGTCTTCACCTCAAATCCTAGGCTCGTTTCATGGCCATCGGAGCAACGGGACACAGCGAGCAAGGGCAATTTTGTAGCACTTGAAGCTAGGGTTTACCATGGCTGCTCGAATCTGTTACTTCTGAGCCACTTGCAATTCAAAATCTTCGATTTGGGGCCTGCAATTCTCGAGCTACGAACAACCTCTTCCAATGGTGGTTGTCCTTTTTCGCTGGACTGAACTGTAAGTCCCTCCACCTTCATATCTCTCATCCCTTAGATTGAAAATACAAAGCAAGGGGGTAGTGGGTGGTGCGGGGTTGTGGTGTCAGGGGCGGTTCTGGGGTGTATAGATGTTGGGGGTGTGGGTTGTGGGTGGCTGCTTGGGTCGTGGGTTAGGGTTGCTATCTTCCACCACTAGGTAGGTAGTTGCTGCAAGGAGTCTAAGTACACTGCTGGCGGTGCTGCTGTGGTGCGTGCAAGGCTGTCTTGGGCGTGGCTGGAGGGTTGGGATGGTTGTTGTGCTAGTGGGGGCTGTTGAGCTAAGGGGTGGTTGTTGTGTCCAGGGCCACTGCCAAAATGGCACTGTCAGGTGCGGGGGGCGCTTCAAAGGCGCGGGTAGCGCCCCGGTGGCACTAGACAGCTTGTGTAAGCATAAGGGAAGTTACACGGTCTAATGCTAGTGTATTCCTCTCATCACCCTAAGTCCCGCTTCTCACGATAAGGTGATTTTGGTGGTATAATGCAAGTAGATTTTTTCAAAGTAGCTCGACCTAGCTTCTTTCATGGGAGATGTTTTTGCCTCGGTACTTAATGTCGTTAAGTTTGGGGTGGTTTCAAGAAGGATGCTCTCATTAAGATCGATTGCTCTTATTGTTTATTTAATGATAAGATAGGATTGGCTAACTTGAAGATAGATTCCGTTGAGTTCTTTCAAACGTGGGTTTTTTCTATGGGAGATGGTTTGCCTCGGTTCTTAATGTCCCAAGGTTGAGAGGGATTCAAGGAAGATGCTCCATTGCGGCCTAATGCTCTTATTATTTTACTTGATGGAACGTTCGTTGTAAGGATGGATATGGTTGATATCAAGCTCATGGTTTGACGTCTCATGATTCATTATTTTGTATTTATTCTAGCTTGCTTTGCATTGTTGTATGAAGGACTGAGTCCTTTGGCTAGTTTAGGTGTTAGTTCTAGTTTCCTTACTACATACTTGCTTCTTTTGTATTGTATATTAGGATTCTTATCCTTAGGTAAGCTTGTTTGTAGATTGGTTATTTTGTTTGCTTTTGGGTGATTCTTGAGGGCGAATAGGGGTTTGTCTCTAATGGTCTTTTAGATATCATCTTGGTGGTGGCTTTGTGTCACGCTCTTAGAGTAGGATGTAATAATCTTCTCCTTTGGTATATAATTCTTTACTTACCAAAAAAAAAACCTAACTCAACCAATCTTTTTCCCAAGATTCGAAAAGAACAACATAACTCTACCTAAATCATCCATGAAATCATATGGCAAATTCACGAAAATCATATATACATGCGCAAATAATAACGGATAAAAACTATATATGAATTCTAAATTAATCATCAAAATATTAATATAAAACCAACAAGATTAATGAAAAACCAATCAAAAACCATCCATTCCACACCGAAACCTCAACAATAACATGGACAAAAATACATTAATTCATGAATTAATTATTCAATTCTAAACATGAAATCTAATTAAATTACTATATTATATTTCATGATTGAATTATTAATTATCTAGTTACCTGGAATTAATGCGGTAACAAACAATGAAAAACGAACAAGAACAATATTCCGAACACGAGAGTCACACAGCCCAAACTACCGCACCACCTGCACGGTCATGCGAACCACCACGAGCAACCAAACCCAAACACGAACCACCACGTACTACACGACCGTTCACGCGCACGAGGCTCACAAACCACCACGGTCAACCCTTCGAACCACCGTCCACCACCACGTTCAGACACGAGCCTAACACGAACACGAACTAACCTGGAACCAAACCGGCACTAATACAAAACTAGCTTAAGGCAACACTTAAGTAGCAACACTTTTAATAAGTGTTGCATATTTTAACCCAAATTAGAATGTTGCAACACTTCTAATTGAAACGTTGCATATTGATATTTAGGCAACACTTTAGATTGATTAAGCAACATTTTATAATAAGTGCTGCTGTTTGGTATTAATTTGGCAACATTTATTTGCAACACTTCCTAATAAACGCTGCATTATACGAAAAAAAGAAGTGGAACATCAAATTAATTGATGCGGGTTGCAACCTAGATAATCCATTCAAACCTATAGCTTCCATTTTTCGATCCAACCTGAAAAACCCAATATACCCAACCAATTAAATAGCGGGTTTTGACATCTATTTTGATATTTTTGACCTCTTCAAACCCGTTAAAATCCGTCAAATTTTGACCCGACCCGGTTCAATTCCACGAGCTAAGTACTTTATTATTATTTTTAAGTGGATATGATTCTATGATGTTAAGTTATAAACCATTACTTTTATATTTCTTATTTAATAATTTTATGTTTAGATTGATGTTATCTGATGTAAGTATAAAAAAATAATTTAATTGTTTGTCTTACATTAAAATTCAGTTATTTTAATTTTTTTAATTAAATTAATGAAGAATGTCCGATAATATAGTTCGATATTTTAATTTTTTTAATTGTTTATTTATTGAATATGGTTCTCAAGAACACTATATATTAAGTGTTATTATTTGAGATACAAAATTAGATTTTTTGTATCTCAAATAATAACACTTAATATATATATATATATATATATATATATATATATATAATAAAAAAATAATAACGATTTTAAATCTCCAAACCCACTGGATCAACACGCGCCCTAAATTATTGGGTTCAAAACACAATTTTAGGAACCGAATCCGTTATTAACCCAACCCGAAAGTATTTTATCTCAAACCCATCCGTCCCATTTTACAGCTCTACCAAATTCCACAATTCCACCTAAACATAAAGTCTTTCTCTCAAACTTTACTTAAAGAACACAAAAAAAATACAAAGTGGAGAAGTGCTCTTCGCAATTCGGACGAGTAGTCAGGAGGTAGAACCACCTTGAGTCGACGCCATTTTCCCTCGCACGTCGTTGCACAGTGCTGACTCCGACTACTGCCGCCACCATCGAAGGTAGTCCTCTTCTTCCTTCTTCTTTCTCTTTTCTCCTTCTCACTTAGGTTAGGGTTTGTTTCTCTTTCCCGATCTTAATAATCACAAAATGATTGTTGCCCACGAATGCTCCATCGCTTCACATATGCCCATGAGCGCTCCACCGCTGCTGCAAAATTCACACCACCACCACCTCATAGACGAAGCTTTGAATCGTCGCGTAATAACTCCAAACAAATCGATTTAAAAGGTTCGATATTTTTATCGAAAATGCAATTTTGTATCAATTGAATTTTTCTACGTTTTGTACACATTTGTGGTATCATTTTCTGAGTTTAGGTTCGATTTTTGAATGCTTGTTTTTTAGGTTATTGCCGAATTCTTTTTTGGAATGTATGTTTTGCTAATTTTCTTATTTTATTGTCAAATTTGCGGAGTAGCTATAAGGGTGAGGTAGTCAGGGGGTTGCACGGGGGAAGGGTTCATTAGAGATAGCTAAGCTGAATTCTTTTTTGGAATGTATGTTTTGCTAATTTTCTGATTTTATTGTCAAATTTGGGGAGTAGCTATAAGGGTGAGGTAGTCAGGGGGTTGCACGGGGGAAGGGTTCATTAGAGATAGCTAAAACTCTATTTCTGCTTCTATCATCATTCTGGTTAAAACTTCCCATCATTATTAAGTCAAATTTCTTGCAAGAGTCTTATGGATTATTGTGACATGTAAGTCCTTTTTTTGTTCTGATCTAATTTTGGATAACTTATATGTGTATAATTTATGCTCAATTAGTGTTTGATTAATTTTGATGTTGGTCTTGCGTATGAACCCTCCAAGGTCATAATTCGATCCACTCACCTGTTTTTTTTTTCAACAAACTAATTATGTTTTCATTTTTATTTAAATTGAAATGGGTTGAATTCAATTTGTGTCCAATTTGATTGTTTTTTGTTTGGGGGTTTGCAGAGTTACTGTCGATAATACTTCTAGTAGGAACACTACTTTGATTAAGGTAATTTACTCACTATTTATTCAAGTTCAATTCAATGTTTTTTGGTGTTTTTAATTTGGTGAATTCTGGGTTGTTGCATGATCTTGGATGTTGTTAAGTTGGATTAAGGAAAAAGTGGCCAAGAAATTATTGCTGTTAGATGTCTGATTTTGGTTTTTAATGCTTGAAAGAATGGTATTGTAATGATAAGATAGATGCGTAGCTAATAGGATTGAATGCAATTATTGTTTACTTGATTTATGCATGTTAGACTAAAATTTCACATCTATTTTGATGGAAATCTTCATTCATGGAACTAGGTTGGTATGAGAAAAGCTTACACTACAGATTTCCTATAGCATTGTTGCAACTTCAAGATATCACATTCTATTTTGAGTCATTCTTATATAGATGTATACTTTCCTTCTATTGTTTCTCTTTGTTACTTAAATTACCTTCCCTCTTTCTTTATATTTTTTATGCACTACCTCTATGGTTCATTTATAAGCCAAAGTGCTAGACTAGGTTAGCATTGTTATTGTAAGAGGCTAGTTGATTATACTCTCATATAAAGAAAGAACCATCTATTTTTGGATGTAATCTGACTTGTATGATTTATTTATGGATATAAACATCTCTAAGGTATGGGAATTTTTCCCCCATGTATCAGTCTTGATCCATGATTAGTTGTCAACATAATGATAACAATATAATTTTTTTTTGTCACAGGGGATGAAGATGCATATTTAGTTTATCGAAGGAAGGATCCAAAGCTTTTTGTTGTACATGTGTATGTATGGATCGGGGAATGAAGAATTAACATATCATGTTAGTTTTTTGACTAGTTTTGGGGATTAACAAAGTTTCATCCTAATATCCGATCATTTTGTAATACTTTCATGCATGAAAGTACTAGTGATATGCAATTTATTTTGTAATATTTTCATAATTGAAAGTACTACTAATATTTGTCTACTTTGACATCTTTTACTTTTATATTACAAACCTTTTAACAAGTCAATTTCAATTGTTCAGAAGCTCTTACAAAAGTATTTACAGGGAATTAGGGAGTATGTACATTATAATATATATGTTTATATTATATAGACAAAGTGTTGCAATTCGACAAATAAGTGTTGCATATAATTGAAGTAATATGTTGTATGAATATTTCAAAAGTGTTGCATATAATTGAAAAAAATGTTGCAATTTGTTGCATAAAAGTTTTCAAAAAGTGTTGCATATAACTAAAAGAAGTGTTGCAATTGGTTCCATATGAATTTCAAAAAGTGTTGCAATAGAGTCCTAAAAATGTTGCATGGAAAAAGCGTTGCCTTTTACTATTGATGCAACGCTTTTTAAAAACGTTGCAATAGGCCAGTATAAGTGTTGCAATAACCTAATGCAACATGACTTATTGAAATACTTTTTAAAGCGTTGCATTTTGCTTTATGCAACATTTTTAAGCCCTATAGCAACACATTTGAAGCGTTGCATTAGCTTAGTTTTGTAGTAGTGCGGAATGATTGATCTTGAACGAAATTATTGAAGATTAATCTGTGTTTAATTAACTAAAGATCAATGGGAGATGAATCTGTAAGTTTTTGGGTTGAGAAAAATGATGAACAATTGATGGTGGAAAATGGAGGGAGGAAGAATTTGTGTTTGGTTTGAATGTGTGAGCACAATGATCAAATGAGAAAAAGATCCTCATGTCCACTAATAACACTTATTTATAGAAGTTAGTTAGGTGTGAACACAAAACAAGTGGCAATGGACAAAAGAGAGAGAGGGGACTGGTTTTGGTGAGGATAAAATGGGCCAAAATGTGCAAATGGACCACTTGCACTTGATCATGCCTAATCTAGATTAATTTTAGACTTGGCCAAAATTAAATAATTAGGAATTAAATACCCCAAATACCAATCTATGAAATAAACTAACATGAAAATTAATACCCAAAATTCGGGATATTACAATTAGCTTCTCTAAAAACATGAGCAAAGACAATAGAATTAAAACAAGGAACTAAACTTAAAGCTTCTCTAATAAACACACCAAGGTAAGAACCATCCTCACACTTGTTATTAAACAAATTAACAACTCGAATGCAATCACTCTCGAGCAAAACATCTTTGACGCCACCTTGAATAGCTAGTCGCAAACCCAACACCGCTGCTTTCGCCTCCGCGATTACTAGCTCCAGCACCTGTTTGCAACGTTCCACGACCACTCTGAAAACCTCCCCCATGCAATCACCCGCATCACCACTCCAAACCCAGACCCGCACGTGCCCAACATAGCAGCATCAACATTCACCTTCATCAACTCACCTTCCGGTGGTTGCCACGCACACCACATTACTTCGACACTCAGCCCCACCCCCTGCCTCCTGTCCAGCCACCGCCACCTTATCCCCGCAGATTGGAACGCTTCTAACAAGGACATGGCATGCCCTACCACCTCTTCCCCACACCTTACATCCTCACCACGGCTAACCTCATTCCTTTGATTCCAAATCCCCCAAGCCACCATACAATATTTTTTCACTCACATTCTCATTTTCAAAATCTAGCACCCACTCTACCCATCCAACAACATTTTGCACCCCAACACCCCACTCCAGTCCCTCCCTCTCTGCCACCTCCCACACACATTTCGCCCAAACGCAGCCCCACACCGCATGAAACCCATCCTCTACCTCTCTCCCACACCACCCACACATCGCCGACACTCCTTCAATTCTTTAGCCTAAGTTTTCCATAGTAGGTAACCCGTTACAAGCAAGTCTCTAAATGAACATGCGAACCTTTGGTGGGACATTTAGCTTCCATATAGCTTTCCACATTGTAGAAAGTGACGACGATTGAGCACATCCTTCCATCAAGTCCTTATAATAATTAATGAAATAGTATCCCGATTTGACCAAGTACACCCCATCCCTCAAAAATGCCCACATAACCACTTCCTCCCCTTAAGTTGCCGCCAAAGGAATATTCAGAATATCTTCCCTTTCAAAAGGTTAAAACATTTCACCGACCACATCTTCCCTCCACCTACCTGACACCGTATCAATAAGCTCCGAAACAAACGTATACACATCGTCCCTCCCTAATATAACACGAAATGAAGGCGGACGAGCCAACCACGGATCATCCCAAATTCTAACCCAACTTCCATTCCCAATAACCCATCTACACCCCTTCTCCAACACCCACTTCGACTTCCGCGTACTCCTCCTAGTGTAGCTTGGCCTCGCACCTAAATGAGCCCCTAAGAAGCTATTATTATGAAAATAATTCATACAGGAATTAACATCTTTAAATTGATATTTGGGTGGATTTCAGTAGTTTCCAGCTAAATGAAATAAACATATCTTTTTATTTTAGTTTATTTTCAACATTTCAGTGGGTGCCTGGGTGGATTATGGTGGTGGGTTACTTCCCTTTAGTTTTTTTTTTTAACTTTTTATTAATTAGACCAAAAATTAAAAGTAATTACAAGTAAACTGTGATTAACCAAATTAAAACCAATTAGAATAGGACAAGTGTGTAATTAACTTGTTCTATAGGTAACCCACAAGTTACAACTGGTCAAGGACCAAAATGAGAGGGTAAGGATGAAAGGTCGGATTATTTTGAGATTTTTAAAAGGTTGGATTAATATAAGAAAAATGATGAAAGGTCGGATTATTCATGTGAATTTTTCCTAATTTAATTCAGAGCTAGAAACATAGTTTTTTTTTTATAACTCATATGTAATTGGTGATGATACGAAGAGCTTGAGGTGTAGTAGATATTTTAGGAAGTCGGGATGTTGAAGTTTTAATCAATTAACTTTAAAATTGTACGATTAATTTAGCTATCGTTTCATTATTTCATATCCCCTTTGGAGTTCTTTGTTGTGTGAATGTTTTGGGTTGATCTCACAGTGGCCCTCTTGTTTGTACGTTGTTCCCATGGTGCAGGTCCTGACTAGTTTGGGTTATATAGCTGTTTTAAAATTCAGTCCTTGAAGAGTGATGTGTATTGTTGTCTCTAATGCTGGGTAAACTACACCAAATACAACATTGAAGTTTTTTGTAGGATTTTTGAAGGTTTGAATAGTTTGAATTTCAGAATCATATGAACAAACAAAAGAAAAGGATTAACAAAATGGTTAGAACTTTGGTTTTGGTGACACACACTCCCATTAAAGGATCTTCAAGTATTCAAAGGGACACACCACTAAGGATCTTGAATCCTAGAAAGTCCTATGACAAACACTAGACTTACTAGGGATTGGAGCACAAACCATCCAAACGAGACAAACTCTCAAGCACAAACCTATTCTTTCATTAACAACACACTACCCAAATAGCTACAAGCCACCTCTATTTATAGAGTGTGGTGCTCCTCTAAACCACCCACTATGATGGTTCTCAAGGGATTTCTCCTACATACTACAAGCAAACCCAATATAATCAAGCCCATTGAGTTCTTTAAGTTGAGGCCCAATTATACTAAGTCACACTCTAAAACAATACAACTACTACAATTTATTTAATGCTAAATCAATCTAAAATAAAATCGAATAAAAATCTATGAATTGAACTGTGATCAAGATCCATCGTCATCTGTATCATACTCCCCCTATTGAAAGAACACTTGTCCCAAGTGTTGTAAGACCAAGAAATCAACCGAATTCTTCTTACCAAGTCATCAAACTCACATGTGGTAGTAAATCTTTTGGTGGCTCTTGTGAAATACATAATGTATGTACAATGAACGCTTTGGTGGTGTTCTTTAAAGTAGTAGCAAAGTCACTATCATCATCATCATAGTAAGCCTCTATATTAAACACATCACGAAACTCATGAAAATGTTCGTTCAGTTCCTCATTCTCAATTGTCACTTGCTCAAGACATCCTAGAAATTTGTTAAAAGCGAATGTTCCCTTGCTTTTATTCATTCAAAAATTTCTCTATTTCATGACCATTATTATCATTAAAAGTCAACTCAAGAATAGGCATTGGAGTGGACTCGTTGTACTCCTTTTCATGAACAATTTCTAACATCTCATCAAAAGCTAATGGCAAATCTGACTTTACTTCTTTGAATTCAAAGCTATCATCTATTTATCCCCCCAAAGGACAAGTCTTAGAAATGATTTCCTCACTAGAAACATTCTTGTCAACCAACTTGTCTTCAAGAACCAAATCATTACATGGAGAAATTATCATCTCATTGTTGGCATCATGGTTAGAACCAATTTCATTTTATTGATTGGATGGGACTTCCTCTTCTATGACTACTACTTCATACAATTCTTCAATATGTTCTATCTCATTGTATTCTTCTAATGAAATGAATTTTTTTGTTTACACATTCATGAGCAATATGTCCAAACCCTTGACATTTTGAACAACGAATTCGTTGTTCACCAATCTTACTATAATATCCCTAATTTTTTATATGATTTTTGGGTGATTTGTTGTGATTTTATTTGATGGATTTGATTTATATTTATTTTGATTTTTGGATTGTTTGGTTTGCATTGTAATTATTGGGCTTAGTTTTTACTAAGTTTGAATTAGTTGGCCCAATTACGCCACTAATCCCCCCTTGGCCAGTTTTAACATGGGGTTAAAACCCATGTTGACTCCTTAATTTGTTCCATCCTCTATATATATGGGTCTATATGAGGATTTGGACTACTATACTATCATTACTCCATCCTAAGGTGGTACGTGCCTAAGGATGCGGACCTAAGGAACAAGATCATGAGAGAGGCGCATAACATGCCATACTCCGTACATCCGGGAGGTGGGAAGCTCTACAAGGATCTTAGAGAGTATTTCTGGTGGCCCCGAATGAAGCAGAAAATATCGGAGTTTATGGCACTGGTAGGCCTTTTATGTCGTTAAAAATAAAAGACTTATCAAAAGTAAATTTCTCCTACTCTCCAATTACAACTAGTGCAAAGGGTAAGTAAGGTCCGTATCCACAAAGAACAGATTTATGTTGATTTAATTGTGTTAATATATATTTGGATTATTAAAAGGGGAATCACTATTTCCTTAGTGATATTGGTAACAAAGGGGGGAAATTGGAGATTTTAGTAACAAAAGAAACTAACAACTAAGTGATTACGGGAATATTCTAGTTCTAAAGAATTTTAGGATTCGGTTACAACGACTCTTACTCGGCTAATTGAATTAGACTCTCAATTACCAAACCACTTCAATACTCAATTAATTATTGACAAGAGTAAACTCATGTAGTCCCCTTAATTAGCTAGACAAGATAAATCGTAAATTGCCTAAAACCCTTAATGTTCAAAGAACATGCAGTGAACAAAAGCTTTAAGAACGGAGACACAATAAGAACGCAATTGTTTAGAGAGAATACACAATAAACAATTAACATTTAAACAAACTCTACTAAATTGTTCACAATAAGAATACGCTTAAGCATGAACAAGATAGTTGCTACTCGAGGTTGAACACAATACTCGATTGTGTTCAAACCCTAGTAATGATTTTGTAAAATATAATAACAAGACAAAGATCAAGCTAAAACATTCAACAAAACCAATCAACAATTCATATAAGAGCAAGTAAATAATTGAAGTAATGAAATCGTTTAAGGAGCTTTTTAGAATCATTGAAACCAATCCCAAGAACAATTTTAAGCTGCCATTTCCATTGATGAACAAAGATTCTTCATTGATTCCATAATAAAAGATCAAAATTACAAACTAAAGATTAAAGAGTTTTAATGTAATCTAAGGAGAAACTAGAGAGAAATTAAGCTAAGAAACTAATTGAACATGAAAACCTAGGTTCTATACAATGAGAATCAACTTTTATATTTATACTAAACTAAAATATAACCTAGAAATCAAGTGGAAAGAGCCGCGTGTAAAACAGAGCAGAGGGGCGCTGGCAGCGCCCTCGTAGGCGCTGGACGCGCCATTCCTTGGAGGGCTGCTGTGATGGGGGTGCTGGGCACGCCTTCTTCATGGTGCTCACTGCAACGGGGGCGCTGGCAGCGCCCTCTGAGGCGTGGGGCGCGCCCCTGTAGACTGTCTGCGCAGCTTGGACTAAAATAGCCGTAACTCTCTTGTTCCTTAACGAAATAAGGCTTATGACCTACCGTTGGAAAGATCTTGAAGAGAGCTACAACCTCCAATTTGAATCACATAAATAAAGTGAGTATATTGGGAGATATGTCCATTTGAAGTTGGACCTACTGCAATTGAAGGTTCACAATAATGCTATTCTTTCCATCTAATGCTTGATTATTTCTTCAAGTGTGCTTGGCGTATGATCAATGGATACAACAACACTCCTAAAGATGTTTCATAGCTCAAGACTACAAGAACACATAAAACCAAACCGCAACTACAAACAACACTTATCCTAAAAAGCATTAAAAACTGTAAATTGCACTACAACTTTACATTTCAAGCCAAAACTTTCGTTTAAACTCAAATGTAACAAAATGTGCAATCTTATGCTAAACTAATTACATAAATGAATGAAAAAGAAGCTAAATAACTCGTACAAACTGGACACATCACACGTGTCAACGTGTAAAGATCGAGCATCAGCGGCCCGGAGGTCTACTTCAACCATTGCCCATACCTACATGGAAGTTTGATTCCATATCCATGGATTTTGTGGTGAGTTTACTGGCTACTTCTGGTGGGTTGGATGTAGTTTGGGTGATTGTAGATCGATTGACTAAGGTAGCGAGATTCATTCCGATGAAGACTACTTGGTCAATGGAGAAAATGGCCGAAGCATATACTCATGAGATAGTTCGATTACATGGGGTGCCGAAGGATATTGTTTCAGATCGAGATCCCCGAATCTTGTCTCGGTTTTGGAAGTCACTTCAGGAGGCCTTTGGTACTAAGTTGAACTTGAGTATGGCATTTCATGCGGCGACAGACGGACAGACCGAGAGGACGATTCAGAATTTGGAGGACATGTTACGGGCATGTGCTCTTGAGTTTCAGCAGACTTGGGTGAAATCTTTGAGTTTAGTAGAATTCTCCTATAACAATAGCTATCACTTGAATATTCAGATAGCCACATATGAGGCTTTGTAAGGGCGCAAGTGTCGTAGTCCGTTATGTTGGAATGACATTAATGACTCTTTGGTGATTGCCCGGAACATATCAGAGAGACTGTTGAGATGATTCGGGTTATTTATGCTAAACTTCAAGCCGCTTAGAGTCGTTAGAAGTCATATGCGGATTGTCGGAGACGAACTTTAGCTTTCGAGGAAGGTGATAAGGTCTTACTCAAGGTAGCGCCTATGAAAGGTGTGGCTTGGTTTGGACAGAGGGGCAAGCTTAGGCCCAGATATGTTGGTCCATATGAGATTCTCGAGATAGTTGGAGAGGTGGTTTATCTGCTTGCGTTACCACCTAAGTTGTCTAGGGTACATAACATATTCCACGTTTCGTCGTTGCGGAAGTATGTTAGTGACCCTTCGCATGTGGTGACTGTATATTCCACCTATCTTTTGAGGAGTTGCCAGTTCGGATTTTGGACCAACAGGATAAGAAGCTCCGACGGAAGGTAGTCTCTCTAGTAAAAGTGCTATGGAGGAGTCAGCAGACCGGGGAAGAGACTTGGGAGACCGAATCATCTATGCGGGAGAAGTATCCTGAGTTATTCCGAACGGGTATATGCTTTTCCCAATAATCTTTGTCTTTTGGGCATGATTAGTTATGTTTGTTTGTGCCTGCTTATGGAAATTTCGAGTACGAAATTTTCTTAAGGAGGGGTGGCTGTAATATCCCTAATTTTTGATATGATTTTTGGGTGATTTGTTGTCATTTTATTTGATGGCTTTGATTTATTTTTATTTTGATTTTTGGATTGTTTGGTTTGCATTTTAATTATTGGGCTGCTCATGTCCGTGTTGTTTGGTTGATTCGTGAATTGTGTTCATTAATTGTTCGTTCATCGTTTGGTTATCGATCTGCGTTAATCCAGGTAACTAGATGTTTAATTCAAATTTGGTAATTAAGTTTACATAGATTAACATATGATTGATTTAAATAAAATGATGAATAATTTCTCATGTTTGCCATGTTATGTGTGTGGTATGAAAGATACGAACACATGGCCCTATAATTGTGTTGGTTTAATGAATTCAAGTAATTAATCTTGTGCGCATAATATCTTCGAGTTATAATTATGTGTTGAAAATGGTTCAATCGTGTACGGCACCATTTGGATACGATAACTTGGAATGTGTATTATACTAGGTGGAAGTTCAAGTCTTGTACACTTTCATGTAAGTGTGAGATTGTTTGTAACATTGGAATGGTTTATGCAAAAAGTGGTTTATATTCTAAATGGGGGAAGAAATGTTAAGATTTATGTTATTTAGAATATAAATGTGTTTAATTACGAACATTGATAATGCTAAACGTAGTGTTATGAGTTGTAAGTTCGTAGTTATGTAAAGTTATTTAACGATTTACGTCGTTAAATGTTGAGGAAAACATAGCAGAAACTATGACAAATCGCGAGTCATGACTGATGTTCACGACACGCGAAAACAGACCAAAATGCCAAAACAAGTCAGAGAGTTTTCGCGGCCCGCGACAGTGAGTCGCGACCCGCGAACCAAAGGTACCAAAATGGGTTAGAGAGTTTTCGCGGGCCGCGACAGTGAGTCGCGACCCGCGACCCATAGGTGCTAAAAACGGGACAGAAGGTTTTTGCGGCCCACGACAGCAGCTCGCGGCCCGTGAACTTGTTGGTTTCGTGACGGTTTCGTTTGGTTTTTTCCCGTTGCAATGTATGATTTCGGGAAATCTGCTATGCACTTGATTATATAATATATACAAGTTCATTTTCTCTGAGGGGACACAAGAGATATACCCTATCTTACTCTCAAAAGTTGCTCTTGCAAAAACCTAAGTATTCTCCATTGTTACACAAAGATATTACATCAAATTTGTTCACATTAGTGGTAATTGGATCTAGGCTTGATTATCACTGTTTTTTCTTGTTGTATCTTGTCAACAAATTCCTTGCAACCCGGTCTAAGAATTGGGTAGGAATATTATTTTCGGGAAAGCGTTCTCGTACACACCTCGAGAGTTTTGTTCATACTATTACCCAAAATTCAGAAATTTCCCCAACATATACGACAACTTGTAAAAAGAATAACCAAACAATTACCCGATACATCAAAGAAATACATAAAAGCGGTAGAGGATACAATATTGGATACGGCGCACATCGAGGACCGTGGACAACTAATATCTGTGTGTGGGGGGGGGGGGGGGTGGGTGTGGGGCATAATTTTTTTTTTCGAGCAATGGTAACACCTTACTCAAAACAATACAAAGGCCGAGCAACCCATTTCTTGTCCGTTGCAGAGATCATTCTTCCATGGTTAACTCCACAGGAATTGGCTTTAATTTCCTGCACTTGCCACACCTTATCTGACCTTTCCAAACTCATATCCGCCGTTCGATCATCTGATGCTTCGAGATCACTTGAAACGGTTCCTATCCCTTTCATCAACACCATTGATTCTCATCCTTATACATACTTCCTCTACACCCGCACTTACCTTACTACTTCTCCATATCTGTTTCGTCAATCTTGGGGATCTTCTATAAACGATATCCCTAATCCCCAATTTAATTTTGTGGTGGTTTCTGATGGGGGTGGGTGTGATTGCAGTGAGAAATGTGATGGGGATTGTCCTTGTTTGGTGTCCAGGGGTGCTGAGGTGGTTGTCGAGTGTGGTGCGCGTTGTGGCTGTGATTTGAATTGTGGCAATCGTGAGACTCAGAAGGGTGTTTCTGTTGAATTGAAGATTGTTAGGGTTCTAAATAAGGGTTGGGGTTTGTTTGCTGCGCAGTCCCTTCCTTCAGGCCAATTTGTGTGTGAATATGCTGGTAATCTAATATTGTTTTATTGCATATTTTTTTTACCTGTTTTGCATTATTTATGTTATATTACTTCTGAACTATTGGCTTATGACAAAATTGATGTTTATATTCCCACATTTTGATTATTGAAAAGGAAAAATTGATATTAATACACCCTCCCTTGAGTATCTGCAAATAATAGTCGTACCTTTGTTAGTCATCTGCCCAAAAATACACACTTGACACTCCACATTCATGGCTTGCCTAAACCCACCCAAACAATTATGATTCATACAAAACATAAACTTATTCACTGTTTAAACTTTCCAATTTCATAATTTCACTTTGATTCAAAATGTATCAACATATTAAATTTATGCAGTAGCAAATTAGTAATCAAATGGAAAATCAACCAAACAATACATCCCCACTGTGTAACTACCTTCTAGGTGTCGTTGTTGTCCAAACGCGTGCTGCCGCCTCACCTCCATGTTGGCCAATATCCAACCACTCATTGTTGCTTTCTTGCCGAGTCAATATTAGTGCACCTATATCATTTCCCAAATAATTCGGTAAATCTTGGATCACCCTGTTTATTTTTCCACTCACTAATACCATCCATTTCTTCTGATACAATGTTAGTCTAGATATATAGAAATTTTGACTAGTGTCATAATTTTGTTTCCGAATGTAGAAATGTTCATATCAAGATATGGATGTGAGTAGAGCTTTCAATTTTTGACCCGACCCGACCCAACAAAGCCGACCTGTACATAGTGGGTTTTGACAACAAAAATAACGACCCGAACCCGTTTTAAACCCGTTAAATACAATTCGCTCTTAACCCGACTCGACCTGCTTTCAACCCGACTTGATCCAGAAATCATTAGTAATATTTTAAACTTATGATGTTATTGGAAATTTTAGGCAAAGACACTTCATAAGATTAAAACTTTGAATTTAATTTTTTTTTATTGGACCAAAACATCAATTATTTGCCATAAATTGGCTATTAATGAAGATATTTCTTATAATTTATAATTTTTAGAACGTTTAAAGTACATTTCAGTACATATATTGCATTAAAATATGAAAAATTAAAAAGTGCCTTATAAAACTTATCAACCCGCTGGGTCAACCCAAACCCGACAACTTTGGGTTATAAAAAAGCTAATGTTGACTCCATCCCGTTGACACCTGGCCCATTATAACCCGAATCCGCAACTATTTTACATCAACCCAACCCGACTCGACCCGTTTGATAGGTCTAGATGTGAGGTTATAGAACATTGATTTCTCATTCAATGTACTTGCTGGATTGCCTGCTGCATTCTCGATTACCTGCTACTATATTGATCAACTCAACAAGTCATTGCCCATGCTTGTTGCCACTTCACCTCAATGTTGATCATTTTCACTACGAAATTATACTTAATATACAAAAAAAAATTATGCTTTTTTTTATTTTTATATTTTTATAAGGTAAGTAAAGTATTATACATCAAAGGAAAAGATATTTACATCCTACCCTAAGAATGAGACACAAAACCAAAGTTACATTCAATTGTTCATCTTTTCACAATCATATCATACAAATTTCTGAAATTCAACCTATTCAAACCTTCAAAGATCCTACCTAAACTTCAAGATAGTATTTGGTTTTGTTCACCCAACATTTGAGACACCAAATACGCATCAATGTAAAGAAGTGTCACCAAGCCATTAGGACAATAGCCCCTTATGACCACACCATGAGACCTCACCACGAAGAACACCACACATGAGCAAATTGGTGATGAGCAGCAGCAGCATGTAGACGAGCACTGTGAGTGCTTGAACACTACCAACAACTAACTGAGCCCCAAAACTGCTCTACCCCACCCATTTATTGTAGGAAATAATAGGTATATCAAGGCTACAAATATAGAGAGTAGAGATGAATAACGTAGGGTGGATAAATTAGAAATATGATTTTTGAAAGATTTTGGATATGTGATGTCGTGGAACTTAATCCACTGCCTTGAAAACGAGATTCGGCCCGTCCGAGGTACAAAACGTTATGGCCGATTCGTTTACCAAGGTTAACATCACTCCCACACAATCATGTACTTGAAATTGAAGGATTGGAGATACACTCTTTTGCTCAAGTATGGGAAATTTTGTAAGCTCTTAAAGTATGAGAACCAATACCATTTCTTCCTCTTCTCTCTGTCTCTATGGCCCTCACAAAAGACCTATTCATGAGTGCTCTAGAGATATATCCCAACTTTCTCATAGAAGGTAGCCAAAATTAACCTTCACACTCATATAGGTGAACCATTTAGTATTTCTCATAATACTAAAAATCAATGTATCATTGGGTTTAGTAAGTTTCACATAACTTATCAAAAGCTTCTCATTAGCACCCCCACATTGATAATAAATTCATTAAGAGCAATTTGCTCAACCTCACAAACTAGCGGTGAATCCATCAAGTCCTCATAGAACCACCCAAAACAAATTGGGCTATAGATTCATTAAGAGCCAATGCTCAACCTCCACATTAGATAAATAACCCGTCTAGTCCTTCTCATCATAGGACACTCATATCATGGGCTATGGATTAATAAGAAATATAATCTCAATCTCCACATAAACATAAATGGTGGACACCACAAGTGTGCCTCCAAAAAACACTAACCTCATAGGATTTAAATCCTTTAAGAGTTTGATAAAAATCAACCTCAGTAAATGTGCATCATAGACAAAAAATATCACATTTATGGTCATATTGCAATGCTACATAACCATATAAATTAGTAGGCTTACATTATCATACTCCTTGACATCTCAAGGTTTTGTCATAGGATACATCATAATTATTATTGTTTTTTCTTTCTCTTTTTTTTTTTATTTCTATAAAGAAACAAAAAAAAATTAACAATAATAAATTTCTCTTACATGATACATTCGGTTAGAGATTATAACCTCTAAGTTATAAGTGACTTTACACAAATATAATTAATAGACTTCACTTAGCCAATTTTTTTCTTTTTTTTTTAAAATATTAGGAAGAAATGAAGTTTCAATTTCTACAATAGATAGAAAAATTATTACTTCCTTTATTAGTCATTCTTTTCCATAATTGCATTTCTCACACGTGAATGTCACATTTGCAACTACATATTATGGCTACAACAATTTCATATGATCCAACTTTTTAATAAATTTCAAATATGGAATCTTCAATCACCATAACAAATAAAATTTATTGCTCATAAAATTCATGTAAAATTTTAACTTACCAACTTTGTAACCTTCATAATTAAGGATGATCATACTATTAATGATCCAAAAGTTACAAATTGAAGTCATATAAAAAACATAGCCGTTATGAATGATAAAAGTGCTAATGTTGTACAAGTCAATGCACTTTAAAAGCCATAAAATAGACATCATAAATCCACAATAAAAGCCATAATATAGCCGTTATAAATCCACCATAAAAGCCATAAAAGCTATCAGCTTTTTAGTAGAATTACAAATTTTATATAACAGTGGTCATAGTTATTAGTTATGCATTAATAATAAACAAAACCTCAAAATATTGTTGCAATTAAACATAGTTGAATTAAGCCAATTCAACTGTGTTAATTAGTGTACATGTTTGTACCATTCCACTTCAAAACACCCCCTTACAATGATCAAATGACTGGAAAAAAAAAATTCTATTGCTGCATACCAAAACCCCAAATTAGGATTATGCGTTTATCAATTATGGATAAAACTCCACATAAGAAATATCGAAAGCAATTTTGGTCAGAGTGGGAAACGTTACGCAAGTTTCTTGCCCACCAATTGACAAACCCTCAATCGAATAGCTTTCAACAAGCAATTAACCAATGATCGACATTTCATTTCTTAGAAAAACACCAACTGGCGTCACAGTTTTCTTATAAACCAAAAAATTGTCATCATATAATTGTTCCCTAAGATAACTTCTATTTTATTCCTCAATAAAATCAAATCGCCAATGGATCTAAAGTAACTCATTGTTACTCTCAAAATCTAACTCACCCCACATTAACATATAATTATCAATTGTAAGATAAATACTCACAAAGTAAATAAAGGGACATATAATGCATATCATACAAGGTAAATAAGAGTTAGTTTAGGAAGAACCTCCCATTTGTCAAAATTGTTGTAGAATCACTATTTCCCAGGCCACTAGTATTTTCTTTTCCCCAATATCCACAAAATGCTAGTCAGAAAGCTACCTTACAAATTTACACTCCTCGATGAAGACAAGATATCTATAGTAACCAATGATACCAAATCTCGTTTTCAATTGTAGGAAATAATAGGTATATCAAGGCTACAAATATAGGGAGTAGAGATGAATAAAGTAGGGTGGATAAATTAGAAATATGATTTTTGAAAGATTTTGGATATGTGATGTCGTGGAACTTAATCCACTGCCTTGAAAACGAGATTCGGCCCGTCCGAGGTACAAAACGTTATGGCCAATTCGTTTACCAAGGTTAACATCACTCCCACACAATCATGTACTTGAAATTGAGGGATTGGAGATACACTCTTTTGCTCAAGTATGGGAAATTTTGTGAACTCTTAAAGTATGAGAACCAATACCATTTCTTCCTCTTCTCTCTGTCTCTATAGCCCTCACAAAAGACCTATTTATAGAGAACTTGTAGAAGTTACAAGCTTCGTACTCATCAATACCAAGCATTGTTACAAGAATATGTAACCACCAAATCATAAAGGTATTGATTTCATTAACAAATAAATTAATATTCCTCTTAAATAACTCATAATATGGGGGGTTACTAGTGCTAGAAATTAACCATAACACTCTAAAGGCATCCAATGTATGGAATCCTAGAGTTAGTCATTAAGCATATAATTAGGCTTTTAAAGCCATTATTCCAACATTTATAGCCTACAATCTCCCAAATCTCTAAGCTTGAGCCAAAGTTCACACATCAAGATTCCCATGCCTCTTATTTGCCATGTACTGTATTTCCTACCATCATGGAGTTAGAAGCATGAAAAATGATGATGTTTGAAATTCCAACTAAGCAACCTGAATTGGTGAAGATGTAGTCCCCTAATCAGATTTGGGATAAAGACACCCAAACATGGCATTAGCTATGTGTTCTTCAACAAATGCATTGAACCATGATAACTTAAATCCAATTGAAAGCCCCAAAAAGAAACTTAATGAGAGCAGCGCCAATGCGCCATAGTAAGAGAAGCAGTATACTTATATCACCATGAGTAGCATAAAGACCCACTCCCATTGCAACAAAATCATGGTTAAACATCTAGACTGCCATCATAAAACAAGGTAGCAACCCCTAGAGTTTCTATAGGACATTGCCATAGACTACAAGTGCTTAGACCCGCAGCAACCAGCCTAAGAGCAGCAACACAACACCCTCCACAAGTGAGAATGTTCACTGACGGCAACCAAGTCGTTACAACATCTTCTTTGCACTAACAGCCCATAGCCCCTCATCTAATCTAAGTCTCATAACTAATCCTCCCACACCTTCTACTAAGTGCCTACAACCACCCAAAAACCGACTACATATGCACATGATTAGCAGCAAAACCTCCCCGCCCTTGTTCCATGTATTTCCTACCTCCTATTGGATGAGAGAACATAGAAGTAATGAGCTTAATCAACTACACATATTCCAGAAAATGGTACCAGTTGCAAGACCAATAAGAGGGACAAAGAACATCATATTTTCATAATAGGTAGAACATCATGTATTAACTTTTGAACATTAGGACTTCGTATTATTCATGTCATGAATTAATTTTTGTGTAATAATTGTGGTGGAACTTGTTAGACCTGAGCTGATTTTAACTTATTATGCCTGGCTTGACCTGACTTGATTATAACTTATTAGGCCTGACTTGACCTGATTATAACTTATCAAATCTGACCTGACCTGCTCAAACCTGGTAACTTCTGAGACCTGATAAAATAGGTTGAAGAGAACACACCCTAAATGGAGTCATGTTATGGCGTGGTTTATTTTTGGCAGATCACTATCAAAGGTAGGATTAATATGAAATTATGTAAAGTTGGGTTTATTATTTGCAAACCGCTTGAAGGTGGATTTATTAGTACCAAATTTTCTTATTAAAATATAATCCCACATTTAATCTTTTATTATGTTCATCTACCCATTGTAGACCTTTTTACTGCTTATCTAATACATAACTTAACAACCAAACAGTAATACAATTGGATTGCCTTTGCACCTGTTTTGTTTTAGGGAAATATTTGTGATAAACATATAATAGAAAGGGATAACTTTAGTGAAAAAAGTAAATATTAAAGGAAGAAACCACAAAATTCATCATCATGATTAATCTGTAATCAGACACCTTTTCTCTTCTCATCCTGTTCTCCTCCACAATTTCCCTCTGCCATTTCGTGTGAAGATAATGGTTTGGTGGATTATTTGGTTAAAAAAAATGATGATCATTTATTAACATTAGTTCTCTTCAATCATCCTTCTGCTGAAACTATTATCCATCACAAATTGCACGCATATTTGATTATTTCACCCATGTGTACCATGAGCATGGTACACTTGGGTTAAAACTTCTCCGTTTGTACTTTAATTAAATACAACTAAAATTTAGAAATTTAGGTAGTTGAGAAAATCAAGGGAAGTAACTCCGCCATTGGGTTTCCCATTGTCGGTCTAAGCCTGAATAAAGGAGGAAGTTTGCGGTAGGGCCAGCGCAAAAATATGTCACATCCAAGCGTATGGTTGGACGAGAATAGTACTAGGAATCTCGGATGGGTAAGCTAATGGGAAGTCCTTGTATTGTGATGCTGCTGACTCCTCCGACTCTATGGTTGGCCGAGAATAGTACTAGGATGGGTGACCTTTTAGGAAGTAGTCATGCCTCCGCTTTGGAATTAAGGTCCAACGCAAGAAGAAGAGAAGAAAAAATCAAGGGAATTAAAAAAAAAAAAAAAACTAAAAAAAAGAATCAAATCAAGGGAGTGGGAACTAAACTTTTTGCAGCTTCTAGTTTGAAATTTATGGGAAGTGGAACTAAATGTTTTTCAAATTTTAGTTTGAAATTTTATGTGAGAAGTGGAATTAAAATTTTGGCAAATTTTAGTTTGATATTTTAGTCAATTGCAAACCCCCATAAGTGATTAGCAATTTTGAGTGATGATAATGACAGCCGATTTTGAGAAGAGGATTATTCAACTAGTTCTTGTCTTTTTCCAACATGTTAGAATTAACTTTCCAATTTTAAGATTGAATTCCTAAGTTTCTGTCTCTTTCAACCTCCTTATTCTTCCAAATTTTTATTTTATTTTATTTATTTTTTTGTATAATTTCATCTTCCAATTTTCAAATATTTTTTTTTTTGTTCTTTGATCCACCCGTAATTTTGATTACGGATTTGCACTACTTTTATTCAAAATTGTATATCTAATCCGTTGTAATCACAACAAATGAATATTTTCTCTCTCACAAAAAGTACCCATTTGTTGCGATTAAAACGGATTGGAGGAAGTATATATATATATACACTAGGTAATACCAGAGTAAATGTTCGGTTTTTTGTAGTTAGGACTTAGGAGAGACTTTTTAGTTTTTATTATATTAGTATAAAAATATTGATCTACCATACCAAGTTTATGTTTGTTATTTCGGATGGCATACTACAAGAGGGGGGTGAATTGTAGTATGGGACTTGCTTTCGAATTTTTGCGGAATTTAACGAATATAAAAGCAAGTAGGATAAAGTAGAGAAAAGATAAAGCAACAAGGAACAGGATACACAAACAAGTTAACCTACGAGGAAAACTTCCTAGGCCCAAATAGGAAGAAAAACCTCGACCCTTGGGGATTTTGACTCTTGGACTTCTCTTATTAATTATAGGCCAAAACGACTCTGTTTTACAACCTATAAACGGACCTTCTCTTTTTCCCAGTTCCACTAGGAACTTGTTCCCCGGTAACTTGTTCCCCCTGTCACTTGTTCCCCTCGAACCCGTGACACGACTTCACTAAAAGTCGATTTTTCTCTCTCTTTGATTTCACTCGAAATCTTCTCTCTTCTCTAAGAACTTAACAGAAAATTCACTCGAATTTTCCAAATACAAGAGTTCACTCAAACCCTTACAATTGCCCATACAAGAATTCACTCAAATTCTTGCCTACTCCACTAGAAGTACATAATACAAACGTTTGACAAATCGAAACTCTAAATACATTGAAGTTAATACTAGAAAACCATAAAGGAATAGGAGAAAGAGATGATTTTCAAGAGGATGTAGATTTAACAATGGATGCTTAGACTCTTAAAAATCATACTCCTTTTGGAAGGACTACATTGACACTCTCTCTTTTTCTTCTGCCTTTTCTTATTGTCTGAGAGTTGTTGTTGTGTGTGGTGTCGAAATGCTGGCTGCTCCCTTATTTAAAATCTCGAATTGCTTTGCCTTGGAGAAGAAGAAATACATACGTGCATGGAGTAGTGCCACGTCATCCACTACCTACAAAATAGTTTGACCAAGCAATTGCAAAACTAACAAAGGAATAAACCCTAATATAAGACTACATTCATTAAGAGACTAAGTCTAACCACCTAATTCTAGGATTTACGTGGGACTACAAATAAAGAATTAAAGATTTAAAATCTAATACTAAAATAAAAACTAAACCCCACTTCCTATTAGCACTATGCGTGTGGGTAAAGAAAAAACAAAATTTTATTTTCTTAAAACTAACTTGCATACCCACTTACCAACCTAGTAAACAACCTAATTGACAAGCTCCTAAATTTATGCATGACTAAGCATAACTTAACCACCCACTAACAATTCCTAGAATAGTGGGTTGACTCAAAATAAACAAAAACAAACTTTTAAAAACTAATTCCTAAAATTATTAAGGCATACGTGTATCATATGGCAAAAACTAATTCCTCATTTAGAACCCACTACCTATACCTATTTAGTGGGATTGACAAAGAAGAAAGGAAACTTAAAAATTTAATTTTCAAAAACTAACTCCTAATTCCTCTAAACACACGTACACTAAGGAAGAAGTAATCTTCAAACCACTTCCTACTATAATGCAATTTGACTATAATAAAGTTAAGAAAAGACTTTACTAACAACAAGCTCCTACAAATTAGGACACTTACACGCATAAAAAACTAGAATATTTAAATTAAAATAAATATTCTACTAATAACTTATTCTCCTAATTCTATAACTACACGCATAAAAGGAGTAATAATAGGAAGCTTTAATTTTCAAAAATTAAACCTACTTACGAACACCTAAAACTAATTTGACTCTAATAAAGACACGGTTTTGATTAAATTAAAATAAAATAAATTAATTACTACTAATAATAAGTTACTTACATATTATACCAAAACTAAATAAAAACCAATATTAGTTTAAGTATAATATACTATATTAGTAGTCTAGTCTTATATTAGTGGACTAACCAAAATACCTGCACCAAACACCAAGATTAGTATTTTAACACATATATAATTAATATGTAGAAAGGGTTAAGATTATATTTAATAAAATATATTTACCTTAAAATTAGATACTCCTCTAATTTTATTCCCAATAAATATATTCTATAAAATATCGAGTATACGCTAAATGAAATATATTTAATATAAATTAGACACTCATCTAATTTGTTCTCCTTAAATATATAACATAAAGATACTAAATATAAAATAAATTTAATTTCAACTAAAATTACTTTTAGTCGATTCTCCGTAAATCTATTTTATTCACCCATATTAAGTTATAAAAGTGATGGAATTATTTTTCTATATAATTAACTTGTTTAGGTTGAATACTCCTTCAACAATTTCTCCACAAGTTATTTTTAAATATCAAACCTTTTCATCTTAACTTAGTAAAAAGATATTATTTTATGAAATAAAAATCATTCAAATCCATAAGTGAAAAAGACTTCATTTTATCACATAAAATATATTTTTATTTACATAAATATTTCTAAGATGAAATATGTTTTTCCATCAACTCTATTTAGACAAATATTAATTTTATCAATGTTGTCATACTTATGTGTCCTTTCTCCATATTTAAGTATTCCTTTATTTGTTCTAATATATTAACTTGTAGAAAAATAAATTCTTATTTTTCTCCTCAATATATTTGTGTTCCGACTATGAAACATCTTCTCCATTTGCTTCTACTCCGAAGCTTCTCACAAGCCTAATATAATTTAGACTTTTTCTCTTTGAAGTTCTCACTCAAGAACTTCATTTATTCCTTCATGTTGTATACAACTTCTCGTGCTTGGATCAACGGCATATAACTTGTTCAATGGAATATAATATGCACATCTTAACACATGTTAGTTAGATAATCATCATTTGTTTACAATCATCAAAACCATACATAATAACTCATCAATGTTAGTGTAATTATAAGAGATATAAAAAAAATTCTTTATTTATAATATAATATTCCCTATTTTAAAAAAAAAATTGCTTACTTGAATTTTCATCAATACCAAGAAACTATTAGGGGGAAGAAAAAGAATTATTCATAAATGATGATAAAATATGTGTACAAAAGTAAGAGAGATAGTATGAAAAATAGAACCAAAAAGTCATTATACTAAGGGTGTATTTGGTTGGGGGTAATAATCAAAGGGAATGAGAATCAACTGCCCCCATTCCCTTTGATTATGTTTGTTATGCCACTTTTCCCATTCCCATTCCCCTCCCCATTCCCCTATTCTAACACTTTCACAAACCCTCCTTCCCCCTATCTTTTGTATTCCCTTTCCCCCATCACCCAGCCACCCCACCCACCCACCAACCCATAACCCAGCCACTCCACCCACCCACCCATCCATCGAGCCCAACCACCCCCACCCACCCAACCACCCGTCCAACCCAGCCACCCACCGAGCCCCGCCAACCAACCAAGCCACCCACCCCACCCATCGGCCACCTGGCCCCCACCCACCCATCAACCCACAACCCCGTCACCTCACCCACCCACCGAGCCCAGCCAACCAGCCCAGCCACCCACCCCATCCATCCAGCCCGCCCCGGCCCCCACTCGCCCACCTTCGCCCCACTTGATTTTCGAAATGGGTGGGCGAGGGTGGGTCGGGGTTGGTGGTGGGCAAGGGTAGGCTGGTGAGGGTGGGTCAGTGGTGGGGTGGGCTGGCAAGGGTGGGTCGGTGGTGGTGGTGGGCTGGCAAGGGTGGGTCGGTGGTGGTGGTGGGCGAGCGAGGGTGGGTCGGTGGTGGTGGACCCCTATGGTAGTGGTGTGGTATGGTGGTTGTGGTGTGTATCATTCATTTTTTTTTTTAACAAACAACTAACAAAATCTAACACTTTTTCTTTCCATTCTCCCTTATTCCCATTCCTAAAGTGATTTTCTTTCCCCTCTAATAACCAAACGGCCCCTAAAGTTTCTCAAAAGTAAAAGAAAGGGTATGGAAAAGAGAATTGTGAACATTAATTAATAAATTTAGAAGAATAAACTTTAATATGTAGGTCATGTAGGAAGTGTTCATAACTTCATATCAAAACAAAAACGACCCAAAAAAGAAAGTGAACAAATTAAATGAAAGTTGGGGTAGTAATTTAATAACTTTTTTGTTGGTCACTATTTCCCATGTTCAAGATTTGATTTCTATGACCAAGCAACTTCTAGACAACTTTGCTGTTGGTCACTATTTCCCATGCTAGGAAGACGATGATGATCACTACCAACCTTGAGGACAAGGTGGTTTTTAGGGGGTGTAATGTAATGAACCGATTAATTTAAATTAGTTTTCAGTTTTTTACACCCAGCCAACAGCAACCCATGCTAGGTGTAGCACGACGCTGATGAAAATGAAAAAAAAGAGAGCAGACTAACGTGAGACCAAGGAGGAAGCAGAGTCGGCCAACGGAGAGACGTATGGCGGCAGAGGCGACCGGTGGAGAAAGTGAGAGACTGAGATCTAAGAGTGAGCAAGTGTAAAGTGAGAGAGATTTGCATATGGGTGGCAGAGGGTGGCTAGGGTTATAAGATAGATCAAACTAAATAGGAAGCCCAATAATAAAAACTATTAAACGAATACTAAACTCATTAGCTACGGATTGTTTAATTCCATAGCTAAAGATTTTCTTATTTTGTAGCTAGCTACGGATTTTCTTATTCCGTAGGACCGTAGCTAATTTCAAGTAGCTACGGAATAATTCACGTTTCATAGCAAAATCAGATACGGAAATATGTTCCGTAACTATATGGCTTTTATCTTGTAGTGGAAGAGGAAATAATAATATTGAGTAGTACTATTATTTGTTGTTTGGTAATTGGTTTAATTAATGAAATGGAATTGAAACAAATTAGAAAGGTAAGGATTTTGTTTCCACAAGGTTGAGAAGGGTAAGAAAATGGTGCTAATAGTTTCCCTTGGAAAAAGGGGTTGTGTTACCAACATTTCATATCAAACAATAGGTAGTGTAAAATGTTTTTTGATTCCATTTCCAACACCAAAAACTAACATACCAAATTTGCTCATTGGAGCACTTTTAGCCTACCTACCGTCACGGAGCGACACTTAGCCCATCGAATATCTTGTCATCAGATGTCAGACTGCTAACTTAACAAAAAAATGTTGTTATTGGTTCTGTTATCTAATAGTTCAGATATTATGGGAGTTGGCATGTTTGCTCGCTTATAGAGTTCCTGCTCTGCCCTTGTGATATTTCGTTATGAACTTATGATAAGCTTGATCTATTTGCATGACTTTTGAAATGCATAGTGTTTGTGACGTGGTATGATGGAAGCAGCTTTGGTGCCAATCTGTGTTGTAGTAGTACAAGAAATACTAGCTGAACACATGTTTTTCATCTTCATGTTTCTAGGTGGTTTTTTTCTTTTTTGTTTTTCACAGTTGGCTTGAAAATTAATAGGTGAACTACTGACCACTAAAGAAGCAAGGGAACGACAACAAGTCTACGATCAACTCTCAAAAGGCGGTCAGTTCTCATCTGCTCTATTGGTGGTGCGAGAGTATCTTCCTTCGAGGAAAGCATGTTTCAGGATTAATATCGATGCTACAAGAATAGGTAACATAGCCCGATTCATAAACCATTCTTGTGATGGCGGCAACTTATCTTCGGAACTGATCAGAAGTTCAGGAACCCTAGTGCCCCGGGTTTGCTTTTTTGCTTCTAGAAATATAGAAGCAGGTGAAGAACTTTGCTTTAGTTATGGAGATGTTAGACATAGGGCTGAGGGATTGCACTGTTATTGCGGTAGCTCTTGTTGTTTTGGCATCTTGCCCTCGGAAGACACCTGAACTTCCACAATGTTATTTTGCTGAACGTTTCACGCTTTTCATAAAGGCTATTTTCTTTTTACTCCATCGGGTTTTTTATGTAATTTATTTTTATTTTTAATTTACACATTTGGGTTTTCATTAAAACCAAAAAATTATTGCATAATAAAATCATCGAAACCTTATGTACAACTCGGCCATCATTCAAACTTCATAAGCAAATAGTTCATAACAATTCTAAATCAACTCTATGCAATTCTAGCAATTCTAAACTCGTTCTATGAATATATAATTGATTACTTCACAGATTAGGTAAAACATCTAATTACTTTAAATTGAAGTACAAGAGTTTGAATCTTTTTCATGGGTTGGCTGTGTGTTTGGTTCGAATAGAGCTTGGTTTTGATTCCTCTTTTTTTGCTTCAATCCTTTTTGGTCTCTTAATCTTTAAATTTTTGTGTTTAGAATATTTTGAGAGAGAGTGGAAGAAGTTTTTGTGGTGTTGTTGTTTTGTATCTGCCGTGGGTTTGGGTGAGATGGGGGTTTTTTTATAGATGCTTGGATGGTTGAGTGAACTCCTAAAAATAGGTAGAGAATATTTTAAAAATAGGATTTTTGTTTAATTCATATCTATTAATTAAAAGATTTGGAAAAACAAATATTTGGTCCAAGTATGGGGGAGTCGTCTGCTGGTTGGTGATGCTTGGTAGACTCAAAACTAGGGACAGGCTTGTAAGGATGGGTACTGTCCAGTCTGATACTTGTATACTCTGTGATAAAGATGTTGAATCCCATAGTCATCTCTTCTTCAAGTGTGATGTGAGCTTGCAGGTGCTGGAGCATGTTTGTGGCTGGTTGGGTGTAAGGTCTACCTATTGTGATTATGTGCAATTATGCAAGTGGATTGATAGGAATGCAAGGATGTCAAAATTTCAGAAATCTATATGTTTTGTGGCTCTTAATGCTAGTGTTTATATCATTTGGAATTGTAGGAATCAGAAGCTTTGGCAAAGTAAGGATCCAAATTGTATAATGATGTATAATGAGATTAAGCAGGTTATTAAGTATAGAGTTGCTCATGTTTTGCTTAGGAAACTCCCTAGGATTGATGCTCAATGGTTTGAGCGATTGTATTAGTTGTTTTTCGAGCTTTGGGAGGCCAACCTAGTTGGTGTGCCATTAGGCTCTTAGGTTGTATTGGTGATGTTTCTTGTGCTTAATGATATTCTGATTTTATTGATCAAAAAAAAAAGGGGGGGGGGGGAGGAGCCGTCTGGGCCTAGGAGCAAGGTGGGATTGGGCTTTGGCCCTATTTTTGGGTAATGTAAGGTAAAAGTTTGGGCTCGGGTTTTAATCGGGGCTCAGTTTGATTCGAATCATTGTACCATCAAAATAAGTAATTAAATAATAAAAAAAAATTAAAATAGCCCAAAATTTTGGGTTATTACACTATGATCCAGAACTACCCCACAAATATCGAACACAGGGCAGCGGCTACGACTCTAACCCAAAATAGCAATCAATGCGTTACTAAGATAGGCGACTTAAAAATACAAAAATACTCAAACTTATAAATTCCAAAACATTTTTAAATATCCAAACTTTAGGAAAATTCAAGAAACCGTCTATAACGTTCAAACATTCCAAGAAACCGACCAATGCATCACCAACCTAGACGACAACACACCCTAAGATCTAGAACTACCCCACAAATATCGAACACAGGGCAGCGGCTATGACTTTAACCCAAAATAGCAACAAATGCGTTACTAAGATAGGCGACTTAAAAATACGAAAATAATCAAACTTATAAATTCCAAAACATTTTGAAATATCCAAACTTTAGGAAAATTCAAGAAACCTTCTATAATGTTCAAAAATTCCAAGAAACCGACCAATTCAAGATTTCATTAAGATAATTCAAGATAACCAAGATTCATCAAGATTAAAGAAATTAATCAACGATTAAATATAAATTCCAAGAAAGAACTTCATTCAAAATCAACTTGAAAAGCTACTAATTAAACCATAAAAACGTTTATTCAAGATTTTAAAGAACTTAAAGAACTCATCAATAACTCATCCTCATAATAATACATGCATAAAATCAATTAACATGAGATTAATTCAAAAATCATAATTAACTCGAAGTAATCATAATACTTATAATCTAATTATTAAAATTAACCTTTTATCATTAAATCATACATGAATTAATCAAGATACGATCATACATACATAATCATATCACACGCATATCATGGCTCAAACAAGATAATTTATACATCATTTTATTTGAATTAATCCTATGTTAATCTATGTGAACTTAATTACCAAATTTGATTTAAACATCTAGTTACCTGGATTAACGCAAGATTAACAATCAAACAACGATCGATCAATAAACAAACTCGATCACTGATAGGTCCATTTTGGACTCATTTTCCGGCTTCGTTTCACTTGTCTTTTAGGCCTTTTAGAATTAATTTCTTTGGTTTTTAGTCTTTTTGTATAGAATTAGATTATTTCATGGTTTCCTTCAATAATGTTGTGTTTTATTTGTTTTCGTAAATAATTGGGCTAACTAGTAGAAAAAACTCTATCTACCACTCTATATCTGCTCCGCTATTTTAAAATAGCGGAGCAGAAAATAGTATATTTTAAAAAAAAATAAGTATCTACTCCGGATTTTTATTATAATGGAGCAGTAAGTTCAATAAAAATTTATCTGCTCCCCTAATATACAACACGGAGCAGATAAGGGGAAAAAAATACATTAAAAAACGCGCTATAGGCCTATACCTGTATACCCGCCCTGCTAGCCATTCAAATTCAAAGAAAAATAAAACAAACCCCTGCTATTCCCTGCGTGCTATACCCTAAAACGCAAAACCTAAATCAAAAACCACTGCTGGCCAGAATTTGAATCGAAAACCACCGCGCCTCTCAGCGAAGCCACCACCTCTGTCGTGCGGCGCTCAACAAGGTTATCATCGTCCTTCCCTCGCCGCTCAGCCGTGCAATTCGCTCCACCAATGTCGTCGTCCTGCTGCTGAGACGACTGTTGGGTGCGTTGTCCTGCTGCTTCTCGTGCTCGGTCGACGACTGAATCTTGCCACCAGCATCGTCCTTCCACCAGCGTCATCCTTCCTGCTGCTGCTGCGTGCAATTCGCTCCTGAGGTATTTCACTCTCCTCCCACTCTTCTTTTCAATTATTTTGATTAATGACCATTTGTTGAAAATTTAAGAACCTAATCTGTTAATTTGTTAAGATTGATTAATCTTTGTTTTGTTTTGTGCTTGGTATGATGCTATTTATGCTTGTATTGTAATTATTCATTTGTTTTCTGATGTTGCAATTTTGGGGTTTTTTGGTTTTTTTTTCTTTTCAAATTAGCTTTTGTTTGAATTTTTCATATTTTTTGGATAAACTAGTGGTGGCTTCACTTCTGATGGTGAGGTGATTAAGTCCATAAGAAGCTACTATATTGAAGTGCTTGTAATGTTTAAGTTTATATGGAGTTGTTTAGTAATTGTAGATTATGACTACCACACATTGTATCATGCTTGGCATATAGCATATTTTGCTTAGTATATGACATTAAAAATAACCTGTACAAGATAGAAGCAGTAAATACAAATAAGTAAACCCAACTATGGACACTTATTTATAGAATGTCAAAGTACTGGTTCAGTAATTTGGACAAGATAGTATGCTCTAGCTGTTATCTAATCATCAAATACCATGACAAATGGGTAAAAGCCCTAGCAAAAAGAAGCAGTAGTGTTAATGTGACAGGCTGGGGCAGAAGATCAGGCAAATAAAATGCATTAGTAAAGGCTAAAGGTTGAAATTGTATATTTGTGAAGCTTCTCTTCAATGGTCATCCTCAATATATGTAGGGATGAAATCAGTATATCCAAGAACACACAAAGAAATCTGCAAAGAAAATAGAAAGGGAGAAAGTTCACTCTCCTCCCACTCTTCATTTCAATTATTTTGATTGATGACCATTTGTTGTAAATTTTAGAACCCTAATCTGTTAATTTGTCAAGATTGATTAATCTTTGTTTTTTTTTTTTGTGCTTGGTATGATGCTATTTATGCTTTTATTGTAATTATTCAATTGTTTTCTTATTGTTGCAATTTTGGGGGTTTTTTGGTATTGTTGTTTTTTTTTTTAATTAGATTTTGTTTGAATTTTATGTTATTTGGGTAAATTTCAGAAATATCTTTATAACTTTTTCAAAATTTCGTTGTTATTTAAATCCAATTTGCTATTAATTTATTATATGATCATTGCTTTCATATGGAATGAAACTTGAAGCAATCTAATTTGTGTGTTTTACTAGACTATTCATTAGCAAAAGTGTTTCATTAATTTGTCAGTTTCCGAATATGAATAATATGGATTACTGTAATTCATTGTAATATGGGGAGTATTTGATTAAGTTCAAACTTTGCAGCGATGGAGTTTAAACTTTGCAGAGTTAATTTAATTTTTACAAAATTATATGTAGTTGATTGTTTTTAATCTTGCCTACACAACATTGCAAATTAGAAGTAGAATAACATTCAACTAGAGGTGCGTATCAAACGAATTGAGACCGAGCACCACTAAGCTTGTCTCGGCTCCTAAATATTCTTAGAGCTCGGCTTGTGAAAATTTAAAGCATGCCAAAAAATCTTATTTTCCTTTATATTTTCGGAGAGTGTAGTTTATGACTAGATACTACTTTATTTAAAGCATACCTCTCACCAAGTAGATATTTTTAAGACTGTGAAGAATGGCCATAGTTTATGCAATATTGTTTTATGATTAAATGAGCGGGAATGTGTTATAGTATGTTTTTAAATAGTGTTATAACATGTGTTTTTATTAATTTTTTAGAGGATGAGAAAAGACCGTTCATGGATGTATGGTAACATTGAGTCATCTGAATTTGTGGATGGGGTACTCGAATTTTGTGATGTTGCTGTAGAACATCAAGCTAGGACGGGTGTAACCAATTTTTATTGTCCTTGTGTTAAGTGTGGCAATGTTTCCATGGTTGATAGTGTTTTGTTGCTTCGGGAGCATATACTTCGTAACGGGTTTAGGCCTCAATACCATATATGGTTGTGGCATGGTGAGAAGGGAGTGTATGAAGAAAAGTCAGGTGCGAGTGACATGAACGTGCAAGAAGATAGCATCCATTTAGGTGAGGAAACACAAATGGACTATGAGTGTGAGAATATTGATGATGAAGCTGTTGATGGTATGGATCGTTTGGATGAGATGTTGGAGGGTGTTCAGGATGAAGTAGGTAAAAATTCACGTGTGTTTGAGTCTATAACAAACGCTTCTCGACAACCACTTTATTCAGGGTGTACAAAATTCACTAAACTTTTCGCTGTTCTGACCCTCTTCAATATCAAGTCATAGTTTAATGTGAGTGACACTTGTTTCACTGCATTTTTGGAAGCACTAAGTGAAATGTTTCCTGATGGCAACGAACTTCCAAAGTCGACTTATTTTGCAAAAAAACTCATGTGTCCATTCGGATTAGAGTATAAGAAGATACATGCTTGTGCGAATGATTGTAGTGATTGTTGCATTGACTTTTTCTATACTTCAAAAATGAGATGGCTTTATTGTAATGTTATTCTATTTTTGTCCTTTAGGTTTTGCAAAAACTAAAAAACAAAAAAGCTAATGATGATGGCACACACAAGGAAGATTTGGAAGGGCATAAAAAACGTTCACGTGCTAAGGGGAAAAAGTCTTTTCAAGAGAAAGACAAGGAAGTTCAATCAAAAGCCACTTCACCTGCCACAAATATGGAGAATCGAGTTCCATCGTCTAAGGGTTCAACTCGTCAAAAAAGTGATAAGGGAGCTCCACTTGTCGATGAAGAGCTGCTTAAGTCTCTTAGTTCTGATTGTTCGTGGTTGCATACATGCGTGGTTGAAAAAACCCTATCTGCTCCGTTATTTTAGCTATTATCTGCTCCGCTACAGCCCCGCAGCAGCATTGAGCGGAGCAGATAGAGAATAATTATCTGCTCCACGATTTCACAAATAGAGGAGTAGAATTATTATCTGCTCCGCTATTTGTAAACTCGCGGAGCAGATAATCATTATCTGCTCCTCTATTTTTGAAATCGCGGAGCAGATAATAATTATCTGCTCCTCTATTTGTGAAATCGCGGAGCAGATAATAAAATTTTTTTTTTAAATCCTGCAATGTATATAAATTTAAAAGAATCCTCATACATTCAATCTTGCAATATAAATTTAAAAGAATCCTCATACATCAAATTAAAATTATACTCCGTATTAAAACCAAAAGAAATTATATTTACAAGCAACAACGTACAAAATGCCAGAAACAAGTGGATTACATAACGAACAAGTAGATCGAAGACCTCTAGTTATAATCAATTTGTATAACTTCGGAAAGATAGCTAAGACAAGAAAAAATTAACAAAAGAACTACTAGGCATTGAAAGCAAGCTAGGGCAAATATTAAACCAGGCCATGCACAAGCTGAGGATCAACTGATCAAGACAGCAACCAAGAAGCAAATAGAAATTGCACCTGCAACAAAGCCCAAAACGTAGCAAAATAATAAGTTCGTGCTGGTTAGAAACTTTGTCGATTACATAACGAACAAAAGTTAATGTGTAATAGAAGAACCTGAAACAGTAATCGACGCTCAAGTATAATTATTGGTGAAGAAGCAAGCAAATTTGTCTCGAACTGCGTTGATTTTCGTAGTAGTAAAAGCCTCCTCCCGTGGAGTATTGAAAACCTAAAACAAAATAAATATCCCAAATAATAAGATTATTTTGTATTCATATCCTAAAATATTCATGCAAGCAATTTATTACTTATTTGCATCACTTTTGGCAACAATAGAGCAGTTTGGAATCAAAACTAGCTAAATAGGTCATTTTTGACTTTTCTTGAGTGTTTTTGTTCACATATTCGCAACAAACAACCTAATTCTTGTTTTTAAGGTCTATTAATGTCCTAAAACACTAATGTAAGTAATTTATGACTTATTTGCATCATTTTTGGATAAAACAAAGCATTTTGGAATCAAAACTAGCCTAATAAGTCATTTTTGCCTTGCTTTGGGTGTTTTTGTTCCCATATTCGCATCGATCAACCTAATTCTTGTTTTTAAGGTCTATTCATGTTCTCAAACATTAATATAACCAATTTATGACTTATTTGCATCATTTTTGGATTAAATAAAGCATTTTGGAATCAAAACTAGCCAAATAGGTAATTTTTGGCTTGTTTTGGGTGTTTTGTTCCCATATTCGCACCAATCAACCTAATTCTTGTTTCTAAGGACTATTCATGTCTTAAAACAGTAATATAACCATTTTATTACTTAGTTGCATCATTTTGGGTAGAAATAGGGTATTTTGGAACAAAAACTAGCCTAATAGGTCATTTTTGCCTTGCTTTGGGTGTTTTTGTTCCCATATTCGCACCGATCAACCTAATTCTTGTTTTTAAGGTCTATTCATGTCCTAAAACATTAATATAACCAATTTATGACTTATTTGCATCATTTTTGGATTAAATAAAGCATTTTGGAATCAAAACTAGCCAAATAGGTAATTTTTGGCTTGTTTTGGGTGTTTTGTTCCCATGTTCGCACCAATCAACCTAATTCTTGTTTTTAAGGTCTATTTATGTCTTAAAACAGTAATATAATCATTTTATTACTTATTTGCATCATTTTGGGTAGAAATAGGGTATTTTGGAACAAAAACTAGCCTAATAGGTCATTTTTGCCTTGTTTTGGGTGTTTTTGTTCCCATATTCGCAGGGATCAATCTAATTCTTGTTTTTAAGTTCTATTCATGTCCTAAAACAATAATATAAACATTTTATTACTTATTTGCATCAGTTTGGGTAGAAATAGGGCATTTCGGAACAAAAACTAGCCTAATAGGTCATTTTTGTCTTGCTTTGGGTGTTTTTGTTCCCATATTCGCACTGATCAACCTAATTCTTGTTTTTAAGGTCTATTCATGTTCTCAAACATTAATATAACCAATTTATGACTTATTTGCATCATTTTTGGATTAAATAAAGCATTTTGGAATCAAAACTAGCAAAATAGGTAATTTTTTGCTTGTTTTGGGTGTTTTGTTCCCATATTCGCACCAATCAACCTAATTCTTGTTTTTAAGGTCTATTCATGTCCTAAAACAATAATATAATCATTTTCTCACTTACTTGCATCATTTTAGTGAGATGTTGGAGGGTGTTCAGGATGAAGTAGGTAAAAATTCACGTGTGTTTGAGTCTATAACAAACGCTTCTCGACAACCACTTTATTCAGGGTGTACAAAATTCACTAAACTTTTCGCTGTTCTGACCCTCTTCAATATCAAGTCATAGTTTAATGTGAGTGACACTTGTTTCACTGCATTTTTGGAAGCACTAAGTGAAATGTTTCCTGATGACAACGAACTTCCAAAGTCGACTTATTTTGCAAAAAAACTCATGTGTCCATTCGGATTAGAGTATAAGAAGATACATGCTTGTGCGAATGATTGTAGTGATTGTTGCATTGACTTTTTCTATACTTCAAAAATGAGATGGCTTTATTGTAATGTTATTCTATTTTTGTCCTTTAGGTTTTGCAAAAACTAAAAAACAAAAAAGCTAATGATGATGGCACAAACAAGGAAGATTTGGAAGGGCATAAAAAACGTTCACGTGCTAAGGGGAAAAAGTCTTTTCAAGAGAAAGACAAGGAAGTTCAATCAAAAGCCACTTCACCTGCCACAAATATGGAGAATCGAGTTCCATCGTCTAAGGGTTCAACTCGTCAAAAAAGTGATAAGGGAGCTCCACTTGTCGATGAAGAGGTGCTTAAGTCTCTTAGTTCTGATTGTTCGTGGTTGCATACATGCGTGGTTGAAAAAACCCTATCTGCTCCGTTATTTTAGCTATTATCTGCTCCGCTACAGCCCCGCAGCAGCATTGAGCGGAGCAGATAGAGAATAATTATCTGCTCCGCGATTTCACAAATAGAGGAGTAGAATTATTATCTGCTCCGCTATTTGTAAACTCGCGGAGCAGATAATCATTATCTGCTCCTCTATTTTTGAAATCGCGGAGCAGATAATAAATTTTTTTTTTAAAATCCTGCAATATATATAAATTTAAAAGAATCCTCATACATTCAATCTTGCAATATAAATTTAAAAGAATCCTCATACATCAAATTAAAATTATACTCCGTATTAAAACCAAAAGAAATTATATTTACAAGCAACAACGTACAAAATGCCAGAAACAAGTGGATTACATAACGAACAAGTAGATCGAAGACCTCTAGTTATAATCAATTTGTATAACTTCGGAAAGATAGCTAAGACAAGAAAAAATTAACAAAAGAACTACTAGGCATTGAAAGCAAGCTAGGGCAAATATTAAACCAGGCCATGCACAAGCTGAGGATCAACTGATCAAGACAGCAACCAAGAAGCAAATAGAAATTGCACCTGCAACAAAGCCCAAAACGTAGCAAAATAATAAGTTCGTGCTGGTTAGAAACTTTGTCGATTACACAACGAACAAAAGTTAATGTGTAATAGAAGAACCTGAAACAGTAATCGACGCTCAAGTATAATTATTGGTGAAGAAGCAAGCAAATTTGTCTTGAACTGCGTTGATTTTCGTAGTAGTAAAAGCCTCCTCCCGTGGAGTATTGAAAACCTAAAACAAAATAAATATCCCAAATAATAAGATTATTTTGTATTCATATCCTAAAATATTCATGCAAGCAATTTATTACTTATTTGCATCACTTTTGGCAACAATAGAGCAGTTTGGAATCAAAACTAGCTAAATAGGTCATTTTTGACTTTTCTTGAGTGTTTTTGTTCACATATTCGCAACAAACAACCTAATTCTTGTTCACATGTATGCAACCACGAACAATCAGAACTAAGAGACTTAAGCACCTCTTCATCGACAAGTGGAGCTCCCTAATAATTGTTAGAGATAGTAATTAGGATTGTGAATTGATAAAAGTATTTAACGAACTCAATTTTAGGATTTTCTACCTTGGCTATTCAAGAGAGGTTAATTTAGCATCTCCTAGAATTTCCTATTGCCTAATCGAGAGAGGGTTTGGGATTGAGTTCATTAGTGCTTTTTGAATATTTACATTGCAATTGAGATAATCGAACATGGATTTATTCAATGATTGTAATTCCTCCGATTAAAGTAACATTAGGGAGTCTAATCATTGGAATTTTAGTCTTTTCGTAATCAATTCGTTTTTAGATTTTAATTCGATTTCACATTCTCTCAACATAAAAACTAGACCCTTGGATCAATTTGATTACAACTAATCCTTTATTAGTTCCTTGTGGATCGACCCTAACCCCGCTAATACTACGTATTAGTTGGTTAGGCTTTAATAAATTGTATATTTGTTAGACAACTAGGGCCAGGACACCCTAGGATCCAATCAATCACGATACTCGAACCACACGGCCACATGACACGAGCAGCACCACAAGTACACGACCCAACACGCACGAACCACCTTTCTGCCACCGTCACTACCACGCCCATCCATGTGCACCACCGTGAACCACCACACACAGCACCACTAACCACCACGAGCAGAACCGCCCCACAGCGAGCCAACCACGAATAAACCCAGCCACCACCACATACCCACGACCACGCACGTTTTTAAAACGAGCAACCCGGAATCAACCCAAACTAAGGTTCTTGAATGAAAGTATTGTTGAATATGAAACTACAAAAGAAATGTCGTTCAATGATGTATGAATCTTGAATTTTTGGGTGGAATAAAGTTCATGAATTTGGATGGAGAAAAGTGGGTTTTAATGGTGTTTGTAGTAAAGTGAAAATAGTGATTAGAGTGTTTAGTAAGTAGTAAGAATGTTTACTAGCAAATGAAGTGGTAATGAATAAAGTAGTCCAAATCTTCAAATAGACCCAGATATATAGAGGATAGGACCAATCAAGGAGCCAACATGGGTATTAATCCCATGCCCAACCGGTCCTATGGGGTCTTAATTGGCTATTTGGGCCAATTAATTCTAACTTAGTATAAACTAAGCCCAATAATTAAAAATGTAAATTAAACAATCTAAAAATAAAATAAAATAAATCAAAGCCATGAAATAAAATCACAACAATTCACCCAAAAATCATATCAAAAAATTAGGGATATTATAGTCACCCCCTCCTTAAGAAAATTTCTTCCCCGAAATTTCCATAGGCAGGCACAATCAAAGATAACTAATCATGCCCAAAAGACAAAGATCATCGGGAAGAGCACATACCGTCTCGGAATAACGCAGGATATTTCTCACGCATGGATCATTCGGTCTCCCACGTCCCTTCCTCGGTCTGTTAACTCCTCCATAGCACCTTTACAGCTTTACTAGAGGTACCTTTCGTTGGAGCTTCCTATCCTGCCGGTCCAAAATCCGAACTAGCAACTCCTCAAAAGATAGGCTCGGCTCTACATCCACTAAATCCACCGTCACCACATGTGAAGGGTCACTAAAATATTTCCGCAACTGCGAAACATGGAACACGTTAAGCACCCTAGACAACTCAGGTGGTAACGCAAGCCGATAAGCCACCTATCCAACTCTATCGAGGATCTCATATGGACGAACATATCTATGCCTAAGCTTGCCCCTCTGCCCAAATTGAGCCACGCCTTTCATAGGCACCACCTTGAGTAAGACCTTATCACCTTCCTTGAAACCTAAAGGTCGTCTCCGACAATCCGCACACGACTTCTGACGACTTTGAGCAGCTTGAAGCTTAGCTTGAATAACGACCCAAATCAACTCAACAGTCTCTAATCACTCAAGAGTCTCTCTGATATCTTCACCCGTTAACACGTGAGACATTGTGCCACAAACTCCACTATCTCCTGCTTCATCCTGGGCCACCAGAAATACTCTCTAAGATCCTTGTAGAGCTTTCCACCTCCCAGATGTACGGAGTATGGCGTCTTATGCGCCTCGCTCATGATCTTGTTCCTTAGGTCCACATATTTAGGCACACACCACCTTAGGAAAAATAACCATGAATTAGAACAAAAATTTAAGCTTTATAACTCTAAAATTGAAATTCCATTACCTCTTATGAAATATCAATCCTCCATTCACGCCGATCTCGAAATCGGTCGCCTTGCCTTGCTCTTTTGCCTCACAAATATTCTGTAATTGGGGTCTCTTCTTTGATTCTCTCGAAACTATTCATATAAACTAAGCTCCATACACATCGCACAAAGAATACCATGGGTATGTCCCTTCGAGACCAATTCTACCTCCAATCGTTGCAAGTAAGTGCAGATTTCATTAGGAAGGTCCAAAGCACAATTAAAGGAATGACGAACCTTTTGCCTAAGAGCATCCGCCACTCAGTTGGCTTTTCCCTCGCAATATCCCACCATGAGTTCATAGTCTTTAATCAGTTCGAGCCATCTTCTTCGCCTCATGTTTTGCTCCTTTTGAGTAAAGATATATTTCAGGCTCTTATTGTGACGACTCGACTCGTTTAAACCGGCGCAGAAGGAACCGACGAGTCGAATTGTCGATCTAACATACAAACCTACTTAAAAATTAAAACAAAACCTCGAATTATATTATTATAAATCACAAATCGTACAAAACCATAAGTTGTACAAAACTAAAACCCAAATAGTCAAACTAGAGAATGAACTCCAACACAAATATCAGAGTTAGAAAATACAGACTACACTACTAAAGTCCGAATCTAATAACGAAATACATAAGAAAAGTACAACAACACTCGCCCAACCCAAAGCTAAGCAACACCTTCATCATCGGAGTTACCTGAAAATGAACACTAATCCACCGTCAGTGGCGAGTAACATAACAGTCCCACCCTAACGTGGATACACATGAACATAGAATAAATCAAAAGAAAATCAGGCACTCACACATACAATCATTCAATATACCACAACGATAATGATACTAAGAATAATGGAAATAATAATGATAATCATAACGATAATTCGCTTAACTTCAATTACTCAATCTTAATCTTAATCTCTGTCGCTATCATTTACATATTAGAGCGGACTATGCTCGTACGAACACATCTTACGTGATCGAACTTTCCTACTATGCCAGGAATGAGAATCTTACTTCCAAACCCATGAACCCCATCTTACGGAAATCCATATCACTATCCCAATACCGCGGTTAGGATAGGGGCAGCATCTTAACCCAAGTCTTAGAATCTTACTCTAAGGTTGGGCGTCTAAAAGTAAAATCAATCTACCTTTACTTTCTTTACATCTTGGTTATTCTCAAGATTGCATTTTACGCCTTTTCTAGAGTCTAACTATGTGAATCATAATCTTGGAACCTCGTTAATCAATCTTATTACTTTCTTTAACTCTCTTTACTTATTCTTTACATTCTTAATCGTTCTTTAACTATCTTCATACTTTCTTTAATTAATACTACATAATCTATACTTAAAGAATACATAACCATAATAAAGAAAATCAAGATTCATCATAGCATAATCAAGAAACTTCAAGAATCATTAAATATTCATCAAGAACGTATACCTTAACTTAATTCATCAATCCAAGATCCAAGAATCATATAAAACTCACCAAGATTATCAAGAATCACCATCATCAATACACACCAAAGTACACGCATGACATGGCTAACTTTCAACAACATAATCATCAATTCTATGCATTGAAACTTCATGAAAATTGAACATAATCATAATCAAACATAAAACTATCATAACCAATCATAATATGCATATATAGAAACTAGACAAGAACATCACGAAAACATCACCCAAACCAGCCTAGAAATCACACATATAAATAGGTCATAATCATCCAACTTTTAGTCTAATTTGATCATCAAATCTACCCTATGAATCATAGTATACAAACTAGGATAGAAAAGCATGTTACCTTAACAAGAATTGGGTGCTAAAACAAGGAAAAACCTGCACCACCACTGTACGGCCTGGTTGCACGCCACCACTGTACGGCCTTCAACACGACACCACCACACGGCCACCCTTCACACGAACCCAACGAACAAAACCCCAAAACTAAACCCAAACTAGAAGTCTTGATCAATGGAAAAGAAGGCTAATGTATGTTTAGTCACTTAAAGATCAATAGGTGATGAATCTTTAAGTTTGGGTTTGGAAAAGATTGATGACAAAACTGGTGGGTTGATTAGCCAAGAATGGTGTGGAATATGGAGAGCAAATGGAGGTGTGTGTTTTGTGTTTAAATGTGGGCAAAGGATGATTAAAATGACAAATGATCCTTAAGCCTTACTACCACTTCTATTTATAGAAGTAGTTAAGGTGTGAACTCAAAGCAAGTGGCAAACATGCCACATTAAGAGGGGGGGGGGGGGGGCGGCCATGGGCTTGCTCAAATGGGCTAAAAATTTCATTTGGGCTAATTACACTTAAGCATGACTAATCATATTTAAATTCGCACTTGCCCAAAACTTAATTAATTAATTAGAAAATTAAAATAAAATTCTAATTAATTAAATTAAAATAAAATAAATAATAAAACAATTAACATAGAATAAAATAATCGCATTCAAGAAATAAAACAAAAATAAATAGTCCAAATAAACTTGGACTATACAAAAAATAAACATAAATACAAACAAATAATCATAGCAGAAAATACCGAAAAACTAGGGTGTTACAACCTCCCCTCCTTATAGAAATTTCGTCCCGAAATTTAAGGCAAAGGAGATTGCTCACCTTCGAACAACTCCGGGTACTTCTTCTTCATGGACGCCTCAGTCTCCCAAGTCGCTTCCTCACGATGTTGATTTCTCCACAACACCTTGACTAGTATGACTTGCTTGCATCGGAGGGTCCTCTCTTTGCGATCCAAGATCTGAACTGGTCACTCCTTGAACGTCAGGTTCGGCTCAAAAGTGGCCGACTCCACTGGAATAATGTGGGTAGGATCATATACATATTTCCTTAGATGAGAAACGTGAAACACATCGTGAACATTAGATAAACAGGGCGGTAATGCTAAACATATGCCACTTCCCCAACTCGTTCTAGTATCTCGTAAGGTCCCACTAACTTCGGTCGGAGTTTCCCCTTCTGGCCAAAGCGAGCAACTCCCTTGAACGGTGAAACCTTAATCAAGACTCTGTCACCTACCTCGAATGTCAGTGGTCTACGTCGGTTGTCGGCGTAGGACTTCTGGAGACTCTGCGCGGCCTGCATCTTCGATCAAATGACTCAGACCTTCTCTACGGTATCTCGTACCGGCTCAGGTCCCAAAGCCACAGTATCACTGATATCATTCCAACAAATTGGACTCCGACATTTCCTGCCCTAGAGGGCCTCGTATGGAGCCATATCAATGCTGGAGTGATAACTGTTATTATACAAAAACTCGACCATGCAAAGCATCTTCACCCAAGACCGATGATACTCTAGAATACATGCTCGCAACATATCCTCCAGAGTCTGGATGGTCCTCTCAGTTTGGCCATCCGTCGCCGCGTGAAATGCGGTGCTAAGCTTCAACTTTGTCCCAAAGGCTTCCTGAACCGATTTCCAGAAACGAGACAAGAATCTCGGATCACGATCAGAAACTATCTCCCTCGGAATTCCGTGAAGTCGAATGATGTCCTGGGTATAAGCCTCTGCCAGGCGCTCCATCGACCAAGTCATTTTCATCGATATGAATCTTGCGATTTTGGTCAACCTATCCACAATTACCCAAATGGTGTTCATTCCATTACAAGTAGGTAGGCTAACCACAAAATCCATAGATACCGACTCAAATTTCTAGGTTGGAATCGGTAGTGGCTGCAAAAGACCTCCAGGTCTCTGGTGCTCGATCTTAAACTTCTAACAGACTAAACATTGAGCTACGAACTCTGCGACATCCTGCTTCATCTTAGGCCACCAAAATTGGCCCTTAAGGTCCTTATACAACTTATTACCTCCAGGATGAACTCTGACGGAACTACGACTTCTACTGAAGCTGAATCGATTCTTGCGACTCAGTGCATTAGCAACTAAGTTCGCTTTACCTTCACAGTAATTAAGCGTCAGGTCATAGTGCTTAATCAGCTCAAGCCGTCGTCGCTGCCTCATATTGAGGTCCTTCTGAGTGAAGATATACTTGAGACTCTTATGATTCGTGAATACCTTACACGAACCACCATTCAGAGATAGTGCCTCCAGATATTAAGCGCGAAAACTACAGCTGCAAGCTCCAAATCATGCATGGGGTAGTTACGCTCGTGCACCTTCAGCTGACTCGATGCATAAGCGATGACCTTCCCACCCTGCATCAGCATGCATCCTAGGCCACTCTTATACGCATCACTATAGACCTCGAAATCCTCCTCATCGTTCAGAAGGGTAAGAATAGGAGCAGACACTAATTTCTATTTTAACTGCTGAAATGCTTGCTCGCAAGCCTCCGTCCAAACGAATCGAATCTCCTTCAATAGGAGACTAGTCATCGGACTAGCAATCTTGGAGAAGTCCTGGACGAATCGTCGATAGTATCCGGCAAAACCCAGAAAACTACAAACCTCTGCCACATTTCTCAGGCTACTCCATTCTACTACAGTCTGAACTTTTGCCGGGTCTACCTTAATCCCTTCCTAACTAATAACATGACCCATTAATGCTACCTCGCGAAGCCAGAACTCAAACTTAGAGAGCTTCGCGAACCACTTATGCTTCCTCAATATCTCTAGCACTATCCGGAGATGCTCTGCATGCTCAGACTCGTCTCTCGAATACACTAGGATATCATCGATAAAGACTACGACACACTTATCGAGTAAGTGATGAAAGGTCCATTTCATCTGATCCATGAACACGGTTGGAGCATTAGTGAGACCAAATGGCATCACCTCAAACTCATAGTGGCCGTATCTCGTGCGGAAAGCTGTCTTCGGGATGTCTTCTTTCTTGACCGGAATCTGATGATATCCAGATCGAAGATCTATCTTCGAGAAAACTCCCGCTCCTCTCAGCTGATCTAATAGGTCCTCAATCCTAGGCAACGGGTACTTGTTCTTGATTGTTACCCGATTCAATTCTCGGTAATCTATGCATAAGCGCATGCTACCGTCCTTCTTCTTCACAAAGAGCACTGGTGCTCCCCATGGAGTAACACTCGGCCTAATGAAGCCCTTATCGATCAAATCTTGAAGTTGCGTCTTCAACTCTTGCACCTCCGATGGTGCCATCCGGTAAGGTGCCTTTGAAATCGGCGCTGTCCTGGGTGCTAAATCGATATTAAACTCGACATCGCACTCGGGTGGAACTCCTGGTAACTCATCAGGAAATACGTCTCTGAAATCCCTCGCTACAGGTATATCGTCCAACAGACTCTCCTCAGTCAAGTCCCTTACCTAACACAAGAACACCATATCGTCCTTCTGGAGAAGTTTCCTCATCTTTAAGGCCGAAATTACCTTTACTCCTTTCTTCAGAACGATCCCAGAGTAGGTAACTCGATTGCCCTTCGATCCTCGAAATGTCACTGACTAATCTCGGCAACGAATGATCGCTCGATACTTCGACAGCCAGTCCATGCCAAGAATAACATCAAACTCCATCAGAGGGAACTCCTTTAGATCGGCCGTCGCTTGCTCCCCAGCTATAACGATGGACACTCCTCTAAACTCACGTTGACAAACAAAAACCTCTCCAGAAGGGAGAGTTATAATTGAACTAACAGGAAAACTGCCTAGTAGATTAGACCTCAGGGCAATTCTACTAGCCACAAAGGAAACAGTAGCACCAGAATCAAACAACACGTAAGCTAACATACCAGAGACAAGAAATCTACCTGAGACTACATCTGGCTGGACCTCTGCCTCTGCCTCTGCCTCAATCATACAGTAGACTCCGTTCTTCACATGAGTCTTAGTCGGTGCCGGTAGCTGCTTGATCTCAGTGCCTGGCTTCTTCTCGGGGCAGACTGATGCCTTATGTCCTTCCTTCCTGCAGATAAAACATGTTATGGGCGTGCTGTCACATCGCTTCCCTGGATGGAAGTCCTTGCCACAACCTCTGCACTTCGAACCATCAGAACCCTTATACGAACTAGCGGTCGGGGGGGGGGGGGGTACTGCTAGGAGCACTAAATCGGGGCTTCTTAAAAGATGGCGGTGTCACCGTAGTTGGGGTCCTCTTCCTGCTCGCATCCTCCTCGATAACGGACGCCTGAATCTCGAGTGCTACCTCGTAAGCTCGCTGAAATGACTTCGCAACACTGCTGATCACGTGAACACGAATCCTCGGACCTAACTTCTTGATGTAGCGCTTGACCCGCTCCTCCTCGGATGGTACAACAGATGTAGCGAACCTCGATAGCTCGGCGAACTTATCGGTGTAGACCTAAACCGTCATCTTACCCTGCATGAGAGTAAGAAACTCCTCCTGTTTCTGCCACTGTAACTCGTCGGGGTAGAACCTCTCCTGGACCTTAGCTACGAACTCGGCCCATGACATCAAGTGCAAGGGCATGCATGCGTTTCTAGCCACGCTCCACCAATTATCGGTCTCTCCTCTCAAGTAGTAGGCGGCGATCTGGACCTTCTCGTGCTCGGGGCAAAACATAACGTCGAAGAGCTTCCCCATCTCGCGGATCCAGCTCTCCAAAATCATAGGGTCGGCAACCCCATCGTAAGTTGGTGGTCGATGACGAAACGTCGACTGCGAACCCGATGGCTGACGACTATGGTGCGCTATCGTAAGAATCGCTTCATCGAGCGCTCGTAATCTCTGTCGTCCCGAACTTGACCGGCGAGGTGTGGACATGCTGAAAACATTGCAAGACAATAACGACAAAAAGAAAGTGTCAGTCAATAATCCACAACTACAGTCAAGAACTCAAAAGGAATAAAAATAAGAGAAAAGAGTCATATCCCGGTCTTCTACCCGACACTCTTCTCCCTTATACTTATTCTTAATCGGGTTTATCACTCAGGAAAAGTAAAGCTCACAACTCACGGGTTTTACTCAAATCCTAAAACTTCACTTAAAGTTTTAAAGTTTCGGCTCTGATACCAACTGTGACGATCTGACTCGTTTAAACCGGCGCGGAAGGAACCGACGAGTCGAATTGTCGATCTAACATACAAACCTACTTAAAAAATTAAAACAAAACCTCGAATTATATTATTATAAATCCCAAATCGTACAAAACCATAAGTTGTACAAAACTAAAAGCCAAATATTCAAACTAGAGAATGAACTCCAACACAAATATCAGAGTTAGAAAATACAGACTACACTACTAAAGTCCGAATCTAATAACGAAATACATAAGAAAAGTACAACGGCACTCGCCCAACCCAAAGCTAAGAAACACCCGTCATTATCGGAGTTACCTGAAAATGAACACAAATCCACCATCAGTGGCGAATAACTTAACACTCCCACCCTAACGTGGATACACATGAACATAGAATAACTCAAACAAGCAAATCAGGCACTCACATATACAATCATGCAATATAGCACAACGATAATGATAATAACAATAATGGAAATAATAATGATAATCATAATGATAATTCGCTTAACTTCAATTACTCAATCTTAATCTTAATCTTTGTCGCTATCATTTACATATTAGACCGGACTATGCTCGTACGAACACATCTTACGTAATAGAACTTTCCTACTATGCCAGGAATGAGAATCTTACTCCCAAACCCATGAACCCCATCTTACGGAAATCCATATCACAAAGACGACATAGCAAGTATTCACTATCCCAATACCGCGGTTAGGATCGGGGCAACGTCTTAACCCAAGTCTTAGAATCTTACTCTAAGGTTGGGCGCCTAAAAGTAAAATCAATCTACCTTTACTTTCTTTACATCTTGGTTATTCTCAAGATTGCATTTTACGCCTTTTCTAGAGTCTAACTATGTGAATCATAATCTTGGAACCTCTTTAATCAATCTTATTACTTTCTTTAACTCTCTTTACTTATTCTTTACTTTCTTAATCGTTCTTTAACTATCTTTATACTTTCTTTAATTAAGACTACATAATCTATACTTAAAGAATACATAACCATAATAAAGAAAATCAAGATTCATCATAACATAATCAAGAAACTTCAAGAATCATTCGTATACCTAACTTAATTCATCAATCCAAGGTCCAAGAATCATATAAAACTCACCAAGATTATCAAGAATCACCATCATCAATACACACCAAAGTACACGCATGACATGGCTAACTTTCAACAACATAATCATCAATTCTATGCATCGAAACTTCATGAAAATTGAACATAATCATAATCAAACATAAAACTATCATAACCACTCATAATATGCATATATAGAAACTAGACAAGAACATCACGAAAACATCACCCAAACCAGCCTAGAAATCACACATATAAATAGGTCATAATCATCCAACTTTCAGTCTAATTTGATCATCAAATCTACCCTATGAATCATAGTCTACAAACTAGGATAGAAAAGCATGTTACCTTAACAAGAATTGGGTGCTAAAACAAGGAAAAACCTGCACCACCACTGCATGGCATGGTTGCATGCCACCACTGCACAGCCTTCAACACGGCACCACCACACGGCCACCCTTCACACGAACCCAACGAATAAAACCACAAAACTAAACCCAAACTAGAAGTCTTGATCAATGGAAAAGAAGGCTAATGTATGTTTAGTCACTTAAAGATCAATGGGTGATGAAACTTTAAGTTTGGGTTTGGAAAAGATTGATGACAAAAGTGGTGGGTTGATTAGCCAAGAATGGCGTGGAATATGGAGAGCAAATGGAGGTGTGTGTTTTGTGTTTAAATGTGGGCAAATGATGATTAAAATGACAAATGATCCTTAAGCCTTACTACCAGTTCTATTTATAGAAGTAGTTAAGGTGTGAACACAAAGCAAGTGGCAAACATGCCACATTAGGGGGGGGGGGGCATGGGCTTGCTCAAATGGGCTAAAAAGTTCATTTGGGCTAATTACACTTAAGCATAACTAATCATGTTTAAATTTGCACTTGGCCCAAAACTTAATTAATTAATTAGAAAATTAAACTTATTTACCAAATTTGATTTAAACATCTAGTTACCCGGATTAACGCAAGATTAACAATCAAACAACGAACGATCAATAAACGAACTCGATCACTGATAGGTCCATTTTGGACTCATTTTCTGGCTTCGTTTCACTTGTCTTTCAGGCCTTTTAGACTTTACTTCTTTGGTTTTTAGTCTTTTTGTATATAATTGGATTATTTCATGGTTTCCTTCAATAATTTTGTGTTTTATTTGTTTTCGTGAATAATTGGGCTAAAATTGGAAGCATTTCAAGTGCTCTTGCATATATAGGCTGATTCAAAGACTCATATCTTTTTTTCTACAACTCATTTTCAGGTGATTCCACTTGGAAAAGATTTCATATTCCAAGAGCTTCAACTTGATATATTATATTCTCAATTCCGCTAAGAAACGAAGGAGATATGAGCATTTGAAGACCGAGTGCGCAGATCTGCACGACCGTGCAACACCCCATCCCTAGACACAACTGTGCAAGGTTCAACTGCACGGCCATGCCGCTTGCTCGTGCATAGGTCAGAGTGACCCTCTTGCAGTACATGACCGTGTAGGTAAACGTTGCACGATCGTGCAACTTATAGTTGCACGACCGTGCACTCCTTTCTTCGTTTCGCCACAACCGTGCAAGGTTCAACTGCACGGTCGTGCAACTAAGTTTCATGGCCGTGCAACTAAGTTTCATGGCCGTGCAACTAAGTTGCATGGTCGTGCAGCTTATAGCTGCACGGTCGTGCACGACTTGAAGCACAAAAAAAAACCTTGTTTTGGCCGTGTAATTAACTTAGCTTTTAGGGATTAATTTTGGGGGTTAAGCTTGAGTTAGAAAGTAATTTTCAAAGATTCTCTCTCATAGTTTTTAGTCTTAGCTCTCAAGAAATGTAAAAAAAAACCAACAAAATACTTAAGAATTTTGATAATCAAGAGTTAGAAATTGCATTTGTTCTTCAAATCTCTAGTCTCTATTTAAATATCAAGTTTCTTTTGGTTTGATTTGATTTCCAATCTAGGTATTAGTAGATTTTCATTGAAGTTTTAGATTGTAATCTCTTTAATTTATCTTGTTATTTTAGATTTTGATTGAGTTTAGTTTTGTTTCTGTATAATAGAATTAATTGTAGTTCATGAGATCTGCTTTAATGGCTTCCATGCGTGAGTAGTTCATTTTCTAGGGATTAGATGAGTTGATGTTATTTATTTTGGAGGTTAATCATTGGATTGGTTTAGTGTTTGAATTATCTTGATTGTATTTTCTCTAGATTTCTTGAACCTTGCATGATATCTTGGTGAAGATTTCATGTTGAGTTTTGATGATTGTTGATAGTTTTGATGATTGCTTTCAAGATTTCTATGAGAATTTCTTAATTGCTAGAGATAGTAATTAGGATTGTGAATTAATAAAAGTATTTGACGAACTCGATTTTAGGATTTGCTACCTTAGCTATTCAAGAGAGGTTAATTTAGCATCTCCTAGAATTTCCTATTGCCTAATCGAGAGAGTGTTTGGCATTGAGTTCAATAGTGCTTTTTGAATATTTACATTGCAATTGAGATAATCGAACATGGATTTGTTCAATGATTGTAATTCTTCCGATTAAAGTAACATTAGGGAGTCTAATCCTTGGAATTTTAGTCTTTTGGTAATCAATTCGTTTTTAGATTTTAATTCGATTTCACATTCTCTCAACATAAAAACTAGACCCTTGGATCAATTTGATTACAACTAATCCCATATTAGTTCCTTGTGGATCAACCCTAACCCCGCTAATACTACATATTAGATTGTTAGGCTTTAATAAATTGTATATTTGTTAGGCAACTAGGGCCACGACACCCTAGGAGCCAATCAATCACGATACTTGAACCACACGGCCACACAACACGAGCAGCACCACGAGTACACGACCCAACACGCACAAACCAACTTGCTGCCACAGTCACTACTACGCCCATCCATGTGCACCACCGTGAACCACCTCACACATCACCGTGAACCACCACGAGCAGAACCGCCCCACAGCGAGCCAACCACGAATAGAACCAGCCACCACACGGCCACCACCACGTACCCACGACCACGCACGGTTACAAAAGAACAACCTGGAATCAACCCAAACTAAGGTTCTTGAATGAAATTATTGTTGAATATGAAACTACAAAAGAAATGTCGTTCAATGATGTATGAATCTTGAATTTTGGTGTGGAATAAGGTTGATGAATTTGGATGGAGAAAAGTGGGTTTTAATGGTGTTTGTAGTAAAGTGAAAATAGTGATTAGAGTGTTTAGTAAGTATAAGAATGTTTACTAGCAAATGAAGTGGTAATGAATAAAGTAGTCCAAATCCTCAAATAGACCCAATATATAGATAATAGGACAAATGAAGGAGCCAACATGGGTATTAATCTCATGCCCAACCGGCCCTATGGGGTCTTAATAGGCTATTTGGGCCAATTAATTCTAACTTAGTATAAACTAAGCCCAATAATTAAAAATGTAAATTAAACAATCCAAAGATAAAATAAAATAAATCAAAGCCATGAAATAAAAATCACAACAATTCACCCAAAAATCATATAAAAAATTTAGGGATATTACAGTCACCCCCTCCTTAAGAAAATTTCTTCCCCGAAATTTCCATAAGCAGGCACAATCAAAGATAACTAATCATGCCCAAAAGACAAAGATCATCGGGAGGAGCACATACCCGCTCTGAATAACTCAGGATTAGAGGTGATCGTGGGCCGGGCCGGGCCGGGTTGGGGCCGGGCCAATGCATAAAAATCAAGCCCATAAAGCGGGTCGGGCTTAGTTCGGGCCCAAATTTCTTAGCCAAAGCCCGAAAATTTAGTGCGGGCTTAGCGGGCTTTTTTGGGCCGGGCCTAAAAAAGTAACAAAAAAGTCTAATTTTAAATGTCCAAGGCCCGCACGGAAAAATAAAAAAATCGGGCCGGGCCGGGCCCAAATTCGGACCTAATTTTCATGTCCAAAGCCCGCAAAAAAGTGGGCCGGGCCACTTTTGATCAGCTCTACTAAGGATACTTCTCATGCATGGATGATTCGGTCTCCCACGTCGCTTCCTCGGTCTGCTGATTCCTCCATAGCACCTTTACAGCTTTACTAGAGGTACCTTTCGTCGGAGCTTCCTATCCTACCGGTGCAAAATCCGAACTAGCAACTCCTCAAAAGATAGTTTCGGCTCTAGATCCACTAAATCCACCGTCACCACATGTGAAGGGTCACTAAAATATTTCCGCAACTGCGAAACATGGAACACGTTATGCACCCTAGACAACTCATGTGGTAATGCAAGCCGATAAGCCACCTATCCAACTCTCTCGAGGATCTCATATGGACCAACATATCTATGCCTAAGCTTGCCCCTCTACCCAAACCGAGCCACGCCTTTCATAGGCGGCACCTTGAGTAAGACCTTATCACCTTCCTTGAAAGCTAAAGGTCGTCTCCGACAATCCGCATACCACTTCTGACGACTCTGAGCGGCTTGAATCTTAGCTCGAATAACGACCCAAATCAACTCAACAGTCTCTAATCACTCAAGAGTCTCTCTGATATCTTCACCCGTTGACACGTGAGACATTGTGCCACAAACTTCGCTATCTCCTTCTTCATCCCGGGCCACCAGAATTACTCTCTAAGATCCTTGTAGAGATTTCCACCTCCCAGATGTACTGAGTATGTAACGACCCTGATTTTTATAGGTATTTCTACTGTATGTTTATGTGTATTTATGCGTTGCTATGTATGGTTCAAATTTATTTTTGAACTATTTATTTTATTTTATGTGAATAATTTCGATTTAATTCGAATTATTTATTTGTGGTTATTATTGTTTATTTTAATTATTATTTAATTAATTAGAATTTTTATTATTTAATTTTCTAATTGATTATTTAATATTTTTGGGCTAAATCGATTTAAGCATGATTAGTCATGCAATCTTTGTAAATTAGCCCAATTGATCACGAGAGCCCATTTTGGCTCATGAAAACCGGCCCCCTTACGTGTGCATGGCAAGGTTTTGCCACTTGCCTCATGTTCACACCTTAACTAACCTCTATATATAGGAGGGTTAGTAAGGCTTGAGGATCCTTTTGCTCAATTGCCATCTTATGCTCTTGCCATCAAAAGTTCAAACACAAACTCCCTCCCATTTGCTCTCCTATTTCACGCCATTTTTGGCTCTTCCAAATCAACCATTTGTTCATCATCTTTTCAAAACCCAAACTTAAAGATTCAACTTCTATTGATCTTTAAGTATCTAAACACAAACTAAACCACATAATTTGCATTCAAGATCACTAGTTCGGGTTTGATTTTGGGCTCTTGATCGTGTGGGTTGTTCGAGTAGTGTTCGAGTGGTTGAAGCCGTGTGTGCAAGAGGTGGTCCGTGTGGTTGAAACCGTGCAGCAGGACCGTGTTCGAGTGGAGCCGTGTTCGTGTGGATGCAGCCGTGAGGTGGCCGTGCTGGCAGCCGTGCAATTCGTGGGGTTCGTGTGCAAGAACCGTGGTGCAGGCCGTGTGATAGTGCCGTGTGGGTGCGAGTGTTGGGCCGTGTGGTTCAAGTTTCCGGGCTGCAATTTGTGTTGATTTTGTTTGTTAATCTTCAATAAGGTAACATACTTTCTCAACTTAACTGGTTTACTATGTTCCATAGTATAGATTAAATGAACAAGATTAGTTTATATGAAGTTTTGATCATTTTTTTGGGTATGAATGTAAATCTGATTTTTAAGTGGTTTGATGATGATTTTATGATTGAATATGATGATTTTATGAATGATTATGTTGGTAATAAGTTTATGTTAATCATGTTCAAGTTTGGTGAATTTTGGATGTTAGTAAGTTGATGATCTATTATGTTGAATTATTGAAAGTATGCGTGTAGTTTGATGTTTTGGGATGAGTTCTTGATTCTTGGATGAGTTCTTGGTTAAAGTTCTTGAATCTTGATTGAGTTCTTGATTGAAGATCTTGAATCGTGGATGAGTTCTTGATGAGCTCTTTGAGTTCTTGATGAGTTCTTTAAGAGTCTTTATGAGTTCTTGATTAAGTCTTAAAAGTTAAAGAAAGTTAAAGAAAGGATTAAAGAAAGTGATTAAATGATATAAGACGTTTGGTTTGCATGTTATTTTCTTAAGTCAAAGCGTAAGATGCAACTTAAGAAGTAACTAAGAATGTAAACTTCGGATTGAGGGTTTAAAGATTGTTAAAGATTAGCTTGATTTCGTAGCTAGACGCCTAATTCGTAGAGTAAGATTCTATGTTTTTGGGTTAAGACGTTGCCCCTATCCTATCCGCGGTATTGGGATAGTTGGTGGTCTTACTATGTTGTCTTCGGATGTGGATTTCCAGTAAGATTGGTTTCACGGGATTTGGGAGTAAGATTCTCAATCCTAACATAGTAGAAAGTTCGAATGCGTAAGATGCATTCGTACGTGCATAGTCCGGTCTAGTTTGCGAATGATTGCGCCAAAGTTAAGATTGGTTAAGTTAGTTGAGTCGAGCATGTATATGTGTTTGGTTCGCATGTTTGATGTTTGATTTGAGTTGTTTGATTTATGCTATGTTCGTGTGTATTCCCGTTAGGGTGAGACAGTTATGTTACTCGCCACTCACGGTGGGTTGTTGTTGATTTTCAGGTAATTCTGATGATGAGGTTCTTACTTAGCTTTGGGTTGGGCGAGCGCCGATATTGTTATGTAGTTGTATTTTTATTATTCTATGATTTCAGTTAGTTTGAACTATAGTAGTGATACTTGTATACTTTACTTTAACTCTGACTTGTGTTTGGAGTTACGTTTATTAGTATTAGTAGTTTGACTTTTGGATTAGTAATGTACAAACTTGTAGGTATTTGTACTTTTTGGTTTAGTAATACAATATTTTGAGGTATTGTTTTAAATTTTTAAGTATTTTAGTTTGTTAGTTCTAGCTATTCGACTCGTCGGTTTCTTCCGTGCCAGTTTAAGCGAGTTGGGTCGCCACAGAGTATGGTGTGCTATTCGCCTCGCTTATGATATTGTTCCTTAGGTCCACATCTTTAGGCACGCACCACCTTAGGAAAAATAACCATGAATTAGCACAAAAATTTAAGCTTTATAACTCTAAAATTGAAATTCCATTACCTCTTATGAAATATCAATCCTCCATTCGCACCGATCTCGAAATCGGTCGCCGCCTTGCTCTTTTGCCTCACGAATATTCTACAACCAGGGTCTCTTCTTTGATTCTCTCGAAGCTATTCATATAAACTAAGCTCCATACACATAGCACAAAGAATACCATGGGTATGTCCCTTCGAGACCAATTCTACCTCCAATCGTTGCAAGTCGGTGTAGATTTCTTTATGAAGGTCCAAAGCACAATTAAAGGAATGACTAACCTTTTGGGTAAGAGCATCCGCCACTCAGTTGGCTTTTCCCTCTCAATATCCCACCGTGATCCATCTTCTTTGCCTCATGTTTTGCTCCTTTTGAGTAAAGATATATTTCAGGCTCTTGTGATTAGTGAATAGCTTACAGGTCGCACTGTAAAGATAATGTCTCCATATTTTCAATGCAAACACTATCACCGCTAGCTCAAGATCATGTGTAGGGTAATTCTTCTCATACACCCTAAGTTGTCTCGAAGCATAAGCAATCACCTTGTCACCTTGCATCAAAACACCCCAAACCATGCTTAGAGGCATCACTATAGACCTGGTAACTCAGGCTGTCATCGGGCAAGAAGGCTAGAATAGATGCTGACTCTTGGCTCTGCTTCAAGTCTTGGAACGCCTCTTCACATTGTTGAGTCCACATGAACTTGATTTCTTTCTGCAAAAGCTTGGTCATCGGAAGAGCTGTTTTGGAAAATTCCTTTACAAATCTCTGATAATAACCTGCTAGACCGAGAAAACTCCGAACCTCAGCCACATTCTTCGGGCTACTCCACGCGACTATAGCCTTGATCTTTGCCGGATCAACCTTGACACCGTTTCTATCAATAACGTGTCCAAGGAAAGATACCTCGTGGAGCCCGAATTTGCACTTGGAAAGCTTGGCAAACCATTTGAAAATGCAATTCATGATCATGCTCATGTTTTAAATATATTAAAACATCATCAATGAATACAACCACACATACATCAAGCAAATGGTGAAAAGTTCCATTCATTTGATCCATAAAGACTGCTGGAGCATTTGTCAGTCCAAATGGCATTACCTCGAACTCATAATGACCATACCTCGTGCGAAAAGTTGTCTTAGGCACATCTTCTGGTTTTACCGGTATCTGAAGGTACCCCGATCGGAGATCAATCTTGGAGGTCACCTTCTCCCCGAAGTTGATCAAAGAGATCTTCAATTCTCGGTAGGGGATACTTGTTCTTGATCGTCACCTTGTTAAGTTTCTGGTAATCAATACAAAGACGCATACTACCGTCCTTATTCTTGACGAACAACACCAGAGCAACTAATGTGTCACTAACCTAGACGACAACACACCCTAGGATCCAGAACTACCCAAAAATATCGAACACGAGGCAGCGACTATGACTTTAACCCAAAATAGCAACCAATGCGTTACTAAGATAGGCGACTTAAAAATACGAAAATACAGACATAACCGTAAAGATCAATACCGAAACTTATAAATTCCAAAACATTTCGAAATATCCAAACTTTACGAAAATTCAAGAAACCATCTATAACGTTCGAAAATTCTAAGAAACCAACCAAATCAAAATTTCATCAAGATTATTCAAGATAACCAAGATTCATCGAGATTAATATAAATTTCAAGAAAGAAATTAATTCAAAATCAACTTGAAAAGCTACTAATTAAACCATAAAAATGTTTATTCGAGATTTTAAAGAACTTAAAGAACTCGTCAAGAACTCATCAAGAAATCATCCTCATAATAATAAATGCATAAAATCAATTAACATGAGATTAATTCAAAATCATAATTAAATCAAAGTAATCATAATACTTATAATCTAATTATTAATAATCAATCTTTAATCATTAAACCATAGATGAATTAATCAAGATACAATCATACATACATAATCATATCACATACATATCATGGCTCAAACAAGATAATTAATACATCATTTTATTTAAATCAATCCTATGTTAAACTATGTAAACTTAATTACCAAATTTAATTTAAACATCCACTTACCTGGATTAACGCAAGATCAACAATCAAACAACGAACGATCGATAAACGAACTCGATCACGATACTCGAACCACATGGCCACACGACACGAGCAGCACCACGAGTACACGGCCCAATACGCACGGACCACTTTGTTGCCACTGTCACTAGAACGCCTAGCCACGTGCACCACCGTGAACCACCACGCACAGCACCGCAAACCACCACGAGCAGAACCGCCCCACCGCGAGCCAGCCACGAATAGAACCAGCCACCACACGGCCACCACCACGTACCCACGACCACGCACGGTTACGAACGAACAACCCAGAATCAACCCAAATAAGGTTCTTCAATGAAATTATTGTTGAATATGAAACTACAATAGAAATGCAGTTCAATGATGTATGAATCTTGAATTTTGGTGTGGAATAGGTTGATGAATTTGGATGGAGAAAAGTGGGTTTTAATGGTGTTTGTAGTAAAGTGAAAATGGTGATTAGAGCGTTTAAATTAGTAAGTAGTAAGAATGTTTACTAGCAAATGAAGTGGCCTGGTAATGAATAAAGTAGTCCAAATCCTCAAATAGACCCATATATATAGAGGATAGGACAAATCAAGGAGCAAACATGGGTATTAATCCCATGCCCAACCGGCCCTATGGGGTCTTAATTGGCTATTTGGGCCAATTAATTCTAACTTAGTATAAACTAAGCCCAATAATTAAAAATGCAAATTAAAAATCAAAAAATAAAATAAAATAAATCAAAGCCATGAAATAAAATCACAACTCACCCAAAAATCATATCAAAAAATTAGGGATATTACACTAAACCCTCCATTAACAAACGAATCACCACCCCAATTATTACAAACATCATTCTTGAAAAAATAACAAACAAAACAAAATGCACCATCTTTCTCAATACTATATTCAAGCCAATCCCATTTGTTAAACCATTTAACACTAAATCGACGTAATCCGGAAACTTGTCTTTGAGGGAAGGCATGATTTTTTGGTCGGCAAGGTTAATTAAGAATATATGCTCTCCTAATAAACGCATTTATTTTATTTGCGGGATAGTGCATTATGTCCATTCTTAAACCCGGATCATGAGGAAGAAGTTGACCATCATACACCAATTCTTCTTCATTAATTGGTTCCTTATCACTATTAATTTCTTTAACATCTTCCTTAATTGGTTCCTCATCATAACTAGTTTCTTCAACATATTCCTCATTTCTTTCATCATCACTACTTACTAGACCTTTCATTTCAAAATTCAAAACATTGTCTTGAGTTTGGGAACTAGAATGGTGTTGTGATTTATTTTCTTTTACCAACATTTGTCGAAGATCACATTATTTTACCATATCTTTGGACTTCTTTGAGCAATTTGACATATTCTAATTAATTTGAAAAGGTAAATTCATTATAATAATTTTTCAAATATCAAATGAATTATTTACAAATGACCAACTACAAGTACTTCATCAAAAATCCTAATTCCTAAACAAATTAAATAAACAATAACATTAAGCAAATTTTTTTTTTTAAGAAAAAAACTAAAGAAAAAAAATTCGACCAAATTTGGTTAAATTTGTTTTTGTTTGTTTTTTTGAGCATGCAGAAAGCGTTGTAAATGCTCCAACTAAATTTGGTTTGTTTTTTGTTCCGATCTGGTTTTATTTTCACTCTTGTCCTGATTTTATATGAATTTTTCCATTTTTTTCTTTCGAATTTCTATTCAAGTATATATGTAATTCATAATTTTTGTTAGATCTTAAAGCTTTATTTGTACAATATCTTTCCTTCAATTTAAGAGTATATATGTAATTTGTGTTGGGTTGTTTTGTTTAAACTTTCAAATCATAATTATTGTATAAATTGGGTCAATGAGTAGAAGTTGAATATTTCATTTTTCAAATCATCACTCAAACAGAGTCCTTAATTTATAGAATTTAATTAATTCAGTTTCTTTTCAATTCTTCTGGTCTTTTTTTTTCTTTAGTTATTTTGTTGTTTGATTTTGGTTTGTGTTAAAATGAAACCAGTCTTTGAGATAGTGGGCCATAAACCCAAAATGAAGAATCATTTATTTACATTCCATATTATTTATTAAACTTCAGCAGTAAAATTGGTTTATTAAGATGATTCTATGTACAAATGAAAATATTTTGGCCTAAATATGGCTATTAAAGTTTTCATAACAAAAAAAAAAAAGGTTTTACAAAGAGCATATTTAAGAATTGTTTAGGATGAATTCTGTTTTAGTCTTCATAGAATTCATTATTATTTTTTTCTTTATTTTATGATTTGATGATAAATTGTTTGCTTGATGTATTCATTAAATCAGTAATTGCCAACAACAGATAGAATTTTTTTCCCCTTCTCGTAGTTGATTGTAGGGATCCTTTCCGTCCTACTCTGTTTGTCCCCCTTTGTTTGAACACGGTACAATTTTTTACTTTTATAAGAGTTTAGTTTTGAGTTGGTACGAAAATTTGTATTTTAGTGTCTAGAGTTAGCACTGTCAATTCAGGTTTATAGTCTAGTTTTAGTTTTAACCAATCAGTTTGGGTAATTTTCAATTCAATTAATTTCAGATAATTTTTTTTTCAGTTCAGTTAGTTTTAATTTCAGTTCAGTTTTTGTACAGACATATTTTAGTTCAGTTCAGTTCAGTTTCAATAAATTGTTCAGTATAACCAACCAGTTAAAAATTCGAAACAGGTGCAATTCAATTCAGTTCAAAATGTCGACAATTCAGTTTAGTTTTGGTTACAGTTTTTTTTGTTCGGTTAGCTTTAGTTCAGGTCATTTGAGATTATAATTTTGTAAAAATTAATTTCTAGTTTACTTTTTATTTCAATTTCAATTAATTTTTTCCGGATATAACGTTATGGTTGGTCTTCGGTTTGACCCGTACGATTTCAATTGTTGTTTGTTCATTGTGAACGGTTGATATAACGGTTCCGATTGTATTCAGTTTACGTTATGGTTAAATACGGCTCTATCCGTACGATTTCAGTTATTATCAATTAATTGTAAATGATTATATTCAGTTACATTATGGTCAATTTCAATTTCGTAAGGACATTTTTAACGGTTTTGATCAAGGTAGATATCGAGTATAATGGGTTTACCCGAGTTTTCTTACGTTTTTCCCCTAAATAATATGGTAGAATGTATTCGGTTTAGCCGTTGAAGTGTTTTTCCTTACAACGGGTTAATTTATTTGTTTATTTAGTTAAGGTGCACGTTAATGTTATTGATTATGTTTCAATTTTTATATAGATCAATTTATCCTTGTACTAATATTAGGTGTAAATGTGTAAGCGTGTATCGAGTATTAATATCTAGTGTAAATGACAGTCAAGATGATGATGGGTGATACTGAATTGGCGATAACAACGATCATAACAATAATGATAGCAATTAGCAACAACAACAATGAATTGATGATGATACCGATGATGATGGTGATTGATCTGATATATATGAATAGTATAATGACAATAATAGTAGTAACAATATCGAGAACAAGAACAATAATAAGATTTGAGCCTATTTTTAATCTAATACAAAGTTAATAATGTGTAATATGCGTAAGAGAGATGAGGTCTAAGGATATTGTAGCCGTATACTAGAATGCATACAATTTTTAATCTGATACTATATATCACCATCATCATACCATATAACACCATTATCATACTAAATCTGTAAATCATACTATAAAACAAGAAATCATATAATATTAAGACAAAGTATCATACTAATATAACTAAATATCATAATATTATCTACACAATCATATTATTAAAAAATGCAAATTGCCGAAGAGGTGATTGTTAAGATGAGGTTGATTAGGGTAAATGATGATGGATTGGATTCGTGATGGTATTGTCAGTTGGGGAATTACTGAATTCGAGGCAGGTGTTATATCGTTGCTTAAGCAGATTTAAAAGTTCTCTAAGAATCAAGACTATGGGCCGCATCACACGTGCAATTGTTCATATCTTTACATTTTTTAAGTTTAGTTTTGCTATGGGCCCAAATAGTATCTCGGGTGCCGGGACTATTAGTGAATGAGGCTATTATATACACTACTATCAATTTATCACTCTATTATTAACTATTAATAATTATTTTAATTGTATGTGTAGAAATGAGAATAATAAATTTCAAATTAATTAAAATTTAAAAGATTAATTAATATAATTTAAGGTGATAAAACTATGGAAATAATGATAATAAAATATAAAAAAGTTTTCAATTTATTTACTACCTAATTATCTAAAGTAGAATTAATAGTTCGTCTAATAACTTAATAAGAAAATCTATTGTGAAAGTGTGAAATAAGTAGCATATTTATAATTCAATCCAATATAATATGTTGAAGGAATAGGCCATTAGATGATTGAAATCAAGGGTAAAAATCTAAGTAAAACTAAGTACATGGATCATCAATTTTGAACCACTGGATCATCAGAGAATCCAAAATCAACATCTATCTCCTATTTGTGTGAAACCCGAAACTCCAAAGTCCAAACATGCATGAGAAGGCAGAGTTGCTGTTCGTTCTTTCCTCTTCCTCATGCTCATCCCTCAATTCCCATTCTACATTTTTATGTTTTCTTGTATTCTTTTTCTCATAGCCTCACATTTTCACTTGTTCAAATCTACATTTAACTCAATTTTATATTTATTTGTTTTTGGTTAAATCTACTCTCTTATTCTCTCTTTATTTTTTTTGAGGGTTTAATCTATAAAGAAATGAAACCAGATTAAAATCTTCATAAGATCTTCTTGCTACCATCTAGGTGGATGTGACAATCTACATCTCCTTCTCACGCCACTCATCATTATCAACAACATCTTCATCAGGTTTTTACTCTTTTTTTTATATGTTGTTCATTTTTTTTCATTTTCGATTAAGATAAACATTTTTTTCTTTTTTTTTTTTTTTTGTTTAGATCTTAGTTTTTCTGGGTCAATTTTGTGGGGATGATTTTTTTTTTTTATGTTTTATTTCTCTTCTAATCTATTATTTTTTGAGTGATTCGAATTTTTGGGCTTAAATTTTTGGGAATGGAGTTCAAATTATTGGGTTTAGAGTGTGTGTTGATGATTGAATGAAGGTTGATGTTGCTTGAAATTAATAGTAGGGAAATGCGGTGGGGGCTACGTACGATTAGGATTTTTAACTTTTTATTTCCTTTTTGTTTTATATTATTAGCATTTTATTTTTTTTATTTTTTCTCTTTTAGTTTGACATTTCTCTTACTTATGTAGATCTATATATATTTTGATTATTATTTTTTCCTTACATTAATTTGTAATTTTATTTTCATTTTCAGTTACTGTAAATATTGCAGTTTACCCTCAAATATCTATAAGCAACCCTCCACTTAGGTTTAGTTTATGGTCGTCTACTCTTTTCTTATGGTTTCATAATTTTTTCATTAAAGTTTGGTCCATTGCTTCTTTGACTCTGATATCATCACAAGTTGTTCTTTACTTTGCAATGAATGAAAATTGGTTTTTATATGGATTTTACTAATTTCTTTATCTTTAATTAATGTACAGGATGGTGGATAAACTGTATCACTATATGAATTGTCAACAGCTCTAATGTTTGTAAATTGTAACTGTTAAATTTTGAAAATTTGAATTTAGAATAGAACTAGTTTTAACCCCGTGCCATGCACGGATTTTTGTTTTTCACAAAAAATAATTAAAAAAAATTGTATTTATATATTATCCCTCTTGCAAGGCATCACTTAATAAAATGACATGAATCATGAAATTGAATTAAAAAAAATAGATGTTAGAAAAGTAAAAGACATGAATCATAAATAATGAGAGAAAATAAAATATTTATGGGGGTATTTAGGAATACCAAGCAATAGAGAAATAGAACAATTAATTTTTTTATTTTTCTAAAAAGGCAAAATCAAATAAATAGAAAATGATCGGAAGGATGACATGTGGGTGTTCAAGAAAAGTTTTTAAAAAAATAAGGTTTAAAATGTATAGAAGTTAAAAAAATTAATTAAGAAATAATGAAAGAATTCTAGAGATCTAATGATAAATAACGAAGGGGTGAGTATTAAAATTGTCTTGAGAAAAAAGTAAAAAAAAGAAGTCATTAAGCGTAAAAATGACACATGGTAATAGAGAAATAGAGCAATTGTTTTTTTTTTATTATTTTTCTAAAAAGGCAAAATCAAATAAATAGTAAATGATAGGAAGGATGACACGTGGATGTTTAAGAACATTTTTTTTTTAAAATAAGGTTTAAAATATAAAGAAGTTAAAACAAATTAATTAAGAAATAATGAAGGAATTATAGAGATCTAATGATAAATGAAGGGGCAAGTATTAAAATTGTTTTGAGAAAAAAGGAAAAAAAAAAAGAAGTCATTAAGCGTAAAAATGACACATGGCAGGTTGAAGCTAGGATTAACACTTAGATGACACGTGGCAGTTAAGGTTCTTGTTTTAAATATTTAAGTATAGATATAGATATGTCATTGTAATTAGTAATTGAGATTAGGGTTTTTTTTACACGTTTTGTATTGTATATTATTCTCTAATGAAATTATAGTGAGCTTGTTTTTCATTATTTTTAGCAAATTGCAGCGCAAGTCTTTGCAATCATAAAATAGATTAGGATTTTATTGTATTATTAAGTCACATGTTATATTGGTTATGTAGAAATATTTGCTATTACAAATGTCCTAAACTTTTTGTAAATTATTTCGGAGGAAAAGTTGACATTTTCATTGAAATTTAGATGGGAAAGTTAATTTAAAGTATTTTAATTGGAATTTAGGAGGGGCGGTTAATTTTTAATTAAAGTTTGGGAGGCCAGGAAGGTTAATTTTTCATTGAAATTTGGGAGATAAGGTTAATTTTTCATTGAAATTTTGGAGGGAAGTTAATTTTTTTATTGAAATTTTGGAGGTAAGTTAATTTATTTATTGAAATTTTGGAAGGAAGGTTATTTTGTAATTGGAATTTGGGAGGGGAGTTAAATTTGTAATTGAAATTTTGGTTTAATTAACCAACAGTTTAAACAATTTTCAGTTCATTTTGGTTCAATTAACCAATAATAATTTAAAACATTTTTTCAGTTCATTTCGATTTAGTCAACTAACAATGTAAAACAATTTTTAATGAAGTTCAGTTTAGCTTTGATCAGTTTAAAACAGTTTTAAATAGTCTAACTTTTTCAGTCCAGTTGATTTCAGTTCAGTTAAGTGCAGTTCATTTGTTTAAGTTGGTATTTTAGTTATGAGTCATTTGGCTCTTGGTTCATTTCACTTCAGTTCATTCAGTTCAGTTTGCGTCAGTTCAGTCAGTTTTTAGTGAACCAATAGTTAGTAACCAAACTGAAAGCTCTATCGACACAAATGTCACAATTCATAAGTAATTTTATAATAAATTGATCATATTAACATGGTTGTATAAAATTATTAATTACATAATCAATTTCAGTTTATTTCCATTTTTAGTTCGATTAAAATTAGTTACGATTTCAGTTAATGTTCAGATCAATTTCGATTCTGTGCAGTATTGGTTCAGTTTCAAAACCGTTCGCATAATATTGTATCATTTTTTGATTCAGTTTAGTAATATTCAAATTAAATTAGTTTCAAGTCATTTTTAGTTTTAGTTAGATTCAGTTATCATCTTTTCAGTTCAGTTTCAGTTAGCTTCAGTTATCCTCTTTTTAGTTCAGTTTCAGTTCAGTTAATTTCAGATACTCGATTTTCAGTTCAGTTTCAGTCTAATTCAGTTATTTTCAGATACTCAATTTTCAATTCGGTTTCAGTTAAATTCAGTTATTTTCAGATATTTAGTAGTTAACTTCAGTTTCGGTTGGTCTCAGATTCAGTTCAGTTCGGTTCAGTTCGATATTTTTCAGTTGGATTTCAGTTATCAGTTTATTCAATTTAGTTCACTTTCAGTTTCAGGTTATTTCAGGTCGACCCAAAACAGTTCAATTTCAGTTAGTTCAGTTTAGTTAAATCAGTTCTGACCCAATCTGACAGCGCTATGTAGAGTAGTGGGGTATTATGTGGGGTAGGGTAAAATAAAGTAGAGAAGAATTGTGAGGACCACATGTAGACCATATTACTTATTTTAAAATTGTAGCAAAGAATTTGGCACATCCGAATAGGGGTGTAAATGTGGGTCAGAAGCTTGTTTGACTGACCGTTACCGAACCTGTTTTTGATCGAATTTTTAGTGATCGAATACCTAACGCTACCGAACCCGAATTCTACCGAAACCGTTTTCCGACCTCTTTTACGCATACTGAAACCGACTGGTACCGACCCCATTCAAAACCGAACCCGTTTCCGACCTGTTTTATTATACCGAGACCGACTGTTACCGAACTTGTTTTCAACCTACCAAAAACCAATTTTTGACCGACCAATTTTGACCGAAACCGTACTGTACCGAACCTGTTTTGGATCGGCCTTATCACCGAAGTCATTTGCCTATTTAAAATCGAACCCGTTTTTGTCGAACTTATTTACATGATTTCTCTAAGTTGACAAAAATTGATGAAATTTTTGTAAATTCTTTTAATTAAAACTTAATATAAATAACTTAAAATTAAACTTAATATAATTTCATAAAAATTAAATAAATTAAATTTAAAATTTTAGTATCAATTATATATTAATAAAAATTTAATATATTAAAAACTTAATTATTAAACTTAATTAAACTTATTAATATGTATAAATTAATAATCGACAAATGGATCATTACTAAAACATACTAAAATTTAATATATTAAAATATAATAATCGACAAATGGATCATTACCAATCAAAACATACTAAAACATTATTAAAAGGAAATTATTAAACTTAATTTTAGAAATCTCTTTATTAATTAATTAACTAATGAAAGGATAAAGATGTCCATAAATCCATATTGTTCAATAAACTACTACATAATGAGTTTATTCCCAACAAGCTGGCTGAAATCTAGAAAGAAGTAAACTAAAAAGTAAAGTAGATTCCGGGTTTCTTCTATAAATTAGGCAAAAACACTCAAACCGATCCACACGCAAGCCCACTTATTCTTCTGCATCATTACCTGAAATTGGGGGGTCCACCGTCAGTGGCGAGTAACTAGGCTGTCCCACTTAAATGTGGAACCATAAATCATATAATAGCATAGAATCATCAAAACATACATGTTATACATGAATAATCAACAGATATTACATAACTTATCAGGCATACGCAGCGGAAGACTTAACATATCATGCATAAGATAACATAATAAATACATAAATAATATACCAACCCGATGAATTCTTATCTTATCATATTATTACCCAAAACCCATATTTTAATCATCTTTTTTAATCCATGGACCGGTCATTATAGCTCGTAGGGATGCCCGTGTACATCCCAACTTTCCTAAAATGCGCTGGGAAGAACCCGTGTATTCTACCCGTAGCTCTCCTTTGCAAGAACTAAGCCTAAGATATGGCCATAACTCCTAAATAGTAGCCCGTGTACTACTACTTAGACGACTACACATCCTAGAATCAAGAACTGCCCAGAGACCGCAGTAGGGCAGTGGCTTCGACATAACCTAATCTGGTGACCCGTGCATCACCAAACAGGCGTCCACTTCTTATAACTTATCTTATCTTATCGACATGGCCATCGTGAGACCAATAAAACAACTTATCATCATATTCTTATTCTTGTCATCAAAGTCAATCCTTATTCTTATTAATTCAACTTAACTTCTTATTCCTTTTTATTCCTTTAATTATATTAAATCCTTAAATCATAAACTAAAATCATTATAAGCCAAAAATTAAATTAAATTGATCATACTCTTAGTTAAACCACTCGACATTTTCGAGATAAACAAAATAAATAATTAAATCAATTCTTTTAAATAATTACATAAACAATTCAATAAATAAATTAAGTCATCAAATTAATATAAAAACTAACAATTATCAAAGAATATTGCATAAAACCTGAGAAAAATACCCTCTTTCCATCCCTACACCATTCAGCCATCATAGATAAAATAACAAAATTTGACACCTTAAAATATTAATCACAATTATCATAATCTAAACATTTAAACTTATTAAACAAACAATAAAATCATAGAATAAAATTTGAATTATCAGATCATAAATTAATTAGTCAAAACAAGGTCAAAATTCATTCCTTTTTATAATAATACCATTCGGCCTTCTTATAATAATACCATTCGGCCTTCTTCAAGATTTAGGGACAAAAATTCATACTTTAAATTCTACACATAATTATCATATTTTAATTAATAAAACAATCATATAGAGTCTAAATTCATGATCTAACCATTTATCGAACAATTATAACTAAACATGGATCAAAATTTATGTTTCTTACTCTTATTATATTCGGCCAACAAGGAAGAACAACAAGATCAAGATTGATTTTCAAGAACCTATTAAATCATAATTAAATTACTTTTAAACTATAGATTAATTAATAAATCAAGATTAGGAATATAATTGAACAAGAAAAATCAAAACTTTAATTCATTTTATCATCATGGACCACTCGACATTTTTAAAGAAACAAGAACAAAATTATAAATTTAATTCAAGACTTCAATTAGACAATTAAATAATTCATGACCATACTTTAAAATCAAGAAATCATCATAAAATTAACATAAAAATAATGCTATAAGTTCGACATGCACATGCATATTTCAAGAATCTAGTTCAAGATTTGTCATGCAATTATTTTAATTAAAACATGTAATTTAAGATAATAATTTATGCATAGAATTAATTAAAATAAAAAAGATTCACTTAAGATCATGCAAATATATCAAAAATAACATGAACAATAATTATCATATGGTTCGAAAATCATAGCCTAAACATGATACTAATTCTATCAATTCCTAGTGTAATTCTAATTAACTATATGATAAACTATCCAAACTTAAGAGGGTTAGTCCAGTTACCTTAAAGATTGGAAAGAAAAGAAGGAAAAATCCGTGGCACAATTCCAAACCACACGGTACACACACAAGAGCACTTTTAGAGTTTAGATGGAAATTTAGAGTTTAGAAGTTAGGATAATAGGTTATGAGTATTGTTCCCTATATATAATTATAAAAAAACAAAAGAATTAATTAAATGAAAAGAAAGGGGATGGGGTCCGTGTGCAATGAGTAGTAGTAGGAGGGAGTTGAGTCAACTTAGGAGACTTGGTAAGTGGTTAGTTAAAAATAGGATCTTTAGGTTAATTAGGATAATTATAATAAAAATTAGATATTTAGATATAGAATTATCTAAATAATAATAATAAAAAGAAAATACTCCTTGGCCAAACAAAAGGGGAGGGCCGGCCAAGGGGGAATAATATTGGGTCATTGGGCCCAATTTTGAGACAAGGGAGAAAATAAGATACTACAGTCCAATTAACTGAGCCTTTTGGACTTAGAATTTAGAATACATATAAATTAACCACGAAATTTTCTAGTCCAGATTTTCGGGTCATTACAGTCACCCCTCCTTAAATAAATTTCGACCTCAAAATTTACTTAAAGAAGCTCAAGCAACACACACAGAAACAAACACAAGGCACAAAGTAAATTAAAATTGTTGCATACCTGCTACAAAGAGCTCGGGATACTTATCCCTCATTGAAGCTTCTGTCTCCCACGTAGCCTCTTCAAACTTCTCACTACGCCAAAGCACTTTAACTAATGGTACCACCTTACGTCGCAATATTCGATCCTAGCGGTCCAAAATTCGTACTGGCTTTTCTTCAAAGGTCAGATTCGGCTCGATCTTTGACGATTCCACTGGGATAATATGAGAAGGATCATTAACGTATTTCTGTAGCTGGGACACGTGAAACACATCATGAACCTTCGATAGATCCGGAGGCAACGCCAAACGATACGCAACTTCTCCAATCCGATCTAGAATCTCGTATGGCCCTACATACTTGGGTCTGAGCTTACCCTTCTGGCCAAACCGAGTCACTCCTTTCATAGGGGGACACCTTCAACAGCACCTTGTCACCCACTTGAAACTCCAACGGCTTCCGTCGACGATCGGGATACGACTTTTGTCGACTCTGAGCTGCCTGCAACCTCGTCCTGATGATCTTGATCTGCTCCACCGTCTCCTTAATATGATCAGGTCCAATCACCAAGGCGTCACTGATGTCGTTCCAATAAGTAGGGCTGCGACACTTGCGCCCATACAAAGCTTCATAAGGAGCCATCTTGATACTAGCATGATAGCTGTTGTTGTACGAAAATTCCACCAAACTCAACGATTTAACCCGTCTGTTGAAATTCTAACGCACAAGCCCGTAGCATATCCTCTAGCGTCTGAATGGTCCGTTCTGTCTGGCCGTCTGTGGCTGCGTGAAATGACGTACTCAAATTGAGCTTAGTCCCAAAAGCTTCCTGCAATGACTTCCAGAAACGTGACAAGAACCGGGGATCTCGGTCAGACACGATATCTTTAGGCACACCATGTAACCGTATGATCTCCCTCGAATAGGCTTCCGCCATCTTCTCCATTGACCAAGTTACCTTCATCGGAATGAATCGGGCGACTTTAGTCAAATGATCGACGATCACCCAAACTGTATCAAAACCCGTAGACGTCGTGGGTAGGCCCACTACAAAATCTATGGATATGGAATCAAACTTCCATATGGGTATCGGCAATGGTTGCAATAATCCACCTGGTCTTTGATGCTCGATCTTGACTTTCTGGCAAATGAGACACCGCGCTACGAAGTCTGCGACTTCCTGCTTCATCCTGGGCCACCAAAAGTATTCCTTCAAGTCCTTATAGAGCTTCCCACCGCCTGGATGCACCGAATAGGGAGTATTGTGAGCCTTTTCCATAATCTTGTTTTTCAACCTCGAACTCTGGGGCACACACCACCTGTTGCGGAGCAAGATTTAGTATCCCATGGGTAAAAACAGTTTAGTTATAAAAACTTTTAACTCCATTACCTGCTGCGGAACTTCATACTACCGTCTGAATCGATCGTGAAGTCTTCTGCTTTACCTTGAAATGTGGATTCACGAATCTTCTGGAGCTGCTGGTCTTCTTTCTGGCTTTCTCGTAACTCTTGATACAAACTGGGTTCAACACTCGTAGCGTTGAGATAGACTCGCGTATTACCTGGCATTACCATCTCAATCTCCATCCTGCGAAGATCAGCACAGATTTCCTTAGGTAAAACCGCCATCCTATTGAATGAATGGTGATCTTTGCGACTGGGGGCATCTGCTACCCGATTGGCTTTCCCTTCACAATAGTCAACTGAGAGGTCATAATCCTTGATTAACTCGAGCCATCGTCGTTGCCTCATGTTGAGCTCCTTCTGAGTGAAGATATACTTCAGACTCTTGTGATCGGTGAATAGCTTGCAAGTTGCTCCATAAAGATAATGTCGCCAAATTTTCAAAGCGAACACTACAGCTGCCAACTCTAAGTCGTGAGTAGGATAGTTCTGCTCGTGAACCTTGAGTTATCTTGAAGCATATGGAATCACATTCCCTTCTTGCATCAGAACACAACCTAAACCCTTCTTGGACGCATCACTGTAAACCTCGTATCCCATACCTACATTCGGCAAAGCAAGAACCGGGGCAGTAACAAGACTCTGCTTGAGGGTCTGGAACGCTTCTTCGCATTAATCCGTCCACAAGTACTTGCAATCTTTGTGCAATAATTTGGCCATAGGTGCTGCTATCCTGGAGAAATCTTTTACAAATCTCCGATAGTAACCTGATACAGAAAATTTCACAGGTAAGTTTATATGCATAATTAGACATTATAGCTTTCATAAATGCTTAAGGTTTCCTGCTAGGCCAAGAAAACTTTGAACTTCGGCCACATTCTTTGGACTGTGCCATTCAACAATTTCTTTTATCTTAGTTGGGTTTACCTTGACACCGTCCGCATTAATCACATGCCCTAGAAAGGCTACTTCCTTAAGCCAAAACTCGCACTTTGACAACTTTGCGAACCACTTCTGAGCTCGTAAGACGTCTAGCACCATATGTAGATGTCGAGTGTGATCTTGTTCATTCTTTGAATAAATAAGAATATCATCGATGAACACTACCACACACACATCCAAGAGATGATGGAAAGTCCGGTTCATCTGGTCCATAAAAATTGCTGGAGCATTAGTCAAACCAAACGGCATTACCTCAAATTCATAGTGCCCGTATCTAGTGCGGAAAGCGGTCTTAGGTATATCCTCCGGCTTCACAGGAATCTGATGATACCCTAACCTGAGATCAATCTTGGAGAACACGATGGCTCCCTTCAGCTGATCAACCAAATCCTCGATCCTGGGCAACGGATACTTGTTCTTGATCATCACCTTGTTAATTAAGTTCTTGGTAATCTATGCACAGTCTCATACTGCCATCTTTCTTCTTGACAAACAATACTGGAGCACCCCAAGGAGACACACTGGGCCTTACAAAACCCTTGTCAGTCAATTCCTGCAACTGGGTCTTCAACTCCTTAAGTTCTGCAGGGGCCACGATATAGAGCCTTCGAGATTGGCGCAGTTCCCGGCACCAAATCTATGTTGAACTCCACTTCACGTTCTAGTGGTATTCCTGGCAATCCTTTGGAAAAACGTCTGCGTAGTCCCGAACAACCGGAATTGCTTCCAATTGTTCCTCCTTTGAAACATCCTTGACTTGGAATAGAAACACAACTTCGCCCTTGTGCTGCATACTACGCATCTTCATCGCGGACACCACCTTCACGCCTTTGCTCTCATGGGTTTCCCGACATGGGTTACCCTTTTTGCGTTGGATCAACGCAAGGTAATGGCCTGATCATGACATCGAAATGTTACTTGGTACTTCGCTAGACAATCCATCCCAAGGATAACATCAAACTCGATCATAGGAAACTCCTTTAAATCCGCACCGAACTGCTCTCCCGAGATGATAATGGGAACATTCTTATATTCCCGATGACAAGCAAAATCCTCTCCCGAAGGAAGATTTATCACAGATTTGACAGGAGACTCTCTCGTCAGTTTAGCTTTCACAAAAAAAGACTTTGCAACAAAAGACACAGTGGCACCCGTATCAAACAAAACATAAGTATTATTATTATGGACATGGAAGGTACCCATGACCACATCTGGCTGAGCATCTGCCTCCTCCTGAGTCATGGAAAAGATTTTGTTCTTCACCGGGGCCTGATTGTTCGTTGCAGATGGCCGCTTCTTAGGACAAAACACCGACTTGTGACCTTCTTGCCCGCATTCAAAACACACGATCGGTGACCCATCACACCTCTTACCCGGGTGATAGTCCTTCTTGCAGCCTTGACAAATTCTCGGGCCTTGACTAGGAGCTGGTCGAACACTCTGCTAAGGCTTCGGAGATGATTCGAACCGAGGCTTCTTTGCTGGCGCTGGAGCAGGAACCGTGGACACCCTCTTCTTTGTCGCTTCCTCCTCGGCGATTGACGCATGAATTTCCAAAGCCACTTCATACGCCCTCTGAAAGGTTGTTGCTAAACTGCTAATCACATGAACCCGTATGCGAGGGTCCATCTTCTTTATGTACCTCTTAACTCTCTCGGCCTCCGAAGGAATGACCGCAGTGGCGAACCGGGATAGCTTTGTGAACTTGTCCGTGTAAGCTTGAACGAACATGCTACCTTGAGTGAGTGTAAGGAATTCCTCCTGTTTCTGCCATCTCAACTCATCTGGATAGAACCGATCATAGGATCTTTCTAGTGAAGTCTTCCCAGTCCAAGAATAACTCTGTCTCGGGATTAGCCCTCAAAGTACTCCACCAATTATCCGCCTCGCCTCTCAAGTAGTAGGACGCTATCGGGACTCTTTCACGTTCAGAACAGGCTAAGGCATCAAATAACTTCCGCATTTCTCGAATCCAATTCTCGAGAACAATCGGTTCCGCTACCCCATCATAAACCGGTGGTCGAAGGCGCGCAAGTGCGCAACTCTATCAAATGAAGATTGGCTGCTCGATGGTTGAACGCTCTTCTGAGCTAGGGTGAGGATAGCATCCTCTAAAGCTCGGTGCCTAAAACGAGAGTTGCGTTCCGGGGTCGCGTGACATGCTACAAAATAATAACTTGGTTAGTAAAATCACACACACACATAATCGTAAGAGAAGCTCGGAAAATGACAAAATATCTTATCCTAGGCTACTACCCATGGCTTCACTCACTTAAGTTTTCCATTTTAGGATAAGTTGCACTCATGATACATAAAGCACTCGTCTTTCAAGCTACTTATGAAGAAGTAACTTAAGGGTCTTAACCTATGCTCTAGTACCAACTGTAACGACCCAACTTTTATAGGTTGTCGATTTACGAAGGGAATCGACAAATGGATCATTACCAATGAAAACAAACTAAAACATTATTAAAAGGAAATTATTAAACTTAATTTGAGAAATCTCTTTATTAAATAATTAACTAATGAAAGGATAAAGATGTCCATAAATCCATATTGTTCAATAAACTACTACATAAAGAGTTTATTCCCAACAAGCTAGGTGAAATCTAGAAAGAAGTAAACTAAAACGTAAAGTAGATTTCGGGTTTCTTCTATAAATTTGGCAAAAATACTCAACCCGATCCACACGCAAGCCCACTTATTCTTCTGCATCATTACCTGAAATGGGGGGGTCCACCGTCAGTGGCGAGTAACTAGGCTGTCCCACTTAAATGTGGAACCATAAATCATATAATAGCATAGAATCATCAAAACATACATGTTATACATGAATAATCAACAAATATTACATAACTTATCAGACATACGCAGCGGAAGACTTAACAAATCATGCATAAGATAACATTATAAATACATAAATAACATACCAACCCGATGAATTCTTATCTTATCATATTATTACCCAAAACCCATATTTTAATCATCTTTCTTAATCCATGGACCGGTCATTATAGCTCGTAGGGATGCCCGTGTACATCCCAAATTTCCTAAAATGCGCCGAGAAGAACCCGTTCTCTACCCGTAGCTCTCCTTTGCAAGAACTAAGCCTAAGATATGGCCATAACTCCTAAATAGTAGCCCGTGTACTACTACTTAGACGACTACACATCCTAGAATCAAGAACTGCCCAGAGACCGCAGTAGGGCAGTGGCTTCGAGTTAACCTAATCTGGTGACCCGTGTATCACCAAACAAGCGTCCACTTCTTATAACTTATCTTATCTTATCGACATGGCCATCGTGAGACCAATAAAACAACTTATCATCATATTCTTCTTCTTGTCATTAAAGTCAATCCTTATTCTTATTAATTTAACTTAACTTCTTATTCCTTTTTATTCCTTAAATTATATTAAATCCTTAAATCATAAACTAAACTCATTATAAGCCAAAAATTAAATTAAATTGATCATACTCTTAGTTAAACCACTCGACATTTTCGAAATAAGCAAAATAAATAATTAAATCAATTCTTTTAAATAATTACATAAACAATTCAATAAATCAATTAAGTAATCAAATTAATATAAAAACTAACAATTATCAAATAATATTGCATAAAACCTGAGAAAAATACCCTCTTTCCATCCCTACACCATTCGGCCATCATAGATAAAATAAAAAAAAATTGACACTTTAAAATATTAATCACAATTATCATAATCTAAACATTTAAACTTATTAAACAAACAATAAAATCATAGAATATACTTTGAATTATCAGATCATAAATTAATTAGTCAAAACAAGGTCAAAATTTATTCCTTTTTATAATAATACCATTCGGCCTTCTTCAGATTTATTGACAAAAATTCATACTTTAAATTCTACACATAATTATCATATTTTAATTAATAAAACAATCATATAGAGTCTAAAATCATGATCTAACCATTTATCGAACAATTATAACTAAACATGGATCAAAATTTATGTTTTTTTACTCTTATTATATTCGGCCAACAAAGAAGAACAACAAGATCAAGATTGATTTTCAAGAACCTATTAAATCATAATTAAATTACTTTTAAACTATAGATTAATTAATAAATCAAGTTTAGGAATATAATTGAACAAGAAAAATTGAAAATTTAATTCTTTTTATCATCATGGACCACTCGACATTTTTAAAGAAACAAGAACAAAATTATAAATTTAATTCAAGACTTCAATTAGACAATTAAATAATTCATGATCATACTTGTAAATCAAGAAATCATCATAAAATTAACATAAAAATCATGCTATTAGTTTGACATGCACATGCATATTTAATTTCAAGAATCTAGTTCAAGATTTGTCATGCAATTATTCTAATTAAAACATGTAATTTAAGATAATAATTTATGCATAGAATTAATTAAAATAACAAAGATTCACTAAAGATCATGCAAATATATCAAAATAACATGAACAATAATTATCATATGGTTCGAAAATCATAGCCTAAACATTATACTAATTCTAACAATTCCTAATTTAATTCTAATTAACTATATGATAAACTATCCAAACTTAAGACGGTTAGTCTAGTTACCTTAAATATTGGAAAGAAAAGAAGGAAAAATCCGTGGCACAATTCCAAACGACATGGCGCACACACAAGAGCACTTTTAGAGTTTAGATGGAAATTTAGAGTTTAGAAGTTAGGATAATAGGTTAGGAGTATTGTTCCCTATATATAATTATAAAGAACAAAAGAATTAATTAAATAAAAAAAAAGGGGATGGGCGCCATGTGAACTGAGTAGTAGTAGGAGGGAGTTGAGTCAACTTAGGAGACTTGGTAAGTGGTTAGTTAAAATATGATCTTTAGGTTTATTAGGATAATTATAATAAAAATTAGATATTTAGATATAGAATTATCTAAATAATAATAATAAAAAGAAAATACTCCTTGGCCAAACAAAAGGGGAGGGCCGGCCAAGGGGGTATAATATTGGGTCATTGGGCCCAGTTTTGAGACAAGGGAGAAAATAAGATAATACAGTCCAATTAACTGGGCCTTTTGGACTTAGAATTTAGAATACATATAAATTAACCACGAAATTTTCTGGCCCGGATTTTCGGGTTATTACAATTTTTATTAGTTATTACCATACGTCATTAATGTCACCATAATTCGTCACCATTACGGCCGGGCAAAAAAATCTATATCCGGTTTCCGATCCGCTATCCTTTTTTTTATCAGAAAACCGGATATCCGGTTTTAAAAAATGAAAACCAGACCGGATACGGATCACATTTTTTTAAAACTGGATTATTCGGTATCCCTTTTTTTTTTTAAAAAAAAAATTTGCTTTCCACTCTTTGATAATTTAGTTTATGTTCTTATCATATAATTTTCTTTGATTTATATTCTTGTTTTCTTTGTAATTTCGTTTTTTTTTTTTTAAATTTTCTATTTTGTTTTCGGTTTTAGGCTTTTAGTTTAGTTTTTTTTTTTTTGAAAGAAGTTTAGATTTTTCTATTTTATGTATTTTTTTGATGTTTTGATGCTCTGATTATTTATTATGTAATTTATTTTCTGTTTTACTTTTTTTATTGTCAAGTTTATTTGTTTTTTCAATTTAAAACCGGATCCGGATATCCGATTTTCGAATCCGGTTTTTTCGGATATCCGTATTTTCGGATATCCGAATTATCCGGATCAGAAAAAAGTGATCCGAAAAACCGGATATCCGGTTTTGCCCGGCCCTAGTCACCATCATTAATTAACATCCTTCATCTTGGCCAACATCATGATCATCACCATCATTATGATCGTTATTACTATCCATCATCATTATTATTGATCGATTGATGATTGATGTCATTGACTCACCTTCATACTATATATGTTACTTTTATGATGATGATGACAAAGATAAATCCCTTCCTCATGGCCATTGACATCCTAATGATATGTATTGCTATTATTGTTATGATTATTGTAACTATAGCTATCAAACTCATCATAAATTGATATGGTTCATTGAGATTATTCTTTGATGTCCATATGTAATATTGATATTAGTCACTTAATATTTACTAACGTCGTTGTTATTCTCATAAATTTCGTTACAATGGTTCTATAAACTCAAATAGCACATAAATTGATCTGAAAAACCCATATAATATTTGGACTGAATAGACTGGCGTAAAACGAACTGCTTAACCCACATGGACCTGATATATATATCTTCCCATATGAATGGATCCAAACTAGGGGTGAGCAAAAAATCCGGGTACCCGGTATTGGAACTGGTCCTGGTCTGGAACCGGTGGGTCCAAACACGGAACCGGTGTAACCGGGTCTGGTTTGGGTCCATAGAAGAGGACCCGGTTTAAGACAGTTCCAAATCTGGGTAGTAAAACTGGGGACCCAGTACCCAGTGGGTACCCGGTGGAACCGGGTCCGGTTTGGGTACCTAGTTGGATCCGGGTCTGGCACTAGGTATCCATTGTGTAGGACCGTATTTAACTTTTTTTATTGTAATTCCTTAACCCATAAAAGCTCAACTAATTATTCAAGTGAAATTGCTTTTTGTAATTAGTAAAATATACTACATTATTTTTTAAATTACATGAATCGGGTACCCGGTCCCAACCGCAGATAGCAAAGTAGTGCTATATTATTTTACAAATTACGCGAATTGGGTACCCAGTCCCGGACCCGGTTCCGCCGGTTCCAAGGCTGGGTCCCAAAATCTAGGAATCGATTGAGTTGGGTCCGGGTCTGGTTCCAAATTCTGGGACCTGCTTGGTTTTGGGTCCGGGTACCCCAAAATAGACCGGGTACCCGGTCCTGCTCATCCCTAATCCAAACCATATCTACTCTAACCCGGATTGTAATAAGATCAATCAGACATTGGTTTTTGGCTCAAACATAATGAAAATTATAGTTTAGGGGTGGGCATAATTATTCGATCATAAATTCTTAGCCAAAATTTCTATGCCAACTAATCCGAAATATCAAAATGTGATCCGAAGTTTTGAATTGACCGATTGTATTGTGATGGATTGTTTAAGATTGGCAGGTTTACAACATACATTTGACCGCGAACAACTGATTTTAACGTTCATACGGATTTTGATCGACCGATTATGACCTGCATACCAATTTTGACCGATCGGTTATGACCGGTGTACCAGTTATGACCTGTAAAAAAACGGTTTTGTCCGACCGAATGTGACTTTTTACCGAAAAATGACCGGACCAATAAGTACCGAACCGAAATCGACCGACACCTGTTTTGGAAAATACCGAATTCGACCGAATACCAAATAAGATCGACCATTACCGACCGATGCCGAAAGGACTCATACGACCTGTTTTTTACCGATCATTTTTGACCGAACTTGTGTTTGACCAACTTGTTTCCGACCGTTTGACCTGTTTTTACATCTGATCCAAAAACGAAAATGTTTGGAAAAAAAAGGGGCCGAAGGAATACTTGTTTATCAAGCTAGCCTAAAAGGCTAAAAGCCGAAGGAAAAAGCAGCATTCAAATCGTGTATCTCTGCCGCAAGAAACACACGAAGACCAAGTAGCACTACACCAAACAACAACAAAAATGGAGGAATCAACAAAGGCTATCCCTCATCAGATTGGAGGAATTCAAAACGATGCTCTTCGGTTTGGCATTCATGGCGTCAAAAGTGACATTCTCGAAGCTCATCCTCTTCAATCCGCCACTGTCACTGTATGATTCTCCCTCTCTTTTCTTTCTCTCTCTTTTGTTTGTTTTCCTTCACCGTTGTTGTTAATTTTTTTTTTCGTTGTATTTTGTCCGACGTAGGTGGAGAAAACTCATGAAGACATGAAAAGGAAGATTCTCGCTAACACTTATGGTTCTGCTTTCCCTCTCAAGATGGACCTCGATCGCCAAATACTTTCTAGGTTTTTTTTTTGTGGTTGATTTATTTGATTTTCTGTTAATCGTTGTTTTTGATTTGGTGCTTTTTGTTCATCCCCCCTTGTTTTCACTTTAAGATGAGAAATTCTAGCTTTTGTCTTTATCAATTTTGTGGGGTTTTGGATGTGAAATTTATTTCTTTTACAGTTTACTATTTGCTTAGTGATAGGCTATTTTGATGAGGTGTGATTTTAAAATTCATTTACTTTCTTGACAGTTTTTAGCTTGGGGGTTTGATAGTTGGATGCTCAATTCAATTCAGTGGTTAATTCAGAATATGATGAAAATTTGGGGATGTCTGTATTGCAGTTTCTTGTTTCAGGTATTAAACAAGTTGAGTATGATTATAATTCTAGGTTTGATATGTGGTAGATTATCCTAGCTGATGAGCATATTCCATTGAAAATGTAAATGGGATGTGGCATTTAGTAAAACATCCTTGTTGTAAGATCCACCCTCTGTAAGCTTAACTCCAATTTATCGAATTTTCTTCATAACAATATTTAGTCCCATCCAATACCACCCTTCCTAATGGTAATGGGATGGTAATAGAAAATATAAAGAAAATTCGAGTTTGAGAATGGAAATATGTTTTCTATGAAGATTATAAGGTTCTTAACAAAATTACACTTTAAATCTTTTACCATTACCATAATTTATTACCAACAATCAATTGGGTTGTAAATGATTCATTTTATATGCAGCGGGGGAAGTTAAAGCAGCAACATGCCAATAAAAGAAATATATTAATCAGAGACGAAATGCATGCTTACCTTTGGGAAGTAAAGTAATGAGGGGCTACATAAATCAGAATTGAAAAAGTGAGAAAAGGGTGTTTTAGAATCAAGGTTTTTAAGTGAAGCCTTTGAGGAGTTGAAAATTGCGTTTAAATATTTCCGTTGAAAAGTTATACATTAACAATTTTGAAAAATATTGACAACCGAAATATTAAAAATTGATCAACTTGATGAAGAGCTTATTGAGTCAAGTCGTGGCAATGAATAAGATGAACAATGATCTACCCCACATCTGATCCTTGAGTTAAAGCAATCCACATGCCGCTGAATGAGGTGGTGGTTTCTATAATAGAGTCAAGTAGTTGTTTGCTCAACTCGGCTTGCTAAGATCTCAAGCTGAATTCGAGTTGAATTTGAGTTTTGGTCTAGTTTAACCTATTTTCTCACGCTATGCTTAACTCGTTTAGCACTCCTATTTTTAGTTGGCAACCAAATAATATTGACACAATGTTCCTTAGCAAAGTAATATGGTATACACCCTATTTACATGTCTCGAATTGTATCTTTAGACTCTACATCTTTTCTGGATTATGGTTATTGTTCCCTCATTGTATTAAGATTTTTGTTGGTAAGGAGGGTATAGAAAATCAAGGTAAATAGAATCATACAGTAGTTTCCCTAATATTAATTAAATTTTATTTTTTTGGGGGGTGGGGGTGGATGGGTGAGTGGAGGGGAAGTTGATGGGCAATTTACAGAAGTTTTGAGGGACATGTTTGTTGCAAGAAAAAGGCTAGGGTTATGTGGGAAAGAGAGAGAGAGGAAAGCGGTGCTCATTGGGAGTATTTTTTTTTTTTGGGGGGGTGGGGGTTGGGGGGTGGGACGGTGACATTGATTGGGAATTTTGAGAAATTTTGAGGGCTTAAGTTTGTTGCAAGGGAAGAGGGGGTAGGGATAGGTTGGAGAAAGAGAGGAGTGTGGTGTTGACCCTGATGGGGATTTCAGGGAAGTTTAGAGAACTTAAGTTTGTTGCATGAGGGAGGATGGTGGGTGAGTGTGGAGTTGAGGGAGAGGTTTTGGGGATTTAAGCTCATTGCATGAAGGGAAAGGTTGATCTCAAACTAACACTTAGGCAAACCAAACAATGGCTTTTGCACATTAAGTTGCACAGGGTTCTTTTTTGGTAAAAAACACACAAGTTTATTTTCATCCAATTTAGCAAACACGTTAAGACATATTAAGGAAAAGAGAGTATTATGTTGTAGATTGTCAGTCATGTTTAGTTATAAAAAGTGTGCCTCTCTCCGGGCTGTAAGAAATGGGCTTCATCTAGGTGAGGCTCAAACACCTACGAAAGGTGTGCCTAATGCACCTCAAATTGCCTTTAGTGAAGTGCGTCTTTGAGCTTCAAGGAAAATAGCTTAGTTGTAAACTGTAAATTGAAGACTGCTGAAAATTTCTCATGGATTAAGTAATATAAAATACAAACCAAAAAAATTAAAATAATTGTGATCTATCTGGAAAAGGCATGCACCTTCTTCTTGCTCATTGCGCCTAGGCTCTAAGGACCATTCGTGCCTTGGAGTGCGTTGCAGCTTTTAAAGCTAAAGTCATGCTACTCCGTGTTAGAGGAGCTCGCATCACGTATTTGGGGGGTGTGGGAGTGAATAATAGGGAGGTCCATATCCTTGATTTGGCCGAGGCTATTATTGTCTGTTGGAATTCTATTCATTGTGCCAACAAACTAACAAAGTCAAAGGAAAATTGCTGTTCCCCATTTTTTGTTGGTCTGTGATGCTGGATATCCTTTTCTATGAACTGTTGTAACATGAAAATGACTTATTTAAAAAAATGTTTCCCCTATGCTGCCCAAGCATGTTTTTGGTTTCTATTTGACTTCTTTTTTTCTCTTTAGCTCCATGTACGGGTTTTGTAGGTACCCTGTTTTTGCACTGTATTTAATTTTGTTAATTTTTCATTTTTCAATTTTTAAAAACTGATTTTCTTACTCTCCAGTCTCTTGTCAAGCTGATTTTGTCGCTCCTTATTTTGCAGGTTTCAGAGGCCACCTGGACCAATTCCATCTTCAATGCTCGGATTTGAGGCACTTACAGGAAGTTTAGATAATATTGGTTTTGAAGATTATCTGAATGGTAAACACAGCCTCATACTTTATTTTGTTTGTTTTTCCCTTTTTATTGAAGTTTTTCATCCTTAACCACATCTAGGGTTATATAGTTTGAAGGACAGATAGTCTCTTTTGCTGCTTTCTATTTGCAACCTTATTGATGGTAGTAACCAGCAAAATCACATTTCTTTTACTTCAGATTGATAACTTATTGGTATGTAGCATGCATGAACGAGTTTTTAAGTAACTTATTTGTTCTTCATATTTCTTGTGCTGCTGCAGATCCGCGTGAATCAGAATCTCTCCGGGTTCCAGATATGCATCATGGGATGGAAGTTCGCCTAGGCTTGTCAAAAGGACCAGTCTTCCCATCTTTCCTCTGATCAATTGTCATTGTTGATGGAGATGTTCTCTTGTATGTTAAAAAAATCAGATGTTTGAAGAATCTTAATATGCGTTAGGCATCTGAATCTAGTGAGACTTTCTATGTCATGCGAAGATTTCAACCCGATCTACAATACATATGCGTTACTCAGGGTGTTCAATATTGGATCCTTCCATTTTAAACATTTGTGATTGGGTTGATTGATTTTGTTTATCTTTTGTTTTTATCATTTGTGCAACTTGAGCCACAAGGGTAGTTGTTTTCAAGGTATTTGTTCCCAGTTTTTTTTGTTATTGGCCGCCATTTTCTCAATCAACTCCTTTGCTTCAGCTGGAACCTTAGACATAAGGGAACCGCCCGATGCACCATCAATGTAGATACGAAACTCGTGAGTAAGACCATTGTAAAAAGTTTGTATCAACATCAATTCGGGGATCCCATGATGGGAGCATTGTCTTTGCAGTCTTAGAAACCTTCTCCATGCTTCATATAATGATTCATCATCTGATTGATGAAAGGTTGCTAACTCGTCCCTCAGCTTTGCAGTCTTTTCTTGCCCCATAAGAATGCCTTAGCAAGCTTGTCCGATGTATCAAAAGTACTAACACCCTCATCTCTCAACCACTACTTTGCCCTATTTCGACGAGAGAAAGGAAAAACGCGTAGTCAAATAGCATCATCACTCACATTGTGGATTTTCACAGTGTGACACTTCTCCAAGAAACTAGCAATGTGGCTTACAGGGCATTCATTGGCTAACCCCCAAATGAATCGTTGGAGATGAACTGAATGAATTGAGGCTTGAGTTCAAAATTCATAGCGTTGACGGTCGGCCGAACAATGCTAGATAGTGCACCATTTGCAGTGTTAGGTGCACCATACTCGCAAAGAGTTTTAGTTTGCTGATCGGCCATTGCTTCCTTTTTATTCTGATTTCGCGTCTTCCTACTTCCTTGCTTGCGCGTAGTTGCCTCAATTTCAAGGTCTAAAGGAATCAAATTTTGTGGGGCATACAATTTTGTTAGACTACGTGCTCAAAACAAATATTCAAATAATTTCCATCTTGTATTTTTTTGACAGGCCCTTCTTCATGGAACTGATAATGAGCCAAGATCTTTTACCCTATTATACCATAATAACATACAGACAATTATCCCTACAAATTCATTCCCTATATTAGGTTGGGCTAAAGGCAAAGAAAAAGTCCTTGTTTTTCTCCTCTTAATTATTTTCCCTTGTCCGACATTGTTAATTTACACATTGTTTGTCTCCTTCTTATATGTAGGTATCCTCTTGTCCCACATTGAGACTTTAGTGTGGGCATGTCATGTTTATATATGATAGCTTACTTGTTGATAGTTAGTGAGCTAGGAATGGGACTCCCCTCGCGCACCGCCGCCGTCCGTCCGGCTCGACTCGTGCCGTGACAGATGCGCGGTGTGGTGAGGCTACCGTTTTACGTCCGGGACATTTATTTTTTGTCATCAGCTACGCCTTTTCGAATTACTAGCCATATTTTACTGTTGCAATTCCGTAACTACCTCCTTGATTCTTGCCCACGGTGCTGCTCCAATTGATGGAAGATCCGTTTTTTCCTCTGTAATCTCCCTATATCTACCCACTTCTTTCTGGTCAGAGGACACAAAGAATAAGAAAACACATTCATCTTTATACATTTTAGCAAACATATACGAGTTCCAAACCCCCTTTCTCGAGTGCACCAATTAGGGACTGATGTGTTAAATCTAGGGGGCAAACGCCTTTTTTCGATTGCACTGTGTTGAGGCGAAATTTGCTTCTAAAACAGTGATTTCATCACGTCATAACTTCTACACCCACAATTTCCCATCTCCATTATTCTTTTTTTACAGTCTACTTTTCAACAATTTAGAAGCAAATTTCGCACTGTAATTTCTGATAATGGAATCTTCTTCTCTACCTAAAACCCTTCCTGATTTGTCCAAACTTGAACCTTTGGATGGATCGAATTAAAAGCGTTGGGCTCAAAGATTGCTGATTTTCATTGAACAACTGGAGGTCGATTATGTTCTGACCCAAGACTGTCCAAAGCGTCCATATGATGCCACTACCACACCTTCTGATCATGATCAGAAAATTACCAAATATGAAAAATATAATAAACTGGTAAGAGGACATTTGTTAAGCCATATGACAAATGTTTTGTTTGATCTTTTTATCATTAACAAATCCGCCAAGTCGATTTGGGAGATGTTAGAGAAGAAGTACGGGTCCGATGATGCTGGAAAGATGAAATACTGAAAAATGTTTACAATTCAAGATTGTTGATGATAAACCTGTCATGGAGCAAGTCCATGAATATGAGAACTTGGTTGCTGATATTCTGGCCGAGAATATGAAGATGTGTGAGGTGTTGCAGGCGAACGTTCTAATTGAAAAACTTCCAGATTCGTGGTCCAATTACCGCAACCACCTTAAGCATAAGAAGAAGGACATGAAAATCGAAGATACCAACCATTTGTTGGATAAGGATTCTTCTCCTAAAATAATGAACTTTCTGTTAAAACTAACATTGTGGAATCTTCTGTGAAAATTTTTAACAGGTACAATAAGGGAAAGAATGTTGCTGCCAACAACAAGAAGAATCAAAATAAGTTTAGTGTCCAGAAGAAAAAACCTGGAAATTTTAAAAAAAAATTCAAAGACGTCCAAGTCTACCCCGACATCTATGTTTGTAGCATGACTAGCCACAAAGCATGGCAATGCACTCAACGGAAGAATAATAATCATGCTAATATTGTTGAACAAAATAATGAAATTATAGCTGCTGTAGTTCTGAAATTAATTTAGTTAACAATAAAACTGACTAGATTATTGATACATGAGCTACTAAAAACTTCTATGCAGATAAGGAGTTGTTTGCCGAGTTTGTTTTGTACAAATCAAGGCGAACAAGTCTTTATGGAAACTCCAGCAGTTCTGATGTGCTTGGGAAAGGATCTGTCATCCTCAAGCTAAATTCTAGAAAATCTTTGTCTTTGCAAAATGTAATGTATGTCCCCTCCCTTCGTAGTAACTTAATTTCTAGTGTACTCCTCAATAAGGCTGGTGTAAAGCTTTTGTTTGAGGGGGATAAGTTAGTTCTTTTTTGCAATGGTGACTTTGAGTGGAAGGGGTTCATATGGTAATGACTCAAAGTCACCAAAGTCACTAAACTCAAAGTCACCAAAGTCACCAAACTCAAAGTTAGTTCTTTTTTACAATGGTGTACTCCTAGATTAAAAGACTTCTGACTCAGATTAAAACACAAACTTCATAAGGCATAAGTAGAAAATCAGTTAGACCTTAAGATTAAAAGACTTAGGTCTGACCGGAGTGGTGAATATGGGACTACTATTTTAAAGGAACTTTGTGAACAAAAAAGGTATAATGCATGAGGTGTCAACTCCCTACACCCCTGAACAAAATGGAATAGCAGTTTGAAAAAACAGAATCCTAAAGGAAATAAAGAATGCAATATTAATTAGTTTTGTCCTATCTGATAACATGTGGGGGAAAGCTGTTCTTTCTGCTAATTATGTGTTAAATAAAGCGCCTCATAAAACGTTAGATAAAATCCCATACGAGTTATGGAAAGGCCATGGACCAAACTTGAGTTTTCTCCAAGAGTGGGGGTGTCTAGCTAAGGTGCCTTTACCCTTTTTTAAGAAGGTGATGAAGGGGTTTTTGGGCTCTTTCACCAAACAAATAAAACCCCCGTTGTAGTATAAGTGGGGGTATCGAACACGGGGAACAAGTCGTGAACTGTGTTGTGCGATTTAGGTCGATTGAGGATCTTGGTTTTGTTGTTGAAATGGAAGCTAAAACTATTGCTGAAAATAAATGCGAAAAATAATAAACTACATTCTAGAGTTGTCGGATCTGGGTTCAATTGATTTCGGGGGAATTACTTCAAAAAGTCTAAAGAACGAACTAAATCAAGGAAGGGGAATTAAACTCTAATAATGTACCTAAACCTCCTCCCGGAGTGATTAAGGAGTTGACGCATGAATATAACAATAACGACTTCTCCCGAATGGACGTTATCATTACATTAAATGATCACAATTATAGCAAGGTTTCACCAGAAGTAAATTCCTAGTTCGACTACCGACTCCCGTTGTAATAGTCTCACTAACAACGTACCTAAAGTGGATCCCTAGCTCGACCACCGACTCCCGTTGTAACGGTCTCACTAGCAACTTTGGGCAAGGAAAATCAAAGCATAATTAACTCATAGACAAAGCCCTATTATACTTCGAAAATACCAAGAAATTAACTATGGCCTTTAGCTAATCTCTAAGCTCATTGACACCAACATTAACCAACCATGAACACAATTCAACCAAAAACTATATGAAAACCCCCAATTTCAAGTCATGAACCCATCACCTTCAAACCCTAGAAATTAACTACTCACTAAACATATATAAATCAACTACAAACATGAAATTGCATAATTTAAACATTAATCTACAAGAAAGCATCAAATAAAAAAGATTGAAAGCATAGAAAATAGCAAGAACAAGCAACGAGAAGGAATAGAGAACTTATTGAATTTTGATGTACAAATTCGTTGGAATGGCCATGTCACTTGAGCAAACCTTCAAATCCATTCATCATCTTCAATAAACACCCAAAATCAAGAGATAAAACTAGACTTAAAGCTACGGAACAAAAACTAAACATAAACCCTTACTATGGAAAGAGGAAGAGAGGTTTTCTCTCTCCTCAAACCCTAAGCTAAAATATGAAATTTGGGACTTAAAACTAATCTAAAGTGTTGATTTTTTATTTTTTTTTATAGCAGAGGCTTATACCCAGGATATCATTCGACTTCACGGAGTTCCGAGGGAGATAGTTTCTGATCGTGATCCGAGATTTCTGTCTCGTTTCTGGAAATCAATTCAGGAAGCCTTTGGGACGAAGTTGAAGCTGAGCACCACATTTCACGCGGCGACAGATGGCCAGACTGAGAGGACCATTCAGACTCTGGAGGATATGTTGCGGGCATGTACTCTGGAGTACCATCAGTCTTGGATACGTATGCTTTGCTTGGTTGAGTTTTCATACAATAACAGTTATCACTCCAGCATTGATATGGCTCCGTACGAGGCCTTGTATGGCAAGAAATGTCGGAGTCCGATTTTTTGGAATGATATTAGTGATACTGTGGCTTTGGGACCTGAGACGGTACGAGATACCGTAGAGAAGGTCCGAGTCATTCGGTCTAAGATGCAGGCCGCGCAGAGTCATCAGAAATCCTACGCCGATAACCGACGTAGACCACTGACATTTGAGGTAGGTGATAGAGTCTTGCTTAAGGTTTCACCATTCAAAGGAGTGGCACGCTTTGGTCAAAAGGGAAACTCCGACCGAAATTCGTGGGACCTTACGAGATACTAGAATGAGTTGGGGAGGTGGCATATCGGTTGGCATTACCACCTAGTTTGTCTAATGTTCACGATGTGTTCCATGTTTCCCAGCTAACGAAATATGTACATGATCCTACCCACATCATCCCAGTGGAATCGGCCACGTTTGAGCCGAATCTGACGTTCGAGGAGCGACCAGTTCAGATCTTGGATCGCGAAGTGAGGACCCTCCGGCGTAAGTAAGTCCAGCTAGTCAAGGTGTTGTGGAGAAATCAGCACCATGAGGAGGCGACTTGGGAGACAGAGGCGTTTTTGTAAGATTCATAGAAGAAACCTGGACTCTACTTTAATTTTTAGTCTATTTCTTTATAGATTTCACCCAGCTTGTTCGGAATAGACTCTTTATGTAGTAGTTTGTTAGATATTGTGGATTTAATGAACATTTCAACCTTTCATTAGTTAATTAATTAATAAAGTGACTTCTCAATTTAAGTCTAAAAGTTTGAATTTAATAATGTTTTAGCATGTTTTGTTTGGTAATGATCCATTTGTCGATTTCCTTTGAAAATCGACATCTTATAAAAGTCGGGTCGTTACACGTGAGATATTCCTCGAGATGAAAGGAAAGACTAACTTCCCAAAGCTTAGTCCAATAAAAATGTCCAGCACTCGCAGGGACAAGAAACAATGGTGCGAATACCACAGGGAATGTGGCCACAGCACTCAGGAATGCCGTGAGTTGAAAAAGGCATTGGATCAACTGGCTGACGAAGGGAAGATCAATCTCTACTTGCAAAATGACTCAGATAAGAAAACAAAGAAGTCCAAGAGCAGTGACACTCAGGACATGGTGTGTGTCATTGTAGGGGGCATTGCCTCCGGAGGAAGTAGCAACAAGGCACGAAAGTCACATGCTCGGTGACTGTTAAGGAGCAACAAGACACGAAAGTCACATGCCCGTGATGGCTGTCAAGGAGCAACCACCATTTCCAACCATGGTCTTCGATCAGTCCACAGTTCCTTTAGGTCAGTTCCTTCATGACGATCCCCTAGTGGTCGAGTTGAAAATTGCCAACTTTCTGGTCAAAAGAGTACTCATTGATTATAGTAGCTTAGCCGATATCATCACACTCGGCAGCCTGACCAAATTAGGCATCCCGAGCACTGAGTTAGCACAAGTCCAGCATCCCTTAGTTGGATTCGGAGGTCGGATTACCGACTTCAAAGGAACAATCAAGCTCCTAGTCCGGATAGAACAAAAGGGCGAATAAAGAAACTTAATGTTGGATTTCATAGTGGTAGACGTGCCTCTACCTTACAATGTCATCCATTGAAGGCTCCTTCTCAACCGAATCAAGGCGGCCATATCCACCTATCATCAACTTCTACAGTATGAGACGGACACTGGATCCGTCAGAAGCTATATGGAGATCAACACTCAGCTCGGGAATGCTATGTCTGTAACGACCCAGATTTATCGGTATTTCTGTCGTTGATTTATTTGTTTATTGATGTGATTTTATGTATAGTCCGAATTTATTTGGACTATTTATTATTGATTATTTGCTCGATTTGATTTGTTTTATTTGATGATTTATTGTTTATTATTTATTTTATTATTATTTAATTAATTAGAATTTTATTATTTAATTTTCTAATTAATTAATTTAGTTTTGGGCCAAATGCGGATTTAATCATGATTAGTCATGAATTAGCGCAAATGGCCCAAGTGATCATTTTGGCCATTCTTCTTAAGCCCAACCGGCCCCCTTGTGATTATGTGGCTTGTTTTGCCACTTGCTTCATGTTTACACCTTAACTAATTTCTATAAATAGAAGAGTTAGTAAGGCCTTGTGATCATTTGTTCATTTTAACCATCACTTGCCATAATCAAATTCAAACACTCCCTCTTTGCCATCAATCCCACACGCCATTTTTGGCTCTAAAACACCCAACCATTGTTTATCATCAATTCAAACCCAAACTTAAAGATTCCAACTCCATTGGTCTTTAAGTGACTAAATTCACAAATAGCCTTCATTACCTTATTCAAGACTTGGGTCTTTGGTCAGGTTTTGGGTTTGGGGTTCGTGTTTGGGACGTGTTTGAGAGTGGTGCCTCGTGTGGTGGTGGAGCGTGGTGATCGAGAGGTGCACCGTGGTTCGTGGTGCAGCACGGCTGTGCGTTGAAGCCGTATGGCTGGCCCGTGCTCGTGATAAAGGCCGTGTGTTGCTGCGTGTTTTCTGGGCCGTGTAAAGTCGTTCCGGGCAGCGAGTTTTTGAGTATTTTCGTGTTTGTATTTCATAAGGTAACATACTATCCTAATCCTGGTTGGTATACTATGATTCATAGGGTAGATTAGATGACTAGATTAGACCAAAACTGATGTTTTGTACCCATTTCCTGCGTGAATTATGGGGTTGTTTTGGGTGGTTGTTTCATGATGGTTTTTCATTGATTCTATGTATTTTATGATTGATTATGATTAATTTCATGTTTGATTATGTTTATATTCAATTCCATGAAGTTTTGATGATCATAAGTTGATGAATTGTTGTTGAACTTTGTTGTTATTATGCGTGATTTTGGTGATGATGAATCTTGATGAGTTCTTTATGAATCTTGATGAGTTCTTTATGAATCTTGTTGAGTTCTTTATGAATCTTGATGAGTTCTTTATGAGTCATGATGAGTTCTTTATGAGTTCTTGGTCGAGTCTTGATTAAAGAAATTAAGTTAAGTTTAAAGAAAGTTGAAAGAGGTTCAAAGAAAAGATAAAGAAAGTATAAAGAATGATTTATGAGGTTCCAAGAATGATGATTTACATGTTAGTCTTGAGTCAAGGCGTAAGATGCAACTTAATATTAACTAAGAATGTAAATAAAGATTAAAGATTAGCTTGATTTTGCTATTAGACGCCTAACCTTAGAGTAAGATTCTATGGCTTGGGTTAAGACGTTGCCCCTATCCTAACCGCGGTATTGAGATAGTGATTACCATTATGTCTTCTTTGACATGGATTTCCCATAAGATGGGTTTTATGGGGTTGGGAGTAAGATTCTCAATCCTGGCATAGTAGGAAAGTTCGTTCGCGTAAGAGACGTTCGTACGAGCACAGTCCGGTCTAATATGTAAATGATAGTGCCAAAGATTAAGTAAGGATAAGATTAAGTGTATTATTTGAGTCTAAGTCGATTATTTGGGTTAGTCGAGTAATGTTATGATTATGGATCGTTATTGTTGGTATGATATATTTTTTCGCATGATTGTATGTTGTATGTTTGATTTGGTTGTTTGAGTTATGCTATGATCATGTGTATCCCCATTAGGGTGGGACAGTTATGTCACTCGCCACTGACCGTGGACTGTTGTTCATTTTCAGGTAACTTTGATGATGAGGTTCTTGCTTAGCATTGGGTTGGGCGAGCGCCGAGATTGTTTTTACTTGTTTAATTTGTTTTACGTTTCTAGTATGGACATTAGTAGTATTTTGTATTTTCCAACTCTGATATTGTTTTGGAGTTAACTATCTAGTGTTGATATTTGGGTTTAGAATCGTACAATCTTGTGGGTGTTGTACTTTTGGATTTAGTAAAGTAATATTTTGAGGCTAGTTTTAATTTTTAGTATGTTAGTATGTTAGAACTGACAATTCGACTCGTCGGTTTCTTCCGCGCCGGTTTAAGCGAGTCGGGTCGTCACAATGTCAACAGCTTCAAATTGCCAGGCCACAAGGTCAGAGAGAAACGAAAGGAGCCGGCGGTGACAAGGGCAAATGAAAACATCACAGAGAAAGAAATGTTTGTCACGGACTCTGTCAAATGTTACTCTCCCAACTCCACTAGGATGTCAGATTGGGCCGATCATCTCTTAGACTCTGGCCTTCAGTATGAGCCCCACAGAGCTATCAAAGCTCAGGCGTTAGTTGATTTTATTGTGGAATGCATAAACAAGCCAACCACTCATGACAGTGGTAACCCATGGGAATTATACATCAATGGCTCGGCCACTAAAGGAGGGAACAGAGCCGGTGTGCTCATCAAAACATGCACGGGTGAATGAATAGAATACGCCGTAAGATTCGGATTCACAGCATCCAACAATGAATCTCGGTATGAGGCAATCATCTTCGGGCCATATCAGGTGGAAGAGGTTATCAGGCCAGGATCCTACAGACTACAAGACGAAGAAGGTCGGTCGCTACCTCGGCCATGGAACACAGATAACCTAAAAACGTTCTACATCTAATTTGCTTCTGAGTAGCAACTTCAAGTTTTCCACAAAACATGTAATTAGGGGCATAGAGTATGTAAGCAACTAGCAAGGAAAAGAATTACATCTGTTGTTAAAATTGGCAAAAAAGCAACAAGCCATTATATTGATCAATCAGGTCATAATTACAAAATGCGGCTCACAACTCAGGCATACAGCCCTCCGTTAGTCTTAGTTACAAAAAGATAGCTAAAATGTTCTACACCAAAAAGGTACAAAACTACAATATTACATAGGAGGATCAGGCTGAGACTCGGCATGAGGATTGGTGGGGGAAGGATCAGCCTTTCTCTTCGATCGACACTCTCTCTCAGGGTCCCCCACCACTCGGTCAACATCATCATCATCATTATCATCATCCTCATCATCACCTGAGCTTGCCTCACCATGCTTCGCAACCAAAAGATCAACTGCTGCAGCATCAACCTCACCATGACCCTCCTGGTGATCTACAGCGTCAAACTCCTTCTCAAGCTCTTGCATCATGAGTTGATCCTTGAACCGAGCCTCATCCTCTTGACGCAGCCGCTCATACTCAGCCTCAATCTCTTCCTTCTTCTCGGCGCATAAATGACCGAGTACTTTGAGCATCCTCTCCTTTACTGTCTGACCCTCCACTTCAGCAGCCTCTAGACTCAGGTCAGCAATATACTTCGAGGCCTCATCATTTTCCTTCCAACTCTCGATGAGGGCATCTCGGCACGGCAACAGCTTCATCTCAGCCCACCGCTTGTTATAAAAGTTGTGGGTCATCTCATCCAAAGTCTGAAGAAGGGCGACGGCTCGTTCTATTTCCTCTACGGATGTCTCCTAGCTCTTAATCAGAGCCTTCTCCAGCTGGGCCCTTTCTTTGGCCAATCTCCCCAGAACTTCGTTATGACAAAGCAAGGCATCAGACGCCTCCTTCTTAGTAGCCTCAAGCTCAGCCCGAACAGCAGCCAGCTCAGTCCTCACACTCCCTACCTCAGCTTGGACAGAGGATAACTCAGCACTCAGGGTCGCCTCTCTATTTTCCAAAACTTGAGTCCTCTCAAGCAAAGCCACCTTCTCAGCTTTCAGAGCACCCAGCTCAGCCGAGAGACCACCCACATTCCTAGAGGCAATATTGCAGAAGTGCTTGGACAGGGCACACAGTCTCATAGACATCTACAAAAGAGAATGAAGTCAGACATGCATAAGAAAGTTAAAGGAAAAGGCAAGTTGGAAAGTTTACCTCCAGTTAATTCTCATAAAGGTCGTCAACCTGCTCTGAACCCAGGTGTCTCAGCTCCTTCTCACCCTCGGACGAACAAATCAACTTCATACTTTGATTTATCCGACAGGACTTCTCAGCCAAGGATAGCTGAGATAAAGGGATAGCATGTCCAGCAGGGGGCGACAACTCCACCTTCGTTTTCCCCTTATCCGACCCCGTGACATGGGCCTCAGCCTCAGCATGCTTAAGGCCCTCAGGACCTATATAAGAATACCCCTCAGCCTCAATAGGTCGGCCTTCCCCGGCCTTGGCAGCATCCTCAGCATGATACTCACCCATCAGCTCAGATACATTGAAAAGGTCATTGTTGTCTTGAATTTCATGAGGTTCACCCATACTTTAAGGGGCAACCTCGGAGCGGACTTGAGATTGACTGGCCCGAGTAGACTTCGAAACAGCCCTCGAAGCAGGTCTCTTCCTCTTCCTAGACTGAACAGGGTCCTAATCAACAAGGAGAAAGTAGTCATATCGAAAAAAAATTACTTCTCCGAGCACTAAAACAAAGAAGTAATACCAGTGGGGAAGGCAAAGCCTTTATGCTCCCATCCTTTAGAGACCTCCGCAGCCTCACACCCTCCAGGGTTGTCGCCGTCATCCTCTTTGACATCTCTCCGCCACGCAACCTCCTAAGGGCGTCCTCTGCAAGCAAACAACAAAGAATGTAAGTGGAGGGAAAAACGATACGAAGCGATCAATGTCAGAGGTATACCCTTCGGGTAGTATTGAATCAGCCCTAGAGCCGAGAGAAAGAATTCATCCGTGAAGACCTCCTCATTTGGAACCCAGTAGTCGGGAAATTGGGCATCAGTCCCATTCCGTTGCATTTGCTTATAAGCTTGCAAGTAACAAGCAACTACAACTTCCTGCTGATTCAGCTCAGGAACCCCCAAGTTGAGGCTAACATTCGGCTTAGATATCGGTTCTAAAGAAACCTCCCACCCAGCATCTCCTCTAAAGATAAACACAAAGTCATGCTTAAAGAATTTGTGGCTACTCGGCAACTTCGAGTACACTCGGTATGATTCCCTCGTCCTAAAGTGCCACCAACCTCTCCCATGAAACTTGGGTTCGCTAGTCATCAGTTTGAAGACATTCTGAAACAAGTTCAGGGGCAGGGTAACCTCCAACATACTACACACAACCATCAAGCAAGAGATGGAAGACACGGTATTCGGCACCAGTTGGAATAAAGACAGGTTATACGCCCGAAGAATCATCACCCAGGCTGGGGATAGCGGGAATCTGATCCCGGTTTTTAGTTGTGCCTCATACACGGCCATGCAACCGACTGGCCGATTGATTATTGTGCTCTCCGCCACGGGTCTGATAAACTTCTACGGTGCCTTCAGACCATACCACGCATGAAAATGCTCAAATTCTACATCCAGTAATCTCCAAAACTGGGCCCTAATAAAATAGGCCCCAGGTCCATACAATGGAACGTCTCGACCACTAGTGCTCTGCAACTCAGCACTATTCAGTTCATCTCCATTACTCAGTTGTCTTTCTTCGCTCAGCCTTTCTCCTTCGGCATTGATCTGGTCATCCTCGGCAGCCATCCTCACTACCCCTGTTTCCAACATACGGTCCAAGTAACCACGTTTAGGACCTCGCATGGCTAAGGAAACCTCCCAAGGAAAAGGCAACCTCTCATAACCTCACTCGGACTCGGCTCCCTCACTTTGCAAGCCATCCGAGGAGGATAGAGGAAGGGCCTCAGCCAGATCAGAACACACGGGCAACCATGCATGGGCTTTCACCACTGCAAGGCCACCCACTCTTATTTCCCTCACCAGAATGGGGGGAAGAGAGGCAGGTGGAGTACTCTGCTCTAATAAAGAGTCATGTGTATCCATGGCTCAAACTTATTGCAATGTTGAGCAGACTCACTTATTGCCTTATTACAAAAAGAAAGAAAACAAAGGAAAGGGAAAGAAGAATACCTGAAGAAAAGCTCCTTATGGGTTGACTTCCGGGAAGAAAAGAAGATCCTCTGTCACTTTCTCGAGAACTAGGCCCACGCTCCAACAATAAACAATTGAAAATGACAAATGGAGACAAAATCCACCCATTTATAGCAAACGGAAGGGCCACGAATTGGCAATTGTCAAAGCAACCTAACTCCTCAGCAAGAACGAACCACTTCACAAAAAGGTCAGGGTCAGCGCTTCAACAAAGGAGTACCCTCGGCCACAAAACCCCCCATCCTCCACTCGGTCAAAAAGGGATGTCCACCATCCTGGCTGATTGTCGAGTAAAACATGTCCCTCCACTCGGCCAAAAAGGGATGTCCACCATCCAGACCGAGTGTCGAGCGAAGCATAACCTCCACTCGGCTAAAAAGGGATGTCCACCGTCCTGATCGAATGTCGAGCGAAACATGACCTCCACTTAGCCAAAAAAGGATGCCAACCATCCTGGCTGAGTGTCAAGCGAAACATGGTAATATGCTTAAGTCCAGGGTCGCACTCTACCAAGGGAGCATCCTCGGACAGTTGGCCAAGCGAGGTCACAAAATCCTCACATCGGCACAAAAGGGATGCATTCCATTCTAGCCGAATGTCGAGCACACCATACAAACACGAGAAAGCCCAGTGTCAGCACTCCATTAGAAGTGCACACTCGGGCGGATGGCCAAGCTAGGCCAAAAAACCCCGGCCCTCCACTCGGTCAAAAAGGGATGTCCACCATCCTGGCCGAGTGTCAAGCGAAACATGTCACTCCACTCGGCAAAACAGGGATGTCCACCACCCTAGCCGAGTGTCGAGAAAAACATGACCTACACTTGGCCAAAAAGGGATGTCCACCATCCTAGCTAAGTGTCGAGCGAAACATACCCTCCACTCGGCCAAAGAGGGATGTTGGCCATCCTGGCCGAGTGTCGAGCGAAACCTACCCTCCACTCGGACAAAAAAGGGATGTCCACCATCCTGGCCGAGTGTCGAGCAAAACATGACCTCCACTTGGGCAAAAAGGGATGTCCACCATCCTGACCGAGTGTCGAGCGAAACATGTCACTCCACTGGGAAAAAAAGGGATGTCCACCAACCTAGCCGAGTGTCGACCAAAACACGATCCCCACTTAGCCAAAAAGGGATGTCCACCATCCTAGCCAAGTGTCGAGCGAAACATACCCTCCACTCGGCCAAGGAGGGATGTCCGCCATCCTGGCCGAGTGTCGAGCGAAACATTACCTCCACTTGGCCAAAAAAGGGATGTCCACCATCCTGGTCGAGTGTCGAGCGAAACATACCCTCCACTCGGCCAAAAAAGGGATGTCCACCATCCTGGCCGAGTGTCTGTGGGGACGTAGCACATCATTCAGTCGATAATTAATGGTCAACACTAGATCTCATGCTGCCCGTCACTCGGGCACTTCCCCTAGTCACCCTCAAGCGAATGACCAGGAGCCCACGGGGGTAGTAGGGACGGCTCTCATCCAACAAGACCCACGCGGCTCAGAAGCTGAGCCCGAGAGAGAAGCTGAGCTGGAACAAAGAGTGCCTACTCAGAATGTTCGTTCCTGAACAACAGTTAGTCACAAGAAGGGACCTTGACCAGGTCGTCACTCGGCCGTCAAGAACACTTCAGGAAAATCTGCATGCCATATTCTCATACACACCAAGTGACGAGACCTTGCACTCAGCACCATCTAAGAGCAAGGCTCCGTCCAAAGGTAAAGCTCCTCAGGAAAAATCGAGAGTCATGCTGAAGGGCGGACCTTCTCGGCCCCCTCCAGAAGGAACTCACCGAAGCTACTCAACTCGAACGGCCCAAAGTCACACTCCCGTCATAAGGAGTGTTGAGCCGCGGCCCGTAATCGACCTAGAAGAACCGCGGGATGTCCGTGGGAAAAATATTGTAAATTCTCAACTGCCTAAGCATCGTCCATCCTGCTGGGAGAGGTTGGCCGAGCCAAAGAATGACCGCATCATGTTTCCCCCTCTGTCAGAAGTTGAAGAGGCAACAGATGCGAGAACTCTCCTCAACAACAGAAGACTTCATAATGGATCTATGGACGCTCGGGAAGTAATAGATCAGAGACGTCATCAGGATGCTCGGCGAATAATAGAGCAAAGAAGGGAGCCTCCACCTGAGAACACTCAGCGGGATAACCAAAGGTACCGAGACCGTCTTGGAACAGGCCTACTCCCCGAGCCAAGGATCCGAGGGCGCTTCCATCATGGGTCCTCTCGCGACCAACGGGAAAACTCGGCCATTCAAGACGAGGTCGGCACATCCGGAAGGAATGCCCCCCAAACAGATCCCTCAGTAGTACTCTCTTGTCAGACCCCGTTTAGTCGGGAGATCGTAGAAGTATCTAACCCGAGTACGGTCAAGGTGCCTCCCATTGAATCTTTCCAGGGAACTACAGACCCCATTGACCATCTAGCAGCTTACAAAGTCCACATGGCAGTGCAAACTGGGTACGAGGCATCATGGTGCAAATTCTTCCCAACAACCCTCAAGGGAGCATCACTCAACTGGTTCAATGATCTACCCTCAAGCATCATTACTAGCTTCTCAGTCTTGGAGTCGTTATTCATTCAACACTTCATGGTAGCTAAAAAAGACAAGTGGAGAAGCATTCACCTAATGTCTTGCAAGTAGGGAGAAAGCGAGGGGTTGGCCGAATACATCAAAAGGTTCAACTCTTAGTCATTATAGATTCCCAATCTGAAGGACTCTACGGCTTTTGCGGCATTAATGTCAGGGCTCCGTCCGAGTCGACTCAGATTCGACATCCTAAACGACAAAGTTTCTACCTTCTCCGAGGAAATGGCTCAGGCACAGAAGTACATCAATGCCTCTGACATCAACCACCCGAAGGAGGGCTCTAAGAAAGAGAAACGCAAGGAAGTCCCGAGAGGCAAACCTGACTTAGGCACAAAAGATAGAGGCCTGAGGGATGACTCACGATTCAATACTTCTAGACGTGAGATATTCCTCGAGATGAAAGGAAAGACTAACTTCCCAAAGCCTAGTCTAATAAAAACGTCCAGCACTCGCATGGACAAGAAACAATGGTGCGAATACCACAGGGAATGTGGCCACAACACTTAGGAACGCCGTGAGTTGAAAAAGGCATTGGATCAACTGGCTGACGAAGGGAAGATCAATCGCTACTTGCAAAATGAATCAGACAAGAAAACAAAGAAGTCCAAGAGCAGTGACACTCAGGACATGGTGTGTGTCATTGCAAGGGGCATTGCCTCTAGAGGAAGTAGCAACAAGGCACGAAAATCACATGCTCGGTGACTGTCCAGGAGCAACAAGACATGAAAGTCACATGCCCATGATGGCTGTCAAGGAACAACCACCATTTACAACCATGGTCTTCGATCAGTCCACGGTTCCCTCAGGTCAGTTCCCTCATGACGACCCCCTAGTGGTCGAGTTGAAAATTGTCAACTTTCTGGTCAAAAGAGTACTCGTTGCTTACTAGTGCATGTGTTAAAGTTATGAAATTCTGAAAGAAGTTTATAACTAGAACACTATGGTCAAGGTAGAATAGTTCACCAGAATAGTTCTAACCTGAATATGATTTATGGCAAGTTTTTAAAAAAGATTGAAAATATTTTGAAATTATTGCTGCCATATTTCTTGTGATTCCTACAGTTGTTGACTGCTATAAAATGTGGCAAGGAATAATATATTTTGAGCAAATCAAAATATATTATTTACCCGAGTCTTTTTAGGAAAGTATCTTGATACTCAATAATCAAGATTACATTCCTAACTCGACAAGGATCTGCTGCTTGATTATAAAAGCTAACAACTAATAAATAATTAGGTAGAGACACACAGAGCAAAATCCTTGAGCACTAAAGGCAACTTGCAAAAATCAGTCTTAAAGCATTTCACTTTAAGAATTTCATTGTACTCACTTTCTAGCTTAGAGAGCAAATTTCCGTGAGAAAAATATTGTTATTTGTCACCAACAAAGGGGTTGGTGACGGGTACAATTGTGAGTTCATTTTTACTTGTTCTTGTGAGTTCAAGGACACCGGGGAACACTTGGGTTGAGTGTGAGCTTTTCTGTCTGAGTTGATAGAACAGTTGAGTGTGTAAGGTTATTCTATTTTTCAGAATTGATTAATAAAATAACTAGGGTAGCAGGACGTAGGCCATAGTTGGCTGAACCTAGTGAAATCTGCGTGTTCAATTTACTTTATTTGTATAATTGTTTCCGTAAGTAGAACAATTCCAACTGGTCTAGTTAGTTTAAGTAAAAATCTGACACTTCCATTAACAACTCAATTCACCCCCTCTTTAGTAGATCTAGATCCTACACTAATCAACATAGAAAAGATAACTACTACTAACTACATCTTGTCAAACACACATGCCCGAGCCAAACACACATGGAAGTCAAGCACACAATATGTTGGATTTTATATTTAATGTTTTGATGATAACTTGCACTTAGACAAACTCATACTTTAATATGTGTGTTTAAGTGTTTTGGTTTTTAGATTAACTTGAATGTAGCTTGGAAGCTTGATGATGACCTAAATGAAGATTGGAGATCTTGCACGTGATGTTCAAAGCTAATCAAGAGGAGATCGTGAAGAAGGAACTTCAGAGTCGAAGGAACTTCACTAGAGAAACTTGAGCGTCAGAGCAGATGCTTGAAGGAACTAAAGATGTCTTGTACCAACGTATTTTTAGACGTCTTTATAATATTTTGGCATTATAGTTAAGTTAATCAGTGGAATATAAAATATGGAATTAATGACATTTAATGAAAAATATAATTGTATAATTAAATAAAGTTTTAAAAATGATTTTCTTAAGTGTAAATATTTTTGTCCTTTTATATAAAACTAAATTAAATATTTTTCATTAATATGATTTTTAGAAAAATAAAAATCAGAATTTTGGTTTTAAAATATGAATTTCGGTTTTATTGTTAAAAGTTTCGATTTTTAGTAAAAGTTGGTTAAGTGATTATAGGACCTAACTAACTGACTTTGCACTTTGTTAGAGCTGTTCAAACAGTTTTAAATGAGTCAAAAGCAGTTAGAGAGTTTATAGGAGCTGACTTGGTTGTGTCTTTGACATGTTCCACGTTCTGGCAGTCAATTTCCACCAGTCCAACAACTCCTCAATTGTATGAAGTAATTACGTAGGATTGTGGGACTTGCTCTTCAAGTCTTCTGGCTCTATAAATACTGTCTAAACATCATTCTAACATCAAGGCATTCACGAGTATTAACAGACTTAATATTTTAAAGTGAAATATACCACTGTGTCTTCTTCTTGCCAAAATATAGAGTTCTTGTTTATTTAATTATCGAGTTGTAATGGGGATTTGGGTTTGAGCGAACTCAAGAGAGAAAGAGTGACTTAGAGTTAAGTCCGAGAGAAGAAAAAAAGAGAGAGAGAGAGAGAGAGAGTCGATTAATTGAGGGATTAATCGTAAAGGGGAGATCAGATTCACGGAGGAACTTGATAGAGTAGATTGTATTAAGTTGTTGCCTTAATATAATAAAAGAGCAAATCCCGAGTGGGTCACATTTTACTTCTTGTGAGTTCAAGAAGGTTTCTGTGTTTCAGAGAATCTCTTGTTTCTTTCTTTCTTGTTAAGTTTCTTTATAATTCCGCAAAAATCTACACTAGTTTCTCAAACTACAATTCACCCCCCCTCTCTTACAGTGTTTATCTTCTCAACAATTGGTATCAGAGCTATGTTCCTCGGAGAAACCAGGAAACCCTGACGAGTGAAGAGCCTGGAATTGAAGATGATCTGAATAACCACGAGAAACTCGAAGAAGGATACTCTACGCAAAGGCCGCCTACGTTCAATGGTAAGTTTTATTCTTAGTGGAAGAATAGGATGCAAATCTTCATCAAAGCTGAGAATTATCAGGTATGGCGTGTTATAGAAGTTGTTGATTATGAAAGTACTAAAACAAATGATAACAACGAGGTAACACCAAAACCTATAACCGAATATGAAAAGGAAGATTTTAATAAAATGGAAATTAATGCTCTTGTTGTTAAACTGCTCCATTGTGGTCTTGGTCCACATGAACACAACCGTGTCATGGGATGTAAGAATGTAAAGGAAATTTGGGATTTGTTTCAAATCACCCATGAAGGAACTAACGAGGTAAAAAGGTCTAAAATAGATCTACTGATTTCTAAGTATGAAATATTTAAGATGCAACCAAAAGAGACTATTCAAGAAATGTTTACTAGATTTACTAATATTACTAACGAATTAGTCTCTCTTGGAAAGCATATCCCAACTGATGAGCAGGTACACAAAGTTCTACGAAGCCTGCCCCAAGATGAAAGATGGAGGGCTAAAGTTACTGCCTTACAAGAGACCAAAGATTTCACTAAGTTTAATATTGAACAACTAGCTGGATCACTTATAACTCACGAGTTACATTTGGGATCTAGCAATAGTGAAGGTCTCAAGGCAAAGAACTTGGCTCTTAAGGCTGAGGAACAAGACGAATCAGAAGTCGATGAAGACGAGGCTGCTATGATGGTTAGATGATTCAGAAAAATGTTCAACAAGAACAAAAAGTTCACAAGAGGAAACTTCAAGAGAGCAAGTTCCTCCAAGGCTGATTCTGAATGTCACAAGTGTGGTTCCTCTGACCATTTCATAAGAGAATGTCCTCAATGGGACACGGAAAAAGGCAAAGGAACAAGGCAAGGGAACTAGAGCTCCATTCAACAAACCTGACATAAGGAAGGCCATGATTGCTGCATGGGGAGATTCTGAAAGTGATGAGGAACTCGAGCAACCAGAAGAAGAGACTGCCAATCTATGCTTGATGGCAAACTCTGATGGAGAAACTCGACAAAATGAGGTAATTCTATAACCTAAACAGTTAAAAAGTCTTCATAAAGAAACTTTAGTAGACCTGTTAAAAGAAATGGAAGATGATTGGAAAAATTTACTTAATAGCTTAAGAGAATGTGAAAAAGCTCTTGAAATAAGTAAGGAACACAATGCTTGGATTAAGAACCAACGCATTGATGTTCAAGGAAAATTTTTTGATCTCTTTGATAAGAATCTCCACCTAAAGGAACTCGTTGAAAATTTGAAATATGAAAATATTTTGGCGAAATCGAGTTAACTAAATATAAATTGATGGAGACTGACCTGACTGGATCGAGTTCCTCCTCTAGCAAATTTAATAAAGATTTCGAAAAACTCAAGAGAGATCTTGAGGAAATGAGGTTTGAAAAGGCTAAATTAGAGAAGGAACTTCAGGCCAGAGAAAATAAAGGAACTGGTCAGTACATTACTCCAAAGTGGATTGAGAATGCCCAAACTAAGAGAACAGAAGGTTTAGGTTATGTCCACACTAAGCATGAAGGGAAACAGAAAAAGTATGTTGATTTACCCAGAAACAAGATATGTTCCTTCTGTGGAAAAACTAGTCATTATAAAAAATCATGTCACAAGAAGGAACTTGCTCAAGAGAAAAATGCTAATCAACTCTGGATAAAGAAAATTGATTTTGTTTCATTGTCTAAGGAACCCAAGGAAACCTGGGTTCCTCCACCTAACCATTAAGTTCTTTTGCAGGTCCTAGCGAGGGGGAACAACACATGGTACCTCGACAGTGGTTGTTCTAAGCACATAACAGGAGACAAATCAAGATTTCTCTCACTAGAGACTTTTTTTTAAAAAAAAAAAAAGGCAAGCAATTATATATCATAGGGCAAAAAAACAATACACAGATGCAAAACTAGGCACCTCAGCCCACAGCCAGCCAGGCCAAAAATAAAGCACTACACAAACAAACACAGCCAAAAAACTAATTATAACTCATTCATCCATCTAGCATTACTCCTACTAATCTTCCTAGGCAACAAAAAAACAATTCTATTTACACAGCTATACTTTACATCAGCAGCAACTACAGCAGGCAGAAGAACATTCTATGACCAGAGAGCCTGATTACTCTGCTTCCAAATGCAGTAGACCAGTCCAGCTACAATGGCACCAATCACTCTCCTTTTGAAACGCCCCTGCACAGCCTGAATCTCCTGCAAACACCCCATCAGGTCCTGCCCTGCACAGCAATCCCTTATCTGCTGGGGCAGTAAAGCAATACAGTGAGCAGCATAGCAGCAATCAAAAAATAGGTGCTGAATGGACTCATTAGCAACCCCAAAAAGCAAGCATCCCTTATCAGTGATATGCATAAACCTGGCAAGTAAATCCCTAGTTCTGAGCCTTCCCCATAAAGCCAACCAGAGCTTGAATCTATGTTTAGGAACACAGAATCTATCCCACACCCATGCAGCCCATGGGACCTTAGGAGAAACAGGGCATAACCAAATATAAGCACTAGCCACTGTATAGCCTTTGGGACTATGCAACCACACATTCCCTCTATACCCATTTTTAAGAGCCTCCTTGACCTTCCATAACTGTCTCCAGTGCCAGGAACAATTGGAGGGATAAGGAACCCTTTTCCCAAGAGGAACTGTGACCTTTGGAGATAACAAGAAAGGCGAGATCATTGCCAAAGGAAAAGTTGGAAGGTCAAGTTCCTACTGTATAGATAATGTATTTTTGGTCAAGGGTTTGAGACCTAATTTGCTAAGTATATCTCAATTATGTGATAAAGGTAATTCTGTAAGTTTCACTTCTAATGTTTGTAAGATCATCAATCATAATTCTGGAAAGGTTGTTTTAGAAGGAACTCGGAGGGGGAACATATACACTGTGGATATCAACTCTATCCCAAGGAACAACCTTACATGTTTGAGTGTTATTGATGATGATCCTTTATTATGGCATAAACGATTTGGACATGCTAGCTTTTCACGCATGAACAAATTAACTTCTAAGGACTTGGTTATTTGTTTACCAAAAGTCATGTTCCCTGGTCATCATGTATGTGAAGCATGTGTAAAAGGCAAGCAGGTCAGTTCTTCTTTCAAAAGTAAAAATATGATTAGTACTTTTAAACCTTTAGAGCTTATTCATATAGAATTGTGTGGTCCTATGAGAATCCAAAGCAGAAGTGGTAAAAAATATGTTTTGGTTATTGTTGATGATTATTCCAGATTCACATGGGTTATATTCTTATCAACTAAGGATGAAACTTATGATGAGTTTGGAGCTTTTGTAACCAGAATTCAAAAGACAAGTGGATTCCAATTAATCCACATAAGGTCTGATCATGGAACAAAATTCGAAAATTCAAAGTTTGATGAGTTTTGCAGGATAAATGGTATGGATCATAACTTTTCAGCCCCAAGAACTCCACAGCAAAATAGAGTTGTTGAAAGGAAGAACAGGGCACTCGAAGATATGGCTAGGACTATGTTGATAGCTAGTGGTCTTGCAAGGAACTTCTGGGCAGAAGCTGTTAACACTACATGTTACATAATCAATAGAGTTATGATGAGACCAATAACCAACAAAACTCCATATGAACTGTTCAAAAGTAGGAAACCTAATATTTCTTACTTCAGAGCTTTTGGTTGCAGGTGTTTTGTCCATAAAAATGGTAAAAGAAACTTGGGAAAATTAGATGAAAGAAGCGATGAGGTTGTATTCCTTGGCTATGCTACAAATAGCAAGGCATATAGAGTATAATAAGAATTCAATGTGTGTGGAAGAAAGTATACATGTTATATTTGATGAAGCTAACACTCATTTGACTATGCAAGAACTTGAGGAAAATGATTTTGAAATAGGTCTTATTAAGAAAGTTAATACAGATGAAGAAATCCAAACTTCTCATAAGGAGAAAATTCATATACAGGAAGAGGAACCTCACAATCAACCTGAAGATCCTCAACCTGAAGTAGAAGAAGCTATAATTGAGGAACCTGAGGGGGAAATAGAACAAGTCAGAGGAACTGAAGTAGAGACTGCACATATTGGAGTTCCCTTGAGAGACTTTCAGCCCAAACCTTGGAAACATCAAAAGTCTCATCCCACTAACCTAATAATCAGTGACATTTCCAAAGGAACTCAAACTAGATCTCAGCTGAGGAACTTCTGTACTTTTCAAGCGTTTCTGTCCACCTTGGAACCTAAGAACCATGAGGAAGCTCTCAAAGATGCCGATTGGATCAATGCCATGCAAGAGGAACTAAACAAATTTGAAAGAAATAAGGTATGGCACCTTGAACCTGTTCCTAAATCCAAAAGAATTATTGGACTTAAATGGGTATTCAGGAATAAGCTTGATGAATATGAAACAATCGTAAGGAACAAGGCTAGACTTGTTGTGAAAGGCTATAATCAGCAATAAGGGATTGATTTTGAAGAAACTTTTGCACCTGTGGCAAGGTTAGAAGCTATTCGAATGTTGATTGCTTTTGCTTCTTTTATGGATTTAAACTTTATCAAATGGATGTAAAATGTGCTTTTCTAAATGGACTTCTTGAGGAGGAAGTTTATGTTGAACAACCTCCTGGATTTGAAAATCAAAATTTTCCTAATCATGTGTTCAAATTAGATAAGGCTCTTTATGGTCTCAAACAAGCTCCTAGAGCTTGGTATGAAAGACTTTCAAAGTTTCTTTTACAAAATGATTTTAAAAGAGGAAAGGTTGACAAAACTCTATTTTTGAAAGCTAAAGGAAATGATCTATTAGTTGTGCAAATATATGTCGATGACATAATCTTTGGTGCTACTAATGATGAACTTTGTAAATATTTTGCTGACCTAATGAGTGGTGAATTTGAAATGAGTATGATGGGAGAATTAAACTTCTTCCTTGGTTTGTAAATTAAGCAAACAGAGAGGGGGAACTTAATTCATCAGCAAAAGTATGTCAAGGAACTTCTGAAAAAGTATAACCTTGATCAAGCAAAAACTAATCATACACATATGGGTGTTGGAACTCGATTAGATGAGGATCCTCAAGGAACTCCTGTGGATCAAACTAAATAAAGAGGTATGATTGGTTCTTTACATTATTTAATTGCAAGTAGACCCGATGTTTCTTATAGTGTTGGATTATGTGCTAGATTTCAATCTAACCCTACAGAATCTCATCTCACAGCAGTTAAGAGGATCTTTAGATACCTTAAAGGAACTAATGATTTGTGTCTCTTCTATCCTAGAAGTGATACATTTGACTTAATAGGATATACAAATGCTGACTATGTAGGTGATTTGGTAAATTGAAAAAGCACCTATGGAACAGTCCAGTTCCTCGGGTAATATTTAGTTTCTTGGGCTTCCAAGAAACAAAACACAGTTGCCTTATCTAGTATTGAAGCTGAATATGTTGCAGCTGCTGCTTGTTGTTCACAAGTTCTTTGGATCAAGCAACAACTAAGAGATTATGGTATGAAATTTGATTGCATTTCCATTTATTGTGATAACACAAGAGCAATATGCATTTCTAAGGATCCAGTTCATCATTCAAGAGTTAAACATATTCATATAAGGCATCACTTTCTTAAAGACTATGTTGAAAAAGGATTAATTAAACTTGATTTTTATGAAACTGATAATCAAATTGCAGATATTCTTACTAAGCCCCTGACCAGGGAAAAGCATGAAAGGATGCGTATGGAACTTGGGATGATTCAACTACAATAGAAGGAACTCATGGCCCCAAGGTAAATAAGTCATCTAGTTATGTTAAGTATACATATCTCATGCACAAATTCAACGTGTATTTACACTGTGTCAAGTAATAGATTAATTTTGTTCTTGTGTGCAAGTATTGAATTAAATAAATTAGTGAGACAAGGATAATAATTTTAATTGTTAAAATATTAGGCCCAATTTGTTTTGTATTAGTTCCATCTATTTTGGGTAGACTGATTCTTTTCAAAGACCAAATTTTTATCAAGTCTATCCAATCCACAAAATATTGTTTTTGGCCTAAATTAACAAATTCCCTATTTTTAATGGGGGAAAAAAACCCGGACTTTTTCACTTCAAAATCAGAAATTCAAATTCATTTTGCCTATTTAATGATCTAAAGAGTTCTCTCTTTAATTCTACTTGTGGTACAAAGAATCATTTAAGAAGTGGTAAAGTCACACCCTTTCACAAAATCTGTAATTAATCTAAAGCACCTCAAAGGTCCATTTTTTCGAATATATAAATGGAAAAATCTTTCAATCAACACTCACCTTCACTCACTCGAACTCCACAAAGCTTCCAAATCCTAAGAGAACTAAACCCTAACTTAATCTCACCTTGCTCTCCAATGGATATCTCACCCATTCAAACCATCTACCCACAAAATACATCCATGGAAACTGACGAGAACTCCCAAACTCGTCCCAATTGTCCTTATGAAAAGATGGTGGAACCAAGGGTGGAGGGAACTGCAACGGAGAAACCGAAGGTCGAGTCTGTCGATTCGAAAGAAAGGAAGAAAGGAAAATCGGTGGAACTCGAAGATGACTGGGAAGAACTTGGGGAACCAATTCCCAAAACCAAGACCATGGCTGCGAAAAGGATCGAAGCTAGGTCAGAGAAGTTCTTGCAAGGGTTATGCATCAATCTCAGTTGGTGTAGGGCAAGTAAGTATGATGAATTACTTGAAATTCTTGAATTTTAAGGTTGGGTTAAGCTTTTTGGTGTTTGTTCTGATAATATGTTGGCTTATGGGTTGTTAAACGAATTTTTTTCGAATTTTTCATGTGAGGATGGAATTTGCAAAAGTGTTGTTAAAAAGAAAGAAATTGTCTTTGATGTTGACGATTTGAGTGAGGCATTTGAAGTGCCTAATGAGGGTTTTGATTCGTACTTCAAAGGTACGGCTATGGAGGATATTGAAGGAGTAAAAATAGGAGAAATTGTTGAATCAATTGGTGGAAAAGCTAAATTAGTTAAAACAAACCACAAAAATTTCTCACCAATTCAAAAAATTCTGTTTCACTTTGTTTTTCAAGCCCTAGTTCCTTGTTCTCAACATAGGAACGAGGCAAGTCATCTTGATTCTATGCTTATGTATTGCCTTGAAAACAAAATCAAAATTAAATTTCCTTCCTTGATGATCAAACACCTCTCCCATTGCATAAAAAATGATAATTATGTAGGATATTCGAACCTCATCATGACTCTTCTTGAGAGTTATGGTATTAGTGTTACAGATTTTGAACACCTCAAATTACAAACTAACCTCTTCATTCAACCGCGTACCCTTTCCTCTTGGAACCTTTGTGTTGTGGATGGAAAAACTGAATTTTTAGTCAAAAAGACAACAAAGCCTAGGGTTTTGAAAGAAGAGGTTGAGGTGAAAACAATTAATGATGATGAGAGTGTCGAAGGGGAGGAACAGAAGAAGGAAGAGGAGGAACATAAGGAAGAGAAAGAAAAGAAGGTTGAAGAGAAGAAAGGGAGTGCAAAGAGCACTCAAGGGAAGAAGAGGAAGAGTTTGAGGTTGGCAACAAAACCTTGTGCCACACCTACAACCTCTCATGTGGTTATCGATGATGATGAAGGGGAAACTGAAGAGAAGGAACCTGCTGCCAAGAGAGTGCTTGGAGCTGGACTAGGCTTTGGTGGGTTCAGTTCCTCTGCCTCTGTTTAGGGGAACTGTAGTGAAGATGATGGCCTCTCAAAATGATTTGTCTTCGAGGATGATGGATATTGAATCTGTCTTGGGAACTTGAGTGTGTCGACTGATGTGCTCACTAAGGAAATCAAGGAAGGATTGGTTCGTCTTGGCCAAGGACAGCAAGCTCTCAAGAACATACTTGAAGAAATGACTTGCACTTAGACAAACTCATACTTTAATATGTGTGTTTAAGTGTTTTGGTTTTTAGATTAACTTTAACGTAGCTTGGAAGCTTGATAATGATTTAAATGAAGATTGGAGATCTTGCACGTGATGTTCAAAGCTAATCAAGAGGAGATCGTGAAGAAGGAACTTCAGAGTCGAAGGAACTTCACTGGAGAAACTTGATCGTCGGAGCAGATGCTTGAAGGAACTAGAGATGTCTTGTACCAACGTATTTTTAGGCGTCTTTGTAATATTTTGGCATTATAGTTATGTCAATCAGTGGAATATAAAATATGGAATTAATGACATTTAATGAAAAATATAATTGTATAATTAAATAATGTTTTAAAAAGGATTTTCTTAAGTGTAAATATTTTTGTCCTTTTATATAAAACTAAATTAAATATTTTTCATTAATATGATTTTTAGAAAAATAAAAATCAGAATTTTGGTTTTAAAATCTGAAAAATAATTTCGTTTTTATTGTTGAAAAGTTTCGATTTTTAGTAAAAGTTGGTTGAGTGATTATAGGAACTAACTAACTGACTTTGCACTTTATTAGAACTGTTCAAACAGTTTTAAATGAGTCAAAAGCAGTTGGAGAGTTTATGTCTTGAGAGTTGTTACACATAACAAGCGCACACATACAATTCACATAACACTTGTTTTAATTTGTTGTTCAGATAAAACATACTGAACTCTTGTCTATTTAGCGAGATTCCCATTAAGAACTTATGCCTTAAGTGGTATCCCAAAGCTACTAAAAGGGCATGAAATATTCGGAGAATCTATTCATGCATTACTAATAAACTTGAAAGGGGCAACCTGTCCATATGCAAAATAAATTGCATTACTAATAAACTTGAAAGGGACAACATGTCCATACGCAAAATAAATTGCTACTAATGAAGCATGAAATATTCAAAGAACCTATTCATGCAATATTCTCTTTTATAATCGGGAACATGAAATAATCCTTCCTATTCTTTTCTTGATTGGTTTGCAAACACAAGTTATACAAACAATTAAATTCATCACAAATAGTCATGTTCCACAAATTCACGTATCTCCACAAATTCACATATCTTGACAATCATGATAGAAATATGCAAAGTCCTAACATGATACTACGTCTGAAAACTTATCAATCACGCGTACCTTGAATAAACTTGGTGGTACTCCACCTTTTCCTTTCAGAACTCGCCTAAGTAATGTTCCTCGCCTATAATTTAAAAGACAATAGTATTAAGCTCGAGTCCTAAAAAAAATATCCAGCAGCTCTAACCTATCCTAAGACCTCCCGTAAATTACTAGATAATAATATTAATTACTTAATTATATGTATAATTACATTCTTTAATCTAAGATTTTAAAAGAAAATAAAAACAATAATTTTTTTTTAAAACATATATATATATATATATGTGTGTGTGTGTACATATATATATATATATATATATATATATATATATATACATACACGCATATACTTATATGCATATACATATATAGGCATACTTAACAAGTTAACAACAACAAAGCACGGTGAAGCACGGTGCTACCTACGGGGCACAACGACCGGCGGTGACAACAAGGCAGCAGGCGGCGGTGAAGACAGGTGAAACCCCGATGACGCGGCTGCAGGTGGCTGGTGGCGGTGCTGCGCTTGGCGGCTCGTGCGTGAGTGTTCGATTTTGATTTTTTGTTTGTTTTTATTTTAAAGAAACCACCACAAACAGCAAGCACGGTGGTAGCGGGTGGTGGCTCGGCTCCGGCGAGGTAGTTCGCGACAGAAATAGAGGCGCGATGGTGGTGGTTGCTCCGGTGGTCGTGCGTGAGGGAGGGGGTGTTTGAGGTTTTTGGTTTTTGAATTTAGAAAAAAAAATTTCTTATTTCCTTTTTCCTGGGTCACGGTGAGAGAGAGAGAGAGTGGGTTTTTTTTTTCTTTTTGCTTTTTGACCTGATTTGGTTTACCCTGGGGTATTTATAATGTTACGGTTGTTTAGGGTTTCTCAATAGATTGGGCCTGTGACAAATTCCCTTAAGCCCTTGTCATTTTCAAACACTGAATTTTTACTATTTCATTCTTTTTATTTATTTATTTATTATCTTTTTGAACGGTTCTCAACAGGCAATTAAAACCTTTGAGTTATATACGAAAGATATAATTTTTTTTGTACAACACCCAAAACAAATAATTAAAACCTTTAAACTTAATTTTAATATGATCCAAAAATTTCTTATAAAAATAATTTAAGACTTTTAAAATATTAATATTTCCATAAAATAAAATAATTAAATTATTTTATAAATCCCAATCCAGAAAACGCATAAATATCTGTTTAACGATATAAAAATCGCGTATTTATGTATAAATAATTCTATATTAGGAAATAAAAATACGGGGGCTTACATAGAGATCTAGGAATAGGACTCCCCTCGCGTCCGGCTCGGCTCGGCTCGTGTCGTGACACATGCGCGGTGTGGTGGGGCTACCGTTTTGCATCCGGGCCATTTATTTTTTGTCGTCAGTTACGCCTTTTCAAATTACTAGTCATTTTTTATTGTTGCAAGTCCGTAACTGCCTCCTTGATTCTTGCCCATGATGCTGCTCGCGCGAATTGATGGCAGATTCGTTTTTTCCTTTGTCATCTCCCCTATAACTACCAACTCCTTTCTAATTACAGGACACACGGAATAAGAAAACACATTCATCTTTATATATTTTCTGAGCAAACAAATATGGGTTTCAAACTCCCTTTCTCGAGTTCACGAATTAGGGAGTGTTGTCTTAAATTTTGGGAGGCAAATGCCACTTTTCGATTGCACTATATTGAGGCGAAATTTGATTTTAAGACAGTGATTTCATCACGTCACAGCTTCTACACCCACAATTTCCCGTCTCCATTATTCGTTTTTTACAATCTACTTTTCAACACTCACTGCAATTAAATTTTTTGTTGACGACTCCATGAATTAAGCATGTGCCCATAACACACAGACGTGAAAGAAAATGCTGAAAAAACATACAAATACAAGCTATAACATTCAAATACAAGCTATAACATTCAAATACATTCAAGTGAGATAACATATAATACATTCAAACTCATGAGTGTCCTAAGATATGTGGTCTATCTTATGTTGTTGACTATCGCAAAACTCTTTATGTATTTTGGTAAGATATGTGTGTAGACACCTAAATGTGTCTCCCCAATATAGAGACTAATGATGAAATTACCGTGTTGCCATGAGGTCTGATAAGTGGTATTTTGGTAGTTATTTTCTTAGTTTTTATTAGTTTATTTTCTTATTTTATTTAGCTTTCGTTAGCATTTTTAGGCTTTTTAGCTTATTTTTACTTTTGTAGTCCCCTTCCCCTTTTCTATGTGATTTCCTCTATTTTGCCTTGTTTCTGCGTTTTCTTCCCTTTTTGCAGGTCCCGAGTTGATTTCGGAACCCGAGGAAGCGAACCGGGAACCTCGAGGAAACCACAAGTCCTCTATGCTTTTTTTGGTGCTAAAAAAGGCCTCAGCAGGCGCTGAAAATCCCTCAGCGCCCGCTGGGATGAGTCCTGGTGAATGGTGGAAGAGGCAGTAGCAATGAAGAAGGCCTCAGCGGGCGCTGGAAATTTCTCAGCGTCCGCTAGGATGAGTTTTGGGCATGAGCATTTTTAGGCTGAAGACCAGAAGCATTTTAAGGCCTTTCAGCGGCCGCTGATCCTGAAGCTGCCAGACCCCTCACAAGCACCAAGTGAAGACAGCGGCCACTGACCCCAACTCAGCGCCCGCTGTCCCCTCCCCTGTATTGAGGCAGTGGCATCATAATGTTTGGCAGCGGCCGCTGACCCCAACTCAGCGCCCGCTGCCATAAGTCTTCCCAGCTTGCAGGCCTATGATTATAGGTGTCAGCGGGCGTTGTCATCGACTCAGCGCCCGCTGAAAGGCTTTTCTACGTTTTTTTATTACTTTTCTTTTCTTTGGCTCGATTTTTTGGGGGTTGTATATATACCCTCCTCTTCCCATTTCATAAGATCAGCTGATGTTAGAGGCTCATAGTTAGGGTTTAGGTTAGTTTTAAGCTTTCTCCTTCAATTCCTTATGTAATTTACATTTTTGTTCTTGATTTATACAGTAGATTAGTTTGTTCTTCTTCTTCTTCTTCTTGTTCTCCTCTTCAAGGTACTTTCATAGCTTTCTTTTACTTGCTTTTTATTGCTTTATGTACTTATTCCTTATAGTTTTAGTTTGTTATTGTTGTTGTTGTTTGTTTTTGTTGTTTTTGTTGGTAGTTTAGTTGATAGTTGTTTTACTAGTAGTGTTCTTATTTTCTTAGGTTTTTAGTTTCATTTGTTTTGTTCATAGTTTTAGGTTTAATTATGTTTTTAGTTTTAGTTTTAATTATGTTTTTATTAATTAATTTTGAGTAGTTAATTTCTAGGGTTTGAGTGAAACTTCTCAAATCCTCCATGATTGTGGTTTAGTTGTTTCTTGGCTTCGGTTGTGATAATGTCGGTACCTTAGGATTCGGTAATGTTGAGTCTTGTGTCTAGCTAACATAGGATTAATTGAAGAATCTCCACCGAAGGACCGAAAGGTGAACGTGGGTGATGACTTCCTTTGCCCGATTGATGGAAGCACCACGAAAGTTGGGCCTTCGATCAAGGGAAAGTTACCGGTCTTCGTGATTTTGTGCTTAGGACTCGTTAGATGTGTCGCTGCACGAAAGTGAGTTGTATATGTCTTTTCGGTCATCGTACTAGCTCGAAAGAGTGGTACGATCATAGAACGACCTCCCTTTATCCACAACCTAAGTCTAAGTTTCGATTGATTCATAATTCATGGTGGTATGAGTTGTGGATCTCTTACCCTAGTCCCTTTTGTTTTTGTTTCCTTAGTGTAGTTTTAGTTAGTTCTCTCCGCCTCTCGCGACCATCACTTGACCTAGCTTGCTCGACACTCATGCCTAGACTAGTGCAGCGTACCTTCCCCGTGTTCGACACCCCCACTGTTACTACGACGGGGGTTTTTATTTGGTGAGAAATTCCCTTCTATCAAGGTCCTACTAAGGGGAATTGACGATGAAAATCCACAATATAATTCAAATAATTGCCTAAACCATGATCGAACTACCTTGGAAGTGAATATTGGCATTCGCGATGATTATGAGATTTATTTATAATTTTCCATCATTTTTAGGAAATTTTCATATTTTTTTCCATACATTTTTCTATATTTTATATTCATAAAAATTGCCTTTAGAATCATAAAAATAATTTTATAAGGCATTCATATTTTCCTATATTTTTTTATCATTTTTTAAAGCTTTAGCTAGATTTTTTTAGGATTTTTGCATGCTTAGAGGCATTTTCGTCATTTTCACTTGGTGAAAATTGTTCCGCAAAGCACATTAGTATTTTTCATAATTTTTCGTTGATTTTTAGAGCTTCTGGAGGCTTCCGGAACACTCCTGAAATATCAAAGATTACAATAATCACTGATTGATTACCATAATCAAATCATAATCATGTAAATCACGCGTAGAATCACAAAAATCATCAATAGAAAATCCGGAGGGACCTGCGTCTAGACGCATCGCAGTTGACCTACGCCTAGACGCAGGTGGCCTGCGCCTAAGCGCCGGTCAGGCTTCCTCCGAGTCTTCGTTGCTGCTTTTGGCCTATAAATACGAGACCTTCCAAGCGGTTTTGACATATGTCAATAGCCTCGAGCACTACCAAACATTGCACACTCTCATCCCACACCTTTCTCTTTCATCAAACACCTCTCAAAACCTCTCTAGACACATCACAAATCATCAACTCAATTAACTTTAAACAAGCACTTGCATTCATCATCGTTGATTTTTCTTTGGTTGATTTGATCAAGGCATTACAAGGTGCAATTTCCTGAAGTCTCTATATTAGGGAGACACATTTAGGTGTCTACAATGTGTTAATGGGATTTATTTCTTGGTCGAAATTGATCAAGACTCGTTCACCTTTTTTATAGGAAAATTTCTCAATTTCACTATTTGTTGGTTCAATCGCAAGACCCCAATGCTTAAGTATCAAACTATTTGAAAATTGCTCAGAATTCTTGTCTATCTCCTTTTGCGTTTATGGGGGATGGTTAGAAATGCAAAGAAAAAGTCCTTGTTTTTCTCCTCTTTATTTTCCCTTGTCCCACATTGTTAGTTAGTTTACACATTGTTTGTCTCCTTCTTATATGTGGGTATCATGTTTAGTGTTTAGTGTGGGCATATCATGTTTATATATGATAGCCTACTTGTTGATAGTTAGAGAGCTAGGAATAGGACTCCCCTCGCGTCCGGCTCGGCTCGGCTCGTGCCATGACACATGCGCGGTGTGATGGGGCTACCGTTTCGCATCCGGGCCAATTATTTTTTGTCGTCAGTTACGCCTTTTCGAATTACTAGCCGTTTTTTTATTGTTGCAATTCCGTAACTGCCTCCTTGATTCTTGCCCACGATGCTGCTCACTCGAATTGATGGCAGATCCGTTTTTTCCTTTGTCATCTCCCCTATATCTACCAACTCCTTTCTGATTACAGGACACACAGAATAAGAAAACACATTCATCTTTATACATTTTCTGAGCAAACACATACGGGTTTCAAACTCCCTTTCTCGAGTGCATGAATTAGGGAGTGTTGTCTTAAATCTTGGGAGGCAAACGTCATTTTTCGATTGCACTGTGTCGAAGCGAAATTTGATTTTAAGACAGTGATTTCATCACGTCACAGCTTCTACACCCACAATTTCCCATCTCCATTATTCGTTTTTTACAATCTACTTTTCAACACTCACTACAATTAATTTTTTTGTTGACGACTCAATGAATTAAGCATGTGCCCCATAACACACAGACGTGAAAGAAAATGCAGAAAAAACATACAAATACAAGCTATAACATTCAAATACATTCAAGTGACATGTAAGCTTGCTTCCTATATGGTTATATATAACAGGAATTCCCCCCACTCCCCCCTCCCTCCCCCCCCCCCCCCCCAAGCTAAGCGCGCAATTAATCAATCAGTGTAGGAAGTGAACTTAAGCTTCGGAATTTTAGGAGGTGACACCGGGGAACTACCTCTGCTAGTTATCCGCGACTCTCCTCCTTGCCATGCATCCTGAACTTGAGCCGCAAACTGCAAGTTCCACAATACATCCTCAATAGACGGTCTCATGCTAGGGTCTTTCGATAGACACCTACTACATATTTCCATCATCGTCTTTAGTGATTCATCAGAGCAAGTGCTACAGATTTCTTCAGCCACAGTGCTCCTTCTAGTTGTTTCATCTACTGTAAGGCTCCCTTGTATCTGCAATAAATAAAGATATATAAGCATATCCCAACTCACTCGCTCGCTCGCTCACATGATGTAGCCATGCAAATAAAGATATATAAGCATATCCCAACTCACTCGCTCGCTTGCTCACATGATGTAGCCATGCAATATATATATATATATATATATATATATATATATATATATATATATATATGATACCTGGTTTCTTAAAGCCTTTAGCTCACTCCTTGTTTTAATCTGTACTCCCATCAGCATCTCCAGTAATATTACTCCAAAATCATAAATGTCCATCTTATCTTCATGCTCTACCCTACAAATCAATTGGAAACCATGCCAGGCCAGTAAATAAGAAATTTATCACTGCTAAACAAAACAACCAATTCATGTAAAAATTAAAGCTAAACAATTATATATAGTTAAGGAGGAATTGTATTGTAGTATAGTATATGATCTTCAATTAGAATTATACTGTATGTAGTACCTGAAGTGACCCTCTTTAGATTTTGTAGAACCCCGGAGTGTAACCTGTAAATTCAAAATGAAGCTCATGATATGATATGAACTCAATCCGATCCTACTTTTTTTATTTTGCATAAAGCAAGGTTAAGTAGATAAGGTCAAGAGGATACGGCCATACGGGGTTCAAACCTTATTAATAAGCTAATATCCCTTTAGCTTCCCTGTATGTGTAGCTCATGAAAGAGCGGATTTCATTACCTAATCAAAAATAAATAAAAGTTTTAAGTAGAGAGTTTATGAAGTTACTTGTCCCATATTTTCAGTTAGCAGACGAAGGTTGTTATAACTGCTGATTTTGGCAGCCAGGTTTTGATCTATTAGAATATCCGTGATTCTGAGGTTATTTGAAAAGATGCCGGGAGTGATTCCTGCATGAAGAAACTGAATTCCTTTCACCATTCCAATGGAAGCTGCTATACGTTGTGACCAGCTAAGCCTCCTCCTCGCACGTCCAGCTTCAATAAAAGGTTTTATATAGAACGTCAATGATCAAAAAGCCTAGACTTGCACGGCCTGTTTGGTAGCCGGTAATAAATGGTGGTAATGAGAAAGATTTTATAGGTAAATTTAGAAAGAAAATCAATACTCGTTCCTATGTTAGTGCTAGCTAGCTTGACTCCAATTTATCTAATTTTCTTCACAAATATCTATTCCTATCTAATACCACCCTCCACCATGGTAATGGATGGTAATACAAATAAGAAGGAACTTCCAAGTTTGGGAATGAAAAATATGTTTCCGTGGAGATTGTGAAGTCTTTCTCTAACAAATTACACTTTAAATTTATTACCATTACCACAATTTATTACCAACAACTAAATGAGCGAGCCGATAATGTATAGATGAACTACTAAAGGATTTGAATAATCAGATAGTGTAGATAGAGTTACCTGAGATCCAACTCCTTAGAGTCCCGTTTGGTACATATTCAAAAACAAGGAATAACCTGCTAACACTAGAATCCTCCAAGTAATACTCCAAGCAATGACCAATTGAGCTGACTAAATGGCGGTGTCTGAGTTTAGATATTAGTTCTATTTGAGGCATCAGGTATTCAGCAGGGTGATTTTCTTTTAGCTTCAGGCATTTAATAGCAACAAGGGACCCATCATTCAGCTGACCCCTATACATCTAATTTAATACAACCAAACAAATTAATTCAAACTGTTATTTGTTTATCCATCATCTAACTTAACTTCTAACACAACATACCTGACCTTGGGAACCTTCTCCCATAAATGCTGCTGAAGCAAATTTATTTGTAGCCATCTCAAGTTCTTCCAACGAGAATTTTCGATATGCTGGAATCCCAAGTGCTCCAAGCTTCATAGTTTGCGATATATATCCTTTCCAAAAACAAAAACAACAGCGGAATGTGAATAAAGGATCTCAAAACAATGACTAGCATATGTATGTTGAAATAGAACCAGATCGAACTTGATTTAATCTGATAATATGTTGAAATAGAACCAGAATTAGCAAGGAAAATAGGATGTCTGCTAGTTACATGATAAGAACGAACAAAATTTAGATTTTCCGATCCATTCACCAAGCAACTAGAATGTACAATGCTGTCAACAAAGAGAAGTTTCGTAGTTCATGCATGCCTTAAGTTGAATCATGCGGAAGTTACAAAGCCTACACTATTCTGCCACTGTAATACACGACACTAAATACAAGGCTTCTCTGACATCAAACACTAAGGGTCCGTCTGTTTACTTGGATGTAAAACATTTTCGATGTACACTGTAAAACTCATTTTCATATAAAATTTTCAATGTTTACTTGCACAGAAAATGGTTTAATTTTACTCTCAAATTTGGGGGAAAATATTTCCAATATGGTGTAAAATGAGTTTTCATCCCAAGTTTTACATTTTATTTTTTGGAAAATTGGAAACTAATAATCCCACATTTCACACTTATCCGACTAATAATCCCAACTTTTTATATCGTATTCATCTGTTGGACCTTTTTACAATACCAACCTAATTTAAGGTTAGTTTTAGAGGTCTATTGGGCTTAGAAACATGTGCCAAGTCAACCGTGAGGTTGAATTTGGCGTGCTAAGCCCAACAGACCTCCAAAATTGACCTTAAATCAGATTAATATTATTAAAAGGTCCAACAGATGAATACGATATGAAAAGGTGGGATTATTCTTGGATTTAAGAAAGGTGGGATTATTAGTGGGATAAGCGTGAAAGGTGGGATCATTAGTTTCCAATCTTCCTTAATTTTTTTTCCCTAGAGTAAACGGTGTAAAATGCGAGAACTGTTTTCAGGGAAAACATTTTTCGCTCTAGTAAACGGAGCCTAATTCAGGAATTCTTTAAATGTAAGGTATTGGTAAGGCGCAAAATTGTAGTAGCCATCAAGATTCGATATTTAACATGCTCAATAGAACAAACATTTGCACACGTAGAAAGCATGCAACTTTCATTCAAAACATGAAAAATTGGAAATGATGATGTAGAACCATTGTTTAGGATTTAGCTAGGGACTTCCAATTTTAATTTCAATGTTTGATGTCTACTACTTGTCTTCTAAAATACTGTCCTCGTTGGGAATATAATACCAATATGTGTGAGTTTGAGATACAATTTCAATTTATGCTATTCACAATATATAGTAAACAGGACAACAGTATGAAAATAACAATGTTATAACCAGTTGAACAATATTACCAAAAATGAGATATGGACCAAGCAAACAGATCAACACAAGCATATCATCATAAAGGAAATAGAAGGTATGCCAAACATAACATTAAACAGTTAGCAGCAGCTTCCAGCTTCTAACAAAACAAAACCAAAAAAACAAAAAAAAAAACGCAGATGATTAAAGTTGTATGTTTTAGAATTACCCGCATCAGTGAGAAGCTTTGATGTGGTGTATCGTATTGAAGCCTTTTCAGTAATGATTCTAGGTGGCGGAGGAGTAACAAGTTTCTTCTTGGCATAAACTCGTTTAACAAGACAAAAAACCAGAACAATAAGCACAGTGAGAAGTAACAGGCCACCAACTATGCATCCCGCCAGGATAGCTGCTTTCCTTGTTCGATCTTTATTATTCTTGTGAAACGTCGTTATAACCCCAGCTGCCAAAGCTGCTTCATTCCTACAGTAGGAATTTGAATGCTGAGACTGCAGATTATTGTTTAAGCAATTTCCTTCATAACGGACGACAAAAAGTTTCTTCTTGGACTTAGATTCAAGGCAATCAGGCAAGTCACCAGTCAAGAGATTAGAGGACAAGTCCACAAAAAAAAGATCATCATTGCAGGCCATATTTTCAGTAAGCATTCCCGTAAACTTGTTTTGTGCGATGTTCACATAGCTAATCGAGGGTAGGGATAACAATGACATGATGTGAAGCCGCCCCATAAATTTATTTGAAGAAATATCAAGCTTTCTTAGCTGATAATACGTACTAATTTTGACAGAAACTCCAGATCTAAACTTGTTATTTCTTAACACAAGTGTCACCAGTTGTTTGTTCTCAAGCTGAGGAAAACTAGGTCCAAGTAAGTTATTTTCAACATCAAGCTCTTCCAGGTTCTTCAACCCCTTAAGATCAGGTATTTCTCCTGAAAATTGATTATTTGCAAGTGCAACAACTCTAACACCACTCAACTTGCTCAAACTCTTTGGTAATGTCCCATTGAAACAGTTGTTTCTCAAACTCAGAGCATTCAGAGCAGGAAATGATCCCATTACGTCTGGAATCTCACCGCTAAACATGTTATCATCAAGTATGATCCCTTGTAGATTTTTCAAAGATGATATTTCTTTAGGGATACTTCCATACAACAAGTTTGAACTTATATTAAGCATCTCCAGTGATGATAGTCGTTCTATCTTTCCGGGTAATGGACCCCATAAACCAAGCGAAGCCAAAGTAACAACCTTCAAGCTTGGTAGCTTCACAAGGGTTGTAACCAAAGAATCAATTGAGAAATTATCAGGCAACTTTGGTGCTGTTTTATCTCCACTTATATGAAGTTGAGTTATATTATTTCCATAGCAAACAACACTCACATACACAGAAGGGTCCAAGTTACAAAAGTTTGTTTTATTATTCCAGATGCTTAAAACAGAAGGGAAGTTCAGAAGTGATTGAACTCTCAAAAGAGTCTCTGCTTGTGATGATTGTAGCTTCACTGAGAGCGAAATTCGGAATGAAATCAGAATCAAAACCATGATTAGTGATAGCCTCAATCCCTTTGCCATTTTTTATAAGATGCTGCAATTGGGAAATGAAGAAATTTTTGGAGCTTCCATACACTCACATACCACAGAACAAGCCTTCAAGTTCCAAAATTTCACTTGTTAGTTGCCTAATAGAAAATCAAATCATTCTCACTTGCATCAAGCCACAACAAACTAAAATATTTTAAGGTTTTTCTACACTGTACCCTGTATTTTATCTTATTCTATATTATACCAAACATTTAAGAAATTGGGTGTTAAACCAAAAAAAAAAAGGAAATTTTAACTTGTCTATATGACATCTTAATATTATTTAATCATAGTTTATTTCACTGATTTGATTAATTGTTTTGTTATTTACAGTAAATTTTATCATAACCATCAAATTGTATTAACTCAAATACTAACAGAAACTTTTCAGTGCCCCCCTGAAGATAATCATGTACAAAATTAAACAGAAGCCTTAAAATATGATTAACTTTTAATATTTGACTAAAAGGTGAGAAACTAGGTAGGAATTAGAACATTATGAATTGAATATTATATAAACTACATATCATCAAGGTTCAAATTTCATAATTTAAAAAATAAAATAAACTAAAACATTTTCTTAAGAGTTCAAAAGCTTACCTTAAACCGTAGGAGAATGTTCAGAATAAGTAAAACCCATATGAGAGCTTCATGAAAGTGCCAATCTTTCACAAGTCACAAGATCACACGCAAAGGTAAAGCTCAATTTTTCAAACATAATAATACACTAAAGGAAAAAAAAAAAAAAAAAAATGAGAGATTGCTTTAGTTTTTTTTTTAATCTATTTAAGGATAAATTTCAGCACTTTGTAGTTATTGTTCTAAAACATAAAAACTTGGTAGATATAAAAACTAATTACATGAACATTAGGAAGATAAGGTTTCACGATCACTCAAGTTTACAAACCGACACTGGTTAAAAAATTTCTTTGTTTGCATCATCACATTATAGCTACAATTTGGAGGTGGCTTCTGCCTTTTGGGAATAGTTAAAGAAGCCATAGTTGTGGAGGAAAATAGTAAAAATAAATAAATAAATAAATAAATAAAAAGAAAAAGGAAAAAAGAGAGATTCTTCTTGACAGAGAATGGAAGCTTTTATTTGTCTGCTGCTGGAGTGGGGTTGTCAAAGTGATAAATCCCTGTTTCTACTTTAGTCACAGATATTTAGATACGGTATAAAAATTGTTAATTCATTCCTAAATATTTCGTATTTAATTACTTTAAATTGACTTTGACTCTATTTATATTGTTTTTTTGACCTTATTTAATTTGATATAGGTAATGTGAAAGGTTGAATATACTTAAGAGGGGTGAATTTAGTATTTGGTGTATTGGTTATCAATTTAAATTTTCTGTTTCTTTGAGGGAAACCAGTTGTGTTGGTTCCTACAGCGGAACTATTAAATGCAAATAATAAGAATCAAGATACCAAATTTAACGAGGTTTGCCCCAACTAAGTCTTACGTCCTCCTACCCTATGTATCTTATTAAGGGCTTTGGTTAGGATAGATCAGATCCGGGCGCGACTGTTGCTCCACCCATAAATCCACCAACTTTGGTTAGCATATTATGTGCAAAAATTATTTCCTAAAAAATAAGAAATAATGTCTTTTTAATTTAAGCCGTCATTTAATTTAAAACCCTAAAGACTATTCGAAATATTATGCGCGACTGTTGCTCCACCCATAAATCCACAAACTTTTGGAAAGTTTGTTGAAGTGAAAAGATCTTCCTGTTCTTAAGGAAAAAACCTTTAAATCATTAACAAATCATCAGCTGTCATTTAATTTAAAACCCTAAAGACCATTCGAAAAATAATGGGACAAAAATCCAATTTTTCGAAAACAGACTGATCCCCAGACTTGTTTCCCTATCTAGTAGTGTTATGAATATTATACCTTTTGGTTCTAATATTCATAATACTACTTTATCACACACACAAACATTTATAATGATATATCAAGCATATACACAAACATTACATGAAGATCTAAAATTCTAAAGTTCTAAAATACGGTCTTATTCTATCTTCACGTACTTCCAAGTCTTGAAAGTTTTCTTTGAGTGTCTTCATCTTTGATTCTAGACTTCAATACTTGGATAATCTTATACTCCCTGCGTTGCACATTCAACAAGGTTAAAGTATAGCAAGTATATAAGGAATGCTTCAGTATAGCCCAGGGAACACTTTAACTGGTTCTAGACCAATTATCTCAATGAGTCTCAAAATATGTTCCTTGCAAGATAGATATGTTGTGAAACCAAGAATAACCTTAATTAACAACAGTTATGGAAACCAATCTTAGAAGGTTCTAACCAACTACATAACACGCACCTGTAAGAATCAATTGTGTTTGTCATCATTCTAAACTCAAGGAGCTCAACATAATCTAAAATATTCATGTGGGATTCCGTTTGATTCGTCTCGGACCATACTTTCCAAATATATAGTTTTATAATTTTTTATAATTAGATATATTAATATTTAAAGTTATGCATCGAGAGGTGTGGAAAAGCAAATGGAGCAATTAAATGTGGACAGGGGGGGTATCATTTAAGTCATAGATAGGGGAGAGATGCTACACCTACATTTGGTGTATGTGGGACTAACATAGACTGCTTAGTTCGTTGGGCCAATAAAAATGCTACATGAAATTAGTAATAAGAGGGAAACTAGAGAGATTTTGGGGGGAAAGTATTTGAGCCTAATGACCATTTTGGGGAAAAAACTCCCTCCTAATTTAGTGTTAAAGTTTTTCCTCCTCTTTTTTTTCTTCATTTGCTAGACCATGTATCAAAAACTTTATAGCAGACCGGAAACTACTATTGGGTGGCGACACTTCGGCAACCACTTTGGCGACACTCCAGCGAGTTTTTTTCCGGCCGAAAAAAATTACAATTGAATTAGTATATGTTTCTGACGACTTCTTGGTAGCTATTTTTAGAATTCCGATGAATTTTTCGGACAAATAAACATGGTTTTAATTGAAGGAATCTATCACAATGAATCCAATATATTCTAACTATTTATTAAAATAAATGCTTTCCTTTGGAATGAATAATAGGAAACTATGGCTACACTGATGAAATTATCATATTATTGTCATTGAATTTGAAGTTTCGAGTTGTTGTGATATTGTATTGTATGTCATCAACTTGTAAATAAAACATAGTATTTTTTGGTGCTGTTATATATTAAAAATAATTAGGATCAGATTAGAACATATAGAATAATTCAAATTAGCATCACATCTTACAATAATAGATTGGATAATCTTATCAGAAATTAAAATTGAAATAAACTACGAGATTATTGTCATTCAATCTGAAGTTTATAGATGCTTTGATGTTGTTTTTTATGTAATGACCTGTAAGTAAAACCCATAATATGCTTTTATAAATCAAATGATATCATGCATATCTGATGCTGATAAATATAAAGAACTTAGGATCATTTTATAACATATAGAATCTTTTTATAAGGGGATTGGATAATATGTATGGAATGCTAATAAATATAAAGAACTGTGCTAATGAAAGAGTACAAGGAAATGGGTTGTTCGGACTGGTGCAGGCGTAAATGAGCCACAATGTACTATATGATGGAGCGGATCAGATTTCACTGCAATGGCTGAAATGCATAGGCACTGAACCAAAAGGCATCCATATTGATCACTGCAAAGTCATTGGTAAGGCAGTGGAAAGTGTATTTGTAGGGGTGCCACATAGGTTGTGCCTATGGCACATACTACAAAATGCAATAAGGAATCTTGGAAACCTTGCCAAGTAGAAAGACATAGGGGTTGTTTGGTTGCTTAAAGTAAATGAAGGAAATTAGAATTCATGTGAATTTGAAAATGGGGTGATTGTTTGGTTGGATTAAAAAAGTGAAAATGGAGGAAGTTGAAATTCATGAGAATTTAGATTTCCCACAAAATTTAGGAATTTAATTACCCACCCTCCCCTTGGTCAATGAAAATTCTCATGAAATGGAAATTCCTATATGCCAACCAAACAATCTTGAACAATTCCTAAGAATTTCTCTGAGGGATGTAATTTCCAATGAAATGAAAATTCTCATCTCATGGAAATTAATTCCCATGGCAACCAAACATGCCCATAGAAAGTGTTTTACGTAATGGTGTCCATAATTCTTTAGATCCGGATGAGTTTGAGGAAACTTGGGAAACTTGCCAAGTGAAAATTTTATAATTGAGGATCAAAGACTTAATATTATATTGAAGAAATATTGTATCATTGCATAAATGTGGTACAATATATTATTATCCTAATTTAACTTAAATAAATTATCTTTTTCATTTACACATTATTATCCTAATTTAACTTAAATAAATTATCTTTTTCATTTACACATAATCACAACAACTTAACTCCTAAATTTTGGGCAACCGAATTGACCATCCTTTAACAAGTTATAACTTCCCCCTAAATTTAAGGACTCAATAACTCATTGGTTTTACTGACTCTAATAACACTTTATACAGTAATTAAGGTGAATTCTTCAACTATATAATTCGTGGGCTTTATATATATAGACTTAGACTGACACAAGTTCATTTAGAAACTAGACTCTAGTTCCACCGACAAACACGACTCAGTTCCAGTCATATTGAATGCATTAATATACTTACGTAAATCCTAAATATTACTATAATAATATCCTTGGACTCTTCTCTTCTTTACATCAAGTTGATTCGTTGGAATACTTGATCTTGTTCTCCAATTGCTTGCTAAATTCTCCATAGAAACTTCACTGTAGAAACTTGACAATGCTTCATTGCACTTGTTGAATCTTCATTCTTAAAGATGTTTATTAGTGGTTAAGTTTGTAGTTTATGTCATCATCAAAACTAAATAGAATATGTCAAACAATATCAGTTCAAATTCGGTTCAGTTTCAAAAGAATTCAGATCATGTCATTTTTTATTTTTGGTTCATTTCAGTTTCACTTCTATCATATTTCGAATAAGTTCTATAATATTCAAATTAAATCAGTTTCATGTCATTTTTAGTCACCCTCTTTTTCAGTTCGGTTAATGTTAGATACTCGATTTTCAGTTCAGTTTCAGTTATGTTAAATTATTTTCATGTATTTAGCAATTAACTTCAGTTTCAGTTGGTTTCTAATTCTGTTTAATTCAATTCAGTTCGATATTTTTCAATTACCTTTCAATTATCAATTCATTCATTTCAGTTCACTTTCAATTTCAGTTAACTTCAGATCGATCCACATCAATTCAGTTTCAGTTAGTTTTTTTTTTTTTTTTGAGGGGACAATTTCAGTTAGTTAATTTACTTAAATCCTTTATGACCCAAACTGACAGCGATACTAACAACCAAAAGGGTCGTAAAGGGAACCACGACATCACGTGTTCTTTTGAAGGAGTATATTGTATATACAAGTAATACAACGTACTATAATCATCAGATAACAAGTACCTGTGGTTAACAGAACAGAGCACTGATCCAGTTTTCCCGGGAAGCTAAGTAAAGAACAGATTGGTTACAGAGGGAAGTGGATCCAAAGAAACCTAACATTGATATAGAACATTATGTTATGATATGAAAAACACCGTTAGCTGACAGTCTCGATAATTTGAGGACCTAAATACTGTATCCCATCCATCTTCGAGTTTTCCGGCATTTCAATCTCTTCCAACCAGCCGTACGAGTGCTCGTCATCTTTCACCTCTGTCAATTTTTCATCTGCATTCACAAAATTTCACTGTTAACAAAACTCCATGACTTTATAGTGTGTGAATGAAATTTTGTGCATTACTTATCAGTCCTCTTCCCTTCACCTTATGATACAGTCTTTTATGCACATAATGTGCGCGATGATCTTAATTAATAAGTTTCCATATAATTTTTCAAACCTTTTAAATACTGTTTTCTAAAAATTATTTTCGCTTAAATACATTGTAAATTGAATTAATAATTTATTTCTCTAAAAAATTCATTTTTTATGAATTAATTTTGAGTGTTAAGAGAGTTTGAATAATATTGTGATTAGTTACTTTTAAACCAATTTTTGTGAATTTAATCTAGTATTTGTCTTTTGCTTATACATAATAAGTATATTGCAAATTGAATAAATAATTTATTTCTCTAAAAGGTTCATTATTTATGAATAAATTTTGAGTGTTAAGAACATTTGAATAATACAAATTTACAATTAAATGGTACTGACTATTTTTAAATGTGATTACGTTTTTTAAATAAGGCTATTAATAATTGTGATTACGTATTTTAAATAAGGCTATTAATAATTGTAAGAAAATGTATATCATTTTAAAACAAAATAAATATTTAAAACTGACAATGAACACTTTGCACATAAATGTACAATATGTGCAAAATATCGAATATCTGATGTTTACAAACAAGTGTACATAATTACATATTGCATCATATAACAATTTTGTTGAGGTGCTAATTTAATTCCAATTCATCTAATTTTATTAATAAATATTCATTTTCATCAAATGCAAGGCCACATTCTCCAATGTTAATAGGAAATATGAAAAATATTTAGACTTGAAAATGAAAATATGTTTCTTTGAGAATTTTAAAGTTTATTCCTTTGCTAAATTTCTCAATCTAGAATTCATTTCCAAATTCCAACAAACAAATTAAAAGGACTATAAGGCAAAAATGGGAAAAAACCTTATCTACCCACTGAGTTGAATACCCACAACTAATAAAGTGTTGTGGTTAATGTTAGTGGAATCCAACTCATAAGTTTAATAATATTTTGATGTATCTATTAGAGTTAGGTAGACTACCCACCGGTGTAGCAATGTCCGCAAAAATGCTCCTACAATGACTATATTTTTGTGTTAACCCTTTTCCAAAACAAATTCCTAGCTGTTGAGGAAATGATGATGAAATGATCAGAATGCGTTATGCTTGGCATTTTAGTTAGGTAACAATAAATGTTAAATGGACTTCTATGTCCCCACTTTCCACCTATGTACTCCCCCTCGTGAATTAACTGCTCAACTATGGTTTAGGGTGGAATTTAAGTTGCGATTCACTTTTTGTGAAAAAAAGGGGTAAAAGTGTAAAATAATAAGTAAAAGTATGTAAAAAGTAGTTGATAAATAAAGTTGCATGTTGACCATTTATCAAAAAAAAAAAAAAAATGAAACAATTATTTTAGGACGGATAAAAACGTAAAGTGGAGCAGTTGAGACGGAAGGGGTAAATCTTTTCCAATTCAATAGGAATCTGGGTTTCATAAAACGCGTTATATTCCTTTTTGGAGTAGGCTTGATTTTCCGCTTTGGGGTTATCATGTCTTTTCCTTGTTAAAAGACAAAATAACATAATTCCTAAACTTTTGTTTGAGGTGAGCAAATGTCCAAATTAGATAATCCACTAACAATTAGTCGTTTATCATTATGTCATTTTTTCTTCTGACAAAAAGCACTATGCATGAGTAGGATATGCAATCCTTTTCATGTCTAATCAAGGTTTCAGAATGTCAAATGGATATTGTGGGTGAACATGATGAAACTATTGTCAAGTGTCAATGTGGATGATTGACCCAAACTAGGGTGGAGTAACATGAGTTTCGCAAGTCAAATATTGCAATTGGTTTACCAGGCTTATTAAGTAAATCTTACATTGAGATTGGATTGAAATATTGCCTTTTTAAATTCTTAAAATTTCATTTTAGTTCAGCTCAGTTTTAGCTCATGTTGAGTGTAGGATTTAGATTAATTCAGTTATGTTCAGTTCACATTAATTCAGTCCAAAAGAATAAGACCTAATTCAGGATGTTGAGTGTAACTAATGAATGCATCTGGGTAAAAAAAAAAAAAAAAAACACAAGGGCATGAACTGTAACTTGCCTGAAGATGTAGACGGAACTTCTCTATAATAAGTGCAGTCACGGCCATCTTCTTTAGAGTAAGGTGGTCCGATGACATCTAGGACAGCACATGGAGTTACGGCTGTGAACTCGTGGATATTTCCACCTGAGGTTGGATATAGGACTGATGTGTTACAAGGAGCAGTAAAGACATTGTTAGCTTTTAATCTTGCTAGCCTCACTGCAAAACCCATTCAAGCGTTCTATCAGAAAATTTTTCCTACAATAATATTTCAAAAATTGATAGAGATCGAGAGAGAATTGAGGATCGATGACTTACGTGATGAAGGCTGTTTGCTGCTGCATACAGAATCAACCCAGTCATATGCTTTGATATGCATTTTACCTAATAGAAGTTTGGTGAAAACAGTCATTTCTGGGTGATTATGAAGAGGAATTACAGCTGACGGTGGTAGAAAGAAAATAACCAGCTGCAAATTGAGGAACATCACAATATCAGAAGAAGCTAATGTACCCTTTGATGTCGAATTTGGGAAGCAGCATTACAAAGGAATTCAGATATTGTTCATCTGATATTTGATGTATTTGATGTAAAATTCAGTCCAGTTATGTTCAGTTCACATTAATTCATCTGATATTTGGACCTAATAAGACCTAATTTGGGAAGCAGCATTACAAAGGAATTCAGATACTGGACTCACCGAAAAATTCCGACACTCGTACACAGTGGTGCATGTGACCCTTTGATTCCCCTTAACACAACTCCCAGGCTTGAAAAATGGTAGATCTTCACTCAGTCCAAATACTCCAGGACTCAGACCATCTGAAATACACATTCATGTTACTTGATGTCCATGAATCAAGAGCAATAACATTAATGATATTTACTCTTACACCCGAACAAAGTGTTATTTACACATCTTAAATTAATGATATAACATTTTAAGATATCTCAATCACGAATTTATGGAAGAACATTACAACAATAATTCCAAGTTCAATTCACAAAATCAGTCAATCAGATGTATTTTACAGTCTAGATTGAATCCAATTTTATCAATAACAGCAAAATGAAACAGAAAAAGTCAAACAAAAGATGAAAATCACCTATTTCAAATAATAATTAAGACATAACAATGAATCCGTAGAAATTTAAAAATTAACTAAAAGATCAGTTCTAAAACACCAAATTTGCCAGCCCAGCTGTAACATTATGTTAATTCATCATCAGTCAAGGAGCTGCAAAATCAACACAAGATGTTCTTGATTACTTCATTGATGAGCAGGTATTAAAAAAACATTTTCAAGTATCCCATGATGGTATTGTAGAAATCGGTTGGCACGGCACATTGAAGCACAAATGAGCACATTGAATTGGACATTTAGGCTCCATTTGCTTCGAAGGAAAACAATTTTCAATGGAAAACATTGATTTAAGAAAAGTTGTACTTTGTTTGATTAAAGAAAAACTTATTAAGGAAAATAAAAATAAAATAGAAATCAAGGAAGGATGAGTGGAGTGAAAAAGGGAGAAATAAGGAGTGACATAAAAAATGTGACATTCTTTCCCTACAAAAGGAAAATGGTTTTCCTTTTCTAAAGTAACATTTTTTACATTAAAGAAAATTGTTTTCTACCCCTTTCCAAAACAAATAAGGTAGTGTTTGGGGATATGTGGAATTCATTTCAATTTGATGAATTCAATTTCTGAAATTGAAATGTTACAATTTAAATGACAATTATTTGTTTGGGGTGTTTTTAGAATTTGAAATGACATGGTTTAGTTAATTATTTGAAATACACAACATTTGCTTATAAAGCATTTAGGTTAGGAATTGGGTCAAATCCAATTCCAATTTCTTTTACTTGTCAAATATGTAATTTGGCCCAAATCTAACATTTAAAACAAGTACTTGTATCCAAACATAGCATAAAGAAAAATGAAAACGAGGGGGGATCATTTTCCGCGAAAATGTTTCCAACAAAACAAAACAAAAGGACCCTCAAAGTCCATCACAACTTCAATTTCCATCCTCAGACATTTCTCAAGTCTGCCCGCAATTTTTTTTTCATCTCATTTTGGGACCATTACACTAGTTAGCAAAAGAGTCTATGCACCCTAAGATAGTTCCCTTCTCTAAAAGATTCATACTAACAGACTAATTGACGGTGCACATAAGGGGGGTGTTTGGCATGAGATTAGTAAATGGAATGGAATAGAAACAAAAGGGGGCAAAAGGATAATACATAGTGTTATCCTTACTAGTTGTTTGATATAACTAAAGAAACGAATATGGTTATCATTCAGAAACAGTAATTGTTTTTCGCTAGATTTAGGAAAGTAACAAGGTAAGAGAATTTGTTTCCCTTACAAATTTGTTTCTGTTTCCCACAACCCATAGCAAAACAAAATGTAACGGTATTGTTTTGTGATTACGTTTGCTATACTAATGTTTTGTATACCAAACAACCCCTAAAAGTCAAACGTCATTCACCAGGCATTGCATTAAACGACATTAAACTACCATAATCATCCATTTTTAGTAAACACTTTTAAAATTGCGGACTAGACAATTTTTGAAAAGAAGACACATAAAGAGGAAAAATGGGTAACCATGTGTGATATAGTACAAAGATGTTTAAATCCAGTACAGTTTTTAAATAGCTCTATCATGTAGAGTTGTATATCAACCACATAATTTGAAATCAATGACTTAAATTGGTTAGAAGGAAAAATTAAAGAGTGAATTTTAGTGATAAAAAACTAAATTATCAACCATTGATTTTTGATATTGTACAAAGTCCACATAGTAGAATTATTTCAAACTCCATTGGATCTAAACTCAATAAAAAGATAAGAGAGAAAAAATCATCTATTGTATCTTAATTTGAAACTTCTTACAAATAAAAGAGTGCTACATCTAATTAAAAACAATCAAGTACATCACGTAGAGGCTTTCATAATGCAACCTATAACTAATATTCATATCAAGTTGATCTCAATGTTTTTATTTTTAACCATTTTTCCACAACCATAATTCAATGCCTAATCAAGTCTTTATCCCCTAGATCAGAAAATCCTTCAACATAGCAATGAATTAAACTTTACCATGAAACTCCAACAGCAAACTAACACTAGAACTGTATCCAAATCCCAAAAAAAAAAATTAAAAAAGAAGGCAAAGAAAATCACAACCATGAGTTGAATAAGGCAATCGGTAAAAAAAGATCAAAATCCTCTAACATAATTTTGTGTCACAATTTTTTCTATTAATCCTATTGGTCCTAAATAATCCTATTATTATTTTTAAATTTTGTTATTCTTAACAAAATAACTAGCATAGATTTTTAGGATATATTCTTTTGTAGAATGATATCATTGGTACAAATTGTGACACACTCTATTTTCAAAATTCTAAGTGAAGCCGAAGAAGAAAAGAAAAGGAAAGCAAAAGGTTTTAATTAAAGCAAATTGCCAACAACAAAGCAAAATGAAAAGATAAAGGCAATGCCTAATCAGTGATAGCATGGGGGAGAAGCATAATAAGATTAAGGTGCATCATTCTCAATATAAGTTATACTTAATAGCTTGCTAAAGCCAGATACATGCATCATGCATGGACTTACTGTTTCAAAAGCATGCTTAACATGCCAATTATGTATGATAATAATACAAGAACACAGGATAAGGATATATTGCTTAAAAGCTATTTTGACAAGTGACAAAAAATTCAACAACGAAATTGCTAGAATTAAGGACAAGGTTAATGCAACAAGGTTTTGATTTGAACAGTAATCTCACTGTTCTTATCTAAACTACTAATTTTTTACACACGCAATGCAATTGCGTGCGATCTTAAAATTCGTTAACATCATATTTTGGCAATAAGATTAATAAGTTTACACGTAATTGTAAAAAACTTTAAAAAAAAATTATTTTTTTGATTTTTTAAAATTTAATCTAAGTTTTTTCCATTCGCTTATACATGCTAATGCTAAGTATATTGTAAATTGAGTAAATAATTCATTTATTTGAAAAAAAATTATTTTTGAATATATTTGTATTAATTTTACAATTAATTGTACTTGCTTTAAAATTGTGATTACTTGTTTTAAATAAGGCTATTAATGACTTAATTAACAATCATAAAGGATAGGTAAGAGTAATGTGGTAATCCACCTGGACACCACCGCAACCTCACCCCTTCCTTTATATAATAGAGATTTACATAATGAATAGTTATACCCTCTATAAATACACACTCAAAAGAACAAATATTTCCACTTTCATATGTAGTACCAATTCAACAAGAGCAGGCAAAACAAATTAGATACTTCTATAAAAAAGTTGTTTTTTTTAGATAAGGGAAAAGGGAAATCATATAGCTATAAGGGGTAAAAAATTCATGCTTATTCGTTATTCTTCATTATTGTTAACAGATAATGAAAAGCAACAAAGAGCAATTACTTCAAACACTTTAACACCCAAACAAATGTGAAATTTAGGGGGGGGGGGGTACCCACTTCGAATTGAAAATACAAAGCAATGAAAAACAAAAACCCACCCCCCAAAGAAAAAAGGGAAAAAAAAAACAAGGTTTGATGAAGGAAAAAGAGGCTCACCAATGATGTTACAAAGATTCTGAACATCATGAGGAGGAGGAACAAACCCAGGACCTTGGAAAACATTCTTGCAATAACTATAAAGCTGTTGTAAAGGAATTGAAAAATGAAACTCCCTCTTTGAATTTGCAGATGACGAAGAAGAAGAAGAAGACGATCTCCTTCTCACTTTTTTCTTCTTAATAGCCTTACCATTAACATGCCCAACAATCTCCCTTCTATGTTCAACTAACCCACCTTCCATTTTCATCTTCCGTGCAAACAAAAATTCTTTTCTTTGAGGTATTTAAACAAACAGTTGGTGGACAAAGATTAAACAGCTATGTTATAGTACGCCGGACCAAAAGAGAGACCACAGTAATATACTACAACTAGAAATTCCTACTTATTGCCCACAACAAACAGCTAGATCTGTATTCTGTGGGAGTAAATGAATTAAGATTGAAAATTCCAGAGATCTCAAAGTGTTTGATTGAAGAAAAGTAAAAGGAAACAAATGAATGGTAGAGAGATTATATAAACAGAGGGAGGTAATACAAAACCAGGGGCCTTGAGAGGTGGACTCGAATTTTTCAGAAAACCGCCATGTTGCCATTTTTCTTTTTCTTTTTTCTTTATATTTTTTAATTTTTAAGGAGGGTGGTAAACTGGTAATCAACATGTAGATTTTTCTCTTTGCCAAAAACCAAAAAAAATAAAAAAAATGGTAGATTTTCTTGGAGGAATAGGCTCTTGGCCCTCAGCTGCTTGTTAGTACTCCCTCCGTCCTAGCGGTGGACCCAAATGATTTGGTTGACTTCATTTCAGTTGACTTCAGTTAATTTTTTTTAAATTAATCAATGCAGTTATAACTTTTCAGTTTCAGGTTCAGTTATTCTTATTTTTAGTTCAAATCGGTTTAGTTATGATTTTACCCATATGATTTCAGTTGTTGTCAGTTCATTGTGAACGATTGACATAATAGTTCCGATTGTATTCGGTTTACGTTATGGTTGGTCTTCGGTTTTACCTGTACGATTTCAATTGATGTTAGTTCATTGTGAACGGTTGATATATCGGTTTCGATTGTATTCAGTTTACGTTATGGATAAATACAGTTCTTATTTATACTGAAAGAGACGAATAGAATAGGACTATTATTAAGGTTAATTTGATTTTATTTATGCTTATAACAATTTTAGAATGTTAACTATGGATTAATTTAATTAAAGGAATAAAAAGGAAATAAGAAGTTAAGTTGAAATGAGAACAATGTTATGATGATTATTGGTCTCACGATGGTTATGGCGATTAGATAAGATGATAAGATAAGAAGTGTTATGAACTATTTGTTTAAGATAAGATATTAATTATAAGTTATGAAGTGGACGCCTACTTGGCGATACATAGGTCGACATACCAGGTTAAGTCGAAGCCAATGTCCTACTGCGGTCTCTGGGCAGTTCTGGATTCTAATATGTGTAGTCGTATAAGTAGTAGTACGCGGGCTACTATTTAGGGGTTATGGCCATATCTTAGGCTTAGTTCTTGCAAAGGAGAGCTACGGGTAGAATACACGGGTTTTACCCGGCGCATTTTAGGAAAGTTGGGATGTACACGGGCATCCTTACAAGCAATAGTGACCGGTCCATGGATTATTAAAGAAGAGTTAAAGATGATATTTGGGTAATAACATGAAAAGATAAGTAATCACCGGGATGTTTATGGTATTTCTTATGACTTGTTATATTTTATGCATGTTATGATATGTCTTCCGCTACGTATGTATGATTTATGATGATTTTTGGATGATATTTGATGATTAATTAACTTAATGATGAATCGTGATATGTGCTTTGATTCTATCTATTATATGATTTATGGTTCCACATCCCCCGCATTTTTATACCCTGGTATAAGAGTTAATTATACATAAATGCGCGATTTTACGCCCATAACGGATATTTTCGGAATTAGAGTTAATAAAATAAATTAAATATTTTATTCTATGGGGATATTAATGATTTATATGTTTGAAACATTTTATGAAAATTTGTGGGTCATAGTTAACATAACTCAAAAGGTTTTAATTGTCGGTTGGGAACCGTTCAAACAAATAAATAAATAAATAAAAAGAATGAAATAATAAAAAAATTCAGTGTTTAAAATAATAAGGGCTTAAAAGGGTTTGTCACAGGCCCAACCCTAAACAGCAGTAACAATATAAATACCCCCAGGATGAACCAAATTAGGTCAAAAAGCAAAAAGTGAAAAAAAAAACCTCTCTATCTCACCGTACTCACTCAGGAAGAAGGAAAAGGAAAAAAATTTCAAAGTTCAAAACCAAAAACCTCCATAACCAACTATCTACCACCACCTTCAACCACTAACACCACCGCTAGTCACCATAGCCACCACCTACCACGACCAGCCTCCCGTGGTGGTTCGTGGTTCTGTCAAAAAAAAAAAAAACAGAACTGAAACAGAGCAAGGCTCCTTCACGCAAGCTGCCGCCCCGCAGCACCACCACCAGTCACCGCAGCCGTGTCGCCAGAGCCGTCCGGTCGTAGCCGCCGCCTCTTGCTGTCTTGCTGCCGGCGCCGTTCGTAGGTAGCAATTCCATGGATGCTAAGTGTATATGTATATATGTATATGTAAACAAAAAAAAATTAAAATAAAAAAATTTATCTTTTTTTTTTTAAAATCTGGGCATTAAAGAATGTAATTATACCTATAATTAAGTAATTAATATTATTATCTAGTAATTTACGGGAGGTCTTAGGATAGGTTAGAGTTGCTGGATATTTTAGGACTCGAGTTAATACTATTGTCTTTTATATTATAGGCGAGGAATATTACTTAGGCGGGTTCTGAAAGGAAAAGGTGGAGTACCACCAAGTTTATTCAAGGTACGCGTGATTGATAAGTGTTCAGACGTAGTATCATGTTAGGACTTTGCATATTTCTATCATGATTGTTGTGATTTTGTGGAACATGATTATTTGTGGTGTTTTTTTTTAGTTGTTTGTATAACTTGTGTTTGCAAACCTGTTAAGAAAAGGATAGGAAGGATTATTTCATGTTCCCGATTATACAAGAGAATATTGCATGAATAGGTTCTTTGAATATTTCATGCTTCATTAGTAGCAATTTATTTTGCATATGGACAGGTTGTCCCTTTCAAGTTTATTAGTTGCAATTTATTTTGCATATGGACAGGTTGTCCTTGACAAGTTTATTGGTAAGGCGTGAATAGATTCTCCGAATATTTTCATGCCCTTTAATAGCTTTGGGATACCACTTAAGATATATGTTCTTAATGGGAATCTCGTTAATAGACAAGAGTTCAGTGTGTTTTATCTGAACAATAAATTAAAATAAGTGTTATGTGAATTGTTTGTGTGTGCTTGTTATGTGTAACAACTCTCAAGACACTAATCACTTAAAGTGAAAGATTCGGGTAAGCATTAAAACTCTAGACCAGTGCACGTCTAGAGTATTGGCATGGATGTGGGTTGGGGTCACGGCAGGTCTCGTGACTTTAAGGGAACCGAAGGATCCACGTGTTCCATTAGCGGATTGAGCTCATTCCTTTATTTGTGACGTGGGTAGCTCCCATTGTCACCTTCTAGGCATAGACAACTCGCCCGGTGCTTACACTGGCTTCGGCTCTAGAGGGCCACCTAATAATCAATGTGTTTAACAAGGAATAATAACTAATTACTCACCACAGTATTTAAGCTTTGACATGATTTTATATGCAATAGATCTGTATGCTTATTTAATTGCCGTACTCAGCTTTGCTGACGCCGTACAAATTTGGTCTTGTTATTATCTTGACCCTGTGATGACCCAATTATTGGTGAGCAGTCGTTCAGGGTCAAGGTAAGTTTGTGCAGGAATTCAGGGACGCTTATGGGCTTGAGTGATGAGTGGTATTTCTGAAACATTTATTTACTTTATGAATTATTTTCCAAATTCGATTTAACATTTTAGTTTGGGAGATTTTAGACATTTTCATTTATTAAGTTGGATTTATTTCGTTTAAGTTGATTCAATAAATTTCAGGGCCTTAATGGTTCCAAGTTGTAATAAGATTTAGTTTTATTTTAAACTTAGTACTATTTTATTTCCGCTGCAAAATTCTGAGTAAGCCGATACGTTTCCACATGTGGCGATAACACTTTAATAATTCTCAATATTCCTTGAAATTAGCATTTATAACTTGATGAGAATTATTGGGGTGTTACAACATTTAAGTTGGACAACCTAGTTACTCGCCACTGACGGTGCCTCCCCCCCGGTATTTCAGGTGACGATGTTGAAGTTTGATTGGGCTTTCATATGGGTCGGGATGTGTGTATCTGCAAGATTTCTAGAAGAAACCCGAGCCTTACTATACTTTTTAGTTTATTTCTTTTTCGATTTTACCCAGCTTGTTGGGATTAGACTTTTGATTTAGTTGTTTATTAATAAAGTTTGGATATTATCTCATTTTTGAACCTTCCATTAGTTAATTAATTGATAAAATGACTTTTGGAATTAAGTTTAATTGATTAGAATTATTAATGTTTTAGTATATTTTGTTTGGTGATGATCCATTTGTCGATTTCCCTTGTAAATCGACAGCTTATAAAAGTCGGGTCATTACAGAAGCATTTACATACAACACAATATAATCAATGATATTTATTTATATCCATCTTCAGGATGATATCATTTTCAAATAATATCATGTGGCCACTTATATTAAATAAATCATTTATATTTTAGCTAATGTTTATATACCAAACTGACCATTAATATTAATATATTGTTCATGTGCAAGGAGTACATAAAATAAATGAATAATATAAAGTATCTCCCCTTAATCCTTGCATATGGGGTATGAAATGAATCCAACAACCTTAAAATCTCTTGTATTTTTTTAACCCATATATTCCTTACCAATATATGTATCAAACAAAGTAAAATTATCCGCTTAAAATAATTACATGATAGTTAAAAATCAATAACCACCAAAAGTGAAACATTATGTGACTAATACTAACCTTTTAATTGTTTCACAAATACACAATTTATATGCAAACATTTATTCTTATAATTTTGTCAGACCCTTTGGTATTAGAAAATATAATTTTCCATAACCAACTACCAAACAAACAAAATTAATTAACAATAAATTTTATCATTTCAACTTGATTTTCAAGAATATCAATCATTCTTCTATTATTAACTAAGAAAAATAATGCATGTAATATACTACTTTGATACCATGCCGTAAAAATGTAAATCATACCGTAATCTCTTTATATTATGCAAAATATGTTATTAATATATTTTAACCTAGCCATACATAATAAAAGAAACTTATTATAACCACAAAAACACCAAAAAGCGTATTGAATTTGTCATACACCTCAAAAGGTATAATGAAATTATCATGATTATTATAGAAGGTTTTAATACATAAATGACAAAATTGTCCCAACTTAACTAACAAATACTCCCTCCGTTACATAATACTAGGAACAATTGGTTTTGCACGCATTTTGAGGAAATGATTTAAGGGTGTAAACGAAAGAACTATACAAAATGGTTTTAAAACAAACTAGAATGTGATTATAAGTTGCTAATGTTAAAATTGTTTTGATTAATTCTTTCTTTTACTCCCTTAAATCGCTTCCTCAAAATGCATGCAAAACCAATTGTTGCTAGTATTATGTTACAGATGAAGTATGAAAAATGAATAAGGATTGTGTAATTCATTTGTACAACGCCGTGAAAGCACCCCTGCCTTAGTGCCTTATATAGAGTGCTATAATCTCTATTATATAAGTGATGGGGGGAGCAATGATGTCCCCCCTCAAAAAGACTAAAATATCCCCTAAAATTTATTAAATATCAAACTACATCAATATTAACTAAAAATGAAAGTTTTTGTATTTTTAAAATGAGAATATTATAAAATAAATACTTCAAAAAAATACAATAAAATAAAAATATCAAAATATATATTTTTGAATTCTCTACAAATAGACATCCATATTGATATGATTTTTTACACAAATATTTTACTTTTTTTTTTATTATTGTATAAATTTGATAGGAGAAAGGGTATAATGAAGGAACGTTTTATTTTGCTTATAATTATGTTGAAGAGTAAGAATTTGACGAATATTAAGTGGTTCTTTTAATCTTCCCAGGTTTTTTGTTGCTTATTTTTAATTATATTGCATATATATTTTCTAATGTTGCGTTTGTGCAGTTGTGTTACTAATTTAGTTGTATGCTAAGGCACTAAGTATTAACTACAATAATTATTAAATATCAAGTAATTTTTTTAATATATCTTTAAATCTTCTAAGATTTGAATCTTGATTTATAAAAGTTATGGGCATGTAAATAATTTTAATTCATAAGTCTTTAAACAAACTGAAACATGTTTTTCCCTGTTTTCACATATGAAATTTTATTTAAAAAAACTAAGATTATATTATTGTAAAATTGAAATACATTATTAAACAAATTTGTTCACGTAAAAAAAAATTGTTTGTTTTTTCCTAATTTTTTACTGTTGCAAAATGGATGTGAATTCTATGCAACCCTTCAGTTCGTTTGTATTTTTTTTTTAGTTGTGAATGACTTTGCCAAAATTGTTACCTCACACATAATATGGATTAAATTAATTTAAATCGGGGGCTGTGATTATAAGAGCCAATTTTATCATTTATACTTCTATATAACGTGTTTTAATTACTATTTATAATTACAACATTTTTTTCCCATTGTAAAATGGATGTTAATTTAGTTACAGAGTTTTTGTTTTAATTTTTTACTACTAAATATCATTTAAGCTTAAAATACACGCACGGATACGTGCATAGAAATCAAGTAGAAATAAAAAACAAAAGGCACCAAGAGCGAGACACCTGTTTTTCCATGAAGCGTGAAATCAGGGGACCAATGTCGAAATGATTTATTTACTCGTCCGACGGTAAACAACGGACAACGAACGCACCCTTTCTTTCTTCTTCACTCTGCTTCACCTTTAACTTCTGTAACCTCCCATACAGCCTAAAACCCTAACCCTATCCCTAAACCCTAGGTGTCCTTCTTTTCAATGTCCATTTTATAACACTTTCAGCTGATCTAAATCTTTATTCCAAGAACACTTCATTCCAATTGAAGCATGGAAATTGATCCTTTACAATCGGAGAACAATGCATTGAAGTTAAAATCAGAGACTCTAAGTTCTTTAGCGAACGGTTCTATCGCTTCTTCTGTTTCGAATCTTTCAGGATCATCTAGGGTTTTGCCGTCTGAGAAGGACTTTCATTTCTACTATAATTTCGACGAGTTTAAAGCTCCAATTAATGAAATTGGTGCCAAGTCCCATTCGATGTTGCGGCAAATTAATTCGGCAAAACAATTTTGGGGTGGCAAAGAAATGGAGTTTCCTCAAGATGTTGATGATGAAGCTTATGATTGGCTTGTGGATGTTAATGATGAGGTTATTGAGAAGTTTGATGTGTCATTGGACCAGTTTACCAAGGCGAGGAAGGAAGAAGCTGCAAAGGCAAAGGCCGGACCTGTGGTTGATGACAATGGGTTTCAGCTTGTTTGTGGGAAGAAGAAGAAGGGGTCTGGGAATGGTGGGATGATAGCAAAAGAAGAGAATGTTGCTTCACCTCCTGTGCGTGTGCTGGAGAGAGATCGGAAGACAGAAGGGCCAAAATCGAAGGTGCCGTTTCATATCTCCTCCATTAGAAGGCCACAGGAGGAGTACAACATATTGGTTAATAACTCAAATCAGCCTTTCCAGCATGTTTGGTTGGAGAGGAGTGAGGACGACACGAGGTTCATTCATCCATTGGTGATTTTCCTGCCTTTTTCTATTAATTTTTGTTTTTTGCTGAATTTAATGAGAACCTTCATTTGCTTTTATTTCAAATAATTTAGTTAAGATTATTGCATGTGGTTATCTTTGATGTCCGCTACTGTGGTTTAGTTAAGTTTCTGGAGGTTTGTAAAGTTGTAAACTGGAAAGTATTTGTGTAAAAGTTGAAATGAGATGAAGAAAAAGGAAGTAATAGATTAAGGATTGTTATGTTTTTTCCTTCCATTATACTTCGTATATTGTTTTAAAAGCTAGAAAGGATGGGAGATACAATTTCCTCTGGTTATAACAGGTGTATTATTTTGTCATTGGTGTAGTACTTTTTTTCTTTTTTGAACGTATCATTCAGAGAATGCTCTAGTAAGGTTAATTATGAATGGATGAATAATACTGTTTGGCTTCCAGTCATCCACTATTTTTTCTTGAACAGATCTAAGAGAGTAGTTTCTTAACAAGTTCATGTATGCCAAAAAGTTTGGGGGCATAGTGAATCTCTGTGTATAAAGTGAACAATTAGGCATTTTTATTGAATTGGTGTCGATTGTTTTTGATTGGTAAAAGAGAATTGCTCAAGAGCGTCATATTATGCCTTGTCTATGTTCATTTCCTCTAACCATGCAAGGTATAAAAAACCGCAAAGGCTAGTCACATCTAACGTAGAGCATTATGAGCGCACAATCTCTTGGCTTTTAGGAAATGTGTTTTGTTTTCTTAATAATAGAATTAGATTGCTTGAATGAAAAAGATAGGAGAAACATAGGTTGTGGTTCATGGGATCACTTCAAATGAGTATATGTGTGGTCTCATAATGTAAGTAATTGATTTATGCTCAAAATTTGTAGTTATTTCTTAGATTGCATATTGTCTTTCTCTTCAATAGGAAGCCTTAATCCATTAACTAGGATATACTACATTGATTCTTATTTACAACAACAACAACATCAAAGTCTTATTCACAAAAGAATTGGGTTGGCTAGACGCCTAGACATGAGTCAAATATATATTTCATAAAAGTCATCCATATATCCATATAGATCCTACTCCTCCAATCTTCTTTATCTGCCGCTAAGTTTTCGTTGAATCCCAACAACCTCGTGTCATTATCAACCACCCTTCTCTATGTTTGCTTTGATCTTCCCCTACCCTTTCCCATGTCTCCTCTTTGACACTCGTCAAGCTTTCCTTATCGTTGCATTATACTCTTTGTTTTACATGACCGAACTAACTTAGTCAAATCTTCCTCATTTTGTCTTTTATGTAAATAATGCCTAACCTTTTCCTAAAAACTCAATTCCTTATTCTATCCTTTCTTGAATGGCCACACCACGGTTTCGGTCGTAGTTGCGGAAACGGTTGCGGTGATGCGGTAACGGAATTGATGCGTTGATCGTGGATCGCATCGCGGCTGTCGTGTATAATTTTTTTATTTTATTTTGAAGTGTCCTATATTTGGATTTTTTATTGTTATTATTGGTTTTTGTTATTATAGCATTACTATTACCATTCTAAATATATTTTAAATAATTAATAGATAACTTTTTATAAAATTATTTTATTTTAATATTATGTGTACTGATTTATTTAATAAAAATTATAACATAATATGACTATCAAAATGTATTACAATAAAAGGAAAAATTAATAAACAGGGAGAAGTGGTGAAATAAGAGGCGTCTATCAAATTATTACTGTAAAATAATAAAAGAAATGGAAAAAAAAAGAGATAAGGGAATGGTGGGGGATCACGTGGGACTGTGGGAAACTAGGGAAAAGTGACAGCGGGGGGGGGGGGAGAGGGGAGAGGGGTAAATAAATGTAAAAGTGTAACCAGACCCAAATTTAAAACAAAAAGAAGTCGAAGGAAGAGATGAGCAGAAGAAGAAAAACAAGAGTACGTCGCCTACATGTGGACACCATTGCCGCCGGTATTTGACATCGTCGCAGCGTCGCAGACAGTCACCAAGTTGATGAAAGCAACCAACAATTATAGGCTTAGCAAATGTCTAACATTTTGCAATATTAGGGTTTTTGTTTTGAAATTAGTGTTTTAATTTGAGGGTTAAATTTGAAGAGATTTAAGCAATTAGGTAAGGGCTTTTGTTCGGATTTGAGTTTCAAATATAAGTTAAGCTTTAATTTGAATATTTTTCGCTTAAAACTCAGATTTGCACTCTATCTTTCTTCTTCTTGCTTGTTTTTTTCCCCGTTAGCTTTCACCGGAAAATCGGGCGAAAGCGTGTTGATGCGTCCGAGTCTGGGAAAAAACCGGCCTGTTTTGAAACGGAACAACAAACCTTTAAATATCGTTGTGGAAGAAATCGCATCCGCATCAACTCGCCCGCATCGCATCGAAGCGGCCGCTATTTTGCACCATAGCCCACACATCCACTGTAGTATACATATTTTGTGCCACATTCAATTATGAACATGACAATACATCAAAGCACAACATTTGTGACATAAAGCAATGCCACCCTTATAGTTGTCTAGTAAATTTTCCTTTTAGTCTATGTGGCATATCACAGTTGCATAGAGTCATAGAAGTTTCTTTTCACTTCACCCAACCCGACTTGATCCTGTAGGCGACTTCACCACCCAATTCATCATACATTTGGAGGATAGGTCCTTGATATTGCAAAAATATAGACCCTTGAATACTTCTTCTCCCATTCAAAGTGAATGCACTAGCTGCATCTCCTCTTGTCCCACTAAATTGCACTCCAAATACTCTACTCATGCTAATCGGAAAACCTCGAGATTCCAAGCTTTGTCGTCGTAGTTCCAATTTATTTTCCATGCCTTCTTTTGTATCTTTAGTTAATGATGGTTTTTTATAAAAAAAATCTTTAAAATAAAAAACTAAGGCAAGTTGAATTTTACATTTTGGAGGGAAATAATTAGGATGCTACAATCTTAACCTGTTTAACCAGTATGCAGTGATTAATAGTGGTGAGCAAAACCGGGTACCCAGACTTTTTCTATGGAACCGGACCCGAAACCGGAACCGCCGGGTCTGAAATTTCTGGATCCGGAACAATTGCAACTGGGTAATATGTTTTTGGAACCGGAACCGGAACCACCGGGTACCCTGTTTTCTTTAATGGGTGTGTATTTTGTTCAATTTTTAAAATTTAAATAACAAATCGGCTTAATGGCCAACAACTACTCTACTACATATTTAATTATTTTACCACTAAACATCCACAAAGAAAGTTTCCTTAAACACAAGTTTACAATTTTAAAATAAAACATACAACTTTACCTAAAGTAATAAACACAAGTTCACACAAATTAAATACAAGTTTACCAAGTCATAAACATACAAATTTTGAATGGAAAAAAAAATTAGGCTTATTATATTTTGGTTTAGTCAGTAGTCACTTCAATACTTCACTATTTACCATTGGATAAAATTATAAAACCCAATCCAACCAGGTCAGGTATTAGGTACCCAATTGAAACCATTACAACTGTGGGTACCCGGTCTAAAATTTTTGGAACCGGAACCAGTTGCGACCAGGTAGTAACTTTTGGATTCGAACCGGACTCAGTTGAACCGGGTCTGGGTAATTACCCGCCGGTTCCGTGGGTGGGTACCCGGAACCGTTGCTCGGCCCTAGTGATTAAGAGTAATATTGTTGATAAGCCATATTAGTTAGGATTATACAATAGTAATCAAAGGTTGGAATTAATATGGGAAGAAAAGAAAGCCTATATTGTGGATTATTATTATTAAATTTTCTAATGCGTTTTGCGTTTTTGAGCTCATTTGTCGAGGATATGAGTCGGAATTGGATGAAAGAGATGTTTCGGAAGCTAATTTTTTAGCTACATGTTTGTGATTGAATTTTTGGGTTTTGAGGAACTTTATGACATCAGACAATTTTGAAGGGTTTTGGCTCAATTTCTTGTATTTCTAGTCTACTATCATGTAAACAGCTCCAAATTCAGTATGTGATACGTCGCTGTAAAGCTTTTAATATAAGCTATACAAAGGTGATTTGTTTTTTGCGATTTTGTGGAATTTAGGATTTAGGATGTTTAGGCATATACAAACTCTAAAAAAAGTTTTTGTAAAGGTTTTCGAGGAGGGTTTAGGACAAGATTTTGATTGACAAAATCTAATGCTACTCGTAGCTTATTTTGAGCATGGGAAGACACTTTTAAGGTGTATAAAGAAGCCCCCACTTTGGCTGAGTTTAGAGAGACACTCTTGTAATATGGCAATCAAGTATGGAAAATGGAGATTATCCCATGGTTTTGCCAATCCAAGCCAATATTGAGGATCGGTTCATAATAAAACATATCTCCCATTATAGGTACAACTCCACCCGACCTTCCATGGTCATCGGAGGAACACAACTCCCATTATAGTGTAACAACATTAGCCACGATTTGCTATCAGTCCTTGCAATGTAGTTGTTGTACAACCTCGACATTTGGCTTTTAATTCGATTGTATACATGACCCCTTGATTAGAAGGAACATAAAGAACAATATTTATATGCAGGAAAGTTGATTGGCGAGGCCCGACAGGACTATAGGTTGCAGAGGAGGTGGGTCATAAGGAGGAAAAAAATTGTGACGATAAACAATTTTTGCGTTATTGTTGATGGAGTTAGGTGCTGGATGATGAATGCTGGGGAGAAGGCTTAGGGGGGAAGTGTTGTGGATGGAGGTGGAAGAATTTGGGGGAGTCAACATTTTTTATTTTGGAAGAGGAGGGAGATGCTAGAGTTTTGTAAGTGTGGTGGTGGTGTAAATGGTTTTAAATCTCGGTTTCGGTCGCGATCGCGGTAACGGTCGCGAAAGCACATTCGCGGGCAATGCGGATGGTTCGTGGCCGTTGCGGCCTAATATCTCGGTCGCGGTAAGCTCAAAAACCTTTACAATGCGGTCGCGATGCGTTGATGCGGCCTTGATTTAATACCATGGTGGTGTACAAATGTCATATTGGTGTGGTATATGTAGAGGGCCGCAATTTGCATTATATCAATAAAATAAACATAGGGACTTAAATAAATTTAATGATTAATATTAAATTCAAAATCAATGCATTTTGCTTTATTTCAACAGGGGCCATTCTAATAGAATAAAGGATATTTTGTCCATTACACATTTCCTTAAATTAATACCTTTTGTTTTATTTTTTATTTTTACCATCTTTTGTTTTTGAAATCCAAAAGGTTGTAATATAAGAAAAGGTTAAAAGAGAATGTTGTGATGAGCTGCGTTTGGATCGGATGTGTGCGGAGATGGTAGGACTTGTCAATACTTATTCAAACATCCGTCCTTACCATCCAGATGAGTTTCGGACCAAATGAGTTCGGATCGGATTAGTTCGGATTTCGAGTGATGTTTCGGGTTGTCCTTTCGGACCGAAAGCGGGTCTCGGATCGGGTGTTTGGGTCTTGGATAAACTTTGTCAACTGGTAATTGACAGAAAAAAAATCCTAGAATTAACTTGCTCTCTTTTGTAGTCTTTTATTAATAGGTTCAATTAGAATTGGCAGTGGCCATGTCCCCTCTTAGGCCTCAATAAAGCTTCCCCCTAGCTGCATAGTTATGTGGTTCGTGGTTCTTTAGTTTATTTGTTGTAGGTGTTCATGTACCGAAATAATTAAAGTATCTTGTCCCCAACCATTTTTAGTAAAGGGTTACCCCCTCTCGTTATTCCTTGTAAAATTTGTTATTTCTTAATTAATATTTTTGTCTCATATACAATGTGGGGTTTTTTCCCCTGTACGTAGGGTTTATATTTTAAATTTGATGTTCGTGTGGTGTGACTGAACAGATGTAGATATTGATAGATTGTTTTGATAGTTAATGATCTATCTATAGCTGTTGGTCTCGGTTGGTATATGTTAGTTCTAGTTCCTGTCTCAATAAAGGCCTGACATACCACTCTTCATACACTCTTTTCACCAATTGTTTTTGTCCCTTTTATTTCTTTAGGAAAAGCTCTCTGTTCATGATTTTGTGGATTGTAACATAGAGACTCTTGAGCCTATGAAGCCACCTGCATTGGAATCTACTCCGTTCAAAATGGTGGAAGATGTCAAAGACTTAAAGGCGCTAGCTGCCAAATTGCGGAGTGTGAATGAATTTGCTGTAAGTTCTTGTTCAGCAACCTCTATGTGATGTCGAACATTATTATTGCATGCAAAAACCTATATCTAGTATATTTTTGTTGTTTATTCGTTGCTATTCTCTTGAGAAATTGTTACGTAGTAGTCTAAATATAAAGGATCTGGCTGTCTAGTGTAGCAACTAGAGAATTCTGCTGCAGAAAACAGAGATCTCGGCTAAATGCTAACATGCATGACTCTATATGCGTGTGTGTGCGTGTGCTATGAGTGTATTTGTGTTTCCCCTTCAATTTTGCCCGATTTCCGTTACTAAAGTGAAAGTTGAAATGATAACGGGAATGCATAAATTTCTCCAAAAAAGAAAGGTAATTGAAGAAACAGATATGATAAAATATTACTTCTGTTATCTTTATATTTTGTAAAATCTTCATTTATGAAGTTTAAAATTATTGCCTTAGTGGCTTTTAAAACTAAGTTTTACAAAAGTAATGGATGTTGTTTGAGGAGCGAAGATATAGGATTAAGGCCCTTGTGTAAGAAGTTGTTTAATTGGTTTAGGCTTCCCCCATATATTTTTGTCTAGTGAAAGTTGTATTTGATAGTGAATCATTAATAATCATTGTAATTAAACTTACATCCCATCTAATCAAAAAGGTACATTTATAACACAAATCAAAACGGAAAAATCGATAAATACGGTCCCAACTATGGCGGATCTTCTATAAGTAGTTCCAACTATGGCGGATCTTCTATAAGTAGTTCCAACTATGAATTATCTCATAGCTATCCCAACTTTAGGGGATGTTTTGTAAAAATGGTCTTAACTATGACATGTTTTCTAAAAACAATCCAAATTTGGGACAATTTTTAGAAGATAATAAATAGTTTCGATTGTATTCCATTCAAAGTTAGGACCGCTATGAGATAATCAATAGTTAGGTTATATTTTTAGCGGATTGATAATATAGTTGAGACTATTTTTATCAAATTTTCAAATAAAAAATTGGATTTTATAAAGATAGATGGTGAAAAAAAGAAACCAAAATGCTCTATACTCTCTCAGTTCCACAAAAATCTTGCATCTTTTCCCATTTGGTTGTTCCTCAAAGATCTTAGTATTTGGTTTCCCTCAAATAGTATCATGGATCATGGCCAGCTCCCATAGTGTGACGGGCGGTGTGTACAAGGCCCGGGAACGAATTCACCGCCGTATGGGCAAAGAGGGAGTAATTGGTATAAAATTGAAAAAGGATTAATTTTTTTTTTTTTTAAAGAAAAGGACAGAAAGGAAATAGAGGAGAAAAACAGAAGAAGAGAAAAGGAAAAATCTAGTAATATCTAAGAAAGGAGGAAGAAGAGAAAGGAAAAAGGTGAGTATAAGATTGTCGGATAAGCTTCTGCAAAAACTTCTAGCATATTTTGTCTAGGTGTGATGAAGATATGGAGATGCATTGATAATCTGATGTCAATGAAATGTCGAAGCTTCAATTTAGATGTTAAACTTCATGTGAAGAAAAAAGTCCTCATAGTGCGTCACACCAAGTTCAATTTCGACCTCCCGTGCCTAGCTACTCTCATGTGACGGTCTTGGCTCGCCTTTTTCCTTGTGTATCACCCATTGGCTAATTCCTTTGGCGCTTTTTAAAACCCATACTACTAATATGATACTGTTATTATTATGATTATTATTATTATTCCTTTTGTTGTGGATTTGTGGTTATTATTATTAGGAAAAATGCTATATGCAACCCTTAGTGCCTCATATAAGAGGTTTAAAATAGAATGTTTAAGGAAAAAGTAAGAATTAATTACATCGATATATGTGATTTTGTCATAAATTCCCAATTTTTTTGTTTTGTTTTCATTTTAGGAAATGTAATTAACGCTTGTATATATAAGTAGAAAATCTTATATTACATCAAAAATTATAACAGATCCCGTCAACTCCTAACCACATAATATTGCATTTTTGTGTATCTGTTTTTATTTTATTTTTTATATTCAAAATCTCGTTTCAAATCAATTTTTTTTCATTGTATCATTGGTTAGTGTTAAACAGACAATTACTAATACTTCCTTTGTTCCGACAACACTTCTCGTTTGAGCACTATTCACAAATATTGTTATTACTTGTTGTTTAATACTTCCTTTGTTCCTACAACACTTCTCGTTTGAGCACTATTCACTAATATTGCTATAACTAAATTTTGCGTTTTATACATAATTGCTAGTTATTCATGAGCAATATGTTTTTTGATGCCGTTTTGACCTCTTGTGTCTAGCCACTCTCATGTGATTTTGCTTGCCTATTGCCTCACATATCGCATGGGTTCCTCTAGGGCACCTTTAAAAATCCATATTACTATTATGATACTATTATTATTGTTGTTTTTATCATAATTACTACTACTACTATTACAAGTAGAAACTATTATATTATATTCAAATAATAGAAGACCCATAATCTCCTAATAATGCAATGCTGTGTATATGTTGTTTTAAGTCTCGCTTTGAATCAAATCTTGGTTGTTGTATCATTGGTTAGGGTGAATGAGACAAGTGCGTGTTAGCGTTTAATACTTCACTTCTCTTTTAGGCACTATCCACAAATGCCACTTTAAGTAGCGTTCGCATATTATACATAGTTACTTGTTAATCCCCGAGTGATGCTCGTTTTTTTTTTAAAACTAATATGGACTAGATAAACAACATGTTTATGGAGCTTTTTCTTTTATACCTTTTTTCTCCAAATAATCATTGACAACTTTAATTTTTGATATTTTTTTTTTATAATCAAGTCTCATTATTTATGTTTAGATATTCATTACTAATATAAAATAGGAAGAGTCTTTTCAATTCTTCCTAGTAGTAGTAAATATGATGATCAAAACGACGATTGCGTCACTTCACATGGTAAGTTTGAGAGGGAAAAGGGTGAATTTAAGAGGGAACATATTAAGAAGTGGTTTTTGTTTTAGTATATAGTACATGTGTCGAATCTCGTTGAATTCGTCTTGATGTCTATTGCCTACAAGTACAACAAAAACAGCAAAGCCTTAGTCCCAAAATAATTTGGGGTTAGTTAGACATGAATTACTATGTGGAATCACAAGATGCCCATATTTTCTCCCTCCTTGCTTCCCTATCTAATACCATCTCCTCTTCAAACCCCAATCATATCCTTAATAACAACCTTCCTCTCTCCCTCACCTTCACATCCGTTTCCCTCTACTTAAGCCTCTTTACTCTGCAATAGGTGGTCTTCGTCTGACATGAGCAAACCACCTTAGATGATTTCTCTCATCTTATCCTCAATAGTCGTTCCCCATACATTATTTAATCCTTCCTTGTTTGCCTACATATCTGAAGTAGCATACGCATCTCTTTCACATCCATCTTTTGAACTTGACAGTTTTTTAAAGCCCAACACTCCATGGTGTACAACAATGTTGGTCTAGTAGCTATACATTAGATTTTTTTTGTGAATTTTTGTTGTTGTTTACGTCGTCCTTAATTATCTTCGTTTTTCTCTTTCCTCAGCTTAATAGTTGTTTTATAACATTCAATTTAACAAGTTTGCAACCAATTATCAAATACCAAAGACCAATTTAGGAAGACATCTTCAATGTTGGATTCATCAAAATGATAATCCTAGCTTGGGATTAAGATGGGAATGCCCTTTAAACCTTGGATTAATGTCGACTATTTGTAAATTAGAAAGTGTAAAAGCATCCTATTTTTTTAATGTTAATTATATTACATAGTTTGCGGCAAAACTTCTTTTTTCCTTGTTAAATTTATCAACATTGATGACTTAATTGAATGAGAGATGGGGCACAGGATAATGTTATTTGCTGGTCTCCAACTCTTGTATACCTGATTACTCTGCTTCCCCAATCTTCATGCATGTACAAAAAGTATAATTTTCATATTGATAAAGCTTTTCTTCCCTTTAATATGTTTTCTGGTGTCTTTATACATGCCTTTCTTGCAAAATGAGATATGCTTGGAGCCTTGGATAATATAATGTTTAACAGCTTGTTCTTTAGGTTGATTTGGAACACAACCAGTACCGGTCGTTTCAAGGGTTGACTTGCTTGATGCAAATTTCTACTAGAACTGAAGATTTTGTTGTAGATACTTTGAAACTGAAAATTCATGTCGGCCCATATTTGAGGGAAGTCTTCAAGGACCCTACTAAGAAAAAGGTTTATTTTCAAATCTAGAATCTTAACCTAAATTATGGTCCTGTGTATTTGAGGTTGGCAGCATAAATTATTATGATTTGTTAGCTGCTCTAATATTTATAGTACAAGCAAAGCCTTAGGTGATGGATTCATTGAATTGGTAGGTTATGCATGGAGCAGATAGGGATATTTCTTGGCTTCAGAGAGATTTTGCCATTTACGTATGCAATTTATTTGATACAGGACAGGTATGCTCCATATGTGTTCTTTTAATACTTTCTACGTTAACTTTTTTTTTGGTAAGTGTGTTGTATATACCAAAGGGAAAAGACAATCAGTACAGCCTAATCCAAAAGTAGCCCCCTAAATACAAAAGTGTTTACCCAGTTTGAGAAAGTATCAAAAGTGTCTACGTTAACTTTTAATTGCAACATTTTGACCTTTTACTTTATTAAGGCATAACTTTCACAATTAATAACTTTAATTATATATTATTACAAATTATAAAAATTTGATATGTTCATAATATAAATTGAGACTAATCCAACCACAGATTGAAATACGATTTTCAGCTTTGTATGTGTGTATAAAAAAGGTCAAAGTTAGTGCGTGGATAGTGTAAAAGTCAAAATACTGCAATTAAAAGAGAAACAAGGAAGTATACGTTTAAGGATCCTTTGATTTTGGTTTTCTTGAGAAATTTGAGTTTGTTTCTCTAGTGTTGTGTGTCCTTTTGAGTTTCAGCTACTTGTATTTATAGAGAAAATCCTAAGCAACATTGGCTAATTTTTTAAACTCAACAAAGAACCCACTATACTCAACTATTATTGATACATGGCTCAACAAATAACCTACACAACACTATTTAAAAAGCTGAAAAGTAAAAGCTAAAGAAAATAAAGAACATATTTTATACTTGCTTGACTTTTTCCATGCTGACCCTAGTCCATCATTATATTGTACACTCTCTCATCTCCAACATTGGCTTCCTAATTTTCATGGATGATATTGTGTTCTATTTCTTGATTTTTGAAAAGCTCTTCAAAATATCTAGCTTTATATGTCTCGTGCCATGTTAGAAATGTCTCTAATAAATGATCATTTCCTTCTTGTGATAAGAAATCTTCAGCTTCGAATTTTTCTTAATAATTGTGTATAGTCTCAACATGCTTAATTCCTTCTAGGTAATACTCATGCATGGTTTTTGGCGCTATGACTATAGTTTTTCCCACATGAAACATTGCTGGTGATCTTTATCCTTTTGTTTGTCTAACACTTGATTTATGTGTTGGGAAATGTAGAAAAACTTTGTTGCTCTTGCTTGAGTTGGATTTTATTGCCCCAAATAAGCCAACCTTTTCGTGGTATTCCACAATTAAGGGTCCGTTTACTAGAGCGAAAAATATTTTTCCTGAAAACAGTGTTCCTATTTTACATCATTTACTCGGGGTGAAAAAATAAAATGTAAAACTTTGGGTGTAAACTCGTTTTACATCTTATTGGAAACCTTTTCCTCCAAATTTGAAAGTAAAACTTATTTTCAGTGCAAGTAAACATTGAAAAATTTATATGAAAATGAGTTTTCCAATGTAAAATGTTTTTCATGGAAAATCATTTTACATCGAAAATGTTTTACACTAAAGTAAACGGACCCTAAGCCAAACTTTGGATAATCCAGAAATAAGCCAACATTACCATCATTAAAGCCAAATTTAGGTTTGATGACCGGCAACTTGTATAACTGGTTAACTTTTTCATTATATTTCTTCAACTCAATTTATACTCTCTCCTCCCCTTTTCTCACTCCTCACCTTTTCACTCCTTCCCATCTTAGCATTCTATGGCACCACCTAACACCACCACCTACCGCCTACTGCCGCCGCCTACTATATATGTTGCTAGTTACTATTTTAAATATGATCAACACATTTTTGAGTTACTAGTTTTAAATCATTTTTATATTGCTAAAGATTTTTCAAATATGTTATTATGTCACCAGTTTATGTGTGTCATCAATGATTAAGTTCCTTGAAAATGCTTTCCATTTTTCTGTGGAATGTCAAGGGTGCATTTTAAAATCCAAATGGCATAGCTAGCCACTCATAATGCCCTTTGGGAGCACTAAATGCAGTTCGTGCCTTCGTGGGGTGCTCCTTTTTTATTTGCCATTGTTCGCTTTTGGCTCTTGCCATCTATTTTTAAAACCATGTAGCTCCTTGGCTTTTGTTAAACAGAACAATCTTATTAGGGATGTAGTATCCATCAAATTGTTATCATTTAACTTTTTCTCGCTTTTGTTCTGAGTTAATTTCTTACCTGAAACCAAACATACTATGGAAAACAAAAAACAGAGGAAAATAATGCTGATGGCAGATATAATAGCAGGATCGGATTTATATATTAATAAAATCAACAAAAGTATTCAACTAAATCACTAACTTCAAACAATATGATTAGAAAATTTTGAATGGTCAATAAATATACCTCCCAGTATAAAGAAACCACTCTCCACGGTCTTTATCATCTAAATACCATCCAGAAAGAACTACAGATTGTGCCCCATAACCACTCTGTCCAGCAATATCGCTAACTTTTCCATCTTCAAAATACTAAGCAATAATATCAAAGAACAAAAAATATAAAAAAAACAAGCAAAGTATCAATCTTTTTCAAATAGCAAAGTATGATAAACAAGGAAACAAATATGAAATCACATTTGTGAAGAAACCACACCAAAAATACTACTACATCCATATCGCAATACTCGCTACATAAGTATGTGATACGGAATCCTAGTAAAAAAATGGATTTAAAAAGAGAGATAGATTGAAAAATGAATAATTAATTGGGCCCACAACAAAAGTAAAGTAAAAAATATAAAAAAAAGCTACACATTGCTAATTTTTATAATATTTGTTGCGAGTATTGTGTTATAGTCTAAAATGACAAAAGTTTCGAGTATTGCGCTACAGAGGTAGTAAAATTGAAACATAAATGATCGTCAAAGTCCATCAAAGAACGAATATGTAGACGAATTCATCTACTAATAAGCTTGAAAACACACAATTTTGTAGCTCACTTTGTGGACAAACTCGTGTAGTCTAAACTAAATAAAAAGAATCACTCTTAACACTCAATTTAGGCTAAAGCTACTATGAATACACGAATGCTCCAAAACTCCATTAAGAACAATCGTATATGTCTAAATTAAGACGAAAAGAATCACTCTTAGCTCTTAATTTAGGGATAGCAAAATCAGTAGCCGGTAATTAGCTACACACTTAAATTAAACTAAAAGCAACAAAAGGGATATTCTAGAGATTAGAGAAAAGATTACTCTTTATCCTAATCACTAAATGGGATATTTTAGCTAATAGATGGAAGAATCGGTCTTGAATCTATTGCTAAATAGACAATCGAGTTAAGAGAATCCCTCTCAAACTCAACAATCAAATCCGACTAACTTCTTAGAGAATCACTCTCAAAGTCATTAATCAGTTTGGCTAGCTTCGACTAAGAGGTTGAACCTCTTAATCTATTAGCCTAGATAACTAATTAAGAGGTTTGGCCTCTTAATCGTTCATCTAGCATGAAGTCTTGTAGCTAGACAACTCCCAAGAACATCAAGCCATTCTAGCTTCTAAGCATACAACTTAAAAACTAAAGAAAGAAAACCAAGGTTTTCAATTCATTTTTTTCATTCATCAAATCCGATTTTTTACAATGAACTATTACAAGCTATATATAAGGAAGCTAAAGATAACTAAGGCTACTACTATTACTAGATAATCATAGCAATAAACAAAGCAAAAAAGTGCAAATATCTAGCCTAAAAAACCCTCCATACGTCCCCCTTTGGCTGCCCACTTGAGCAAGTTGCTCCACTTACATCTACTTGCACCAACTTGCTCCTCTTGCATCAAGCATGACACCAAGTAAGGCTACTAGATGTCTAAGCAAAGCTAGCTATTCCACTTGCAAGCAATAACCTAAAGCCCAATCACTAACAAAGATTGACAGATTTACATAGAAGTAGGGCAGAGGGCCGTCGCACCTTGCGACCACCTTCGCGCCCCGCGAGCATTCTCGCACCTCGCGACCCACCTCTGGTCCAGACCCTCGTTTCTTCTATCGTTGCTTCTTGGTTCATGTACTTGCATAATTAAGATAGTTATTACAAGTTCTACTTTACAGCCTTTACTAAAGCTAAATAATGCAAAACCAAAACAATACGTAAAGAATTTAACTAAGTAGTAGCAAATTCATCATTGAAACTATTAACCATGCTACTACAATTCTATTACAAAAACTAATACTACTAATTATCATCTTTGGTTCACTTAATCTGGTTCAGATAGAGTGAAAAATGAATAATTAATTGGGCCCACAACAAAAGTAAAGTAAAAAATATTATAAAAAGCTACACATGGGCAATTTTTATAATATTTGTTGCGAGTATTGTGTTACAGTCTAAATGGCAAAAGTTTCGAGTATTGCACTACGGAGGTAGTAAAATAAATTGTAGAAATTCATATAGATTTAACCCAAAAATTCGACAAATATTAAACCAAAAAACAACTCACAAATTTGATCACAATCCAACCCAAAAAATCTCCTAGATTCGACCTTAAATCCAAAAAGAAATTATACAAAAACGACGAAGATTTTTGACCAAAAAAATGGTAGGAAAACAACGCAAACAGATATGTAAATTCAACAAGTTTCATAAATCGAAAAACCGCGAATATCCGAACAACATACCAGACTCAACAGAAAAAAACCCCAAATCGAGCACATTTAAAAGAAAATCCTAAATTTTGAAAACCCTAAAGTATGAACCCTACTCAAAACAATAAGAATTAACATGAGTGCTACCTCTTGGCTCTTGTTCTTCCTTTTCTGCATTAAGATTCATTAAGCCAGACGTTCTTTCATAAGTTCCTGACAAAGATAAGTCACACCTGTACAGATTCAACAAAATTATGAATTTCTTTGAAATTCAACCCAAAAAACACTGGAAAAAATACTGAAATAAAATGCAGAAATGCATGTAGATTTAACCCAAACATTTGACATATACTAAACCAAAACCAACTCAAATATTTGATCACAATTCAACCCACAAGCATCGAAACCCTAAAAGTGAGAAAATTAAAGAAAGTCGAAAAGTAAGATGGAGAATACCATGAAAAACCCTAGATCGTAAAGGAGAACTGCAGATGGGGGGGAAACGATGAGGAGTTATGCAGAGTAGGGAGGATATGATGTAAAGAAGTGCAAAGAGAAAGGAGAACTGCAGATGGAGCCATGGAGGAAAACGCGAGGAGAAATGTTGAGTAGAGGGGGATGGGATGTGATGTAGAGAAACATAGTGTTTTGCAAAGCTACACTATGTTTCTCTTTAATATGTATAGATTAGGATCAGATAATGTTATCTTAGCGAATGCTTTATCTTTTTCCCTATGCTCTATTGGGTTTATAGAATATAATTTTTCCCATAATTCTTTTTGTGGTTTTATTACTTCTTCTTTTGTAGAGGCTTCGCATTCTGAAATTTTTAATGCCATCTCTCGCTGTGTAGGCGTAACCCTAAAAGGCTTGCTGTGAAAATATAGCTCACCAGTCACCTCACCCATCACTACCACTTGACTTCCTGGCCAGGTCACCGAGGACCATACAGATCTTATACCATTTGTTAGGATTTGACATAGCTAAGTATAATATTGATCTTATAAATTCTAATTACAAGAAGAAATGATGATGATTATGACCGACTTAATGGGGATTACTGAAAATAGCAATTTAGTTCAACATTCGAGAGGTGGATGCTCTCCCTAATCAAGCTTTTGAGAGGCTTGAATTAGTTGGATGTCTCCTAGGAAAAGAAGTAATCACTCAACTATATTCAGCTTAACATTCTTCCTCCTCAAAACCTCTATATATAGAGAGAATTATTGTCTAAGACAGTATCTAGATCCTTGTTTAAGCTACTAGTAACAATTTATTATGCATTCTCCGTGTCAGCAACATCACTATCCAATTCACCATCCTCTTTTTATAATAGATCCTTGATATTTGACCTTGAACACACATTCCATTTAAGTTATCGAGCTTGTCCTCCTACTTCTCATCCCACTAAATTTACTTTTCAAATATTACGCCTTCTGCGTAGCTTAAACCCGCGTGATTCGGTGAGTTGGAAGCCGGGTGGGTGTTATTGGTTTATTTGTGAAGAATGTGTGGTGAAAAGCAATATGTTCTGAAAAATGTTTTGTGTTAAACATTTTTAATCCCCACAATATATAGGTCGTCTTTGTTATCAGCTTCTTTCCTGTTGCAAATGCATTTTGTGTAATACGACTTTTTGGGTTCTATATGCATGTGAGAAATTGTGTGCTCGTGTATAGTCTAATATTATATGATTTTGAATTAATTTTAGGCATCACGGGTATTAAACATGGAGAGATATAGCCTGGAACACCTCCTCCAGTATTTCTGTGGAGTTACTGCAAACAAACAGTAATTTACTTCATACATATTTGACATTTGTTTGATAAGAACAATTTATAGTGTGAAGTTTAACATCGTTTATATTGATCGATTAACCTTTTTGTAGATACCAAAATGCTGATTGGAGGTTACGTCCACTTCCTCGTGAAATGTTAAGGTACATGCGCAATTTGATTGCTCTGCAACTGTATTGGTTATGACCAATGCTTTTTCACTCAGAGAAAAAGGTTGCTTCTTTGAATATACTGAATTTGAATTGATAGCATAACAAACTTTGTGCTGTTTTTCTTCTGTTGTGGTCACAAATTACATACTGTAACAAGGTTCGTTGTTTGAGAGCTAATTAAATGTGCTAATGATCTAATTTGAAATCATCAGCTACATATATATTGTTATTATTATTATTGTTGTTGTTGCAAGAACCAATCATTAATAATGATCTGCATGAAATAATTACATATTAACATTATGTTAATAACTATGGGTGCGCTTGGTTGGTGGTATTCATCAAAGGGAATGGGAATCAACTACCCCATTCCCTTTGATTGTGTTTGTTAGGCCACTTTTGTCATTCCCATTCCCCTCCCCATTCCCCATTCCCCTATTTTAACACTTTCCCAAACCCACCCTCCCCCCTATCTTTTCCATTCCCTTTCCCCACCTTCCACCAACCACCACCCAACCACCCCACAAACCACCCAACCACCAACCCAGGCCAAACCCAACCCCACCCCAACCTAGACCCATCCAACCCAGCCCCACTCCAACCCAGCCAGCCCCACCCTCAAACCCAGCCCCGATAGTGGGGGTATGCACTTGGTGGTTGGGGTATGGTGGTGGTTAGGGGTGTTCAATCGGATCGATCGATCCGAAGTGTCGGATATCCGAGAACATAGGATTGGATTTTTTTTTTTTTTTTGTGTTTTTAACATATTTTTTTATAGACATCCGATCCGAAAAATTTGAGTATCCGATCCGAAAAATCTGGTTACCGACCCAAAATATTTGATAAAAATCCAGTTATTTGATCTGAAATATCCGAAAACAAGGCTTTTCGATTCGAAATATTCGAAAATTTAGATTTCTGATCCGAAATTTGGGATATCCAATCCGAAATGTTATAAATTTCGGATATCTGATTTTTTCGGATAATTCATAAAAATTATCTGATTTTTTCGGCTTGGATCACGGATCGGATAATTCGGATCGGATCATTTTGAACACCCGTGGTGGTGTAGTATGGTGGAGGTGGTGGTGTGGTGGAGGCAAAACTCATTCATTTCTTAAACAAACAACTAACTAAATCTAACACTTTTACTTTCCATCTCCCTCATTCCCATTTCTAAGGTGATTCTCTTTCCCCATTGACAACCAAACGGTCCCTAATATTAGTGTGGGGCATTGTAGGCAATACATAATAAATTGTTATTAGCAGCTTAAGAATCTAGATTGTTTGTTAGACAATAATTTCTATAAATACAGATCTTTAGGGAGAGGGATTGTTACGTTGAATGTTATTTTAAGAGTAATCCCTTTGGGAGAGAACAAGCCCCTTGAGAGCTTATAACTATCTTTTACTGCTATTTTACTGATATTAATCAATCGTAGTCATTATCTTCCCTAGTTCACTACCAATCATTGTAAAAATCTTGCCAAATGCTATTTCGATTCATAGCACATTAATATGCATATCACTCTGTCTAAAAATTCTCTCTCTCTCTCCTTTATTCACCAAAATCCATCCATTTTGTGGCAGCTCACGGCCTGAGTGTCTTTTGCTCATCAAAAGGTTATCAGTGAGGTTGTGTAGTTTTCACTGTGTTTTATTTGTAGTAGTGGGTTCATGACAACTGTTTGTTGGGGGGGGGGGGGCAATGAAGAATAGTGTTTTGTGACTTTTTTAGCAAAGAAAGGATAATCAATCAACTTTTCATTGTAACAAATATTCTGTTGGGATTGCCAATGAGCCTCCAATTCTTCCTCTTTAATTGTCTGGCTTTTCCCCCATGTTTTTGGTGAATCTTTCCATCTATTGTCATAGCTTTCTTTTCCCCATCCTTTGTGGGCTGTTTTCTCCAAGTTTTTATATATTTTTTTATTTTTATTTTTAAATCTTACATCATGTTGATGAAGATTTTAAAGGGCTAGGATTTAAGATTTAAGGCTTCTTTATTAATTTTCTCTTTCAACACCATGCAATGTGGCATGACTACAGTTGGGAAAGATGCATTGACCTTGAATAAAAGTCACTTTGTGATACATAGGGCAGGCAAAAGTGATCTTAATAAAGTAGGAGCAAAAAGTATTAGTAGTGTAAGTGCCATTTAGCTTGTATCAATATTCTTGCCTGGTAGCCATTGTTAAAAAAAAAACCTGCAGCAATAATTTCTTTGTTCATTGTTGTCTAATCTCTTCAATTTTCCAGATAGCCTCATCTGGGTGGTGTATTCTTAATTGCGGCACTTCAATGTACTATTTTATAGTGCTACTCCTGCACAATCCATATTAGTGTATTCAATATGCACATGTACCCTGCTGTGCATGTTCCATACATTGTAGATTCATCATGAGGTGCTGTAATTAGGAAATCAGAGCTTGAGTTTCAGTGGTGAGATTGCAGTTCTACAAATTAGAGGAATAACCCACTACCTTGAGTTGTAAAGCACTGAGACTTTTCTTTATGGTAGGGCTGGTTCTTTTGTTATCTTCATTGGTGGCACCTGCTGCTTGTTTAGTCTTGACTTCTCCGTTGTCATTTGTTTAATCTTAGATACGGAAGATTTCTGTGGGCAAGCATTTAACATCGTTTAGGCAAAATAGATTCTTCTGAAAGAGGAGTAATTCATGTAGGATTGTTTTTTTAGTCTCTTTGAAAGTTTGAGTGCAGAGTTGCTACCTCTTCATAAAAAATCAGGTTGGGGGTATGTAACTTCCATTTTGGTTACCGACATTCTAACTTCTCAAATTTCAGGTTGAATTGTATATCATGATTGAAGAGAAGTGTTATGTTCTTATGTGGTTTATATCTGTTTATATTGTGTTTCTTAGCTTTGCTCTTCATTCTTGATATTTCCTTTGTCAAGTTTGCTATATTTAACCTTTGATTAACTGTGTGATAGGTATGCCAGAGAGGACACTCACTATCTGTTATATATATATGATCAAATGAGAATTAAGCTGGTTTCAGAGTCCACTGACCCTGAAAATTCTAAAGTGCTTCTCGAAGAGGTATTTCTTATTTTGATTAGAGCACTTTAATGCTTTTGTGCTCTACATGTAATTTTCTTACTTTGACTTTTTTTTTTTGAAGTTGGTGTTATCCTGTATTATGCATCCTTTTGGTCGGTGCTTTGAATAACTTATCCGTAATCTGTGTACTTGTGAGCTTACTGGACATCATGTAGACATGTACCTGCATGGCTGTACTTAAATAAAACGTTTATTTTATATTTTTATGCATTTAGAGTAGTCATATTTTACCTTAGAGGAAACATATTTTTTATAAAGTGTTGTAAAGTTAAAACATGAATTTTCTAAATGTATAACATAAACGTTTTATTTTAAGTTAGGTGTATAATTGAATGAAGTTATGGTGGATACAATGGTGAAGCTAGGAAGGGGTTGGACTGGTGGAGGGAGGCCCAACCCCCTAGCTACCCTTCATCGCCCATTTTATTTATTTATTTTTTAAAGTCAGCCCCCCTTTAGTATATTTCTATTATATAAGCCAAGGGGTGAGGTGGTGGCAGTGTACACATGAGATTACCGCACTACCCTCAGTAATTGTTAATCAAGTGGGGATGATTTTGTCATGTATTCTAAATCTTCCATATGACATTTGATTTTTGAAATCATTAATAACCTTATTTAAAACAAGTAATCACAATTTAAAAAATGGCAAGTATGATTAATTGTAAAATTTAATTATTCAAATTATTCTTTCGACACTCAAATAAAGCTATTATTCATTTATTAAATTTCCAATATACTTACTATGTATAAGCAAAAGGGGAAACCTATACTAAATTTAAAAAAAATCAGAAAATATATTTATTTATTTTTTTTATATAAAAATTATGTGGAAACTTATTAATTTTTTTGACAAGCTAATGTTGTTAACGTATATATACTAATAGATGCAAAGAGAAGCAAACAAAATTGTTTGCCTCAGTGTGTTAGTATGAGTGATTGAGTTTGAAAAATGTTGCGATAGATTACGTGTTCAATTCTTGTTGGAGACAAGTTTCTTTTTAATTTTTCAAGTAACAAATCAAAGTATCAAGTGCACTCAATTTTTGCATAATGATTAAGCCTTTATATATTTTTGGGATATTCTATATGGTACCACTGTACTTTTGGCTTTTCTATGCGGTACCATTATTTTTTCAGAATTCTACATGGTACCATTCTAATTTGATCTTATTCCATATCGCAACATTCCTATAAGTAAAATATTAATCTATAAGTCAAGTAGGGTTAAGGGTTTGTCTCCTTTTACGTGTTTTGGTTTTCTTGCTCTAAAAAAGATGCTTGAATCAGGTCTTGGGGGTTACTTTGACCCTTAAGGATAAAATTCATGGTCAAAATTGACAATAATGGTGTTTGTTAATTTTGAACACTAATTAGACCAAAATGACCCTTAAAAACTTTTATCCAACTAATTTCCTTGTACCCATATCAAAATATACAAATCGAGACAAAATCCTAACCCTACTTAACCCCTAATTAAAATTTTAATTAATAGAATGTTACGAGGGAGAATAAGACTAAAGTATAGTGGTACCATGTAAAATTCTCAAAAAATAGTGGTACCATAGAGAAAAGCCAAAAGTATGATGGTACCATATGGAATTTCCCTATATTTTTTAATTGTTTAATTGGAACCACAAAATAATCTTCAATTTTTCATTGTACCTGTGGTATTTCACATAACCCATTGTTTTTAAAAAAAAAACATTCGTCATATTTCTTCTTAATTAAAATATAGATTTGTTTTACTCAAAGAGGTTGAGATATAAAGGTTATATTATTACTGAATTATCTAAAGGTTGTATCAGTAATAGAAAAAATACAAAAAGGTTATATTATTGTAATCAATTGTTCCATTAAATTATCCAATTTGTTAAAATGTTTTATTTGGTAGCTTGTCTATATGATTTTTAACTTCATTATTTTAATTATTCGAATATGACAGATTTAATTATGAAATTAAAAATGATTGACTTCTTTTGTAAAATGGTTCACCGTCAACAACAAAAGGGTTTCACACCAATGTCAATTACAATGGAACATTAACAATTTTTCTTGTATAACAAACCTTATAATGTGATTTAATTAATAGCTTCTTGATATGTAAGTGTTTGCACCCCTAGGCTCAATTTCGTTGCTTTGCCCCTGGGTAGATATCAACATTGAATGAAGTTACAAAGCAATGAATGCATCTTCCTCCTTTTTACTGAGAGTATCACATGTAGCCATGGAATTAGTTTCATTTTGACAGCAGTTAATGCAGTTTGACTGGAGTAAATGCATGCCTAGGAAGCACGGGGACGGCTTTTGGGGTAGGTTACCCGTACTGGGGACGGCGTGGGGACGGGGGCGGTGCGGGGTCGGCCGAAAAACGTCCCCGGGACGGCTTACCTGGGCTGGGGACGGCAAGGGTGAAGCGGGGACGGTTGGGTATTGCGTTGGGGATGGTTCGGGGACGGGAAGTGGAAGAAACTGCCGTCTCCATGGTGGTGCTGCCTTTATTTTTATATATTTTTTAAATATAAATTAAAAGTTAAGAGGAAAGAGAGGGTCAAAGTTTAGAAGGGTTGGTTTGATTGAAAACTCAAGAAAAAGGGGGAAAATTAGGGTTTTGATAAATTACAAGATTTTATCTCCACCACCATTGGAGTTTTGCATCTACCAGCCACTAGGTTGCAGGTCGGCGTCGGTCGTCTCCGGTCGTCGCGTCTTCGTCGCTCGTCACCCCTCGCCGGTCGTCGCCCGTCGCCGGTCATCACCCTCCACCATCCCTGGTTCTTTAGTTTCTTCTTTCTCTCACATTTTTGCTCTGCTAGTCTGATGTATTTTCTCTTTTCTCTCACAGCAATTAATTGGGAGTTCTTATTTTAAAAACATGGGTCATAGGTCGAAGTTCCAACTTGCAAGCTGTTAGTTTTTCTTTTTATTTAGAATAGCTGTCCTTTTTCTCTTTTTCAACCCTCTTACCCTTTCAAGTTCTTTTAACTTTTAATTTTAGTTATAAAAATCAAAATGATTTTTTTATTCAAAGTCTCTAGTTTAATTTTTTAAATCTAATCTAATTTTAATTTATTTATAATTTAATTTTTTTAATTTAATATTTTTGCCGTCCCCAAGCCGTACCCGTTTTTAAAACTTTTGATTTTGCCGTTTTCCGTCCCCGTCCCCGTACCCGTTTTGACCCCGAATCCGACTCCGTGCAACCTAGATGCATGCTTTAATGGTTTTCTGATTATTAGTACTCCCTCCGTAACATAAAACTTTCAACAATTGGTTTTGCACGCATTTTGAGGAAGCGATTTAAGAGTGTAAACGAAGGAATTAGACAATATAATTTTAATATTAGGAACTTATAATCACATTCTTGCTTGTATTAAAACCATTTTGATTAATTCCTTCGTTTACACCTTTAAATCGCTTCCTCAAAATGCGTGCAAAACCAATTGTTGAAGGTTTTATGTTACGGAGGGAGTATCATAACTAGTGGAGTTTGATGTGATGTGATCTCCTAGCCCTTGTTGAACAGGACAATGAAATACCCTATTACTTAAAAATCAATTATTTACTTGATGCTGTTATGTGAAATACAATAAACATTGTACAATTAAAGGTGAACTATAAAATTGAGAGTTCTTATTTATCAACCTCTATTCAATGTGTTAGTTTCATTGTGCTAGTGAAATATTCTTATACAATCTCATATCTACTTATTACTAAAAACGACCTTATTATGCTATCAAGTATATTTGTTATATTCTCAATTAGTGTCAATTTCATCGCATGCACTTTTTAAGTTTGTATTTCTTGGAAAATTCCCTATGGTATACCTGTAATTTTGTGAATTCCCAATGGAATTTTAACCGTTGTAACCACCCCAAACCAAGCCAAACCATCACAATCACCATTATTAAGGTGGTGGAAAATTTTGCTGGTGGTGCATAGTCGAGAAAGGGGTTGGTGTGGTGTGTATTGGTTTGAAGAGATATTTGTATTTGAGGAGCAAGAGAGAGTGAATTAAGATTTTGGGGCTTAAGTGCGGTTGGGGGTGGTGGTAATTTGGTATATTTGTATTTGGGCTTAAGTTTTAACGGCTTTAGTTGATAATGTTGTACCATTGTGTTTTTGAAAAATATAGGTATGCCATTGGGAATTACAAAAACCACAGGTTTACCACTGGAAATTTCCCTTATTTGTTTTAGTCATAGTTTATATGTAGTATATATTGTCTTCACCTTTTCTTGTAGTGCTTAATTAGGGTTTTAAAACTTGTAATTGGTATTTCTGAATACTTTTAGCTGGGGCTTATGCCTCTGCAGTTTCAGAGTTTTTACTATGGTTATGATCCAAAATACAAATTTGTCTCAGTTCTGGTAATTTGGGACTGTTGTAATAAAGTTATGAATTCTGGTTACTTTTTTTCTTGTGTCCATATGAACTTGATGCTTTTGATATACTGGAACAGGTATACAAGCGCAGTTATGACATATGCATGCAATTGTATGAGAAGGAGCTGTTAACAGATACTTCATATCTTTACATATATGGGTTAGTGTCCTGTAGTTTAAATTAGAACATTTGTTTGTTAGGTGCTGCTGGTCACGCAGTAGCTTTTTCAAATTTCAAGGTTAATCGTTTGTTGGCTTATTTGTTGCATATGCTGATGACAGTGTGCAGATGGCCAATCTCAATGCTCAACAGCTATCCGTTGTTGCTGTAAGTATTAGTATAGCATGTAATGCAATTATAGGCTGGGACTGTTTTATGTGATTAATCTGAAGATAATTTATCTTACAAGGCATATTCACCCAATTAGGAAGAAAAAAATGAACCTTGAGAAAATGAAGTGACTTTGAACTTTAAGTCTGGAATTCCATGTTGTACTTGGGTTCAAACTACCTAAACTACAATTAGGTATCATTAACAGGCAATGCTAATGTTAGATGTAAAACATGATAATTATATGGAAGTGAAAAAGTAATATAATAAAAGACTATTGAAAATTAAAAATGGCCTTAGGACAATACCCAATGTATTAGTTTCATTAGTCACAACTCACAAGCATTGTTAACGTAGAACAGTACCCAAGTGGCCTTAGGACTATATTGAGCCAAAAATAGTTGTTTCCTAGCTTCTTGAACAAAAAAATGAACCTTGAGAAAATGAAGTGACTTTGAACTTTAAGTCTGGAATTCCATGTTGTACTTGGGTTCAAACTACCTAAACTACAATTAGGTATCATTAATAGGCAATGTCAATGTTAGATGTAAAACATGATAATTATATGGAAGTGAAAAAGTAATATAATAAAAGACTATTGAAAATTAAAAATGGCCTTAGGACAATACCCAATGTATTAGTTTCATTAGTCACAACTCACAAGCATTGTTTACGTAGAACAGTACCCAAGTGGCCTTAGGACTATATTGAGCCAAAAATAGTTGTTTCCTAGCTTCTTGAACCATTTCCCACCATCATCACCACCTATTTCTTGAAATTTTGATCACCAATCATTATACTGGAATTCTCAATCATCCATCTTTGAGTGTAGGATGAGATTCAGTGGGAAATCCATTTTATAATGTTTATTGCTAATGAAGCAATCGTGCAAATAACTTTCATGAAGCCCACGAATCCACGATCCACCACACCCGAAGGGCAAAATGGGAAATGCTTAATGTTTTGTTTTACTGTCTTTAATTTTCTTTTTATCTTTACCTCACTTTTGTACTTAGCCAATCAAAGGAAGGGAAATAAGGGTGAATCTGAATGGGACTAAAAATAGGTAGGAGGGAATTTTCTAGGGATTTATCCAGAAAGCTGTAGTTTGTTTTGGGAGTGGCAACAACTTGAAAGTTGCAATCAAACCCTTTGCTGAGATTAATACAAGCACAATCAACCTTTCCTTATTTGAGTCTTCTTTACTGTTATTATTCATTACTGTTATATTGCTTATTATTGAGTACTCTTGCTGTTGGTGAATCTGTGAGTTGTAGCCAAGTATCTTCTCAGGTGAGCAAGCCATAACATAACTTGACCAGCTTGTGAGTCTTAGCTTTCTTTCTTAAGTATATTTTGAACATAATAACTACTGTATTTGGTATTATTTGACTTTAAATAAACATAAAACTAATCGATTATTTGTGAGATATCCTATGAAGCTCGGTTCCGTTTTTTTGTATTATGCTTATTTGATTAATATACTAATATATTATATAATTATATTATGCAATATAAATTTAATAATAAATATGTCATTGGACATCATTTTATAAAAATGCTTTCTAGAAAAACTTATCAATTTTATTTTGCATAGGAAAGGTGCATTGTATGTTTTGACTTCTTTAATATTGAGTACAAATTTTTTTTCTTGTTTATTTTTTTACATGGTATAGTTTTTATTCCTTTGCCTATATATTAATCAAAATGCTAAAATTTAATACTTTCTTAAAATTAATTGTAACTCTCTGGTATTTGATTTATTATTGTAACTAATTTAAATTGAGATTTAGGTCAAAGTATCTAAATCTATAATCTATATTAAATATTTAAAACAAGAACTTTTTTTTCCATGTGTAATCTTTTTAAGACAATTATTTTTTAACCCTTTTCTTTTTCCTTGAACAATATTAATTATAGCCCTTTTGAGTACCTCTTCATCAATTATCATACCCCCTCCGATTTCTAATTTTTTTGTTCACTAATTTTGAATTAACCTTGAGAATTCTGATGGTGATTATTGGTTGATTTAGTGTAAGCATTAGAAAATAAAAAAATAATAATATAATTCTATATCATTTTCTAAAATTAATTTTTATTTTTGATATTTTTTATAAAAAAAATTAACCCTTGCCTTGCAATATCTCAAAAACTAGTTAAGATTTAAATTGAGATTTATGTCAAAGTATCTAAATTAATTACCATGGAAATTGAACTCGATGTTATTAGATGATTTATATTCTTTTTTTTTAACATGGTTCTCTTAGTTTTAAAAAGCTCGCCTCGGGCGCGCCTCGCTCTCAGGCTCTGGGAAATGCGCTTTAGCTAAGTGAGGCTCAACGACCTCCGAAAGGCGCGCGCCTCGTGCGCCTTTGAGCGCTTTTTTGTGAGGCGCGCCTTTGCGCCTTAAGAAAAATAGCTTAGATCTAAGTTACAAGTTGAAGAATGGTTGATTTTTTTTCAAATTGAGACTACCTTAGCTTTACAAATATCTATATTTAAATTATTAGGAATCTTTTTAATAGAAATTAATTACAATCAAAGAAAAAATTAATTTGAAGTAAGTATTTAAATACATGCGCCTCGCGTACAAAAGGCGTGCGCCTTTGCCTTGCGCCTAGGCTCCAACGACTATTTGCGCCTTGGTGCGCCTTGCGGCTTTTAAAAACTAAGATGGTTCTTTTTTTTTTTTGTCTTTGCTAAATAAGAGATTTTATTACCAAAAGAAATAATACAACCACCAATATCATCAATAAACTATACCTAAACCCAGTTGCAAAAGCCTCACAGTAGAACCTAGGCGACCTTCTATGAAGGGTTCCTAGGCCCTACACAATCACAGCCAGCAACAGGGGAGGACAAAGAAAACCTCTAGGCTCAAAATAGTAAGAGCATCTTACACTCATTATCACATGTATAGGCTTCATTTAAAAAATCTTCCTTGTTATGCTATCAATAGTTTTAACTCTTATCTCTAAAGAATAAAGATCAGTTCATTCCTCTGTAACCAAATCTCATAAACATCTTTGGTGAAGAGCATCACCAACGCTTTAGCCTTCTTACCTTTTGTCTTCGTGATGGAACTCATCCACTGCGTATGCACCAGATCCAAGAATGATTACCGGTAGACCCTAGCATTCAAAATATGCTACAACTTCCTCCAAATCTCACTACAATAGCTGCACTGCACTAAAAAAAAGAGTTATAGCTTGTGCAGTTTGATGACAAAGCAAGCCATAGGATGAACATGGTTTTAAGGAAAGCTCCATTACGGAAAGCAAGATTTCTCTAAGGCACCTTGGTTTGCTGGGGATTGAGGAGCTGATAAAGATGTTTTATCTTGAATCTCCCTTGGCTTAACACCTAATCCCATCCTGCAAGTTGATCAATAGCAGATCTGCATTTCAAGCACTCTTTTCAACCTTGCCAAAAAAAAAAATTCTTTTTAGACCCAGGAGCATTTGGTGGAAGCAGGAGAATCCCACTAGTCATTTTTCTTGAAATAGTATGTGTGCACCCATCTAACCCCAAAGAGTGTCAGCTTTGTGAGAGATCCCAAAGCTGTCTAGATATAATAGCTTTGTTCCAATCAGAAAGAACCAACACATTACATCCACCAGTAAATTTTGGGAGACAAACCTGCCTCCAAGCAACAAGAGATTTCTTGCATTTATCAGCCCTACCTAGAGGTGTCAATTTTTGGCCCGACTTGAAAAACCTGAGTAACCCGACCCGTAAATCGCGGGTTTTGAATTTTTTTTGCGATTTTTGACCCGTTTAAACCCGTCGTTTCAAACCCACTAAAACCCGTGAATTTTCAAACCGACCCAGTACAACCAGGTGGGTTAAACACTTTTTAATATTTTGATGATTTGTTGATAATTTCTATAAAATTAGACTATTAAACCTTTACTATCAAATTTCTAAATTGCCATTTTGATCGTTTATTTGTTGAAAATGATTCTAAATGACGCTATTTATTAATTCTTGTTATTTGGGATACAAATTTAGACATTTTTTTTCTTCTATAAATCAGGTTATAAATATTATACTTAGAACACAAAATAACACTGCGGTTATAAATCTCTAAATCCGTTGGGTCAACCCTAACTCGGAGGATCTGGGTCATAAATAAGATATCTAAAACCCGAACCCAATAACAACCTACTTTGAGTAACCCGAAACTGGTATTAAGTTAGCATAACCCAACCTGACCTGTTTGACACGTCTAGCCTTACCGGTCCACGGAAAAGCTCTAAACTTAGCTTAAATCTCAAGAAGAATCTTCTTAGGAAGAATGAAAAATTGAGCCCAGTAAGTTTGGATTCCAAAGATTACACTTTTGATCAATTGGAATCTACTTGCATAAGAGAAGTATCTGGCAGCCCAACTTTGTATTCTTGCCCTTGCAAATTTCATTCCAATCAAATGATCCGCAGCTGCCAATATATTCCGCGGTAACAAAAATGTATTATATTGAGCCGCATAAAGTTTGTTGGAAGAAGAGGCGCTCCAAGGTATCTAAAAGCCAAGGCTCCTTTTGCAACACCAAGTTAAATTAATTAATTCATATAATTGAAGAGTTTTTCCCCCAATTAGCAAACATAAACTAAAATTTGAAGCATCTGTTAAGTTCAGGTGCTCGATTATCATGACATCCTTTTTAACTTGAATTATTCTATATTTCATTTTTCTGCTTTTACCTTTTTTTTTGCCTGCTGGTATATAATCACCTTTATAATCCATAACCTAATTATTACTGGACATCTGTAGGGTCTCTGTGAATGGAGGGATGCTACTGCCCGTGCAGAGGATGAAAGCACTGGTTATATATTACCTAATAAAGTGCTCTTGGAAATAGGTATTTTAAATCGTGTTAAGAGCCCTTGTTTATAATTTTTTTCTACTGGTTCATGTGATTGTATAATAGCATAAATCTTTGGCTTAAATAATCTAGTGACTTTAGTTGTACTTTATCTGTTTGATGGAAAAGCAAAGCAGATGCCTCTGACTACTATAAAGTTGCGACACTTGATTAAATCTAAGCACCCATATGTGGAGCGCAATCTCGGTGATGTGGTCACGATCATCAGGCATTCTGTTCAGAATGCTTCCTTCTTTGAAGCAGTAGCTCAGCAATTGAAAGAAGCAAGAATCCAAATGGTAAGGCTCTGTTGATGAAAAAATACATCAAGTAGTGCGCATCTTTCGGGAGTTGTCGGTTTGCTATGATTAGTCTTCTGATACTGTAATTTCATCTAATATAATTATTTATTATAGAATTTTGTTGAGCTGGCATTAAACTCTTAAAATTCTTTCACCTTGTGTAGCTTGTAACTTAGTTGCTATACTCCTTTAGTTTAGATGTTCAGCAATGCCTTTTTTTTTGTCTCCTTGAAGGCCTTTTAGTTTAGCTATGTGCTATGGTTCACTCGTTTTGTGCAAGGATGAGTTGTCAACATGTTTTGCCCCCTTCACATTGTTTTGTTTTCTTTTGGCACTATGGAAATCTGCTTTTTTCAATGGATGAGATTTATTACTTGCACAATAACCAAAGACAGTTTTCTTTGTTTCTTGGTGAGGTGATTTGTGAATGGTGATTCCATCAACCTCAGTTCTTAATAGGAGGGGGGGTGGGGGGCATCAATGACCTCCGCCTTTCCATCTCTTGGATAGATATGGTGATCTTAACCAACTAATAGTTGTCACTTTGTCGTCAAAGTCTCTTGGAAGTAATTAATTTTGAACAGAATGCTGTTTTTTGGGTATCGAGAATTTAGCAATGATGTATGAAGATGCTAGTACAACAGACTGGTTTTTTTGGGTGTCGAGAATTTAGCAATGATGATGAAGATGCTAGTACAAGTGTACGAACAGTGTGGGTAAAACAAAATCATTTCGTATCACAATTGTAGAACATCATGCTTGTGCCCTCGGTCCTTTTCTTTTTGCAATCGTTATTTTCGAATTGACAAGTTAAATATCCAAGGTTATATACCGTGTTGCATGATGTTTGCAGATTATATTTTGCTAAATGAAAAGGAGACAAGGCGTGGAAAATAAGTTGGAATTATGGTGGCAATCCTTGGAATCTATTCTCCAAGAAGATGAACTGTATGGAGATGTTGCTCATAGGATTGCAACTAGTTGGTGAAGTGGAAGGGAGTTTTTGGGTAATTGGGTTTCTATGTGACCGTTCTATGCCACATAGGCTGCAGGGAAAATTTTGGCGGACAACTATTAGGCCGACATTGCTTTATGTTACAAAATGCCGGGCTTTCAAGTATTGTGATTTTTATAAGATAAATGTGGCAGAAATGCGTACGTTACGTTAGATGTGTGGGCTAGAGCCCTAGAGGAAAACAAAATGATAGAGTAAGGAATGAGAGTATTGGGAAAAGTTAGGGGCACATAGTGGGCAAAATGAGGGAGAATTGATTAAGATAGTTTGGTCATATAAAACGGAGAGTTTATAATGCACCATTAAGGAGGCCTGTAGAGTGGTAGAGGAAGACCAGAGTAAACGTGAAGGGTGGTTGAGAATGACTTGGGGTTGTTGGGATTGGATAAATTCTAGTGGCAGATAGGGAAGATTGGAGAAGGATATATGCGGATGACTTTCGTGATAATTATATTTGATTAAATTTTTGGGAATTAAATATTTTAGACTCGTGTTTTTATGGTTCAGCTGTTAATACATATAAACTCCCAAAAGAAGTCATCTTGTTCCTTGTTTAAATTCAGTGTTCCTGATGTTTTTCTTTGGCATAATATGTGATTTCATGTTTTATTTCAGGCATCTGACTCAAGTAATGCAGGGAATGATATCTCGAATGCTCAGACTGCTGGTGACTGTAATGGTGAAGGTTCTGATTTTAGCCAGCAGGAGCATGAAGCAGCTGCTGTGCAGTTGAAAGAAAAATGTTTGAAGCTTGGCCATGATAGTAAACCAAGGGAGAATTGTGGAGATTTGGTCAAGGATAACTGTCAGAATGGGGATATGAAAAAAGACACAATTTCCGAGACACACGGAAATCAGCTGGTCTTTTCTGGTCCAGAAAATGCAATTCCCATGTCCTCTGGGAAGGTTGTAATTTGCATTGCTCAATTGATATACACTTCCGTGTACACTTTCTATGGAAATAAATTTACCTTTATTACTCTCAGGTTGCTGAAGCTACTGTTCAATTGCTGAAAAAGCCAGGTCGTGCTTTTGGTGCACTTCTGGGAAGTTCTGCCTCCAAAAAGAAAATTGATCTGAAAAAGGTGAGTTATGTTGGTGCTATTCTGTACTTTCAGTTTGAATAACTGTGATTTTGGAGTTTCTCTGTACATTGCATTTGCAAAACTTGTTTGCAGGAGTCACAAAAATCACTCCACCTGAGCCACTGCCACTTGATTTTTTCTGAATTAATGAATCAGACAATCTGAACATCTTTGTTTTTTTTCTTTCTGAGTATATTTTGTCACATCAGTGACAAACTGAGTTCATTTTCAGCATATTCTCGTACTTGTTTTCAGGATGAGTACAAGTTAGAACAGATTAAATCCTCTGTAAATCTCCCATTCTACTCGTTCTCCTTTAAGGAGCAAGAGTCAAAGCAAGTAATTACACAAGCTCCTGATGAACCAAATTGTAGTACAGATCCTCATCTCAGCGAAGAGCGCATTTGTGAACCAGGTTCGAGCAGCAAGTCAGAAAATGTAATAATGTTGGAAACTGATCAACAAGCGATCCAGGCACCTGAGTCAAATGAAGCCTTTGAAGACCCACCTTCTGAAAGGCAGCCTGCCACATCAGGTTCAAACACCGAGTTAGATGATATTATATGTTTGAATAGTGATTCCAATGATGAAGAACCAGCTGATAATTTAGCTCTAGATCAAAAACATGTGAACACAAGCGATCTTAAAGTTGATTCTGAAACGGAGGTGGTGGTTTTGGATGAAGAAGATGATGATGAGCAAATTTCACTGTCAGATTTATCATCCAGTTTCCAAAAATGTCTGCAGTCCACGAATCAGAACGAAAGCATAGAAGAAAAGGATTTTGAAGAAACTGGTACCTTCAAGCTTAAGCCATTTGATTATCAAGCTGCAAGAGACGGAGTGAAATTTGGAGAAGGTTCAGGGAAGGAACGCAAAACTGGTGATAATGATCATAAAGATTTTAAGAAGAAAAAAAGCGTTGGTACTCATAGGAACGAGAAAGATGAAGGTTTACTTCCCCAAGGTAAAAGACGTCAAGCTTTCCCTGCAAGTGGGAATCGCAGTGCCACATTTAGGTGAATCATTGGCCCTTAGATTTATTGTCTTATGTAGTATAGGGTTGTGGTTGCAAAATCTGACGAATATATATAGTTGGATTTGTAAAAACTCATGTTGGGATTCCTTGAAATGTAAGAGGAAATTTTTACATTGCTAGTTGAAAGTTCACATACGCTATTCTCAAAGATGAAAACGAATATGGCTTGATACAGCAATTATAGGGTGCTGATTTCTGCACTCCCCAAACCATTCATGCACTCCCCTCCTTAAATGAACAATGACAACACTAAATGTTATGTTCATGTGAGAGGGATGGGGAGTGCATATTTTGTTTGTGGGCGTGCGGAATCATTCGACCGCAATATCGAGCTGTCAAACTTTGATCTAACACAAATAAACCTAATTGTGATTTGACCTCTATTGACGTAGCACTGTCAATTTAGGCCAGTTCATTTTTGGTTTTAACCAATCAGTTTTGAGTCATTTCATTTCAGTTAATTTTAGATTTTTTTTTCCAAGTTATCTTAGTTAATTTTGACAAAAGTTCAACTCAATTTTTGTACAAACGTATTTCAGTTTAGTTTCGTTAATTGTTTAGATTAATCAAATAGTTAAAAAGTCGAACAGGTGCAGTTCAATTTTAGTTTCAATTATTGGAGTTTGGTTAGCTTCAATTCAGGACATCTATCTATCTATATCTATACATCTAATTAAAAGGTGTTCCTTTGCTAAGAGCTCACCATGTGGCGATAGGAGAAATTAATTTCTAGTAATAATTTTTATTTTTGAGAGAGATTGATGATGGTTAATAAAAAAAATATAATAAAGTGATGTTTAATAAATTAATAGGAAAAACTAATATGTTTTTAAAATTCTATTAAACTCAAATATGAAGACAAATTGTTATTAACCCTTGTTGTCACTTAGACGTAGATAAGTGGGCACTATAAATTTTACCACCAATTTATAATTTTACTTATTGTAAAATATAAAAATGAATTATAAGTGATGAAAATATAGTTGAGAAATACTTCCTCCGTGTTTTTTAGATGGAACAATTTTTTTTCACGCATATCGTGGAAGTGATGTAATGGTGTAAACGAATAAATTAATCAACGGAATACTGAGACATGTTATATATAATATCATATTTGCTTGTATTAAAATTTCATCAAAAGATTTAGTCATTAACAAACTTAGATCACTCTCTTGATAAACGTGAAAAAAAAAGTGTTGCATAAAAAAAACGGAGCAAGTATTTAACAAAAATATTATCTAACAAAGAATTTTATTATATAAATATAGCATTGTTGTTAGCAACCCGGGACATTGTGCGGGCAAAAACATTAGTTTCAGATTAAAATCTTGTAACAATTAGCTTTAGTTTCTCTTAATTTCGCTCCGTTTTTTCGGATACAAATAATGAACAGATAAATTCGGTTTTAGTTTCAGCTTGGTTAGTTTCAGTTTCGTTTTTCAAATACAATATTCTCATCGTTATTTTTAGTTTCGGTTCAATTATTTCAGATAAATTTTTAAAAATAGTTAGTTCCAGTTTTGTCTCATTATGATTACTTTTGATTTCACTTCAAATAATTGTACTTTATATTTTATCAATACAAAATTGCAATGTATCAATGAGATCGTTAAATGCTTAATTATATAGAACTACTAATTCTCTTTGTCCTATAAACGTATAATTAATAAATATATATAATATATATAATAATATAACTTTATAATAAAAATATTATAATATAACTTATAAATTATAATTAAAAATTTATAATAATATAAATATATAACTCATATTATACTATCTTTTAATAAACGTATTATAATAATATAACTTAAGTTTAATTTATATAGACTTAATTATAAGTTTAAGATAGACTTAGAAAGTTAGGAGAAATCAAATAGGTAATTTAATTTAATTTATATAACCAATAACCATATAAGTAATATAACTAATAAATATATAATACAAGTATATAACTAATATCTCTATTACATAAACCAAGGAGGGAGCATGGTGTCCCCCTGGAAAAGTAGATCCATGATACCCCAAAAAGTTTCTGAAATTTTAATTGATATCACTTCTCCCTATTAAGGAAAGTTATTACAATTTAGAACTCTTTTAAATGAAAATAGTACAAAATATAGAATTCTTAAAAATAAAATTAAAAAAACCAAAATTCATATTTTTGAATTTTACACCAAAATTCATATTTTTAAATTTTCTATAAATAAACACCAATATTGATATAGTTTGTCACTAAAAATTTTAAATTTTGATTATCGTAGAAATTTGAAAGACGATAGAACATAATAAATTTTAAAAAATTATTTTTGACTATGTGAATGAGTGTGAATTTGACAAATATTTTAATTTTTCGAACAAATAACCTTCATTTTTTTGTTTAGACAAATTAGAAGATACATGTAAAATATCATCAAACACAAAACGTGGATAGAAGCCTAGTAAATATATAATTATATAACTAACTTAAGTATATGTGTAATATAACTAATATTAGCCCAATGAATGAAACAATTATATATAATATATATATGCCCCCCTCCGAATTTAATCTCTACACTCATATTTAAATATGTACCCCTTGAATTTATTAGTACGTACCACCCAACCTCGCCCCCACAAACCACCCACCTTCGCCCCACGAATCACCCAACCTACGAACCTAACTACCAAAATAAACCATAAAGCCCCACCCACCTCCCCTCCCCCACCCTCACCGGCGCCGACTGACCTTCTCCCACCCTCCCCAAAGCCCCACGCCCACCCACAAAGGCACAAACCCCACAAAACCCACCCACTAACCCTAAATCTACAAAACCCTAGCTAGGTTTTAAACTTGGATGTTTAGGGTTTCGTGGAGGGTGCAGTGGTTGGGGTTATAAGGGGGTGGAAAAGGGACTATGCTAGGTGGCGAAGGGTGGAGTACGTGCAGGTTGAGAGTGGTTTCGGGGGTGGTGGAGGTGGGTGGGGGGCTGTAACACCCCATAATTTTGGATAAATATTTTATAATTTATTAATATATTTTATACTACTCAAATTATTTATTTAAATTTCAGACATAAAATTTCAAGCCAAAATAATGTTGTTTTAAATTATAAAAACCGAAATTTCATATATATACACGTGATTTTCGGATATCTTAAATAAGTCTTATTTCACAAATTATTATGGTCTCATGATTAAGCTAATTTTATTGAAAAAGAATGTAAGCCCAAATGTCATTTATGACTATCCTAAAACCTAAAACGAAACCCAATAAGACCAATTAGGAAGCCCAAAAGAGAAAATGCATAATAATAATAAATTTGAAAGCCATGTACATGGCTACATCATGCATACACAAGGAAGGAAAAAAAAATTACTTGCTCAAAATCTTCCACCAAAACATGACCATGAAATATTTTCCAAATAATTCACTTGCCATTTTTTCTCAATTCATTATTGAATTCCTTGATCACCAAGAATAACACCATTTCAAAATATGACTAAAACAAATATTCTTGATCACCAAAATATCTTCATGATTTTCTAACTTATCATAATACATAAACCATAAACACTATAAATACCCCCCATCCCAATGCACAAATTGCACCAACCCCACAAATCATCTTCTCCCTCCTACTCCAATCTCACAAGCACACTCAAAATTCTATCTTCTTCTCTCTTCTTTTCCACAAATTATTTCTTCTATTTTCGTAGCCTTTATGCCCGTATCTGTTCAGAGCCAATTTTCGGGCACTTCTGGTCATTTTTAGCAAATTGCTGTTTCACGACGGATTGTTCCTCTCGAAAATTTATTGAGGTTAGGCTCAAGAATCACCCGATTCGGATTCATATAGAAGGAGTTTTGGCCTCTGAAAGTTTCTGTCTATTTTCTAATAAGATTACACCTCATGATTTCCTCTCTTTTCTCTTGGCTTTCACCACCACCACTATTGGCGGCAGCCACCATGAGCTACATCCAGCCACCCTTGGCCACCTAGCTATCCTCCTCCTCTCCTCTTGTTTCGATTTTTCTCTTTACCTAAAACTACTATTTTTATTATTACATATTATTATTATTATCATTATTGTTACGGTTTAATAAACAAAATAGTTTAATGCTTTTAAAGTATAAAAAAAAAAACAGAAAATTTAAGATATGATTTATGAAAATTAAATATAGTTCATGCACATATAGTGAGTCTTGTTATTTATTTATGTGTAGGGTGTTGATTCGCGATTTCTTTTAAGCTTCGTAATAAATTTTGCTTAGTGAAGATCAAGGTACGTTAAGTGGCTAGATACTTTATTAAAGTGTTTACATGATTGCTACGTGCTTATATGATACATGATATAATTTATGATTCAATTAATTTTTGTATTATGTTAATTTAAAGTTTGATGACAAAATTATTTTATATTTTATTAGCCTCATATTTTTGTCATGAAATTTCTAGATTTTGAAAATAATATTTATGATTTGAATCATCTTATTATATTTTGAAAATAATGCTTTATGGAAAGATTTGAATCTTATTATATTTTGGAAAATAATATCATAGAAAATATTCTATTAAAAGATTTGGAATAACTAAATATTTTACTGATATTATCATATCATTTTGAAAGATTAAGGAAATAAGGAATTTTGGAAAGTTACAAGTAAGAGTATATTTTCTTTATACTCAACTCTTATTATATTAAAAATATTTTGGCAACCCGACAAGCTTTATAAGATTATTTATTGTTTTGTAATCCCACTATGCGGATTTAGTTGATAAGACTATGGACTTTGTATGACCTAGTCTTTCCTCAAGGATAGCCTTTATACAGAAAGATACTAACTTGGGGGGTGTGCACACTTAGAGGAGGAATTTGGGGTATAGGAAAATTTTATTTTCAATATTTGAATATTTACATTCAATATTAATGGTTTGGAATATTTTTGGAAAATGATCATCTTGGATAAATAATTGTTTTCATATAATATGACTTGAGTATTTCAAAAGCATGTTTATTAAATAAAGTTTATTTTGACTTATCTTGCATTTTATGTACTTAGCATATTTTGCTAACCCGTACTTTATTTTGTTTTGGCTTTGCCCTACTTATCATTTATTGATAAGTAGCTAGGTGTTGATAATCAAAGTGGACTACATGTTGCTTCAGGGGCAAGGGCGTCATTCACCTAGATTAGGGTTTAAATTTTTATTTTTAAGTTATTATGTTTTGACACAAATTTTATCGCCTTTAATAATAAGTACATTTAATTTCTGCTGCAAAGTTGTAGTCAAGTATAGCCTTACGTTATCAAGTGGCGGTAATACGCCCAAGACTATCTCTACGGTATTTTATATGTATTATTCTATTATTTTCGTAGAGGGAGATTTGGGGGTGTTACAGGGGCTATATTTGAATGTGGGTGGTTAGGATTAGAGTTTTGATAGTGGTTGAGGAGGTTGGGGCGCCGGTGCTGCTTGAGGGGCATGGCTTCGGTGGTGATGGGCCCATTTGGGTTGGAGTGGTGGTTTGCTGTGGTGGTGGTACCCACCGAATTTAATCTGTACCCCTTGAATTTAGTATGCCCTCCTCGAGCTACATTTTTTATTTTTTTACAAAAATCAATCTCAACCATTGATCTAAATCTAACATTCATAAATGAAAGTTTTTAGTTTTCAGCGAAGTCTTGGTTTTCAGATCTTGGCCATGGATTAAGCTCATTAATTCTTTTTCTCATCCGTTGATCTATCTTTACGAACTCTCACCTACTAAAAGCATAAGACATTCCCTATCTTGTTTAAAAAAAAAATGAATTTTATCTCTCCCCTGTAAAATAACTCATGCATTATCTCTCTCCAAATAATCGCACTACATTGTTCGATCATCAAAAAAATTGCACTCCATTGTTCATCTTAACTCACGCAAAAATCAAACGCTCTTCCTCTTTCAGGATTTTCATTTGTGAATTCTTTTGTCATGTATGCATTTTAACTGTAATTTGTTGAATTTCGATTTTTGATCTTAGTTTTAAGTTTGTAATTTTTTCTCATTGATGTTGAGTTCTGATTTAGTTTTGATGCATGGGTGGACCCATGTTGAAAAAAGGGGACCACTGTGAACAGAATATATACAAAGATCAGGATAAGTAGCATTTGCGTGTAAAAATATACTAGACAGAACAAGCAGCTTGCCGGTAGAATTAGTTACCTACTGCATTTGAAGTCTAGGTTCGAATCCCAGTAGCCACACCTCTTCATTGAGGATTGATGTTAGCGAAGTTTCTTTGCCATATGCTTGTCATTGTGTGGTGCTTCTCAGCTACGATTCCTTCTAAATCTGTCCTTTATGCATTATTATCGGATGGGTATTCCTTTGTTCTTTGTTTCGGCACCATGTTCTGCTTGCTATCGGGTCTTTGATGGGGATATTTATGGTGATCAGGTTGTGTCTTGTGCAGGGGTGGTGGGTATCAAACATCGTCATAATGTTGTCCGTGATACCCTTCTTAATATTTGTTTCTGGTCAGGTATTTTTGCTCGCAAAGAGGTTAATGTCGGGTTGACCAGTGAGGCTGATGGTGCTCTTCACCCAGCGGACGTGTTTGTATTCTTGGGACAACAGCCTTAATGTTTGTGTTAAGTTGACTGGGCCTTCACCTTTGACTCAATCCGGGTTGGCCGATTTTGTTCCTGGTCATGTTGCGGCACAGCGGAAGCGGGATAAATATCCAACGCGTTGTTCAGATATTGGCTATGGTTTCCTTCCTTTTTCCTTTTTCTTCTTTGGGTGAATTAGAGAAAGGGGTTGTTGCCCTTCTCAAGCGGATCTAGGCTTTCTCTAGGGCGTAGGATATTGGAGCACGTGTAGCTGCTCAAATTTTTTCCAGGCTAGATTTTGCTATTGCTAGAGGAGTGGGGGCCCATCTTGTATCTCGTCTCCCCTCTAATTTCTTGTAGTTTACTTGATTTCTTTGTGGCCTGGGTTGTAAGTTTTTCATTATAATAATAATAATGATGATGATGATGATGATGATGATGATGATAATGATAATAATAATAATAATAATAATAATAAATAATAATAATAATAATAATAATAATAATAAATAATAATAAATAATAATAATAATACTATATTAGATCAACAACACAACTACATAATCAATAATTAATATGAATCTGATTGGAATTTATGAGATCTGATCTAATATAAGTTGAAGAGAACACACCCATAATATGGATTAATTTAATATTGTAATAAATAAAGTGATCACCGATATCCATACCCACACTGTATGTCCATTAAATAAAATCAACCTAACCTAACTCTTATGTGCAAGCTTTAGTACAAAAATATCTATGTTGCTCAAAAGCATGAACGATGGTGCAACCCTAGAATAGGCCACTAAAACAGGGCGGATGTGGTTCTTTTGCAGGACTGCACTTGCTGTGACTAGTACTTGCAATGGCAGCATGCTTTAGAGAGTTGGTAGGTGAAAGGAAGGGGGATGAGAACAGAACAAAGAGTAAAACAAAGAAGAGACAGAGAAAGGCAGTGAGTATATGGGATTAGAGGAGTTTTGTTATTATTATTCATGCCTTAACAATACAACTAAGTAGCCTATATATAGCCACAAGACATTAACAAACATTACAAAAGCCAGCTAATACACAACACTAGTTAGCAACTAATATAACTAACTTTCAAAGCAAATAAGAAAAACTCTTTTATTTACTAATATCACTTGACTACCATTTACCCTTAACATACCTCCCCTGCTAAAGAAAAGACTTGTCCTCAAGTCGTAGTAACTGTGTTAAAACCAGGGAATTGAGCTTCAAATTATTTAGCTTCTACCCAAGTTGCCTCATATTCTGGTCCACCCAACCAATGTACCAAATATTGCTTCTAAAGTGTACCTTCAATCTGGACATTTCTTTCTCCCAATATAGCTACTGGTGAGGCTTGTTCTGAACTGTTATTCCAGTCATGGATTGTACTAGTAATAGGCAATGTCCCATGGAAAGCTTTTAATTGAGAAACACGAAAAACATTGTGTATCGTAGCTGATATAGGAAGTGTTAGTTTGTAGGCTACCTCCCCAATCTTTGTAACTACCTGAAAGGGCCCATAATACTTCTGGCAAAGCTTCTGATTCCCTCTTAGCTGAACAAAAATTTTCTTATAAGGTTGCAATTTGAGCCACACCCAATCACCCACTATGAAGGCTCTTTCAGATCTGTGCTTGTCAGCCATGTCTTTCATTCTACCCATGGCCCTGTTGAGTTATTGTTTGACCTTTGTTGAACCATGTTTGATTTGATGGATGAAAAACTAGTTCTCTATACTTGATGTCTATGCATATTTGTGTATGAACAGGTTGAATCAAGTGAGGACTCATCAAGGCAACCATGAAGGCCTTTAGATACTTGAAGATCAGATGCTAAGAGCTTGGAGTTATTTATTTTTTATATTTCTAGGATCTTCTTGTAAAATAGGCTTAGGAAAATATTCTTAGTGTTTTTAAGTAAAGAGCAAAAAGACTTTAAGTTTACATCCAGTAAAGAGAACAGGCCAAGAATAAGCTAAGAACAGGCAAAGAACAAGCTTGGAACAGTTCCCTTTATCAGATGTAGACTTAGTAGTACTAAGACCACTGTGGGAACAGACCTTAGTATTACGCACGTGATCCGTACAAATTTTAGTGTTCAAAATTATTTTTGAAAATTTATTTGAAAAATATGGATCACTTGTGTTTTGGAAATCTGCCAAATTGATTCACAAAATCAGCTTTGAAATGTACTTGTTTGGACTTTAGTGTACTTTCCACTACATGTAGTGGAAGGAGACAAAGGTCTGAAATAGGTGCCTTTCTACTTGTGTCAGCTCAGCTTGTTTGCACAATTTAGGCAAGTTTCCAAGCACACTTCTAGGGCACGGTTTTTCTTGGCTTATAAAAACAATCTTTGCAAAAACCCTAGTAAGACTTTTGCTCTCCAAAGAAAACCAAGTCATATTTTCTAAGAGTCTATCCTTAGAGCAAAACTATCTCCATATCCATCTTTAAGAGAAAAACTTACGGAGATTTGAGTTTGTAATATTTGAACACTTAGAGGGAAGTGGTTGGGGAGTGTTCTGTGAACACTGAGTGAACTGTTAGAGTTAACAGTTGGGGAATTAAGTGTTACAAAGTTGTAGCATTTAATTGAGTGTGTAAACTTGTTATTATTCTGAGTTGATTAATAATATTGGTGAGAGAGTGGAGGAAGTAGGCTTGTTTAGAAGCCGAACCTCGTTAAATCCTTGTGTTCCTACTCTCTATTTACTGTTCTTTCGTTGTTCTCCCAAAAAGATAAACAAACTTTGAAAACGATTGAAAAAACACACATACTCAATTCAACCCCCTTCTTGAGTATACATTGAACTTACAATTGGTATCAGAGCCTAACTTCTCAAAAGGTTAACTACCTAGAGGAGCAAGAAGATGTCTACTCAAGAATAAAACAGTTCAAGACTCCCCAAGTTCAATGGCACTAACTACTCTTGGTGGAAGAATTGCATGAAAAATCTTATCATTGGGATAGATTATGAATGCTGGATGATTGTCAAAAATGGACCCACGTTCATGCATAAGAAGAATTAGGAAGGGCTCATAGTTCCAAAGTCAGAAGAAGAGTACACAAGTGAAGACTACAAGAGGCTAGAGAAAAATACAAAGGCAATGTCACTTGTTCAACAAGGAATTGCAGAATGTGAGGTAAATCGAATTCTAGCTTGTTCTTCTGCAAAGGAAATATGGGATACACTAGAGCTTGCATATGAAGGCAACTCTGAGGTGAGAAGGTCAAAAATTGACATGCTTATGTCAAAGTATGAGGTTTTTTAAATGACTAGGGATGAAAACATAAAGGCCATGTTTACAAGGTTCATGACCATTGTAAATGAACTAAAGTCATTGGGAAAGACCTTCTCAAGTGAAGAGTTGGTGAGGAAAATGCTCAGAAGCTTATCAGGGAAGTGGATGCCCAAGGTTACAGCCATACAAGAAGCAAAGGATCTGACCTCACTATCTTTAGAACAACTTATTGGTTCCTTGATGACTCATGAGATGTTGGTAGATTCAAAGGCTGAATCTAGCTCAAAAAACAAGGAAATGGTCCTCAAAGCAGAGGAATCTGAGGAAGATGATATAAGTCTTATGGCCAGAAGGTTTGAAAAATACCTTAGGACCAAGTCCAAGGGTAAGTTTGCAAAAGGAAGGAACAGTTCTGGACAGTTCAGGAAAACCAGTTCCAATGCTGGTTGCTTTAAATGTGGTGAAGTGGGGCACAGAATCAAGGAGTGTCCAACATGGAAAAATTCCAAGGGAAATCCTGGAGTCCAGGCTGAGAAGAAGGTTTTCAAAAGAGCTATGCTAGCTACAGTTTGGGGAGATTCAGATTCAGAGAATGAGGAAGATGAAGAAGAAGCAGATCTCTGTCTAACTGCTTTCACATGCACAGACCAGTCTGAGGTCTGTTTGGAAGAAGAAGAAGTTCTCTGTCTCATGGCTGGTGGAAGCACTTCAGATGACAACCAGGTATGTTTTAATGATTTAAAGGCAAATATGCATAACCTAGATAGAGATGAACTACTTGACTATCTTGAATTCACCATTGATCAATGCATTAGTGTTGGGTCTGAACAACAAAAAGAAACTAAAAGAAACAGTTCGAGAATATGAAATATGTGGTGCTAGATCTGCTGAACTTGAGCGTATTTGTGAATAACTTAAAGAAAAAATTTCTGAACTTGAAGTAATAGTAGATCAACATAAAATGGAGCTTGAGACATTAAACTCCAAACCAGTCCCTAAAGAGGATGAACTTTTTGAAAAAATTGAAAAGGGGTTTAATGAGCTCAAGAAATTCATCACATATAATTCAAACTTTGAACTGCTAAAGGACACATGTACCTTGAGTAAATCTAATGTCATACTTGCATATGACCATTTAATTGAAAAAATTGAAGATTTACACAAGGAACATAGTGAGCTTAAGGGTTCTGAAGAGACTGGTTCTCCCACTGCCTTTGATGAGGTTTTGGATGTTTTACATGATGAGTGCATAGCTAAGATATGTGATCTTGAGGCTGAACTCATCCTGCTGAAACAAGAAATCATCAAGAAGACCAATGACGAACCAGATCCCTCCCTGGTCTCAAGACTACAGGATGAACTTCAAAAGACTAGACTTGACTTAAAATCTTTTGAGAAACAAAATGAAGTTCAACTTAAGAGGCTTGAGAACAAGGAAAATGAGCTAACAGATTGTATGAACCAATTGAACAAAATGTTAGATGCTCAGAAAACCCTAAACATCCTCACATCCCAACCTGGAAATTCTCAAAGGTTTGGTTTAGGGTATTCTGGATCTAGTTCTACAACTGTTCTTGGCAGAGACAACACATGGTTGGATGAATTCAAGAAAGGCAAGTATATATTTGCCAAGGATATGCATGTTTGTACCTATTGTGGTAAGAGTGGTCATGTTACTAACAAATGTTTCACCAAAAAGAAGCATGACAAGAAAAATAAAACCTACACCCAACAAGTGTGGGTTAGGAAGGTCAAGACTGAAAATGTTTCAAAGAACAAGGAACCCAAGCTGGTCTGGGTTCCTAAAACTAACCTTTAGTTTGCTTGTGCAGGTACGAGTGAAAGGAAAGCCATATTGGTATTTGGATAGTGGTTGCTCAAGACACATGTCCGGGGATAAAGAACAATTCCTTTCACTCACTACATTCGAGGGAGGGCACGTGACATTCAGTGACAATAGCAAAGGACTTATCAAAGGAGTAGGTAAGCTTGGTAAGTCACTCTCCCAAGCAATTGACAATGTTTACTATGTAGAAGGTTTGAAACATAACCTTTTGAGCATATCTCAACTATGTGACAAGGGAAATAAAGTGAATTTTGAATCAAACACTTGTCACATAGTGAACCCTAAGACAGGGGAACTGGTCTGTGAAGGAACAAGGCATAACAATGTGTATATTACATACTTAAGTCAAATTCCACAGAACAGTGCCCTCTGCCTTAGTGTTGTAGAGGATGACCAATGGCTTTGGCATAAAAGATTAGGACATGTTAGCTTCACTTTGCTCAACAAGTTGAGAACATAAGATTTGGTGATAGGTTTACCTAACATCAAATATGTGGAAGACCAGCTCTGTCAAGAGTGTGCAAAGTGCAAACATGTGAGATCATCTTTTAAACCAAATAAAGTGGTTAGTTCCTCTAGACCATTTGAACTTGTACACATGGATTTATGTGGACCTATGCGTGTACAAAGTAGAAATGGCTTTAGTTATGTATTTTTCTTAGTTGATGATTACTCTCGTTTCACTTGGACCATATTCTTGAAATTAAAAGATGAAATTTTTGATGAATTTGAAATTTTAGTGAAACAGGTCCAGAACAAGATCGATCATCAGTTAGCATCTATCAGATCTGATCATGGATCAGATTTTGATAATGCTAGCTTCATAACCTATTGTATGGAGCATGGTGTTTCTCACAACTTCTCAGCCCCCAGAACTCCACAACAAAATGGAGTTGTTGAAAGAAAGAATCGCACTCTAGAAGAAATGGCTAGAACCATGCTTCTAGAGAGTGGTTTGTCCAAGAAATTTTGGGCTGATGCTGTGAGTACATCATGCTACATACTCAATAGGGTTATGCTAAGACCAATACTGAGAAAAACGCCTTATGAACTTCTAAGGGGTCGAAAACCAAGCATTGAACATTTAAGAATTTTTGGTTGTAAGTGTTTTGTACACAACAATGGTAAGACCAGTTTGGACAAGTTCGACCCCAGGAGTGATGAAGCTGTTTTTATTGGGTATTCTCTTCATAGCAAGGCATATAAAGTTTTCAACAAAAGAACCTTGTGTGTTGAAGAGAGTATCTATGTGTTATTTGATGAAACTAACATGTTCAACAAGCCTGTGCAGGTAGATGATGATGAAGGCTTTGATATTGGGATGACAAATTTCACTGGAGTTGAACTAGAAAACACTGCTGAACCAGACCCCCAAACTCCTCCTGAAAACAACAATGGGTCTAGTGCAGTAGAGGCAAATGCTAAATAGGTTGTTGAATTCAGTGACTCTCCTGCCCATCCAACTGAAGATGAAGTGGGAGAGAACATTGAAGAAACTGGTCCACCCTCTCAAAATGAAAATGAAATAGGGGGAACCAGTACAGACATTGATTCTAACTTAGGTGACTCAAATGCTGTAAGGAAGAGTATGTTTAACCAAAGAAGCTCTCATCCTTCTGATCAAATCATTAGTGATTTATCAAAAGGATTCCAAACTAGAAATTCTGTTTGGAAGAACTTCTGTGCTTACTTCTCCTTCTTATCTCACATAGAACCAACTGACTATAAAATTGCACTAACTGATCCTGATTGGATCTTGGCCATACAAGATGAGTTGAACCAGTTTGAAAGAAACTGGGTTTGGCATCTTGAACCAAGAACCAATGAGATGTCAGTTATTGGAACCAAATGGGTCTTCAGAAACAAAATGGATGACTCTGGTACTATAGTCAGAAACAAGGCCAGGCTAGTGGTTCAAGGGTTTAACCAACAAGAGGGAATAGATTATGATGAAACCTTTGCTCCAGTAGCCAGGCTTGAGGCAATAAGAATCCTAATTGCCTTTGCTGCCCACATGAACTTTAAACTCTTTCAAATGGATGTTAAAACTGCTTTTCTAAATGGCTATTTGAAAGAAGATGTGTATGTGGAACAACCCCCTGGCTTTGAGGATAGAGTTTGTCCAGATCATGGCTACAAGTTAGAAAAAGCTCTTTATGGCCTCAAACAAGCCCCTCGTGCTTGGTATGAGAGACTCTCTAGTTTTCTTATTGAAAATCATTATGAGAGAGGTTCAGTGGACAAAACTCTATTCTTAAAGAAAAGGGGAACAGATCTGTTAGTGGTCCAGGTATATGTTGATGATATTTTATTCGGGGCTACTAATTCTGTTTTGTGTGATGAGTTTGCAGACCTAATGAAGAGTGAATTTGAGATGAGTATGATGGGAGAACTTGGCTTCTTCCTAGGGCTCCAAATCAAGCAAGTGGATGATGGAATCATGATCCACCAACAAAAGTATCTCAAGGAGCTGCTCAAGAGATATGGTCTGCAAGATAGCAAGTCCTATGACACACCTATTCCTACCTCTTCTAAATTGAGCCTAGATAAGAAAGGAAAGGATGTTGAGGATAGGCTATACAGAGGTATGATTGGCTCACTTCTCTACTTAACAGCTAGTAGACCAGACATAGTGTTCTCAGTTGGGTTGTGTGCTAGATTTCAAAGCAACCCAAAAGAGTCTCATCTAAAAGCTGTTAAGAGAATTTTTAGGTACCTGAGTGGTAGAGAGGACATGTGCTTGTGGTATCCAAAGGGAAGTAATTTTGATCTTTTAGGATACACTGATGCTGACTATGCTGGTTTTAGTGTGGACAGGAAGAGCACTTCAGGAGTGGCTCACTTCTTAGGTTCTTGTCTCATTTCATGGGGATCTAAGAAACAAAATTCAGTGGCCTTATCCATAGCTGAGTCAGAGTACATAGCTGTTGCTTTGTGCTGTGCTCAATTGCTTTGGATAAAGACACAACTCAAGGATTTTGGGGTCTGTTCCGGAAGTGTTCCCATATTGTGTGATAACACCAGTGCTATAAACATTTCTAAAAATCCTGTCCAGCACTCTAAAACCAAACATATTGAAATCAGACATCATTTTCTCAGAGACAATGTTGAAAAAGGAAATGTGAATCTTGAATTTTGCAGATCTGAAGAACAATTGGCTGATATTTTCACTAAACCCCTAAGCAGGGAAGTGTTTGTCAAACTCCGCACATTACTTGGTATGGTAAGGATTATATCCTAGTTCCTTAGGACTTATCTTTCCCTTTTTGGCTATGTTTGACTTTTTGATCACTAGTGTACATAAGCAGGGTTGGTTAACTTGTAAATGTCATACATGCAAGTGGTCTCAAAGTTCTTATGTTGATGCTGTTCCAATGTGTGGTATCTCTAAGTTGCCTAACTAAAAGATACCTCAAGTTTTTAATATATACATATCAGCGTTAGACCATCGTCAGACCAGACCCCTTCAACGGTTATATCAATTTATTGCTGAAATCTCAATTTTGAAATTGAGGATTTAATTGATCTGACATATGACCGTTGTGAACAGTGTAAAGTAACTTCCATCTTATCTGTTCCAATAACTGTCTTTTTTTTTCTTCATTTTAATTCATTCTTTCACATTGAATTCTCTCTCTAACCGTCTCTCTCTCTCTAATTGCTCTTCTCTCTCAAACCCTAAACACCATCATCAGAATCTCTTTTGAAGAATTCGAAATCAATTTCTCTCTCTCTCTCTCTCATCAAACTTACTGATTCACTCAAAATGGGAAGAAAGAAGAACAAAGCTGCAAGGAAGAAAAGCAGAGGGCTAAGTCAATCTCCTAGTTTTACACCCGCTAAGGTTGAGAAGGAATCGAGTACTACAGTGGTTGCTGAACACCACCATGTAGATGAGAAGCAAGAAGAGGTCAAGGACCAAGCCACAATAGAAACAATTGTTGAATCAGAGGCTGCATGTAAGCCCAAAGAAAAACCTACTCCACCACCAAGCCCTAAATCAACACCACCATCTTCACCAAAATCTCCACCATCTAAACCTCAGAAAACTCCCTCACCATCTAAGCCATCATCCCCTACATCACCTAAACAACCCTCTCCACAGCCTACTATCCCTTCCCCTCCACAAAAATCACCATCACCCTCAAAAGCCGAAACTCCTCCTCCACCATCACCACCAAAGTCCAAAACTCCTCCACCCTCTTCACCACAAAAGGAGACAACCCCATCACCTTCTCCACAACCAGAAAATACACCTTCACCATCACCTCAGACCACACAGAAAACAGTGCCAAGCACTGAGGAAAAAGAAGTTGAGAAGGAAGAGACAGAGAAGCAGGATGATGACACACATTCACAGGACATGAATGTCGAAATAACTGGGGTAGTACAGGGGGAAAAGGAGACTGGGAAGAGGGCAAGGCCCTTGAGGACAAGGGTCTGTAAGGAAGAAGTCAAAAAGGAACCTGCTGAAAAAGTTCCAGAGGAAAGGAAGGATGAAAAGAAGAAAAGAGTGAAGAGTGTAGCAAAGAAGGGCAAAGCCTCTGAGAGCCCCAAGCCTGCAACCAAACTCCCAACAGAAAAGAAGAGGAAAGCAGCCTCTGCCAATGAAAAGGCCTCTGCCAAGAAGAAAGGTAAGACCACTTCTGATCCACTGTTTGATTTAAGTGGTAGGGGTGTCTTATTTGGTTTGCATGTCCTAAGTCTTGGATGAGTCAACCCTTTTTAGAGGAGTTTAAGGAGGCCATAGAGTTCCAAGGTTGGGAGGGGTTGTTTGATAAGAAGTTGGATGTTTTTGAGAACTGTGTTGAGGAGTTTTACTCCAAATTAGGGAAATTAGACAAAGGGAAGGTCTGGAGTGAGGTCGAGGGGGTCGACATCACTCTTTCAAAGAAGAGTCTAGGGGAGGTACTGGGTGTACCAAGAAGTGGGTTATGTGACTATTCAAAAGACAACTGGCCAACCATTCCTGAGGTTAGTACAGAACACATACAGACCACTCTCTTCACTGGTTCTCCAAGTGATGGTTCTGGCTATGTTATTGGCCAACTAAGGGAACCAGTGATGAGGTTGTTTCATACAGTAGCCTCTAAGATAGTACTCCCTAGAGCTCAAGGCAGAATGGACGTGAGAAAGATGGATGCTGTGATTATCTACTATCTCTATGAGAAAATTAAGTTGAGTCTCCCTGGTCTCATGCTAGCTCACATGTTTAGCATTCTGGAAAGGTCAAACCACTCTCTACCCTATGGTGCCTGGCTTACTTTGGTTTTCCAAAGTAGGAAGGTCCATCTGAGTGGTGAGGTCAAGAAAATGTCTGTCCTCACCAACCAGATCCTAGGTCAGAAGGGGATGACCTTTGAGGGTGGTATGCTGAAAATGAGGGATGAAGAGAAGACCATAGGGGTCAGAAGAACAAGCAGTTCAAGGTCTGAGGAGGCTACTGGGTCATTGTCCAAACAGGTGCAAACTCATGGGGAACTACTGCAACAGATGATGGCTAGTGCGAATGCCCTGTGCACTTCTCTGGATGGATCTATAAAGAACATATCAGCACGGTTGGACTCCCATGAAGAAAAGCTTGCCTCCTCTTCCAGCTTCAAGCCCAAGACCTCCAAGAGACCAGTTCCCATCATTGCCCAAGTCAAGAAAAAGCAACAGGAGGAGAGTGCAGAAAAGGAGAAGGAGGATTCAACTGAGGATTCTGATGATGATGATGCTAATTCTAACTCCTCCTAGCTTACCCCCTACCCTAATAACATTTCTCTCAAACTATCATTTCTCTAGTTTCTCTGAACAATTATTATCTCTAGTTTTTGACCATTTCTGCTAAACAATTTCTCTGCAGAATGGTCCTGGTCTGTATAATTTTTAACTTGTGTGTGCACTTTCACAATTAGGATTTTGAGTTGCAGGTACTCACTTTTGGGACAGCATCTCTAGAATGTTGTGTTTATATTATGCTTATGACTTTACTTGTTGGCTTCTCCTAATTTGTGTGCTATGTTAATTTTGTCATTTTGATGATGCCAAAAGGGGGAATAGGACAGGTGAAGTTCCTAGTGTCAAGTGTAGCAACTTGAAAAAGGTTCAGACCTTGTTAAGAGATGGCCCAGCTTTATGCCTAGGAGTACCTTGAATTCAGATCAAGTGCTCTTATCCATCCCAACTGGAAGAAACTCTTCCAAGCGAAATTGAAAATTTCTCTTGCTACATTTGATAATTGATAAGTCTTGCAGGTTACAGGTTTAATGCTGAAACTCAATAATAAATTGAGTAATGTGATGAGTGACTGACCATTGCAATCAGTCAAATTGTGCTTTAATCTGCTGTGTATTTTTTTATTCTTTGAGATTATGAATCTGACTACAGGCACAATGCAAGACCAGTTCCTCTGAATAGTTGTTTTAGTTTGAAACAATTGATTATTGTTCTCAGGGGGAACTTCATGGTTTGTCATCATCAAATAGGGGGAAATTGTTGAACCATGTTTGATTTGATGGATGACAAACCAGTTCTCTATACTTGATGTCTATGCATATTTGTGTATGAACAGGTTGAATCAAGTGAGGACTCATCAAGGCAACCATGAAGGCCTTGAGATACTTGAAGATCAGATGCCAAGAGCTTGGAGTTATTTATTTTTTATATTTCGAGGATCTTCTTGTAAAATAGGCTTAGGAAAATATTCTTAGTGTTTTTAAGTAAAGAGAAAAAAGACTTTAAGTTTGCATCCAGTAAAGATAACAGGCCAAGAACAAGCTAAGAACAGGCAAAGAACAAGCTTGGAACAATTCCCTTTATCAGATGTAGACTTAGTAGTACTGAGACCACTGTGGGAACAGAACTCAGTATTACGCACGTGATCCGTACAAATTTCTTCCCTTCTTGAGTATACATTGAACTTACAACCTTGCTGATCATTTCTTCCCTTCTTATCATGCTTTTATCCACCTCATTGTTACTTGAATCCCCAGCCAAGTAAGGAAGATGTAGTGGTGGAGGCTGGTTATAGACAATTTCATAAGGTGTCATGTTAGTGGAGGTGTGGTAATGGGCGTTATACCACCACTCTGCCACAGGAAGCCACATACACCACTCTTTAGGACTTTCTCCACACATACACCTTAGGTAAGGTTTAAGGCACCTGTTAACCACCTCTGTCTATCCATTAGTTTATGGATAGTATGCTGAAGATAACATGAACTCAGTTCCATGTATAGAAAATAATCCTCTCCAAAATTTTCTCAGAAATATTGAGTCCCTATCACTTACAATGGTTCTAGGCCAACCATGTAATTTAAAAACATTATCTAGATAGTATTGGGCAACCTGTATTGCTGTAAAAGGGTGGGATAAAGCCATAAAATGGGCAGCTTTACTAAATCTGTCAACTACCACATATATAACTTCCTTGCCCATGGACTTTAGGAGGCCTGTTATGAAGTCCATGGAAATATCAACCCAAACCTCTTCTAGGACTGTTAGTGGCTAGAGTAGCCCTGGCTTGGCAGCTGTATCATATTTGGCTTCTTGGCATGTAGTGCAATGCCTAACAAATTGCCTTATATGTCTAGTCATCCCTTTCCAATAGAACAACTGCTTGATCTTCCTGATGTTGCCATCTCTTCCTTATGTGTCCACCCTTTGGGGAAGCATGTTGCCATAGATTTATCTTGTGCTTCAACACCTTGCAAGGACCAATTTGTATCCTATTCTTTGTCCTGATCAAATCATTCACCAGGGTATGCCCCTGAACTATTTCCCCTTGTTTAAGCTGTTGCAATACTTGAGTTAAATCAGGACCTAAGGCATAACTATCTTTGATCAAGGCTTCCAGATTAGATGATGCCACAAAAATGGCTATCAGCATCAAATTTGCACTAGGAACTCTTGAAAGAGCATCTGTAGCCACATTCTCTTTACCACTCTTATATTGTATCTCATAGGTAAACCCCATTAGCTTAGATAACCAAAATTTCTTAAATGGTGTACTAATCTTTTGTTGTAACAGCCATTTCAAAGATTTTTGGTCTGTTCTGATGATGAAAGGGCTGCTGACTAAATTTTGCTCCCACTTCTACACTGCTAGCACTATTCCCAATAGATCTTTCTCATAAACCGAAAATTTCTGCCACTTAGACCCAAGTGCCTTACTAATATAGGCCAAGGGGTGCCCTTCTTGCGTTAAGATAGCTCCAATTCCATGACTTGAGGCATCAATTTCAATAACAAATGGTTTAGTAAAGTTTGGAAAAGCTAACACAAGTGCAGTGGTGAGTTCTTGTTTAAGTTGGCAGAAAGAATGTTGAGCCTCCTCACTCCATTTAAACTCCCCCTTTTTTAATAGGTTTGTTAATGGTCTAGAAATAAGGGTATAGTTTTTAACAAATTTTCTGTAATACCCAGCCAATCCTCGAAAGCTCCTAAGTTGCTTGACATCTTGTTGTTCTGGCTATTTTGTTATAGCCTCTATCTTCCTTTGATCAGTTTGGACCCCTTTTCCAGAGATAAAGTGACCAAGGTATTCTACCCTGTTAGTAGCAGATATGCATTTGCTTTGCTTGATATGCATATGATTTTCTTTCATTATTTGGAAAACAGTCTCCAAGTGATCCCAATGATCCGACTCCTTGGCACTATATACCAATATATCATCAAAAAAACACAAGAACACATTTTCTCAAGAGAGGCTTGAAAACATGATTCATCCACCTTTGAAAAGAGGATGGAGCATTTGTCAATCCAAAAGGCATTACCAAAAATTCAAAATGTCATGTGTGTGTCTTGAAGGCTGTTTTGTATACATCCTATCATGCATCCTTAACTGATGGTATCCAGACCTTAGGTCTAGCTTAGTGAAAATAGTGGCCCCTGCCAACTCATTAATGAGTTCATCAATCACAGGTATAAGGAACTTATTCTTGATGGTCTTCCTATTTAAAGCCCTGTAAGCAACACATAGTCTCCAAGTTCCATCTTTCTTGCCTAAAAAAATCACAGGGGATGCAAAAGGACTGGAGCTATGTTGTATTATGCCCCTATCCAACATTTCTTGCATCAATTGTTCAATGGTATCCCTTTGCTTAAGGGGGTATCTATAGGGCCTAATATTGACAGGTCCTTCATTAAGGTGTAGTGGAATTTTGTGATAAAAAGCACCTCTTGATGGGGGTAAAGCCTTAGGCTCATCAAAAACTCCAAAATATTTTTCTTTCAATGCTTGTACTTCTGAACAAATAGTCTCCAAGTTTGTTGATGCTTGTATGGGGTTTTCCTCACTTATAACTACCTGCAATAAATAGATTTGGGTGGCAGAAGGCCTTCGGGACGAGGTTGAAGCTTAGCACCGCGTTTCACGCGGCGACAGATGGCCAGACTGAGAGGACCATTTAGACTCTGGAGGATATGTTGCGAGCATGTACTCTAGAGTATCATCAGTCATGGGTTAGGATGCTTTGCTTGGTCGAGTTTTCGTATAATAACAGCTACCACTCCAGCATTGATATGGCTCCGTACGAGGCCCTCTATGGCAGGAAGTGTCGGAGTCCGATTTGTTGGAATGATATCAGTGATATTGTGGCTTTAGGACCCGAGCTTGTACGAGACACTGTGGAGAAGGTCATAGTCATTCGATCGAAGATGCAAGCTGCTCAGAGTCGCCAGAAGTCCTACGCCGATCACCGACGTAGACCACTGACATTTGAGGTAGGTGACAGAGTCTTGCTTAAGGTTTCACCATTCAAAGGAGTTGCTTGTTTTGGCCAGAAGGGGAAGCTCCGACCGAAGTTCGTGGGACCTTACGAGATACTTGAACGAGTTGGGGAAGTGGCATATCGTTTAGCTTTACCGCCTTGTTTATCTAATCTTCACGATGTGTTTCATGTTTCTCAGCTAAGATAATATGTATATGATCCTACCCACATCATCCCAGTGGAGTCAGCCACCATTGAGCCGAACCTGACTTTCGAGGAGCGACCAGTCCAGATCTTGGATCGAGAAGTGAGGACCCTCCGGCGCAAGCAAGTCAGATTAGTCAAGGTGTTGTGGAGAAATCAACATCATGAAGAGGCAACGTGGGAGACTGAGGTGTCTATGAAGCAGAAGTATCCAGAGTTGTTTGCAGGTGAGCTCTCTCTCTTGCTTTGAATTTCGGGACGAAATTCTTTTTAAGGAGGGGAGGTTGTAACGCCCCAGATTTTTGAGTTATTTGCTTTGATAGTATTGCTTGTGTTTATATTTATTTTTGTGCATGGTCTAAATTTATTTGGGCTATTTTTATTGCTTGAGTGTGATTATTTTATGTTAATTGTTTTATTATTTAGTTTATTTTATTTGATTGATTAGAATTTTATTTTAATTTTCTAATTAATTGATTTTGGGCCAAGTGCAAAATTAGTCATGATTAGTCATGCTTAAGTGCAATTAGCCCATATGAACTTGATGGCCCATTTTGAGCTAACGACTCCCCCTTGTTGTGGCTTGATTTGCCACTTGCTTTGTGTTTACAATACACCTTAACTAACTTCTATAAATAGGGGTTGTTAGTAAGGCATGAGGATCATTTGCCCATTTAATCATCATTTGCCCACAATCAAAACTCAAACACACTCTCCATTTGCCATCATCCCACACGCCATTTTTGGCTAGCAAACACCAACAAATTGTTCATCAGCTTTTCAAACCCAAAACTTAAAGATTCATCTCCCATTAATCTTTAAGTTCTTAAACACAAGTTAGCTTTCATTGCTTTTGATCAAGACTTCGATTTCGGTTTGGGTTTTGGGTTGCGTGTTCGTGTGGGTCTTGCACGGTGGTGCCTTTCGTGGGTTGTGCGTGTGGTTCGTGGTGCAGCACGGTCGTGCGTGGTGGCCGTGTGGTTGATTCGTGCGTGTTCGTGTAGTGTTGTGGCCGTGCAATTGAGCCGTGTTGTTTGGGCCGTGTGAAATCATTTCCGGGCAGCAAGTTTTTATTATTGTTTGCAAATCAAGTTTGATTAAGGTAACATGCTTTTTCATCTTAGATTGAATACCATGTTCATAGGGTAGATTAGATGATCAAATTAGACCAAAAGTTTGATGGATCTAACCTATGTTAGGCGTGATTTCTAGGCAGATTTGGGTGATGATTTTGTGATTTTTTCGCTTAGTTTTCACGTATATTTTGATTATATTTGATGGATACATGTTTAGATGTGTTTATGTATGATTTTCATGAAGTTTATATGGAGATTTGATGCTTAGAATTGATGGAAATGTGCTGAAATATGGCTGGAATTTTCGTGTGTCATGCGTATGAGTTGGACATTGTTTGGTGATTGTGTTCTTGATAAATCTTGATGGGTATTATGTGAATCTTGGAATGATAATTCATGTATTAAGTTAAAGACTATATTCTTGATGTATATTTGATGATTCTTGAAGTTTTTTGAGGTTTCTTGATAATTCTATGATGAATCTTGAATTTCTTTATTATGATTATGTATTCTTTAAGTATAGATTATGTAGTCATAATTATAGAAAGTTAAAGAAAGATAAAGGAAGTCTAAAGAATGATTAAAGAGGTTCAAAGAAAATAAAGTACATAGTTAGTCTCAAGTAAAGACGTAAGATGTAACTTGAGAATAACCAAGATGTAAAGAAACGTAAAGATCAGCTTGAATTTGCATAATAGACGCCTAACCTTAGAGTAAGATTCTAAGACTTGGGTTAAGACGCGGCCACTATCCTAACCGCGGTATTGGGATAGTTTGTACTTAGTATGTCGTCTTGATCATATGGGTCCGTAAGATGGGTTCGTGGGTTTGGGAGTAAGATTCTCATTCCCGGCATAGTAAGAAAGTTTGATCACGTAAGATGTGTTCGTACGAGCATAGTCCGGTCTAATATGCGAATGATAGAGACAAAGGTATTGTAAAGTTAAGGTTGAGTTAAGTTTAAGTAAAGTCGAGCGAGTTCTATTTCCTGACGTTATTATTGTTATTTAAACTTTGCATGTTTATAAGTATGAGTGCCTGATCTGTGTGTCTGATTTGTTCTATGTTCATATGTATCCACTTTAGGGTGGGACTGTTATGTTACTCGCCACTGATGGTGGATTTATGTTTTCAGGTAACTCTGATGATGACGGTGTTGCTTAGCATTGGGATTGGGCGATCGCCGTTGATTGTTTACTTTTATAGTTTACTTTCTGTTATTAGAATTCGGACTTTTAGCAGTTGTAGTTTGTATATTCTAACTCTAACTACAGTTTTGGAGTTAATTCTTTAGTAATGACTATTTGAGGTTTTAGTTTTGTACAAACTTGTGGTATTTGTACGTTTTGGGATTCTTAGTAATATAATTGAGGTATTGATTTTAGATATTAAGTGTGTTTTGTTTGTTAGTTCGACAATTCGACTCGTCGATTCCTTCCGCGCAGGTTTATACGATTCGGGTCGTCACAAAATTGGCTACCCTGCATACTCCAAACAAATGCCCTGCATATGTACTGACATGGTATAAGTGATTTCCATGTGCCACTATTACTGCCTATGACCCTCATAGTGCTGAAAGATTGTTCCCCCTGTCAGGGCATGGACTGAAATCTCCACATCATCTAAGGCATCTACCTCCCCTGTGTATAATTCTGATTCTTCAAGACTGAGCTCAACAGCATCTTGGGGTAGAAATTCAACTGTAAACAGTTGAGGTTCTTTAAATCTAAAGTTATGTCCTTTTTCAAAGGGTTTGTCACAGTAGAAACACAATCCCTTAGCCATTTTGGCAGCCCTGACCTCAGTTAGGATGTAGGTTGTGTTGCGTTTGGGAAAGGTAGGCTTATTATAAGATGATAGAGTTTGACTGGGACTGATATTGTGTTGGGAATAGGAGTTAATTGTTGTGATTTAGGAGGTGTAGGTAATAATGGAGGTTTATTATAGTTGGTGAGAGGGGGAAAGGACTACAAGGGCCTAGGATTATAGGATGGATTTAAGAATTTAGTTGGGTTGTTTGGGGCTAATGGGGCTGCTAGCTGCTCTTCTTGCAACCTAGCAAATTCTATAGCTTCAGAAATGGATTGAGGCTTGAAAGCTTTAACAAATTGTTTAATATTTGGTTTTAAGCCACTCAAGAAACTATCTAAGACATAAAGATCAGGTAATGAATACCCATACTACAGCATTAGTGACCTTAAATTTTCAAATTCATCAATGTATTCTTCTAGCTTACCATTCTGTTGCAACTTGTTAAATTGTTCAACCATGTTAGCACTAGTGGAATCTTTAAATCTTGCATTCAAATCTATGATAAAATCATCCCAATCAACATGCGTCCTAACAACCTAATAACTGATAACTCAAGATTCAGCTTTACCAACCATGTGTAATGAGGCTAGATTTACTCTTTGGTCATTAGAAGTCTTACACAGTTCAAAGTACCTAAGACACTTCTTGATCCAAACTCTAGGATTCAGACCATGAAATTTAGGAAAATCTAGTTTTGGTGTCATACCTTTTCCAAGAAAGTTCCCTGCTTGATCGAGGTGCAATCTTGGAGAGTTGTTCTATATGGGTGTAGTCTCCTTCAGTTCTTGGACTATTAACATCAGTTCTTGCATGGAATTTGTTTAAGCATCCATCTTTTCCTCCAAGGTCTTGACATATGCTTCCATGGCAGCCTAGCTTCGTGTATAAGGGGCCATAATTACCCTTGACAATCAGCAAACCAATGGAACATGAAGGTAACTCTAATCAAACAGATGGTGGGCTTGAATGGATTTTGAAGTTGAATTTTTGCCTGGGAACCGTAATGCTCTGATACCAATGTTGTAGGACTGCACTTGCGGTGAGTAGTACTTGCAATTGCAGCAAGTTTTAGAGAGTTGGTAGGTGAAAGGAATGGGGATGGGAACAGAAGAAAGAGTAAAACAAAGTAGAGACAGAGAAAGACAATGAGTATAGGGGGGTTAGATGAGTTTTGTTATTATTATTAATGCCTTAACAATACAACTAAGTAGCCTATATATAGCCACAAGACATTAACAAACATTACAAAAGCCAGCTAATACACAACACTAGCTAGTAACTAACATAACTAACTTTCAAAGGAAATAAGAAAAACTCTTTTATTTACTAATATCACTTGACTAATTGTTACCCTTAACAGGTTCACCGATATCCATACCCACACTCCAGTATCCATATTTACTAGTTCATATTATTTCCTATCTTGTTAGATTAATATAGTATATTAGTATCTCTTACTATTTACGAATTTTCACTGCTATCCCACCAATAATATACTCACTATATATGGAATACAAGTATTCAAACACTTCTCATAACTAGACCGCTGGACGACCGTGAGAAAGACCGAGCCCAAGGGCATGGTTGGACAATATAGGTTTCCCTTGATCCCACACTTGTTATTACAGTGTAATCATTTTCTATCTTTTTAGATCAGGTTTAATAAGTTTCAATTCCTCTAATAAAATAAGGTAGGGCAAATTAGGTCAGGTCGAATCAATAAGTTATAATCAGGTCCGGTCAGGTCCAATAAGCTATAATCAGGTCAAATCAGATCAGATTAAATAAGTTGAAGAGAACACAAACTAATATAGTAACCTTACTATTTACGAATTTTTCACTAGTTTGCCACTAATGTATATTCAATATACATGGAATACAAGTATTCAAACACTTGTCATAATTAACTAGACGATCATGAGAGAGACCGAGCCTAAGGGCATGGTTGGACAATATAGGTTTGTTGGAAATTAATTTAGAGCATAAGGATTATACGTTACGTTTGTTAGGGAATGGTGAAATGAACTTACGTACAATGTTTCCATATAAGGCATAAAACAGTAAGAAATCGCGACTCGTGACTATTGGGCACTGCTCGCGAAAAAGGACAAAAAGTGGAAAACGAGACAGAAGCAAATCGCGACTCGCGAGTCAAGCTCGTGACTCGCGAGATGCTTCTGTCTCTGACAGTTCATTTCTGCATGTTGTTTTCAAACGTTATGTTTGGATAACTTCGACAGTTATGCCTGAAAGGATACATCACTTCTGTGATATTAGAAGGTTTATTATGAGAACAAGAAGTTAACTTCTCATATCCTTAAGCAATTTTCACATACTTCATCAACTTTCTCTCTAAACCAAACACACATTGTGACATTGTTTCTCCGAGCAAGGACCTTGTTGTTGATAATTCTTCATTGTATCTCAAAGACAGATCTGAGTATCCCTTGCTTCAGTGATAAGGGACAGAAATTGTCTTTAGGAAAGCATCTTTGTGCCTTGAAGGTTTTGCTTTTCTGTTTTTCTATTCTTGTGTTTAACCCTAAATTCTCTAACAATCTAAAAACAATTCTCTAGTAGCAAGAATGGCTTCCATTAGGGAACTTACTGCAAATTTCCACAAATTAGAAAAGTTTGAGGGTGTTGATTTCCGTCGCTGGCAAAGGAAGATGCATTTTTTACTTACAACTTTTGGAGTGGCTTATTTACTAACTACACCAAAACCGGAGGAAGTAGAAGATGAAACCATTGAACAAACAAGGAGACACAACAAGTGGGACAATGATGACTACGTTTGTAGGGGTCACATCTTAAATGGTATGTCCGATTCTCTTTTTGATATTTATCAATTCTACGGATCCGCTACTGAATTATGGAATGATCTTGAAAACAAATACATGCGGGAGGATGCTTCTAGCAAGAAGTTCCTTGTAAGTACTTTCAACAATTATCGCATGGTTGATTCTAAGAACGTAATGGACCAATTCCATGAAATTCAAAGAATCTTGACAAGTCTTAGGCAAAACAATATTAATATTGATGAAACCTTTGTTGTATCTTCCATAATTGATAAGTTACCCCCATCTTGGAAAAAGGTTAGAAATGCTTTAAAACATAAGAAAGATGACATAAATTTAGAACAATTGAGTTCTCATCTTGTTATCAAGGAAGGGATTCGTAAACAAGATGAACTCAAGGATGGAGATTCTAAGTCTACCACCATAAATGTGGCAGAGGAAGAAAAGTTCAAAGGTAATTCAAGCAAATCAAAGAAAAGAAAGTATGGTGATTACAAAGGCAAGAAGGGCTCTAAGCCGAAAGGAAATGTGGAACAATCACAACGTGGTTGTTGGGTTTGCGGTAAACCCGGACATTTCAAAAAAGACTGCACCATATGGAAGAGAAGGATGGGCAAGAGCAAGGGTGATGGGGACACGAACCAAACCCTAGATAAGCAAGGTAAATTTGCTTGTGCACAAGTTTCACTTAATTCTTGTATGAATTATGTGTGTGTTATTGATGAAATCAATTTTGTGTAGGATGATTGTTCTTGGTATGTCGATTCAGGAGCACCGCGACATGTATGTAAAGACAAGACATTTTTCAAATCGTTTCGCGAGGTTCACAACGAAGAAAGTCTTTCCATGGGAAATGATTCTACCACTCAAGTCTTAGGAGTAGGGCATGTAGAGTTATTATTTAGTTCTGGAAAAATTCTTGTATTACAAGATGTGTTGTATTCCCCGAAACTAAGACGGAATTTAGTGTCCGGTGCCATCTTGAATCGATTAGGTTTTAAATTAGTGTTTGAATCAGACAAGTTTGTGTTATCAAAGGGTGGTAACTTTGTAGGATTAGGTTATTTGTGTGGTGGTATGTTTAAACTAAGTATTTCGGTTTGTAAGGATAATGTGTGTGTGTTGAATGATGACTCTTCTCTTTGACATGTCCGGTTAGGACATGTGAATTATAAAAAGTTGTATTTTATGTCTCAGCATGATTTGATTCCTCCTTTTGATCAAAATATTGAGAAGTGTCGTACATACATGTTAACTAAGATCACACGAAAACCTTTTCACAGTTATCTTGATAAAAATACTACTTTATTGTTTTTGGTGCATAGTGATTTGTGCGATTTTCATAGCACACCGTCTTTGGGAAATAAAAAATATATTGTAACTTTTATTGATGACTTTTCTCATTTTTGCTATGTATATTTATTATTTTCCAAAGATGAAGCCCTTGATAAGTTTAAAGTTTATAAAAACGAGGTTGAATTGCAAATGAATGAAAAGATTAAAAAGCTATGGACCGATAGTGGTGGTGAATATTGTGATCCAACTTATTTTCAATCTTTAGGAATTATACATGAAACAACCGCCGGTTATGCACCACAACAAAATGGTGTGGCAGAAAGGAAGAATAGGACGTTGCAAGAAATGGTTAATTCCATGTTGTCCTATTGGGGGCTAAGTGATGGCTTTTGGGGTGAAGGCGTTTTAACGGCTTATTATATATTAAATCGTGTTCCAACAAAAAGGAACTCGGTAACTCCTTATGAGCAATGGTTCAAGAAAAAACCAAATTTGAGTTATCTCAAAGCTTGGGGTTGTAGGGCAGTCGTAAGAGTGCCGGAACCCAAACAAAAGAAGTTGGGTGAACGTGGAGTAGAATGTATCTTTATTGGATATGCTGAACATAGCAAGGCTTACAGGTTTTATGTTATAGAACCTAATGACTTTTGATCGGTTCATACCACCGTAGAGTCAAGAGATGCTATATTTGATGAAACTCGGTTTTCATCAATTCCTAGACCCAAGGATATTATTCCAATAACCAATGCTCATGAACTTGGCCAAAGTTCTTCTAGTCAAGTTGATAATCATCTTCAAAATGAAGAGGAGGGGTCTACATCACTTGAACCTAGAAGAAGTAAAAGAGCACGAAAAGAAAAAACTTTCGGATCAGATTTTCATGTATATTTACTCGAAGGGTCACATGACTTGGTTTTGACACAATTTCCATATATTTTTAATGTGGAGGAAGACCCTTTGACATATGGTGAGGCAATGAGATCTCATGATTCTTGCTTTTGGAAGGAAGCTATTGATGATGAAATGAGTTCGATCATGGGTAATAACACATGGGTGTTAGCAGATTTACCACCTAAATGTAAACCAATTGGATGCAAATGGATTTTCAAGAAGAAAATGAAAGTCGATGGTACAATTGACAAATTCAAATACCGGTTAGTGGCTCAAGGTTTCACTCAGAAACCGGGTATTGATTATTTCGATACGTATGCCCCCGTTGCAAGAATCTCCACAATTAGGTTATTAATTGCTCTAGAAGCTATTCATAACTTAGTGATCCATCAAATGGATGTTAAGACAGCGTTCTTAAACGGAGATTTAGAGAATGAGGTTTATATGCGACAACCTGAAGGGTTTGTTGTGGATGGTCAAGAGCATAAAGTTTGCAAACTTGTTAAGTCTTTATACGGGCTAAAGCAGGCACCAAAACAATGGCATCAAAAGTTTGATGAAGTGGTGTTGAGTAGCGAGTTTGTGTTGAGCAACTCGGACAAGTGTTTGTATAGCAAGTTTGATGACACCGGTAAAGGCGTCATTATTTGTCTATACGTGGATGACATATTGATTTTCGGGACTGACTTGGAAATAGTCGAGTTGTGTAAATCATTTTTGTCATCACAATTCTCCATGAAGGATATGGGGGAGGCGGATGTCATTTTAGGCATAAGGATCAAGAGGAAAAATGAAAAGTTAATCTTAACACAATCTCACCACATTGAGAAAGTGCTTAAGAGGTTTAAAGTTGAGGAAATTTCTCTTGTGTCCACACCTATGGACCCTAGCATAACACTTCTTCCTAATAAGGGAAATCCAATTTCACAGCTTGATTATGCTAGAGTTATAGGTTGCTTGATGTATGCCATGACAAGCACAAGACCGGATATTGTCTTTGCGGTTGGCAAGTTGAGTAGATATACTAGTAATCCAAGTATACTACATTGGCAAGTAATCTGTCGAGTACTAAGGTACTTGAAGAAAACCATAGATTATGGTTTGTGTTACAGTGGGGATCCTTCGGTTTTAGAAGGTTATTCTGATGCAAGCTGGATTACAAACAAGGAAGATCACTCATCCACGAGTGGTTGGGTAATTTTGCTTGGTGGAGGTGCTATTTCTTGGGCTTCCCAGAAACAGACTTGTATTGCCGATTCCACCATGGGGCATCGGAATTCATAGCTTTACATTTGGCAGGAAAGGAGGCCGAATGGTTGAGGAATCTTATGTTTGAGATTCCTCTATTGCAGAAGCAAATTTCTCCTATTGCTATTCATTGTGATAGTAATTCAACTTTGGCAAAGGCATATTGTAACGACCCAACTTTTGTAAGCTGTCGATTTACGAAAGAAATCGACGAATGGATCATTACCAACATAAAACTTAATAACAATATTAATAATAATGTTCAATAATCCTTTTATTAACTAATAAGTAGGAATAAAATCCCAAAAAGTTCATGAATAGAACCAAATACATGCTACTACTGTTCCTTCCCAACAGGCTGGGATAAACTAATCATTAAATAAAAGAAAAACATAAACTAGACTCCGGGTTCACTCTACTGATCACATCAACACACAACCCAAACCATACGAAAGCCCACTTATGCGTCAGCATCATCACCTGAAATGGGGGGGGTCCACCGTCAGTGGCGAGTAACTAGGCTGTCCCGCTTAAATGAGAGACCATTGACCATATAATATCATAGAATTAACCAAGAAAATTATACAAAAATACATGAAAATACTTATAAAAATACATACGAAATACGTATGAAAATACATACGAAATACGTATAAAAATACATACGAAATACGTACGGAATACGTACAATATACGTATAAAGTACCTGCGAAATACGTATAGATATACATACGAATACGTACAAAATACGTACAAATACGTATACAAATACCTGTAGAATACATATAGGGATAACTACATATATACATATATACATACATAATTACATACATGAATACATACTTAAATACATACTTACCAGGCGTACACAGCGGAAGACTTAACACATCATACTTATACAATACATAAATAACATACATTCATATAATTACGTTGACACATACATAATCATATCCAACCCGTATAATACTTATCTTATCATATTATTACCCAAAATCCTTCTTTTAACCATCTTCTTAACATTATGGACCGGTCATTATAGCTCGTAAGGATGCCCATGTACATCCCAACTTTCCTAAAATGCGTCGGGAAGAACCCGTGTATTCTACCCGTAGCTCTCCTTTGCAAGAACTAAGCCTAAGCTATGGCCATAACTCCTAAATAGTAGCCCGTGTACTACTACTTAGACGACTACACATCTTAAGATCCATAACTGCCCAGAGACCGCAGTGGGCAGTGGCTTCGACTTAACCCAATCTGGTGACCCGTGTATCACAAAACAGGCGTCCGTTTCTTATCTTATCTTATCGACATGGCCATCGTGAGACCAATACTTCTTATCATCTTAACTTATTCTTATCATCAAATTATTCCTTTCCCTCATATTACAACTTATCTTATTAATTCCTTTTATTCCTTTAATTATATTAATTCCTAAAATTACAAACTAAAAGATTATAAGCCAAAAATTAAACTAAAATTGATCATCTCTCATATCTGACCACTCGACATTTTCACACAATAAATCAACAATTAATTCAATTCTTTAAATAATCATATGAACAACTTAATAAATTAATTAAATAAACAATTAATCAGATAAACTATCAATCATCAATTAATATTACTTAAAACATGATAAAAATCCTCCTTTTACTATTTTGAACCACTCGACATTTATATATGAAACAACCAAAATTGACACTTTAATTTAATTAAATACAATCATCAATAATTAATCATATAAACTTATTAATAAACAATAAAATCATACTTTAAACATTAAATCATCAAACATGAATCAAAGCAAGATCAAAATTAATCCTTTTAGGTACATATGTCACACGGCTTCCATGGCTTAAGAATATTATCAAGATCAATTTCAAGAATTAATAGTATCATGCTTAAATTAAAGATTTAAATCAAGATTATCAACAATAATTCAAGAATTATCAAGATTCAACAATAAAAATCAGATTTTTAATTCCCTTAATTGCTTTATGTCACTCGACATTTTGAGTAATATGAACAAAATAATAATTTTAATTCAAGGCTTCAATTAAACATTTAAATTATCAAGATCATCAATTTAATTCAAGAAAATATCATATAATCATCATCAAAATTATCATATGGCACTCGAAAAATATATAAAAATTCAAGAAAAAGATTCAAAAAGTTATCATGCAATTATTCAATGTAAACATACAATTAAAGAAATTATTTTATGCATAGAATTATTAAAAACAATTAAAGATTCATAATGATTACCTAAAATATCAAGAAAAATATCATGGTCATCATACTATATGGTTCGAACTAAATCATCCTAACATGACACTAATTCTATTAATTTTTCCTAGTTTAATCCTAATTAATTATATGGAAAACTATACCAGATTTAAGAAAGATAGTTTAGTTACCTTAAATCCGGAAGAAAAACAAGAAAATCTTCTTACTGTTTGGCTCGAAAATACACGGCCACTAGAGGGGTTTTTAGGATTCTTTTGTGAGTTTAGAGTTGTTTTGAAAATAGGTAAACAGGTTATGAGCTTTGTTCCCTATTAATAATAATAAGGAACAAAAGAAACAAATTAAAGAAAATAAATAAAGGGGCCGAAATATTTGAGTGAGGGTAGGAGGGATTGAGTAAATTTAGGAGACTACATAAGAGGTTAGTTAAAAATAGGACTTTTAGATTAATTAGGATAATGAAATAAAAATTGGATATTTAGATATGGAATTATCTAAATAATAAAAATGATTAAAAAGAAAATATTCCTTGGCCACGCTTATAAGGGGGCCGGCCATGGGATACTATCATTGGGTCATTGGGCCCAATTTCAAGATATAGGAGAATCTAAGAAATCACAGTCCAAATATCTGGGTCTTTTGGACTTAGAATATTAAAATAACATTAATTAACCGCGAAATTTTCTGGCCCTAAATTTCGGGTTATTACACATATAGTCAAGTTTACAATGGTAAGTCGAGACACATTGGTCTTCGACACCGTTATATACAAAGCTTGATCAAGGATGGTGTAATCACGATAGACTATGTGCGAACTAAGTTTAACCTAGCTGATTGCTTTACAAAAGCATTGGTTAAAAAAACAGTATTGAGGATGGCAATCGGTATAGGATTGGAGCCCACCAGTAATCACGAGTGAGAGAATCTCAACTTGCTACTCAAAACGTCTTTGAGTACTAAGTTCAACGAGTTAAATCTCTTATTTGATGATTGGGAAATTAATTAATCATCCAAGGTATATTCCTATTACTGTGATGGATAAAAGAGGTTGGTTTATCCTTAATAGATCTTGACAATGTGCTTTATCACAGGAGCATGCTAAGAGATCTACCTAATCGAGTGCGAAGTGCAGCCGCTTCAAGAAGCTAGTGGGCTTAGTTTCGAAGCATTCGAAAATAGATACGGGACACATGGCTGTAATAGTGTCAAGTTTATTTTTGTGTGTGGGGTAAAGTATTTTTTGCGTGTAATAACGTCAGGTATTCACATATGTATTGAAAATGGTTCAATTGTTTATCAACGCCATTTGAATACGATTATTTTGTATGTTTATTACACTAGCTGGAAGTTCAAGTCATGTACACTTTCATTTATGCTCAAAATTGTTTTGGTGATGATGTTTTGTGATTTGTTGAGGTTATGCTCTAAATGGGGGAGGATTGTTGGAAATTAATTTAGAGCATAAGGATTATACGTTACGTTTGTTAGGGAATGGTGAAATGAACTTACGTATAATGTTTCCATATAAGGCATAAAACAGTAAGGAATCGCGACTCGTGACTATTGGGCACTGCTCGTGAAAAAGGACAAAAAGTGGAAAACGAGACAGAAGCAAATCGTGACTCGCGAGCAGGGGGTCGCGACTCGCGACCCAAGCTCGCGACTCGCGAGATGCTTCTGTCTCTGACAGTTATTTTCTGCGTGTTGTTTTCAAACGTTATGTTTGGATAACTTCGACGGTTATGCCTGAAAGGATACATCACTTCTGTGATATTAGAAGGTTTATTATGAGAACAAGAAGTTAACTTCTCATATCCTTAAGCAATTTTCACATAATTCATCAACTTTCTCTCTAAACCAAACACACATTGCGACATTGTTTCTCTGAGCAAGGACCTTGTTGTTGATAATTCTTCATTGTATCTCAAAGACAGATCTGAGTATCCCTTACTCCGTTGATAAGGGTCAGAAATTGTCTTTAGGAAAGCATCTTTGTACCTTGAAGGTTTTACTTTTCTTTTTTTCTATTCTTGTGTTTAACCCTAAATTCTCTAACAAGGTTTCCCTTGATCCCACACAACATGAAAGCAGTAGCATTTACGGAATTAGAAAATTGTGTTGAACAGGAATTAAACTGAGAATGTTGTGGCGTGGTACAAAAGAACAATGAAAAAATACACAACAGCAATGGAGAAGGACTGAAGGAATATACGGAGTATTTGTTAATCAGAGAACCCAATTTTTTCAGTTTCATTCATAGGTGATGAAAAATTACGTAGAAGTGTGTATAATTTCAACAACCAAAAATGTTTAATCAATTTCCAACAGGTAGGCCAAAAATGTTTAATCAATATCCCATGAGAACTCTGATTCGGTGAGAACTACGTCACAGTCATTGGATTACAATTTACCAAACATATAAACAACCGATAACAAATGTAGAATTTGAGAGTATGGATGTAAAACCTGAGAGTGTGGACTTAGAATCTGATAGTCTTGGTGTAGAATATGAGAGTCATACATAAAATATGAAGTTTTTTGTTTTCAGATTCTATGAATTTTTTATATTCCATAATAATTTTTTTTTCAGATTCTATAATTTTTTTTCTCATATTCTATAATTTTTTGTTCAGATTCTAAGTTATATTGTTCAAATCCTAAGTCGAATTGTTCAGATTCTAAGTCATATTGTTCAGATTCTAAGTATCTCAAATTCTAATGTTGAGGTCTCAAATTCTATATATATTTTTTTTTTGTTAATTCCTAAACTCTTTTACTGCTTCTCTTCGTCCTCTCATTCTCTCTCTATTAGATTTCACTCTCAGATTCCTCCTCTACATCTGCTACCATTTTAAAAATTATAAAGCATGTGAAGAATGAACACCATCCTCTTTCAATAACCATTAACGAACTCCATCTTCTTTCAATCTGAACATCACCATCCTCTTTCAATCAGATTTCTTCTAAAATTTGGAACATGACTTATAAAGATTAGAATATGGCTAATAAAATTTGGAACATGACTTATAAAATTTGGAACATGACTTATAAAATTTGGAAAATAACTAGTGAATACGAGCAAAAAATCTAGAAATTTAAGATTTAAAAAAAAAACATATTTTTTTGGAAAAATTGCTATGAATAAGCCAACCTTTGGTCGATCTTCCACAATTAAGCTAACCTTTCGAAAATCCAGAAATAAGCTAACGTTGTTATCATTTAAGCCAAAAATAGGTTAAATGATTATTTATCCTGTTATTTTCTTTTGTTAACTAATAGATTAAATAATCATTTAACTTATTTTTGGCTTAAATGATAACAACGTTAGCTTATTTCTGGATTTTCGAAAGGTTGGCTTAATTGTGGAAGATCGACCAAAGGTTGGCTTATTTTTGGCAAATTTTCCTATTTTTTTATATAAAAAAAAAAAACTGGTTTCTTTGATGAAAAAGACAGTTTTTTTTAAAGAAAAGCTAACAGTTTTTTTAAAAAGAAAAATAGTTTTTTTAATAAAAAAGTAAAAGAATTTTTTAAGATATAAAAACAATTTTTTTTATAAAAAGGAAATATACTAATAAAATTCAATTACTAAATTGCCTATACTAACAGGAAAACAAGGATGATCAACCTTTAGATCTAAAAGTGTCAACGATGCAGATTTATTCTCACATAAAAATCCTTCTCACCTAAACAACCCCTTCTAGATCAAAGACGTGCAATTAATATGGCGCTCACAAACATATAAAGACGTGCAATTAATATGGCGTTAAACCGGTTAGCTCTAAAGGTAATTGAGGCAATCCGAAAAACAACAATAATCCCCCAGCTTGCGACTCGCACCTATGTCATGGGGTGCACTAAACTACTATCTAACTAGAGAAGAGGGAATGTTTCACTGTAGTCAGAGTCACAGGGTACGACCCACCAATCGCGGCCCATCACAAAAGTTATGAGGTATAATGGTTGTCCACATGCGCGTACAATCCAATTTTCGAAAGCCATAATTTTCTTTTTGTATAAATCTATCATACGAAATACCTTTAAAAGCTCCTGAAGTCTAATTTCTAACACAATTAAAATCATATCAATTCAACTTGTATATCAAAAAGTTATGATTGGAATAATGGAAAAAAGCCTGCCTCCACCCTCACTTGCTTCTCATACAGTTTAGCAACTAGCATAATGCCCGTGCGATGCACGATTTATAAATCTAATTATTAGGTATTAAAATCCCGTAGGAAAAAGTCAATGTACTATATATTAAATAGCTCATTTACACGAATAAATTAACTATTAAAGTATTACTTTGAACTTATAAGTACTTTACTTCAATTCATTTCAGGAGTTTTTAATATTATTACTGTTATTCCTGTAGGAACACTGCAAGAGGGGGGGTGAATTGCTGTGTGGAACTTATAGCACAAATTTTCGTCAGAATTAAAAACCTAAAGGAACTTTGAGAAAAACGAAATGTAAAGAGACAAATTTCAACGAGAAAAACTTCCTGGCCCACGGAAGAAAAACTCCACTTTTATATAAAGGCCTTGTAAACTATTACAATCCTAAATTTCTCTCTGGACCTCGTGAGTTCCTGTAGGAACTTACGATTCTATTCTCTTTCTCTCTTTCTTTTTCCTTTCTCTTTCTCACGTCTCTTTCTTCTCTGTTCTCTCTAAGTTTTCACACTTCTCTTTTCTTTTTCTCAAATACAACTCAAAATAATAACTCTAGTATATTGAAATGCAAGTAAGAAACTGGATTGGAACTTTGGAACTTGACACAAACTCTAAGTAATATAAATCTGAAAGTATGCTCTCTTGTTGTGTGTGTACTAAATCAGAATTATATGTGTGTTTATATATAAATGAATAGTTATAAAATTGCTTGGAGAAAAAGCCTAATTAACCACCCATAACACCATTTACACGTCCACCACTCTCACTCACACACCACTAACTTTGACTCACTAACTTAAACAACCCACTAACTTAATTATTGACCTAAAAAAAAATCAGAAATAATAAGTTAAGTAATTTACCTAAAAAATAGATTAATTAATAAAATAAAAATAAAAACCGGTTTTTTCTTTTTTTATTTTTCCGAAATTTTTCCTTTTTTTTATTTTAAAATTCTAAAACTTTAAATTAATTTTTAAAACCAAAAATAAACTAATAAAATAAAAAGAAATCAGAATTAAAAAGTAACCAACTAAATCCTAAAATTAAGGAGACTAATTTGACTACTAACTAATTCAAAAACACCTACCCACTATTCCTAAAATTAGGCTGCACTAATTCAGTCAGTCTTTGACCATTTTAAACAAGTTAAAACAGTCAAGGAGTTGTTTAAACAGTCCCTAAAAAGTAGCAACAGTTGTGGACTAAAATAACTAACTGATTCGACACAAGTTCCTCTGGGAACATGACCCAAAGTTCCTCTGACAGACACGACTAAGTTCCAACCAGACTTAAATGCATTAATATACTTACATTTACCCTAGAACATTATATTATAACATTCATGGATGCTTCTCTTCTCTTCAATAAGTAATTCGTTGGAATACTTGAAGTTCTTCTCATGTTCCTTGCTGAATTCTTTTCAGAAACTTCTCTGATTTCTCTGTAGAAACTTGCAAGCAACATCTTCGATTCATGATTCGAACCTTCACTTGAATCACCATCTTGTTTCTTATAATGATTGAATCTTCATACTTGAATCTTCAATGCTTATTTATCTTCAAGATCTAAAATTCTCCAAGAACTCAAAGATACTTATTAGTAATTAAGTTTGAGGTTTATGTCATCATCAAAACATAAAGAGGAATATGTCAACAATTACTAAGTACTATTATTTATTTTATTCACTTCAGTTTGATTAGTGTAGTTCAGGCCAAAGAAACAGGGCCTTAGTCATCAGTCGCAATAGGGGATACTACAAAAATCAACTAATGTAATTTTAATAGTATTTTATGTCACTTGCATTTCTTTTATGTTATTATAGCTAGCTCGTTATTTATATAATGCTATTTATTTTAAAATAAATTAATAATCTTGTTAATTATAATGTTATTTATTTAATCTAATACGTATAACTTGTTTTACCCGATTTCCTATATCTATAAGCACAATAATAACTTTATATTTTACCCGTCAGTATATTTAAGCACAATAATAATTTTCCTAAGCTAACTACTGTGCCAAAAATTATTAGATAAAATAGTCATACAACCAATAAGTGATGTATAGCTTTGCATTAGTACAAAAAAAAAATCCCTTGATATAGAAATGATAATTTTTTTCATATAAATAATTTTAAAATTATACAAAATCTTTTTTATAACCCTTTTAGCATATAAATAATTAATAGGGTTTTTCTTAGTTATACCCATGAGGTATTGGAATTTCCCACCTGTAGCCATGAATTTTGAAAATTCTCTGTTATACCCATGAGGTTTTAAAACAATTTAATTGTAGCCAAAAAAACATAATTATAGGTTACAAACGATAGCATTGTTTAATTACTTTGCAAAAGGTGGGGGCATGGTGGACTCGGTTGATTTGGTAGTTGTGGTGGTGATAATTAATGTTAGTTTGTTGTTAACGACTTAACCATGTTAGATATTATTATGTTTGTTGGCTACCGTTAAGAATTTTTAAAAACGTCATGGGTATAACATAAATTTTTCAAAATTCATGGATACAGTTGGGAAATCCCAAAACCTCATGGGTATAACTGAGAAATACCCTAATTAATATTATAAATGTATAATTTTTTAGCATATATATTTTTTCTCAGAAAAATATTTTTATACCCTTTTCTAGAAAAAGTTATGTGAGAGGTATTTTTAAAAAAAAAAATCAAAGTAAATGATAAAATACATTTATTATACTTTTATTAGAAATATAATAAAAAAGTTATTAGAGGTATGTTTCCATTTTTTATGTAGTTTTATTTTAATAAAATGATTTGAGTTACCTTTTCTAAAAAAAGTTATGTGAGAAATTTATTTTGAAAAAAAAAAGTTAAATGGTAAAAGGTATTAATTATATTTTTGTTAGCAGTATAATAATTAAATAAGTCAGAAGTATATGCATTTTTTATGTAGTTTTTTTTAATGAATCTAGTTAGTATATACAATCAGCTACCTCAAATAAAGATACGAATATAAAAGAATTATATGCATATATGTACCATATATTAATATTAACATTTATAATCCTGTTAATAATCATGTTATTTATTTAATCTAATACGTATAACTTGTTTTACGTGATTCCCTAAATCTATAAGCATAATAATAACTTTATATCTTACCCGTCAATATATATAAGCATAATAATAACTTTACTAATGTAACCATTGTGCGGAAAATTATTGCATAAAATAGTCACACAACCAATAGGCGATTGAATAGACAACAAAAATATATATGTATGGATATTAATAAATTTAAAGAATAAAAGATATTTTATAATATTTATAAGAATAAATAAAACAATTCGGCTTTTAACCAATCATGTATGTAACATACTTCTTTTATGTGGTTAAATGGTACTCTGTAAAAGATATTAATCATATTTTTTTTAGAAATATAATTAAAAAGTTAAAGGTATATTTACATTTTTTAAAGGAAAAATGGAATTTAATAATCTAACCTTTTGGTGTTCTGCTTAAAATAATCACACTTTTAATTTATTCTAATATAATCCCACCTTTATACATCACTTGCTTAAAATGGACTATGTTAACATGATGATAAGAAATGAACATAATTTTAGATTTTAATTTTGCTTCTAAACGTTTTTTTTTTTTGAAAATTTAGCAGAAGTATTTTTCCTTGTTTATTTTCTCTGAAAATTAGAGTCATACATAAAAAAAAAAAATTATAATACAAAAAAAAATATTATACACAAAAATTATTATTTATATGAAGTAAATATATAATAGTTTCAAGGATATGTTATATTTTATATCAATGTTATTATGGTAACAAATTTTTTAATAAGATAGAATAAAACAATTACCTTTTTAAGATTAAAGTAAAAAGAGCGGGAATTTTTTTTAATGAGAGAGCGACACGTGCCGAGCTATGGTTCGAGTCGCTTCTCTTTTAGTATATATATATATATATATATATATATATATATATATATATATATATATATATATATATTGATTAATATCCTCCACACGAATGTTTTTAATTTTTACTCCGCACGTAGCTACGTGGTCCTGAATCTTCATTTTTTACTCTACAATCTTCATTTTTTAATCTTTAATCTTCATTTTTGTACACTATAATATTAATTTTTTTTACCACAATTTAAAAAAAAAAACAAACTAAAAGCTTCATTTTTTTAAAACTAATTTTTTAAACTATATAGAACAATTGTGGTCTCGCGCGTCAGCGAGTCAGTTTTAACAACTAAAATGAATATTCATTTTTTAATGAGTATTCATTTTTTTATACTAAATATTCATATTTTTTAATATTGAATATTCATTTTATCGCAAAAAATCCGAGCTTAAATCCACGTTGGCAACAACTAAAATGAATATTAATTATTGTATATCGAATATTTCATTTTTTAATACTGAATATTCATTTTGTTAATGTTGAATATTCATTTTATCACAAAGAACCTGAACCAACAATCAATTTTACACTAACTAAAATTAATATTCATTTTCTAATACTGAATATTCATTTTGTTATACTAAATATTCATTTTACACAAAGAACTTGAATTTACATTCACTTTTGCGATAACTAAAATGATTATTCATTTTTTAATACTGAATATTCATTTTTTTAATACTGAATATTCATTTTTTTTAATACCAAATATTCATTTTTTTTAATATTGAATACAAGCAAAAGATTAGCTTGCGCAAGTAACCATAGAATGTATTTGCAGATTGTTCTTAGAAAAGTGGAAGCGAAGATTTTAGTTGTTACCTACTAATTAGTTTTTTTTTATACGTAATTAAAAGCAGTTACTTTTCACCCTATTTGTAGAATAAAATCCTTGAAAGTAGAAGTCTGTTAATTTTTTTTTTTTTTTCTGCTAAACTACGTCGTTTTGGCCAGGGACCACAGAAACCTATGTGGTCCTGGGACCATATAATAATTTGCATTATACTAAGGAATCATAATAATTTCAAATTATATTTTAAAGAATAGAACCCAAATTAATGGCAGAAAACACCTTTTATTTAGTACTAGAATGAAAAATGAAAAACCCAAAAATTCGATGTTTTACTTCTGAATCTCATCTCACTTCTCATTCAAACAAATCCAAACCTCAAATTTATTTACATCTGTCTAGATCTCTATATGATTGTTGCAGTTTATCTCTTCACACACACACACACATAAACACACACAAACAAGAGTTGATATCTTGGGGAACTGAAATCCATCATGCAAACATTAAAAAAATAAAAAATAAATAAAAAAAAAAAAATCCTTTTCATTGTTTGCTTGGAATCTTTCAGCAATTTGTATGCAAATTAATACCAGTGTATTAGATACAATTTACAAGCCAAAGAGAGTTCGATCAACAATTACGGACTTCGATGCAAAATAGAGTTGTATAAACATATCAAATTATGTCGACTGCAGTACTGTTAGATAAAAAGACTGGCCTGGATAGATCCCAGAAGACTGTTTTGGTTCAGCATCATAAACTTCGCAGACTGAGTGCAATGATTCCCAGTGCAATTGATAATTGGATATATCATAAGTGCCAGGAGCAAATACACAAATCTGAATAGGAACTTCGGTAGTGGACAATGGTGCAAGCTTTAATCTGGTAGAGCTTGATCCACACCAAATAAATGGGGATACACTCTCTCCTTGCTTTTTCTGGCCATATCGAGGGTTTACTAGGGCATCAGCAGTGATCTTAGCATCGCCTTCCACAAGAACATCATGCCATCCAGAATGATTTTCAGACGAAGCTTCACTAGAATTATCTGATTGGCTGGTACTGGGACCAGAATCATTTGGATCAAGCCGTATAGACACTCCACCATCGTGTGAGTTGTGGATATGGATACTTAAATTTACTTCACAGAAGGAAGTACTGAAATCATGGTGTATCATCCTTGGCCCATCCATCATCCAACAAAGAGGACCATTATTTGTGACACTACATAGAAACAAGTGGTAGCATTAAGCCAACATGGATGCCTAATTGATAATAAAAAAGATTGATAATACAAAAGTACTCCATAACATACACAAGAGATTATTAATTCCTCACCTGCAAAGACCGGTATGATGAGAAAAAATACGAGAATAATCAGCAGATTCAGTGCTCATATCACTTTTATGAGGATGAGAAATTAAGATGAAGTCCACTGTTTCAACATCTCTCTGTAGATAAACCAGAAGCACGCTAAATCAAATACAATGCTAAACAATGCAATATATATATAGGGTTGGGTTCCGGTGAGAAATTTCTTATCGTGAGAAATGTGATAAGAGATAAATACATCAACTATGACCTAGAGGTTCATTGATTAACAACTATAGGTACATTCAAAATATACTATAAATACATTGAGTAAAAAATACATTGATTTTATGCTATAGATACACGGACTCCAAACAATAGGAGTAAGGAGCGAAAATCAAATTTAATCTTAGCCATTAATTTGTTGATCAAAGGGTTGTGGTTGCTTCTCACCAAAACTACATTTCTCACATGAGTCTATTTCTATATAATTATATATATATATATATATATATATATATACTCTTAGATTCTCATTGAGACAAAGTAAACAAGGTTCCACACGGCCATATTTTTTGTTATGTATTGGGAAAATGTTGATAAAATTCTCCATCATTATGAATGATATCAGATTTCAAAAGCACAAACATTTATTAATGGGATTGTGAGTCTGCGTGTAAGTGTGTGTACGAGTGTATGTGACAATGTATAGATGTACCTGACAGATATAAGCACAGAATATTAAAAAGGAATAACATAATTTTGCTAAAGAATCTAGAAAGATACTAGCTCTTTTTTTGGGTGACTGATAGAACTATAGGCATTAAATTTAGTCAAATATAACAAAATTTATTATGGAGGGAAGATTGAAACTGACCTTGGCCTTTTCTTCATGCAATCTTTCATGATGATGGAAATCAGATACAGGTGAGATAGATATATCAAACAGATCTTCGTTATGAACCTGAGCACCAAATCTTACATGGCTCCCTCTGCTATCACAATGAGAAATAACCTCATCTTTTGAGTTAGCCGCTTTCCTGCGATTCTAGAAACAATGATATGCAAAAATTACAGAAAATCAGATTATCACATACTTTTACCATTTCACTCCTTTTAGTCTTTACATTTCTGTCTTTAGAATAGAAAAGGGTGGGGGGTGGATTATGAGAATTATTTACAACTTCGCATAAAACTGCTTTAAAGACAATGATTGCTGATGGTTTATTAGCAATTCTCAACAGACATCTCGGAATATATTTATCAGCCATCCTAAAAAATGACATCTTATTATAAATTTGGAAAAAGGCATGCAAAAAATCTATTCCACAAACCAGTTTCTGAGCCACCTAAATCATTAGGATGTCACATGCCTCAGTAGCATGGTTTTAAATCTCGGTTTCGGTTTCAGTCGCGATCGCGATAACGGTCATGAAAGCACATTCGCAGGCAATGCGGATGGTTTGCGGGCGCCTAATATCTCGGTCGCGATAAGCTCAAAAGCTTAACAATGCGGTCGCGATGCGGTGATGCGACCTTGATTTAATACCATGCTCAGTAGCATGAAGGCCACTAGTTTTAACTTTTAAGGCATCGTGAGAAGGCATACTACTCTCCTGGTTCAGGGGATTAAGGATCCAAATATTGGGCCAATCTTTTCAGTTCCGTTCCCATCTAGGGATTAGGTACCTTGATAAGCAACCTAAGTAAATTCCGATTACCACCAAAAAAAAATCTAGAATTGGACTATACTTTTACTCATGCAGCAACAAAATTGCCTGTAAACAGAATGGTAAAGAAAAACAAAACCCCACAAAGAAAGTAAAAATCTGCGACTTAGAATCGAGACTAATACTTAGTAAAATATTTAAAATACAATCATGTTGGAGCACTTATTTCTGTATGGAACCTGAGATTGGGCAAGCAAGAAACCGCTAACTAACCTGCAGCTTGAAAAAACAAGATAATGCTTGTCCTGCCATAATAGGAGATGGGACGTTCACAGGTTGAAGCATTGCGATGTCCCACTGGTCCCCTAAGCATGACAATTGATGAATCTCGAAACTCTGTGAACTGGTTTTGTTTACAAGATCCATGTGTACTAGGAATTCACGCAACCTTGATGGGCAACGGCTGACTTGGAAAGACACATCCAATGAAGGCAAAACCTACAGCGCAAAACATTTTTGGGTCAGTTTATTTCCACACACATACAAATAATGATGTGTTAAATAAAACAAATATCACATGATATTATTAGATGGGCTATGTACAGATTGGATATCTGATTAAAACATATGACAATAACAATATCTGAAATCTTTGTAATTGAATACGTAGGGCCACCCGTGATAATCACTTTGATTCATGTACTCCCTCCGTAACATAATTCTGGCAACAAAGTGGGTGTGCGCGGACTCCTAGGCAAAATTTTCTAATACAAGTTTAAAGCAATAATGAGGCCCTAATCAACATCACTAATCTCTTCAAAAAATATATCAAAACTAAATGAAACCCACAAAACACCAAGAGCACCACCACAATGTATCACCAACCCAACTTGGCCACCACCAAATTAACACCACCACTGCTCATAATTCACCACCGCAGCACCAAACACCAACAACAACCACCCGCGCAACCACCAAACTTGGCCCGCCAATAAATCGGCACCACCACTGCAACCCTAAACCCGAAACCGCCACCACCTAGATCGACCCAACTGGGCAGCGCTGCAAATCGCCCCACCCACCACCTCAGAGAGAGAGATCGAGCTATCCACCGCCCAAATTGACCCATCCACGGATCCACCTTCAACACGGAGAGAGAGAGAGGAGACCGAGTTATCCACCACCCAAATCGACCCACTGCCACAACTCGACCCACACACGCACCACCGCAAATCGACGGAGATGGGATAGGGTTTTTGAATTGGGGTTGTTGCACTTTCTCATATGACTCAATGTTGGGGATGGGTTAGGGTTTTCGAATTGGGGTTGTTGCGGGACATCTAGCTTCACCGTCGTCGGAGGAGGTGGAGAGAGAGGCATGAGATCGACGGAGAGAGAGGCCAGAGATCGTGGTGGAGGTCATGGTGGAGGGAGAGTGGTGGAGGAGAGAAAAGTTGCAATTGTGGTGGAGATCGTGGTGGAGGGAGAGAGAGTGGGTGGAGGAGAGAGAGTGGAAGCTGTGATAGGGAGGGGGGAGGAGGAGAGAGAGTGGGAGGTGAGGAGGGAGTAGAGGTGATATGGAAGGTGGAGGAGGAGAGAGAGTGAGAGATGAGGGAGAGTGATTAAATTTTAAGTATACATTAATCTTTGTTTATTTTTTTAATAATGGCATTTTTGTAAATAATTGGACTTTTTTTTACCAAAAATAGAAAGAAAAAAGTTTGTTGCCAGAATTTTGTTACACCCAAATATGGCAATTGTTGCCAAAATTATGTTACGGAGGGAGTAGTTAGGATAAGGCTTTGATTGATTCAATTGTAATTAAATGCTTCAGAAAAATAATATCCAAAAGCAATTGAGATTTCAAAATAAGAATGCTTTATATGTTATTTTCGATGGCAAAGAGAAAACTTTGAAGCAAATATATCAAGTATGCCTCTTTATTTTGAATACTAGGTTAGATATCTGATATTCACTATCAATTATCTAATTATATGTCCACTAATCAATATCCAAATCGATATCTAGTATCCAAAATTTTCGATCAAATAACTTTTTCCTGAACCAAATATCCAAACAATTAAATTGGATGCAAATGGTATTCAGATTTCAAAATGGTTTTTTTAAAACCTGGTGTCCAAAAGTCGTTCTTTAAAGGAACACAAATGAGTCTAGACACCCAAACATTTTCATAAAAGAGTTGGGGAAAAATACAACTATGGCAAATCATAATGAGATATCTATATAATATATTAAAAGGCGCTCAAGGCACCGTATCGCGCCACGTAAGATGTCTACGTGGCCTCTCTAAAGCACATGTGCCATGTAAACATTGTCACCTCATTTAACAAAATAAATTATGCTTAAAATATGATTCGAACCTATTATTTCTTACAATTTAACATCATCCACTTACCATCTCAAGCAACTTTTATTAGTGCTTTAATTTTGCACCTAACATTATGGCCCTGTTTGGTTAACCGCGATTTGGACAAAAAAGAGAGTTTTTAACCCATTTAGAGTTTTGACTGGGTCAAAACTCTAAAGAGCATGTTTGGTAAAAAAGAGGTTTCATTAGAGTTTTGGCATCAAAACTCTAAAAATGAAAACGCTGCCTTATGGAGCGTTTTCTTCAGAGTTTCAGCCAAAAAAACAAATCAGACTATTTCACCCATTTGTAATTATAATTAACGTTTTATTAACCCAACAATACAAACACCATAAACCAACAATGACCAACTCTATTTCAACCACCAAGCACCGCCACCGCCTCACCGCCACCACCCCACTCGCCGACAGCACCTCACCACCCCATTACCGAGAACTATTTATAACCACCCACAACCCGAATAAAAAACCCAAAACCACCCAATATCCAAAACCTTCAAGCCACAACCACCCAAAAACGAAAGCTCACAAGCTACAAACACTCAAAATCAAAAACCCAAAACCCAAATTACCAAAATGATGGAGGAGAGAGAGTAGGAAGTAGATGTTGCGTGGCTCAGCTTGATCGACTTGATCTTGGTTGTGTACTTGTGTTGCTTTGATAGTGAGAAAGAAAGTAATGAAACTAAAAATGGAGTGAGGATAGAGAGATGATACAATGATACTATGATAGTGTGTGTGGGTAAGAATTAAGATAAGGGTGGTGTGTTGTTGTGGAGTGTGGACCGTGGGGTTGGTGGAGTATTGGAGTGGGAGTATATAGGACAAGATTAATTAATTGTGTATATTAGTGATAATTAAGGTTAATTAAACTTTAGTTAGTAATTTTAGTAAAGGGTATTTTTGTCATTTTACACAATAAATATCTATCCGCTCTTATTAAAAAGTCAAGTGTTACTAAACATGTTTATATAAACAGCAGTCAAATCCGCAGTCAAATCCACTGAATAAAAAAGTTAAAACTCTAACAGCAAACTCTAAACTCTAACCTCTAAACTCTAAACTCTAAACTTTGTTTACCAAACAAGGCCTATATCCTCTCCTTTATTTAAGTGAATTAGAGGTTGGATTATTTTAATAAAAATTTCACAAAGGTAAGACAAAATCGCACCAATACATAACTGAAAAAAGTAACACTTGGGGCAACGCACTGGCTAACAAACTAGTTAAGTCTTAAAAAGATGTGATATGCAAATACAAAATAGATATCCAGATACCTGTCAACGCTAGGATTTATATTGATGGTAATTGTACTGACTAAATTAAATATACTACCTCCGTTCCAAAAAAAACGCAACAATTGTCATGGCACAGACTCCTAGGCATTTTTTTTGTTGTGGGTAATTAGAAAAAGTGAGGGGTAGTTGTGATCCAAAGTCAACGCCATTGTCTCAAGAAGCCACTAATTTAGCCTTAGAAGCGCGTGGGTTTCATTCATCATCTCCTAGGACCGAATTCAAGTGTTGCATTTCATGGATTGATTGAAGGCCCAAAGAGTGATAATTAGTTTGGGCCCATCTTTTGGGCGTGTGATGTTGCTGATTTTAAGGCATGTGATGTTGCTGATTTTAATTAGTTTGTTCTAGCTTATTCTAGGTTGTTCTAGCTGATTTATGGCATTAAAATAGTCATTAAGTAGAATGCTTGATTCAAGGAAAACCGTTGGCCTTTGGTTCCCTATGTTTGGCCGGTTTTGCTTGAGTTATTTTGGAGTCTTTTTGTGTTCTTTGGCTGCTCCATTCCACTATATAAGGAGAGCTTATGATTAATCAAAGGCATTCAGAATTATACAAAAAAAACGTGAGTTTGAGCATATTACTTCTTTGAGTTTGTCCAAAGTAGTTTGTGTTTTCCTTGTTACTTTGAGTGTGTTCTTGAGTGACAAGATTAGGAGAGATTGAGTGTGTCTTATCTCAGCCTAAGACCCCAAATCATTGAGTATGTTCTTGTGGTTTGGTTTATCTATCTTTTAATTTTCTGTTCAGATTGTTTCCAATTTTATGTGCGATTTTTGTTCCATTTTCTTTGAGTGTTAAACTTCTAACCATTCTTAGGGAAGAATTTCACATTCACATCAAGTTGATTAAAATAAATAGAGAGAAAAGTGGGGACAATTAAAGGAGTTGTGAGAGAGAGTGAGGACAATTAAAGAATTGGAGAGAGAAAAGGTGTGGACAAATAAAGAATTAGTAAGGGTATTTATGTCTTTTAAGTAGCAATAATTTACTATATTAGGAAAATAAAAATTTGTTGCATTTATTTTGAAACATCCAAAAATGGAAACTGTTGCGTTTTTTTTGGAACGGAGGAAGTATAACAAACAAGTTTCCTTTTAGTTCTCATTTGACTGAAGTGACTGATCAAGGATCGAAATCTAAAATAAAACATCATTGCCACAATCATAAAGGGGTTGACTTCTATTGGACTACCCTTCCCTATGCCAAAGATCACTTATCAAAAGTAGACAAATATTTCATTTCAAAGGGCTAACACCAAGAGCTGTATCTTAGATTTTAAAACTCTGGTGTAAATAATCCTTGGAGCCTAGGCACGAGGCGCAAGGCGAAGCCACGCACCTGACGGCACCACTTGTAGACGAGGCACATTTTTAAATAAAAAAAATAAAAAATTCTTTAGTTGTAGTTACTATTAATTAGGAAATCTCTAATAAGTTTAGTAATGATATATGTAAACCCAAGTCTATTCTTCAATTTTAATTTTAATCTAAGCGCAGAGATAGGGAGATAATTTACCTCGAAAACATGACACATACGAAGGGTTCGATATCTCATAATACTTGATACATCCCCCATCTCGTAATAAATTGTTATGTACAAGGAAACCATTCCTGGGAACGCAGCTCTAAACCAAACAGGCCACAAGACTGGCTCTTCTCCTTTAATCATGAAATCCTAGAAACAACCAACATATCAATCAATATTCTTTGCATTACATCCATATCCGGCATTATCCATATAGAAATTGCATTCACAGACCTCAGGAAATTGGAAAAAGGAAGCCATTTCATCATTCTGAACTGCGTGATTATGCTTCTCAGTATTATCCATTAGAAGACAAGCAGGAAACTCAACATTCAAAGCTTCCGGAGTTCCAAAAGAAAGAAATCTAGGATGACTGATCCTCACTTTCAGATTCTGCAAGGCCCTTGCTTCAGAAAAATCTCACATATAAACAAAATAAGAGTGCACGGATACATGAGCAATAAATTAATAAATAGATTTTTTTTTTCAATTTTTGTTACACCAAAAAGACAAATGGTAACAATAAATAAAGCTTAATTCCTGATGAATAATCTTCCTCACAAGGATAAAGCCAGTAACAAATTATTTTAATTTCCTTTGCAAATACATTAATAAAATAGTAAGCTAGCAAGTCCCAACATAAGATTTATCAATCCAAACTGTGGATTGATAATAAATAAGGGATGTCGTGTCAATTACATTCAAAACTAGTCGTACAAAATGTACTTTACACTCCACTCATACATTCCAATAGTTCCATTTTGTTGATCAAGAACACTTCATTCACATTAATTGAAAATAAATTATCCTTTCGCTTTTCTCTCATAGTCATATTGCTCCTAAAATCACAACCTTGTGCACTAGGTTGCAAGGAAATGGGTGATAAAAGAGAGTAAGTACGAAATGGATAGGGAAATATTAATTAAAAAGTAACACAACAAAAGGAAAGGGTATTTAATGAATTTTCTAGTAGAGTTCAAAGAATTTTAATCTAAATATTCAAGTAAGATTTAAAGAAAATTGTTCTAAAAAATAAAAAAAATAGAAAAATATAAAAAGGAATCTAACTAGAGAATAATACTGACCTAAAAGATCTTTAAAATGCTATCAAGTTCAAAATTAATTGCTGCCTCCTTGATTTATCGTCTAAACTTTTGTTTTTCATCCACACTAATTTAGTATTTGCAGTTCCATTTAGAAAAAAAAATCCAATAATATTATGATACTTCTCCCTTCTCAATAACCTATATTCTATATACCTTACTAAAACTCTTACCACTAAAATATATCACCTTTCCCTCCCAAACTACCATTTTTCCCTCCTAACAAAAAAAAAAAATCTATATCTATCTTCTATCTCACTTTTCTACCTCTCTCTCTATATTTAATACCATAATTAATACTCTAATAATTAATACTCTAATAAATAAATAAAATACCAAACAAATATCTTCTTAAACTAAAATAATATTATTAAAAAAAAACTTTGACATAATAATTGACAAACATTTACATAATTTTTTTACTAATTAAATTACTCACTTGTCTTTATTTAATTTGCATACTTTCCTTTTTTGGGTTGTTTTCATTTTAATTTGCTGACTTCCTACATTATCTAAATATAGTAAAATTTTATTCTTTTATATTTATTAAAACTTCGTATATTTTTCTCACGTTACTTTATCATCTTCTTTCTCTTACTTTTTTTGCACAACTTTTATCATAATTTATGATTTTTTTTCTTTTTCTATTACTTTATTAGTTTATTGGTATTGATGAAAACACAAATGAGCAAATATTAAAAAAAGGGGGTGTATTTTATTATAATTAAATTTTTTTACATCTCTACTAATCTTTTATACTACCTCCGTATTGCAATATTCGCTACATAAGTATGTGATACGGACTCCTAGACAAAAAATGGATTTAAAGAGAAATAAAGTGAAAAATGAATAATTAATTAGGCCCACTACAAAAGTAAGGTCGGTTTAAAAAATAAAAAAGTTACACATATAGATAAATTTTTCACTAAATATAGTAAAAAAAAAATTGTTGTAAACATTATGTTACAACTTAAATTGAAAAGTTATGAGTATTACGATATAGAGTTAAGACTAATGTAGGAACCAAAAAAAAATTTTCTAAACCCGTATTATCCATCCCAACATATCAATACTTCTATTCGGTATAGTATATCAATACTTTTATACTAACACAGTAACCACTAAAAAAATCTTTCTTAACCATTAATTAAAACCAAGCATTTGCTCGGGTATTATCTAGTAAAAAGATAAAGCCCCACACTCTCTCACATTCCAATAAGCCCATCACCTCTAATCATGCCAACTTTTCCGACAAAATAAACCCCGTTATCATCATAACACCTACTTTTTTTTTTATAAACCCCCATTATCTATTATCTCCTAAAATTATGCATCATGATAAGTGTCAAGAGTAAACTAAGACGGAGGGAGTACAAAATCATGCGTTTATTTTTATTAACAACGCTTATTGAATATATTAAATTTTTACTTTTGGCTTCTTATACATTGGCCTTTGGAGCTCCATATAGCATTATCCTTTAAGAGCTTAATGCGCAGACTGTTGGAGTACAATTATGATTTCCACCAGTTTATATGATACAATTTCAACAAAACCTGACATGCTGGAAAGTGGAAACCATGATCTCATCTCCAAACTATTTGCAAAATTCAGTTAATCAAAACAACTAGAAAGATGGAACTATATTACCAAATTTGATGATTTTCATGTGAAACGTTTCTTACGAAATAGAGTTGCATACCTTAACAGGCACCTTGGAGTGGTTTTTCAACTCCAAAACAAGACGCTGCAACTCGCCATGGTATGATTTTTTAGACAAGGATTGAATGGAACCTTCAAGCCTTGGTTGAGACTAAAAGAAAATAAAATAAAATTTACAAAAAAAAAAAAAGCATAATTAAAAAGAACAATAAACGCAACAATAAAAAGGGAAATTGGACCCATCAATAAAAGAGAAAATAGGATCATAGGATAGTCACAAGAGGAATTACCTTTATAACAAAGAAGGTCAGTTCACTTCCCGAAGTTGGCTTAGGTTTCCTTCTATTTGCATTCCTCTTTTTTACTTGATCAGACTCAAAAATCTGAAACCCAACAACAGAGCCTGACAATTTCCACCTCACCCCAACCAATTCCAGCATTCCTTCTACTTTGGGGGTAACAGTTAAATGCACCTAAGAACATGTATGTCGATGAGAAGTGAAATCTTTTCGATAAATGTCACAATTCCAAAAGCATTTTGATAGTAAAGATGGAACCATGCACATATGACAATAAACATAGGAAACCATGATTGATCTACTCAAACTATGAAAAACATTTGATCCAGCCACATTCAAACAACTATATTGATTCGAAAACCACGCCTTAACCTGTAGATGGTGTGGCTACCTTTAGTCCATAGAAAAATAAAAATACTTCTTACTCATAGAGCTCATCAAGACAAAAGTCACATAAGTAGGACTTACAAGTAGTGTTTCGCCACCACTAAGAGAAAAGTCAACTTCAGAAAACGTAAATAATTCTTGGCCGGAATTTCCACCACTGCAAACAAGAACAGATTCCCAGTTCCAAAAATATATCAATGCTAAGCATCAAAACACAGCAAAATAATGTGTAACAAAATTCAGAGGCATACCCTCCAGCAATCAATTCCCTTAATTGTTTGTCATTTTGTAAATTTGTGGAAGATTCATATTCTTCTGTATGAATAGCAAAAGTCAACTAAGTAAGCTCAATAAAGAAGGCTGTGCACAAGATTAGAAGTATAACAAGTTTCCTTACCTTTTTCCATTTCATCACTTGTAGCGAAGTACTTGCATATCACACAAACATTTGAGATTGAAATTGGGATTTGAAGTGGGTTTGTGAACCCTACATCAACCTTTATTGCTTCTGCAGTAAGTAAATAGAAATTAAGAAATGAGACCCACTACAGGAGGCTCCTGCAAATGCAGAAAAACTAAACTAGTTCCTTCCTATTATCATTTCTAGATTCATGTGAGAAGACTAGTTTCGGTCAAAAAGAATTAAACTAAACTAATTTCAGAGAACTAGGCTCAAGTGAGAAGACTAGTTTCGGTCAAAAAGAAGATTGACCCTTGGATCGACAAACAAAGGGTCAAGATCAAACTAGATTCATCCCTCTAATTGCTTCATATTATCCATAGATAAAGGAAAATATAGTCCTAGTGGATTTTATTTAACTCATCTAAATGTATAGTCTATTAATATTAACATTTATAAAGGAAAAGTTCAAACAACTTTTTTATATTTACTGGAAACACAATGATTGAATTTATAAATAAAGAAATTGTTTGTATGTGCAATTTAAGCAGCAAAATATAGAAAAACCAAATGAAAATTGTTTACAAACAATGAAAATGTTACTAAATTTAAGCAGCTGACTATATAAAGATCTAAACTTATCCTAGAAAATGCCCGCACACGTCCTCTTGTTGGCTCACCAAAGGAAAGGCCGAAAGAGTAAAACCATAACAAGATGAAAAGATGCTTTACTTTAAAATCTTATGTGCCTCTTTTTAAAGTTACATCCTTCCACAATCCTATTATCTTTTTCTTTTTTTTTTGAAACAAAAGTAACAGAATCAATGATGAGTCTCGACCTGTCATAAACCAACCACATCCGACCTGATGCCAAACTGACCCGAAAATAGTGGGTTTTGACAAAAAAAAAATAACGACCCGACCTGCTTTAAACCCGATCCAACACGAAAATCATTATTAATGTATTAAACTTGTGATGTTATGGGAAATTTTAGGCAAAAGCACTTCCTAAAACTTTGAATTTAACATTATTTTTATTCGACCACAACATCAATTATTTGCCCTAAATTGACTATTAAGTATTAATGAAAATATTTCTTATAATTTGTACTTTTTAGTACGTTTAAAGTACATTTTAGTACATATAATGCATTAAAATATGAAAAATTAAAGGATGTTATAAAACTTCTCAACCTGTTGGGTCAACCCGAACCGGAAGACTTTGGGTTATAAAAAAGCTAATACCCGACCCACAACTATTTACAGCAGCCCGACCCAACCCGTTTGACCGGAAATGACTAAAGTTAAACCAACTATTCAGCTACCCTGAAATGCTCATACCTCCAGCAACGCAGATATTTGATTGCTTAATTTTCTTCGGCACAAGCTTTGTATGCAGTTCCAACCAGTTAGCTTTGGCAGCACTTAACGATGGAATCATCTCTTCCTCCAATGATTTCCATATGCTCTCTTTCACTCCAACCTAGGTTATGACAGTGCGAGAATGTCAAACTCGTGATTCTGAGTGGAACAGCCTAAAACCAATATTACATTACAGGAGAATAATAACTCACAGAAGCAGGTGAAGCATATGTTCGATGATCTTCAAAGACAACTCTAAGTGAAGGGAGTTTGACAACAGGCAAACGAAGTCTGCAAACCTCAAATGTTTTCCCTGTTTTCTGCATTAATAGGGTATCAAAAATACATGACCAAATTTCACCAGCTCTGAGAAGGAACTCAGTTTTCTGAAGTACAAACATGAAGAAATTTGGGCATTTAAAAAATGAAAATATATACACATATATAGATATATGAGCAGCTCCCAGGTTTATTTTAAAGATTATGGCTGTCTTAGGAATTAACAAAGAATAAGGGCCTTAAGACAGTTGGAACTACAAATACATCCAACACAATGACAATAAACATTAAAAACCAATACCACTTCACAAACTAAAACTACCTGAACAAGTTGAAGAAAATCCCCAAGAAATAACTCTTGTGCTGCCTTGGATTGATGGGTACAGGCAAGAACTTCTAGCATATGCTCAATTGCCACATCAAACATTCCCAATAAAGCAAACCATCTGATAATCCAAACATATTGTGACAACTATACCAATTCTTAATTAGAAAAAATAAGGTGCAACTGTTCATGTATTTGATTCAACTTACTTCCCAAGTTGGAAATGTATGTGATCTCTTATTAGACCCCAGGAAGTCCCTTTGAATACAGAGAGCGCAGTTTTGTATGTTCGAATAGCATGCTTCAACTGAAACGTATGATTAACAATGTAAAAATTTCGAAAGAAAGCTAGGTGAAAGTAATAGTGATAAACCTTAGAAGCCACATTATCTGGTATGTACCTGATCACACTTTTTATAAGAATCCCCAGAAAGAATGAGGTGAAATCCATATTTCCTCAACATTTGTGGCACTGAAAATAAGTAGCAATAAGATGCTTGCTCTAGCACTACTGCAGACTGCAATGGTTCCTGAGGAAGTAGGCAAAAGTAAGACTTTAAAGCCAGGTTCTTGGGTCAAACAGAGTAAAGAAAGGGGCATTACCTCACCAGAAACACGGAAGTAAACACTCGCTGCCTCCTTATACTGATCCCTTGCTTTTAACATTTCAGCCCACCAAAGCCCACAGCGAATAGCATTTTGCTGGCCTCTAGGTCCAAGTTTCTGAGTCATTGTCATACAAATTAAACCATAAAACTGGTTACGGCACCATTATGCACAGACAATACCATCTTCATTGAATATAAATTTTGATTGAACTAAATTAAGCCATAACAAAGTAAAGCAGCTGCAATATAGAAGAAAGACACACTATGTATGTAGCAAAGGCACTCTCCATGCAGTATTCAGCTTCTTTTCTTGCTTGGTCAAGCATAAAGTATGCCAGTGCCATCATTTCCTGCAATCAAAGTATCAAATGTCATGCACAGGAAATAAACAAGAAATAAAGGACAATTCCAGCTGAACTCACCAGCATGAAAATTTTTAGAGCACATTCAAACAACTTGACACAATTGAAACAACCTCTCTAGTAGGTATTTAGATCATATATTTGTTTTCCTCTTAATAATATTTCAAAAAGAAAAGTGAGTGCCAACAATACATAAAATGATTAAAATCAACTAAAGATCTCAAAGAAAATCCATAGAGAGTGGCATGAACGCCTAACAGGGAGCTAGGTAAACCACTCTATTGCATAAATAAATCACCCCATACCTCTAAATCAGAAAAATGTCCATTATATGCTTGATCCACTAGATCCAAAGAATAGCCAGCAAAAGAATTATTTATTTTTACATTTCCATAATTTGAAATGGAAATAGAAATTTAAAGTCAAAGCTGTCCAGAGGGTTATAGATGTTCCTTTATAATACTCCATTATGAAATTGAGTTGTCACAAAGGGGAATAAAAAGCGGTGAAATAAACATGGAGAGAGAACTAAAAATATAGTAGCAAGTATTGGTGCAAAATGAAAATGGATTATGTTTGACATTAAGGTCACAATTTGGAACCAATGATCTTTAATATAATTTAATTGTACGAGGAATATGTCATTATGTCAAGCAATTCAAGTTCATGTGTGGTATAATGATGTTCACAATGACCCATAATAAAATGACAGCTACCTGTACACCAGCATAGCGTTTCCAGGCTTTGTCAAGCTTATAATCCGTAGAAATAAGTCTGTAATTCGATAAGGCAAGCTCATAGTCTCTTAGCATGAAGGCATAATCACCCAGCACTCTGATTTGTGATTCGATAGAACTGAAAGTGTACCTTTAATGAAGAAGGAAAAGGCTGGATGGTCAAAAGACAATGACAAATCAACAATTTAACATTTATAAGTAAGCAAAGAATCTAAGTAAGCATACACTGGACCATCAGGGGCATCTTGTGTATCTTCTTTCCCTTTTCTCCACCACAAGTTTTTTATTTGGTTCCTGAAACCTTTCCTTGTAGCAGAAACCTAAGCAAATGCAGAGAATCATAATTAAAGAGGCAGTAAAAATTGTGATGACTGAGGATATTGGATTTAGCGCCATTTCGGACGGTAGAATAAGCAAGATTATGAAAGAAACACAGTTTAAAATAGCTAGCGAAATACCTGCTGATTTAGTGCTCTAATTTTTTGCTCCATGTAAGGAATTATGTGTTTAGTCGTCAAATCATGCATGAGGACTTTTATCTGCTCAATTCAACAAGGACTTAAAAACAAGGCTAATGCATCTTAGCCAAAAGATAGGTAGTAAAGAGTCCAAAGAAGCTATTACCTGATCCATATCATCAGGACTGAGAAAATGTTCCTTGATTGATTTCTGCAAGGTGCACAAAAGAAGTCAAAGAGAATTGAAGTACATAAGAGAATAAAGAAACACATCATTGCCTTTCCTATGATTTAATCCAAATCAAGTACACATGCATGTCAATAAAAGATTAGATGCTATTTGTTAGTCCAGTAGAAGCCTCTCTGCCTCTCACCCCTCGAAGATCATCTTTCTATTAACAATGCTTAATGAAGGATTAGATTAAAAAAATTACAAGTAGATATTTAAGCATTGAATGTGGAGGAATAAGAAAAACGAAAATTTATGACTTAAAGTAGCTTATGAAAGTAGAACTTACACAAGAAGACCATGGGTTAACTTGACTTTCTATTGATCCACCTAGTGAAGAATTAATGCACAACAACTGACACTCGTTTGTACCAAATGTGCTTTTCATCTCCAATAAAATCTTCGACGCCCTACAACACAATGGAAGCACAAATTCATAATTCAATGTTGCACCTTAACCGTGTTAAAAAAAAAAACGAAAGGCACACAAGGCGATAAGGGTCTTAGAGCCTAAGTGCAATGCACAAGCACGACGCACATGCTTCATTGAAGTGAGGCGCACTTTCTACTAGGGATGTTCATTCGGATCGATCCGATCCGAAATGTCGGATTTCCAAAAATATCATATCGGCCAAATCCCGATCCGAATCCGATCCGAAAAATTCGAATATTCGAAATTTTGGATCGGATATCTGATCCAGTCCGATATTTTTTCCAAATTACATTTTGTGTTTTTAACATATTATTTTTTCCCGGATATCCGATTCAAAAAATCCAAGTATCCGATCCGAAAAACCCGGTTACCAACCCAAAGTATCCGATAAAAATTTGGATATCCGATCCGAAATAGCCAAAAGCGCACATTTTTTATCCGAAATATCCGAATATCCGCTCCAAAATATTAAAATTTCGGATATTTCATTAATTATTCTTTCATTCATTAAAAAGATCTACATATCATCATTTGCTATTAATATTCTACAAACAAAGCATATATGTCATATAAATATTATCTTTCGTCATCCTATGCAACAAAGATACTATCTTTTATAATACTAAAGATCATATTTTCTTCACTCCTTTGCTAATTTTCTTATTATTTTCTTTTTATTTAGGCTCTTGGCCCTTTTTATGATGTTAATGTATGGCGTAACCCATTGTAAAGAGAGGTAAACCCTTAAAACAATAAAGAACATGCATATATGATATATCATATAAATTGACATTTCAATCAAGCTCAAAAAGAGCGAGGCGCACTTAATTGCGCCTCAAGTACATCATGTGCCTAAAGCGCGCCTAATCAAAATCACCTCACCTAGAGATAACTAGCTATCTTTGCACACGATGTGTGCGACAATTTTGAAAATTTTGTATTATTGTTGTCAATATACACAGTATTCTTTTAATGATTGAATCCAGTCCAAACTGAAATATCCTGGATTTGAACTGCAACTTTTTTATGCATGTCGGTAATGCAATACAGATAAGTGGATTATCAGAATCGTCTCGGAAATATTTGCGGCTCTATTCTAAAATTGTAATTAGGCCCTTTATATTTTAATAAATGCTAACATCCAATACTATTGTGATAACACATGTATATATTTCAAAGTTGTTTTATAGATAATGACATATTCATCTAGAAATATAAAATAACTTGAAAAAAGAATTAAAAAAAAAAGGCTTTATTTTAGGCAAAGATCTTGTGTATACTGATTTTGATTTGTTACCCTATTTTGTTATGTATAATCTTCGTCTTTATATGTTTGCTGCATAAGGACTTTTGCCACTATTCGTTGTGTACCTTTGACAGGTTGACTCTCTCTAATTGTATATATATAAGAAAAAATATAATCAAATGGGATCTCGTTTTATTCGGCTCAATGTGTATGTTTTTAATATATAATTTTTATAATTTTTTATTATATACATTTAAAAATATAATCATTTAACGTTATGTTTTGGGAAACATGAGAAAGTAAATGTAGCAAACTTAAAGAACAGAGGAAGTATAGGTTTTTTTTTGTTATTTAGTTAAGGGCTCAACCCCTGTATCTTGCACTTCAGCACCTAGGCGCGCTTTTTTAAACATTGACCTTAACTCATGATAGACATGGCATAACAAATGCATCTTTGAAAAAAGAATAGATGTGATCAGCTACCCTAGCTTGTAGAAACTCTCAACCATGCTACATTTCCTATTCAAAAACTTATTACAGCTAATTACAACGAAGACTTGATAGGTGCTAATAAGAAATGCAATGTGTGGAACATGATGTCCCTTAGAGGATAATAACATAGATACAGAAAATAGACTAATATGCAGGTTTTACACATTGTCAAGAACAAAATCAAATAGGCAATAGCACTCCACAAAATAGCTACAAAAAAAATAAATAAATAAATGATCAACAGAAATTCAAGCTCATGGTGTTTAATTATACAGGTAGAAATTCAAAATAGCAAACATCAATCGTGCATTCATGCAGAAGTGCTAAAACAAACATTGCCATTAAATAGCTTCCATGAAATAGGATCCAAGTACATGAACTTTGAAGAAAGCAATAGTAAATTCAAAAGCTTTTTCTGTGCAATAAATTTTGCATGGGATTGGAATGAAGCAGCTACTAATTTAATTTGGATTTGACATGCACAAAACAATTAAGTTGACTCAGCATGTGCATTTGTATAAGATGCATTTTAGCAAAACAAAATAAATAAATATATATATATATATATATATATATATATATATATAAACCTTGGCATAAAAGTAAAAAACAACTCACTTCTCTAGGGGACCATCTTGAGTATCATGCAATAAGACATAGTGCTTAAGAATCTTTGGATCCATTGCACCATCATTCAGAAGTGATGGCAACTTGTTAGAGTTGAAAAGGTCAACAAATTTATTGATTGGCACTTCATCGTTGGATGAAACAACCAAAAGGCCTGCGCAGAGTTGAATTCAACATAAGGGAGCCTGATTCACTTCAATTTAACAATTCTTTTCCATTTTCACTATCGTTGAGTCATCCAATTGCTAGTTTTGAAAGTAAGAAAATAAATAGCAAGTGTTCAACAAGATCCTCACAAGCGACAGGATGGTCAAACGCTTCATGATCAGAAAACGATGAGGCTTGAATAAGTTCTTGATTGAATATCTGGAAACTTGATGGCAATTCAGACTCTGTGACAGGGAACATTGTAGAAAGATATCAATTTTAAAAAGCAAGAATCCAACTACCTTTATTTAAAATAAAAAAAATAAAAAATAAAAAAAACCGTATTATGAACTAAATCAAATAGAAAAATTCCAAGGATTATTGATCATCACAATCTTATAAAGACTTGAAATGGTTGTGCTGCAAAGTAGAATACGCAAGAAGCCAACAAAAGGAAAAATTGACACTAGTAATCTGACCTTGGGGAATCTGCTTAAAACAGTCCTTTTTTAACTTCAAAATTCAAATAATTCCTTTTTTAGGGGACCGGTCCATGACCTATTGACGACCTATATTACAAGTAAAAATACATGTGCTTCCCTAAAGTTTCTTTTAGTGGTTGTTTGGTTGAGGGGTTTTAACAAAGGGAAAGATAATCAACTGCCTTACTTCCCTTTGTAATGTTTGTTAAGTCAAATTAATAATTTCCTTCACCCTCCAATTCCCCCATTTCCATTTCCCTCTACCACCATTCCCAACCTCCTTCAAGGGATTTCCTTCTTCACCTTAACCACCACAATATCACTTTGAGCACACCACCACCTTAACCACCACGATATACTTTGACCAACCCACTACCACCGTGACCGCCCCACCTCTCCAACCACCGACCACGAAATCTCATCCCACCCACGAAGACCCCACAACCGCCCACAAAACCCCAACCTACCCATGAAATATTCCCACAACCACCCATGAAGACCCCAACATCCACCCACAAAACCCCAACCCAACCACAAAGAGCCCCACACCCACCCACGTAGATTCCCACGAAGACAGGGGGATAGAGAGAGAGAGTAGAGAGCGGCGTCGAAGAGGGGCGCTGAAGAGGAAGGTGGCGATCAGTGAAGATGTAGGAAGTAATTTAGAGTATAACGTATAATATAATAGATTTGTGTGGAAAAGGAGTAACGAACGATTATATTATGCATAAACGTCATTATATTGTGTATAAACGTTGTACCGAAGATTATGACGTGGTCGGGTCTCGGAAAAAATATCAAATACATAAAATTTGATGTGCAATATGGTGTTATGGACAGGGATTTTAGCGCAGTTGCATGGCGTTGGTCCAAGGCCACGACACGAGAAAGCAAGGCACAAAGCCAACACATGTCACACCCGCGCCAGCTCTGGTCGCGCCCACGACCGTGCTTCGTCGCGTCCGCGACAATTCGTCAGTTGTTGCGCTTTTGGCGTTTTACTCGTTCAAACATGTCCTTGTGTTGTTTGAATGCTCATGAACGTGTGATTAAGAGACCTTTGACTGGTTGGTTATAAATAAACCATAAGAGGAGAGAGAAGAAAAATAAATAAAAATTTCTCTTCTCTAATAATTCAAAAAGCAGTTTCTTAATTTCTTTGTCTTCTCCAAAAGCTTGTACGTATATTTGAGTTTTTGCTTGAGCACCAAAAACTTATTCAATTCTTCGTTGTATCTCAATGACTTTTTCGGTAATCCCTTGCTCATCATTATATGATCGAAATCTAGTCTTTAGGAAAGTGTTTTTCGTGCCTCGAAGGTCATAATTTCTCTGTTTTCTTTGTGTCCATTGTTGTCTATCATTCATAAAACTTCTATCCCCAACATTCTAAAGACCAGATTCTAAAAAAATGGCCACAATTCGTGAACTTACAGCAAATTTTCACAAGTTGGAGGAATTCGAGGGCATGGATTTTCACCGGTGGCAGAAAAGAAGATGCACTTTCTTCTTACTTCATTTGGGGTAGCATATGTCCTTACTACTCCAAAGCCGAACGAGGTGGAGAACGAGACATTGGATCAAACTTAGAGAAGGAACAAGTGGGACAACGACGACTACATATGTCGTGGTCACATCTTGAATGGTATGCCGAACTCTTTGTTCGATGTTTATCAATTTTATGGATCCGCTAGACAATTATGGAATGATCTTGAGGCTAAGTACATGCAAGAGGATGCTTCTAGTAAGAAGTTCCTTGTCAGTAACTTTAATAATTATCGCATGGTAGACTCTAAAGGAGTAATGGATCAATGTCATGAAATTCAACGAATTTTGGGTAATTTCAGATAACACAATATTAATCTTGATGAAATGTTTATTATTTCCTCAATTATTGACAAATTGCCACCATCATGGAAAGATGTGAGAAACACATTAAAACATAAAAGAGATGAGTTGAAACAGTTGGAATCTCACCTATTAATTGAGGAGGGAATTCAAAAACAGGATGGACAAAAGGATGTTAATCCTAATTCTACTACTAATAATGTGGTGGAGTAAAGTAAGTACAAGGGTGGTGCAAATAACCCAAAGAAAAGCTTCAAAGGAAACAAAGGCTACAAGCCTAAAGGCAATGGTGAAGAACCACAACGTGGTTGTTGTGTTTGAGAAAAACCCGGTCACTTTAAGAAAGATTGCACCATATGGAAAAAGTGGATGAGCAAAAAAGAAGGGGGATGGCGACTCTAGCCAATCCCACGAAAAGCAAGGTAATATTGCTTGTGCAAAAATTTCACTTGATTCATGTTTGAATTATGTATGTGTGATTAATGAAATCTTTTCGTGCAAGATGAATGCTCATAGTACATCGATTCGGGTGCGTCGAGGCACGTGTATAAAGACAAGTCATTGGTCAAGACCTTTTGCGAGGTGTGCAATGGAGATGGCCTTTACATTGGGAATGATTCTCCCGCTCAAGTCTTAGGAGTAGGGAAAATAGAATTATTGTTTAGTTCCGGAAAAATTCTTGTGTTAGCAAGATGTCTTGTATGCTCTGGAACTAAGAAGAAATTTAGTGTCCAGTGCCATTTTGAATTGATTAGGGTTTAAGTTAGTTTTTGAATCAGACAAGTTTATTTTATCTAAGGGTGGTACTTTTGTTGGTTTATGGTTGATGTTCAATTCGTTATATCTCAAAGACTTTTTCGGTAATCCCTTGCTCATCATTATGGGGTCGAAATCTAATCTTTAGGAAAGCGTTTTTCATGCCTCAAAGGTAACAATTTCTCTGTTTTCTTTGTGTCCATTGTTGTCTATCATTCATAAAACCCCTATCCCCAATAGAAGATGGGTGGCAAGGTGGTGGTGTTTTGGGTTTTCATCTATTACTGTGCTAGAACTATTGAATTTCATTGAAGATAAATTGAAAAACCTAGAAAACATAACCGGATTTTCCTTGTTCTGATATTCATGGCTGTGAAGAGGAAAAGACCGTATTTCCTTCACCGATTCACATTGACATAGCAGCAGCAACATCATGAAGATTACAATTCCAAAAGCCATGACTAAAGTTATGAATGGCTTTTTCTTGCCGCCGACAAACATCTCCGGTTAACCCACATAGAGTTTATTCCTTACCAAACCTAAACAATCAACAAAGGGTTTTTCATTTCTTTCCTTTCCTAACCCTTTGTTGATTCCTTTCCTTTTACTAAACCAAACAGCCCCTTAATGAAATCGTAATCTTAAATAATAAAAAAGTCGTTTTTTCTCCTCATCCTTCCCAATTCCATAGCCCCACCCCTTTATTTCTCTAATTTCATAATTACCCTCACTAAATCGCCCATGGCTCCTTTTTTCCACCACCACTGTCATAATCACTCACATAATTACATTATAAATACTGGTTTTCTTCATTAAAAACATACAACACCAGAGCTAATACAATCCACTAAGTCTTTATTCTTTCATATGCCAAAATACTTTGAGTAAGTGAGGAAAAAATTGTTAGGGTAGATCAGGTTCACTGAAGAACTTGATAGAGAGAATTAGATTGTATTAGGTTGTTGCCCTAATATATAATAAAAGAGGAAATCCCTATTGGGTCATAGTTTTACTTCTTGTTGAGTTACAAGAAGGTTTATGTGTTTTTGAGAATCTCTTGAATCTCCTTTTGTTAAGTTTCTTTTTAATTCTGCAAAAATTTACACTAGTTCCTTTACTACAATTCAACTCCCCTCTTGTAGTGTTCATCTACTCAACAACATATAAGGACGAAGTACTCATACTCTCACATAAACATGCAATAATGCCATTGGCTCCCAATTAGAAGTATTATTCTCCAACCTAGACTACCAATCAAGATAATTACAATACAAATAGACACATAACAACTTTATATGAGAAAATTAAAAGGAAATGCTGCTTGACTATACAATCGTTATACATTAGATATAGACACCAGAGAAAGAACACTCACTTGTGAGAATATTTTCATCCCTGGTTAGCTCTGAAACATTGTGATGATTATCCTTTTCACCAGCTTCAGTAACAACTTTATTCAACGATGCTTTCACTGTCTAGTTGAACATGTACATTCAGAGCTCATACCTTCTACACCAAATAGATACTAATTTTGAATTCATAACAATAAATTGTTGAACATGCCGTTAACTTTATTCCTGTTTGTAATCGTATTTTTTCTGGGGTAAGGGTAATTAAAAAACTTCAAGGTAGTTAAAAATACGATGTGTGTGTGTGTGTTTTTAACAAAGACAACAGGTTCCAACAGTGTTTGTCAGACAGGAAAACATAAGATTTTCCTACAATTTGAATAATTAATTGGACTTTTCCTCCTCTTCACACTTCACATCTAGTAATCCTTTAGACTAAATAGACATGTACCTCAAATTCTGGTTTCTGGATATCAGAACTGTAGGATAATCGTAACTTAAACTTCTTAATTCTGTAAGGCTGGTCACTTGCTGTACGTACAGGCACTGCAACACATTAGAACCAGTCATAGTTAATACAATTAGTAACAAGCTTGAAAAACCAAGTTGACACATGCATACACACACACACACACATTGAGGAACACCTAAAGATTCTCTTATCAGAATAAATGTACTTGCATTATATTCCCACTTTTTTGTACTTGGTACAAAAGCAAAACACAGATAATTCATATGTTAGTGGATTGTTTCAGTTGCATCTATTGTCATCAATGTATAGAATTCAGGCACATGCAATAGTAGTGATGCCTTCTTAGCTTAATGCAAATCAAAGTCACCTAGAGCAGAATTAAGCAATCAAGAAAATCACTGCCGTTCTACTCTCCTGCACATTACAATGAAACTGCAACGTCTAGATTCATAACAGAAAGCAAGGTTATGAAACCAATCAGCTCGGAAAAAACTCCACTACATGAATCAAATAATTTAACATTACATTATCAATCATCCAGTGATGATGCGCTATGCTTGTTATGACAATTTCTTTCAAATCAAAAATTTTGTATGCATGTATATAACTGATGTAATTCATAAATAAAAAGCTCCGTCGAAAGAAAAATTCGTCAATGTAGCCCCAAATCACATCGAAGTCAACTTTTAAAAGAGGTAGCAAAGAAGGTATCTAAGGATGATTGCAGGATCAAAAATCTTACAATCGAAATAATCAACTCCATCCCTACACTGCTGCACATTACAAATCTTGTAAAAAATGCGAATTTCATTTTAGAACATCTAAATTAGAACCAATAAGGCACTGAGCCACTGAAGCCACACAACATTCCGCTCTACATACAAATCGAATGAAAATACATATTAGATGACACAAATGCAAAAGAGATTACCATCGATATTGTCGAAAACGGAAAATGGAGAAAGCAGATCAACAAAGTTAAGGCCATTTTTGTGACAACTTTGTTCAACGAGAGGAGAAGGAAGTACCATAACCACAGGAGTTATAAGGTCCATTAACATCCTTCCGAGAGGTGTATTAGTGGGATCCGCCATTGATGTATCTTATACAAAGCTCAAATTTTATAAATAAATGGATAGAACTAGAAGAATGATAAGAATAAATAGTAGAGCACTAGAGCTGGGTGAACGATGATTTCGAAAGAACCTGAACTGTAAAACACTAAAATGCCTGATAGATATCCCTAATGCTCCCAAGGACCACCTAGCTTTTTTTACTCTACAATCTTCATTTAAGCTTCATTTTTTTTAAACTACAGTATACAATGCTTCGGGAGCACATAAAATAAATGGGGTTTCGCGTGTCAACGAGTCAGTTTTAACAACTAAAATGAATATTCGTTTTTTAATACTAAGTATTCATTTTTTTTATACTAAATATTCACATTTTTTAATACTGAATATTAATTTTACCGCAAAAAATCCGAGCTTACATCCACGTTGGCAACAACTAAAATGAATATTACTTATTGTATATCGAATATTCATTTTTTAATACTGAATATTCATTTTGTTAATGTTGAATATTCATTTTATCACAAAGAACCTGAACCAACAATCAACTTTGCACCAATTAAACTTAATATTCATTTTCTAATACTGAATATTCATTTTGTTATACTAAATATTCATTTTACCACAAAGAACCTGAATTTACATTCACTTTTGCGATAACTAAACTGATTATTCATTTTTCAATACTGAATATTCATTTTTTTTAATCCTGAATACAAGCAAAAGATTAGCTTGTGCAGATAACCATAGAATGTATTTGCAGATTGTTCTTAGGGAAGTGGAAGCGAAAATTTTAGTTGTTACCTACTAATTAGTTTTTTTTATACGTAATTAAAAGCAGTAACTTTTCACCCTATTTGCAGAATAAAATCCTTGAAAGTAGGAAGTTTGTTAATTTTTTTTAATTTTTTTTTACTCCTAAATTACGTCGTTTTGGCCAGGGACCACAGAAACCTACGTAGTCCTGGGACCATATAATAATTTGCGGATGGATATGGGCATATGGCAATGGCCAATGGGTCTGGTCCAGCCAGACTCGGATCCAAACTCATTTATTTATTTTTAGAGATCTAGACCCGACCCGAACCTAGACCTTATGGTCTAGAATTCTTAGATCCAGACTCAGATCATGCAGGTCTGATGGGTCTTGGGTCCGAAATGAATCTTAATTGTACTTTCATACTTTTAATCAGCAATTTACAATCACATAGCATTAAAACTTTTCGGCATCCATTATACATAACGTGCAATCACGGTACCACAACATGTTTACTTTTGTTGCTCCAAATATTTAAACCCCCAAAATCCTCTCAACAAGGGGTCTTAAGGGATTCAAACAAGGTACCACCCATATCCACAATTGTGTCTTTCCCATTGGTCAACAGTTTATTCTTGTGTATAATAAGAGGAATCGAATTTATATAAACCATGTAGGCCTCATGTATAATAACTAAACAGCACACCGAGTTGATTTTGAGGGCTGCCTAATTCCTCACAGTTTTGTGTATAGAATCGGTGCTAATGCAGCAAAAAAAAATTAATTATTTTAAAATTTAAAATTAGAGATTTAGGTGATATTAGGTATGTTTATAAAAAGTGTACATATGAGCATATTATTAAGCATTGTTTGCAAGTTTAAACATAAACCATTTCGTACGAAATTTCACCAAAAAAAGTTGGCCGAAAAAGTTAGCCGGAAAGTTGATTTGGTAGTCGGGATGATTTTATTTTTGTGACCAAGAAGGAGCGGGTAGTGGATTCAGTAGATGTAGAGTCCGATAACTTTTGGTATTTTAGTATTACCTGCCGCATTTTGCTGTAACTGGTAATAATAATAATAATAAGAATAAGGAAGTGGGATTCAATCACAAAAAAACCTAGAGAGATCCAGCTAGACAGAGAGATAATGCAAAGGCGATTTTTTTCTCCCTGCTATAGCAAGGGCTGTTTGTCGGTTTTCTTCACAGCAGCTCAAGCCATGGTAGGGGGGAAGAAGAAGCCTGATATTCCTTCCTCATGCCATCTTTAAAGAGAGATGAAGGAAATAGGTTTTAAGGGGTTGATTCAATAGGGCACGGTTACTGCGTTGGGGAGAGAAATTCGTGTAATTCTTCTCCCTCGAAACCCTAGGCTTAACTTTGGAAATCTGAGCAAGGGGCAGAGCGAGCAAAGGGGTGAAAGGGAGTGGTCAAGGTCTTGGGGTTCACCATTGAATCTCAAGCGTGCTAAAAATGAACCTCTGCTCAACCATGGGTTTTGCAAGCTATAAAACACCCTTCTCTCTTCGCTTAGTGAAGAGTTCTTGGCTGTAAGTTTACTTTTCTCCCTCGAGCTTTCTCCTCCTTTTTCTTGGAAATTCAATTGTTTAGATAGTAGGGGTGATCTTGGTTTATTTTCGGCCTTGGATTGGAATTCAAGGGGTCTTTTCACTGCTAGCTAGACCGATTGGTGAATGGTGGGTTGCTTAGTTTTGTCATTGGAGTGGGTGTTAGGTGTGGTGGTCGAACTTCAGTCCTCCCTGTAAAAGGGGCAGGTTGTTCCTTCACTTCAGAATTGTGGGGTTGTCTTAGGGAATGTATAGGGGCTGTTGTCCTACTGTCAGGTTTCTAATGGGTCACTGCTTCCCATGTTATTGCTTATTGCTTTTAGCTTGGGGTATAATGTGATTATATATGAAACAATTTCCAGCAATTCTGATTTGCCACTTTTACAAATGATAAGTTGTTGTTATGGTTATTTGGTGAAGTTAGACTCCTTTGAGCTCTCTCAACCAACGGTTATTCGAGATTTTATTTTGAGTTTAAATTTCTTTTTTGGTTTAGTCATTTTGAAATTTCTGGGTTTGAAATTTTTTAGTGTTTAATTTGTTTTTTGGTATATTTCTTTTGATTTTTCTTGCTTCGAATTTTTTCAAGGGTTTGATTTTTTTTTTTTTGGTTTTATTCGTTATGATTTTTATTGGGTTCGAAATTATGGGTTAGAAAGTTGTTTTGTAAGGTTTGAATTTTTTTTCATGGTTTATTTGTTTTAATTTTTATATGACAAAAAATTCTTGGGTGAAATTTATAGTTTGATTTTTTTTGGAAAAATTAACATAAATAATCCCTAACTATTATCATTCTTCTCATTTTAATCCATACTATTGATTAACTTAGATTAATCCCAACTATGGGTAGTATATTCCCAAATCAGTCCATGGTAACCAATTACTTAGTTTACCGGTTACCATTATTTAAAAAAAAAAATCATATTGTTTAGCCTAAAAAACTATAGTATCAAACAATCATCATCTCCATCTAATTTCATCATATCATCATCATCTACAATCACCAACACAGCCACATACAAGCCAACCACCAACCCAACCATCTACATCTAATCATCATCAACTAAACACCATCATCTACAATCGCCAACACAGCCACATACAAGCGAACCACCAACCCAACCATCACCAATCACCGACCCTTGCCACCGCCAAACCCATCCCCACGAACCCACAAAGTCACAAACTCACCCACTCACCTACCCCCACGAACTCACTAAGTCCCACCCAACCACCTCTACTGCGCGCCACCTCAGCTCCAACCAATTTGGGGTTCGAATTGGTATTCGATACCTACGGGGTTCAAATTTTTCTTGGTTTGAGGTTCGATTTTGACAATTGGTTGTTGATGGTGGTGGTTGTGCGATTGTTGGTGGTGGTTGATGTGCAAACTATTGCGGTTCTTGTTGTGGTTGTGGTAGTACGTGGTGTTGCAGAATTGCATGGGAGATTGTGGTTAGTGGTGGTTGTTGCTGATTGTGCCTGTGATTGTTGTTGTTGGGTTTGAGATATGTAATTGTCTGTGATTAGAGGTGGTTTCATGTAGGTAAGGGTGGTGATGGTGGTTGTTGTGGTTTTGCAGGGGTATATAGTTGTGTGGTTGTGGGAATGGGTAGGCAATGATGGGTGGTGGTGCTTTGGTGGGTCAGTGGTGGTGAATGATGGTAGGATATTTAAAAAAATAAAATTAAGTTATTCATAATTTTATAACATTAAATTGATTAAATTTCAACTAATTAGGATGTGACATGTATCTTCGTTAACCTGTTATACCGGTTCACTCATGCCATAGACTAATTTGGGAAGATGTCATCTATAGTTGGGATTAATTTGAGTTAATCAATAATATGGATTAAATTGAGAAGGGTGACAATAGTTTGGATTATTTATGTTAAATTTTCCAAATTTTTTTGGGTTTATTCGTTTTGATTTTTCTGGGTTTTATTTAATGGTTGATGTGATGTGATGTGTTGTGTTGATTTCTTTTGTTTTTTTCTTTTTTTTTTTTTTGCTGAAATCAACAAGCTAATTACCATGACCAACAGCCAACAAGAGCTAAAACTTGGAACATGACTTAAATTTTAATTATAAATTCTGTAAATTTTGTAACATTAATGTTTTTTTGTCCAATTTTATTCATGTAAAAATTGTTACTATAAATTCTGTAAATTTTGTAACATGTATGTTTTTAGTCCAATTTTATTCATGTGCAGATTGTTATTATATATTATGTAAAATGAATTATGTAAATTTCAGAGTAAATTCTTTTTTAATTTCTGATTACAAATTTGTGAAATGAATAAAATTAGAATATGCTTTTGTTCCAATTATATTCATTTTTTTATATTTTTTTAGAGGCTATATTTGCTGCGGTTATAGCATAAAATCGCAGCAAATCACTATCTATTTGCAACGGTTATTGCTTAAAACCGTAGCAAATAGTCAATGTACATTTTTGCTACTACCTTGATGTATTGCGGTTCATAACCGCAGCAAATACGCCCTTTTTAACCGCAACAATTTAGGTTTTTTCTACTAGTGTGATCATGATTTTATGTATGATGTTGATTTTATTGGATGCATGAAATTTGTTCAAGATTTAGTTGTTTTTGATGTCTTGGATTTTCATGAATTCTAAGTATGGTTTCATGAGAGTTTTGTAGTTTTTGTTGATTCTTTATGCTACTTGAAATAAAGATTTTGGTTAAATTGTTTCTTGAATAGTTTTCGATGGTTTTCTTGATGGTTCTTGAAGTTCTTGATTTATCTTGATGAATCTTGAATATTCTTGATGATTTTTGTTGGTTCTTGGTTTTAAGAAGGTTTCTTGATTTATTTTCAAGTTAAGGTGGTTTTAGATTTATTTCTAAGTTTTGTATCGGTCTTGATGATCGTGTCGATAAGATGTCGAATTTGATTTCGAAAGTCAGTCGCCTAACTTATTGAAACACGAGCAGCTAAGAAGAGTTAAGTCGAGGCCGCTACCTTGTGGTCGATCGTGGGGTAGTCAGTGTCCTAACATATGTTCTCGTCTGGTTAGTGAAACATGAGTAGCTAGTCCAGGGGTATTGGTCATACTTAGGCACAGTTCTTGCAAAGGATGACTACGGGAAGACGCAAAGGTTGACCCGGCATTTGTTTAGGAAGTTGGGAGATGCAAAGGTTGACCAACAAGCATAAGACGGTACTGTCATAAGTTAAGATATGATATGTTGTGTTGTATGTGTTTCGTTAGTTTGGTCTTTCGAAATTCTGTTTTGGTTTTGTATTTGGTTTTGGAGGAAAGGACACAAAGTGGTCGGATTCTGTTATTTGCAGTTTCGGTTGCGGACACCTAGTACTTCTGTTGGTCTTTTATTTTGGAAAGCATGTTTTGAATGAGTTTTGATTTCGTATTACGATATGATATGGTATGTTTGTTTCCGCGGCGATTGGATGCCAGGTATGTGACTGTGTTAATTTACGTGGTTTTGTCTATCTTATGTTGCATGTTTGAGTTTCCCTATTTGAATGAGACAGTCTAGTTACTCACCACTGATGGTGGAACTCCATATTTTTCAGATGACGATGTTGAGTAGTTGTTGTTATATTTGGCTGGGCTTGGGCGTGTGTATCTGCGAGATTGTAGTTAGATTTAGTCTTGTTTTCTTTGTTGTTTAGTATGTTGGTATAATACTATAGTAGTTATGATACTTTGCATATTTTGGGATGTAGTAGTACTTGGATTACGTTAATTTTGGAGTTATAATAATGATATTTAGGATTTTTGGTTGAAGTTTTTAATATTTCGCATTTTTGTTAGAGTGCATTTCGGCTTTATATTGTATGATACTTTGTAAAAGTCGGGGTGTTACAAGAGTTTAGGCCGTCCACCGCGAGCAACAACCGCAAGCAACCAACAAATTTACTTTTAATTCCGTAAATACTTTTAATAATAAAACTCAAGGTATTATACTTTTAATAATAAATACTTTTAATAATAAAACTCAAGCAACCAGCAGATTTACTTTTAACAACCGCGAGCAACAACCGCAAGCAACCAGCAGATTTACTTTTAATTCCGTAAATACTCTAAAACTCAAGGTATAAAAATACATTTGAAAGGAAATTTCCAAAGCATTACCGCCACGTGTGAAAACATTTTGGCTTATTCAGAATTTTGCAGCGGAAAAACTTTAACAATTCTTTAAACCAAATAGCGTAAATGAAATACATTTTAATTCAAGCTCAAATACAAGAATTGGTAACTCTCGGATAACTCTCATTCCACGACAATGCATATGTTGAATGCTTGTATTTCACCCATCAAGCTAACCTGTGCAAATCTGTTCCCCAATAATACAAGTGTATAAATTGGTTCATCACAGGGTCATTAAGGCAAGGGCCATGACCAAAGAAGACACACATAAAAGCACGTAATCAGCAAAAGCTGAGTACATATATACAACAAGATATGCACATATAATATAACATAAAAAAAAATGCAAATGATAACCTGCTATACACTCTATGTCCTATCCCATACACTCCTAGACTCTATTAGTTTATAAGGAGATTTGGTTTCAACATCGAACGGGTTTTCAAAGATAAGTAACCATGCCTACTAAAGCCCCACTCGGTTGCAAGTCAAGTGGTAAAACGATGCCACATAAGAGTGGCGGGATCCCAGGCCAAAATAATAAAAATAAACAAGGGTGAACAACGTCTTGTACCCCTCGTAGGAAGCTATTTAGCTTCCCCCATGTGTTCATACTCAAGGTGTATACGTTCCAAGAGTTTTGGTGTGAATTCTCTTTCGCTTTACGTGATTTATCATTTGAATTAGTAATTGTGAAGACTCACCCCACACAAGACATCACACAACATCAATGCAACACACAACACACTTTCCGTTTTTAAATCCTCTAGGTCTAGGTGATCACATAACCAATTTTATTTAGCCAATCTTTCTACCGAGTCTCATTCTCCCAGAGGGAGCGAGTAAAGATCCTACCCAGTCCTCTAATGCCCATGGCCCCACACGATGGTGGTAAAATAATATTAATGCCTACTGGCCCCACATTACGTGGTATAAAGGTTCATAATTGAACTCATATTCCAAACCGTGGTAAAATAAGCAACTCAGGACAACATGTTGTAACAATATAATACATACGTTTAACCAAAATTCCCAAAATACATCAAAATATAACATTTTAAATAAAATTTCAGAATAATAAAACCTATTTAAACACCATAAAAACATCATATACTCACTTTTCAAACCCAACAATCTTTTTAAATCAACCCTACTTCATATAAACCAATTTCAATACATAAAATTACAAAATACAACAATTTAACACGTTTATTTAGGATTTAAACAACATTTTCCAAATCTGAAATTTATTCCTAAAAATTCATAAAATTAGAATTTTAATTATCTAAAACAAAACTAAAACTAGGATTAAAACATGTATGAATAACATACATAAAATCAAGATTTTAGGGTTTAAACAAGGCTTAAACAATATTTATAAAATCTGAAATTTACATTAAAAATAAATCTATTAAAATCAGAATTTAGAATATTAATATTAGGTTTAGAACATGATTAAACTTTAACATTAAATAAGACAATTAATTAAATTTGGTAATTAGCACTAGTAGAAAAATCCCCCATTAGTATCGTTTTTTTTAGTCTATTAGTATCATTTTTCACACGATACTAATAGAGGCGTTAGTAATAGAGAATCTTATTAGTATCGTTTGTAAAAAACGATAGTAATAAGTTCTATTAGTATCGTTTGTTATAAAAAACGATAGTAATATTGAGCTTATTACTATCGTTTTTTAATAAAAAAAACGATACTAATAGAACTCATTACTATCGTTTTTTACTAAAAACGATAGTAATAGACTATCTATGAGTATCGTTTTTAATAAGAAACGATAATAATGTACTCTATATTAGTATCGTTTTGCAACAAATGATACTAATACTATTTTTTTTTATTTAAATTTATATTTGATTATTGGGCCAAATATATATATATATATATACACTATATATTTATAAATATGCACCATTTCGGCATTATCTGCAGCCCTTTCGGTATTATTTGTAGCCCTGTTCAATTCTGTATAATGTACAATAATATAATATTTTTTATAATTAATTAAAATTTGTAAACGATACATATATAACACAAGTTCGATGTATTCATATAAAATATAGTTTACAAGAACGTTTGATACGATCGATGTTTACGAAGTAACTATAAATAAAATGTATAAATAATGTGCTACTAATACAAATTTTATTTAATTTGGATCGGACAATAAGAAATTTAGCCTGAAAAACCTCGCCCATTGCTCGCGAACCTCATCCAACTCTCCTTTGGTATATGGGGCAGATCTTCGAATGTAGTCCTTCAAAATCAAAGATTGAAAAAAAAAACATATAAGTGATGTTATAGACGTCATCTTGCTTAGACTTTTAGGGCCACAATATTTGCAAACTAAAAAAAAGGATGTTCTGTTATACACCTACCTAAGCTATGACGGGCAAATGAAAGATAATTTGCACTAAATTAAACTTGGAATAATCTTAGCTTAAAACCTGATATACACTAAGTGTGCAAGCTCTCTCTCCATTTCCTTTTTGTTGGTTAAGTTTGAAATATTTTCAGCAGTAATATATAATAATTTTATTGATTCCCAATTGATAGCATTTATAATTGTAATATCAGATCAAATGTACCTTTATATTGATTGACTAATCAAATAAATAAAAAGTTTCAATAAATTATCAAACGTATTTTAACTGTGTTCCCTCTCATGCCTTAGGGAAACTGTGTTCCCTCTCCACTCTTCTCATATTTTAACTGTAATTAAGAAGCATAAGGGCTATATTTTCTATACAAAGTGTGATCCCAAAGGGAAATATGTTCTTGAATATTTGCTTGAGATTTCTTAGTGGAATTGAATAAAATAAGAACAATTTGTCAACATAAATGATCTTTGAAATAAAAAGATTTCCAATCATTCACTCGGGGTGACCCAACGCGGCTTGAGATTAGTTTTTTTAGTTTTCTCCATTTGTGTTCTTTGCTTTCCATTTGTGCTTTCGCCTTTTTGAACTTAGAAACTTTAGTGTTAACTTGCATTTGTTCTTCACTTTGTGTTTATTGATCCACAATATTATTTGCATTATTTGTGTCTTAAGTTGATTTTTGTGTCTTTATTCTGCTTCTCTTATTAATTTCTTGTGTAGAAATTAAGTGTGTGATTAAGTTCAATTCAATGGGTTGTTGGAAGGAGTGATATGGAAATGAGAATTTTCCACTAAATGCATGTTCATTCTATTTTGGATGTTTAGTTGGTTTCATATTTTAAGAGGTAGAAAGAAACAATTTAAGATGTCATAAATTACATTAGAATAATTTGGTTTGACCCCAAGGCTTGGCTATTATTCATGAGATTATTTTCTGTTTTCGTTTCTTTTTCTGAAATAATAAAGATTTTATAATGTTCTCGGGCTGGTTGTTTTGGCTGTAACCATCACTCACGGAGGCCATGAGGAAGCAACCGTCTGTCGACAGTGGCCCGTTGCTGCTACGAGACAAATATGATGATGCTGTGTGGTTCCCCTGCTGCTGCTCGTGGTGACCTGCTGTTGCTGCCGGTGGCTTGCTACTGTTGCCGGTGAGCTGCTGTTACTGCTGCCGGTGACCTGCTGCTGCTGCCAGTGGCCTGCAGCAGCAGCAGCTGCCGGTCTGCTGTGGCTGCCGGTGGTCAGTTGTTGCTATCCGAACCACCAGTAGCTGCCAGCGTTCCCCATGGCTCGTGTTCCACCCTTATGTGTGTTATTTTCTTCTTAACAACTATTGAATATCAACTTAAAAACCTTATTTATGTTTTCATTTTTCTCTTCAGATTATATTTTCTTTCTCTTTTGGATCACCTTAGTTCTTTTCTAATTATCAATTTTTGTTTCTACTTTCTGTTCTAAGTCATTGACATCACTTTTAACAAGTTATTATTGTATTCTAGTTCTAAAACAGATATGATCAGGCAAATTACAGTCATATTAATTGATCTAGGATTCATTTTTTTTTATTGGTAATTACTAGTAATAGTCTTCATTGCCTTTTTTTTTTTGGTTTTAGGAACAAAGGTTATGTATGGAAACTTTGTTGTTTTAAGACTTATTTGCTTTTGGAAATTGTCTGAACTTTTGCTCATTTGGATACGCGGGTCAGGTTAGTTTGCTTGATATCATAGTCTAAAAGATCCTTGTTTCACGTTTTCTCATTTGAAAATAGTAAAAGGAAGTGGTTCTAAAACTTCACCAAAATCCCAAATAAACTTCCAACTATGAGCACTAAACAAAGCACTGCCTTCCAATACAATCAACTAAATAATAGTAAAAGGAAGTGGTGTTCATAACCACTTCCTCTCCAAAACTTCACCAAAATCCCAAATAAACCTCCAAATATGAGCACTAAACAAACCACCGCCTTCCAATACAATCAACTAAACAATAGTAAAAGGAAGTGGTGTTCATAACCACTTCCTCTCCAAAACTTCACCAAATTTCCAAAAAACCTCCAACTATGAGTACTAAAACAACAAATTTCACCAAATTCCTAAAACACAACAAATTAAGGCATGATACAACTTACCCTTATTTGCTTGACATCACCCCTTACTTTCACCAACTTTCTTGACTATCTCATTCATGTACTTCATGACATAGTAGCCACAATCCAAACCACCGGTCTGCTGGGCGCACTAACAAATTTACAAAAAACTAGGGTCAAAACAAATTACAAATGGATATTATTGTATCAATAAAAAATTGTATAATATTCGAATAAGAACAAAATATAAGTCACTCATACCTCGATTCTTGTGACCTCCAACACCATTTTAGTATTTTCTTTGATCCTTGCTCTGTACGACTTGTAAGCGCTGAAAAAAAATTCAATATGTCAAAGTGATACCAAAATAAGGCAAGAATTAACCTTATAAAATCGTGATTCACAAACGAAAAGCTTGATAATCTAGAATAATAATCCTTACAGGTCAAACACGTTTTCGCAGCTTAGTTGACGTGGTGCTTGCTGTGTCAATGGGTCGAGTTGATAAATTATACCGTCACATAAATCAATGGCCATGAGAATCCAATGGTTTCTACAATAAACATAACACATGATCATCATATCCAAAAATAACTAAGTAATTAAATTGCATGCAAATAAGTTGCTAAAAAGAAAGGATGAAACTGGTTCATACCTTTCATTGTAAAGTGCTAAAATAAGGTGGGACTTTGAATCTTTCCTTTTTAGTTCGTTGTTGAAAGCGTGTTTCACATACTTAACTACATCAAAGAAACTTCTATTGCATTCTGCTCCAGACAATCTATGGGGACACAAAAAGGTTATGTGTCCCCCTGCAAACTTAGAGGTAAATTCTGTAAGGAGGTAGCTGTAATTCAAACCAAAAAGAACCAGAAATCATAACACATATTTGTAACCACAACATAACGGGAAATTAAAAAATTTGGCCATTATGTTTAGAAGGTTTACCAAATGTACACATGGATCACCGACACATTTATACACACTCCTCTAACAAGTTCATCAACGTCGGTGGATGTGACATAAATATGTTGGTCTTCTTGGAGATACAACGTTGGTGCCTTGAATGAAACACATACACTTTCATGCTTATCCTCAGTCATCAACATGTATAACAAGTCACACTCCGGAAGATCGGAAAGTGCACCCATTTGAGAAGTTGGGTTGTCAGCGCGTTGTGAGTCTTGTGTTCTTAAAGGGTCACAGTTACCTACGCCTTCTTTGCTTTGCGACGCTGTCATCTTCAAAACATCCTACGCATTTTAAAAGTTGTAGTTTAAAAGTTCAAATTCGAGTAATACTAAAATGAGTTACATGCACAATCATAAACTAAATGTAAGGATTTGCATACTAACCGCGTCCTCAAATAGTACCATAGATTTAGGCCAACTCACAAAATAATCCTTGACTTTGCCAAGCTTAGTCTCACCATCAGGCGATGGGACAGACAACTCCTTATAGTGATACTCCTCATATGGATGATCGATGCTGACCTTATAGTGATCGGGGAGCATTGATGATGTATGAATCACGGAGGTTTCACTAGGATACCAAGTTCCATCAGCAACAACCACTAGGTTACCGTCATCATCAGTCATGGCAAGACGACATTTTTGGGGTCCCGCCTACAATAGGAAACCAAAAACAGGCAACAAAGCATGAGTGTTATGAACAGGTAAGGTTTGAACACAAGCAATAAAGCATGATGTTATTGGGGAACATAGGTTTTGGTTAATGAATTAATAGCAATATAGCACAACACAGAGAGCCAAATACCGTAAAATAAGTGTGGAGTTTACTCAATTATACCTCTAGAGGAGTCTTCCAATTCAGTAGGAGAGGTGGCTTCGAGCTCACTTCCTTATTATTTCCCGCTAAGTTCATGGAGGATAATGAGGCTATGGCTTCGATCTTCAATTCCAATCGAGCTATAGTTGCTTTTAGTGCGTCCATTTCCTCATCCCTATCTTTCCTTCCCCTTCGAGGTTCCTTCCCAAAGGCTTGTCGGTGGCCAATTCCAACTCTAGACCGACCAATTCCTTTGACATAACCATAGTAGTCCTTCCCCAAGAGCCTTACATAAAGCGTCATTTTCGACCTCTGAAGCACAAGTAGAAGCAGACGCAACTCCACTCTCTTTTTCCTTTGACTCCTTTTCCAAGTGTTCCATCTGTAATAAGAAATAAATAATATGAGATGCAAATAACAATAGCATATTGGCATCATTAAATGTTGTAAGCATTAAAATACTTTTCCAAGTATTCATACATGTAGGCATGAAAATACTTCAAGTGTCTATAATAAGTAAAACAACTTACAACTTGGTTCACTACTCTAACAGTCTCGCCTTTAGTTGGATCAACTTCCCATTTTCCATCCTTCGTACGACGTTGATGTGCTAAACACCACTCAAGCGCTCTATTTTGCATCTTGTTGCTCACGATACTACTCTCTTCAGTAGAGCTATCAATAGAAGAAGGTGGAAGTCTGTCCTCTTTCACCCAATCTTTCCTTTTTCGGTTGTAGCTCTTTTGACCAAGTGTATGGCGATGGATGTTTCCTTTGGAACACAATTTGCCTATCTCACTTTTTTTCTGTGTCAAACAACAAAAAAATTTGTGCTCGATAGTTAAGAAAAGCAAAAATAGATACTATTGCTTACAATTCCTTGCTTATATTATTGTCTTCTCTACTATTGCTTACTACAATTGAATGCCTACTTATACTTACACTACTAGACTATCACATAATTTACCTTGAATTCAAGGTCGAGTGTATTCTTCAAACTTTTCCCACTGCTCCTTAGTTATGTAGCCTTCATACAACTCCCAAGGCTCCCTATCCGCATTTGGATTACCTTTTGCAGGTGCTTTGCTTTTATCAATGAAACGCCTTACCAAATCAAATTTGTGGTGACGAAAGCGAGCACCTACTGCTCTTTCGAAATTCTTCTTTCTTTTTCCTGTTGGGTCTTCAATGTGGAACAATTTCTGAATGAAAGATAGTGTTAGTAAATGAATGAGTGCATTGCAGGAGTGACCAAGTGAGTAAAGTGAGTGAGTGAGCATGCAAATAAGTTAATCAAATGAGTGTGAGTTTGTGAGAGCATAGTACTTCATAATGCAAACAGTATGAGATACGCACCTTAGTCTCTGCCCATAAAGCATCCTTTTACACTTGATCCACTTTGTTCCATTTACGGATATTGATGTCAATCCTATAAGCACATTGTCCAATTTGTTTGCCGTACTTTTCTTCAAATTCACCCATCGGCAATTCATACTCATCAAACTCAAGGAACATTGGCTTTGACGATTGGACGGGTTTGGATGGACCTCTACCCACTGTCTTTCTCTTTTTGGGTTGTGAAGTTGACGGTTGGTCTTCATGAGGAACTTCATCCTCCCTACAATCCGTTCTTTCGTCTTTATCACGTAATTCGTCATTCCTCGAATCCATTGATTCTATTTCCTGAAGAAGTAATACAAAAATGACACATTAGTCAAAAAAACAAAAGGATACGAAAAAGGTACGAGGTTCAAAGTTCACATTAGTAAAAAAAAACAAAAGCATAGAAGAACATGCATCATTAAACTAACTACAGTAATATTTTTACCTTTTCACACGTGTAATCATAATCACTACTACCACTACTATCGTTGCAAGTGTCGTCATCACTATCAGGCTCATAATCGACATCGAACTTCTCATTCACTACTACACTTTTTTGTGTCATCTTTCATCTTGATCCCATTAATGTGTCTGCCATTTTTGACAAACCTAAAGCTTCCATTCTTGCCTTATTCTCGGCCATCCTTAATGCCCTCTGCCTCTCATAATTCTTTGCCTCCTTCCGGCCCATCGTAATCTTTAATATCTTTAAAACTTCAAACAAACCACATGAATCATATATATGTAATTTTTTTTTTAAAACATAAACAATGCTTTTTGATATTTTAAAACAAAGATAAATTAATGGAGAATGAAAATTCAATATACATATATAAATTATTGGAGAAAGAAAATTAATGGAGAAAATTCATTTTATTAATAAGTGAAATCTTTTTCATCCCATCCATTACAATATAATACCCCCCATATACATAACAGTCTACCCCATATACTTGCACGGTTACACTCTACGTGCGAGTGATTGCAACATCAACATAAACTCCTTCCTCGCGATCATACACTGCATCTTCCTCGACGTTATGGCCGTTTTGGACAATTTGAATACCGGTTGACAGTGGAGGGGTGAAATCCCACGTATCATAGTCTTCCTCATCTACCACATCTTCAACTCCAACAATTCCTCTCTTCCCTTGAACTACTACCAACCATTGAGGGTCGATATTGTCTTTGACGTAGAAAATCTGTTTAGCTAGTGATGCTAGCACAAAAGGTTCCTTAGTCTCTTTGAAACGAGTTGAATCAACTAATGTCATCCCATCATCGCTAACTTTCTTACCTCGCCGATTATCCACCCATTTACATCTTAGAATGGGAACTTTAAAATCAATATAATCAAGCTCCCATATCTCCTCAATAAAACCATAGTAAACTTGTGTCAGATCAATGGGGTTGGTATCCCTGGCACTGGAATATTCTGTAGAAGAAGCAACAACCATTACACCACTATTCTGGTGGACACTCTTTTCATCATGGCGCTTAGTGTAGAAGGTATATCCGTTGATATCATAACCATCAAAAGCAGTAACATACTGTCGTGGACCCCTAAATAAACACTGAATTGTATCAGAGATGTTGTGATTACAGTCCTTCAATGCAAGATGCACTTTCTGTTGAAACCATTGGGCAAAAGTGCGATTGTGTTGTTGCGTTAATTCAAAGGGATTTAGATGACGGTGACGTGCACGCAATTTAGACATATGACTTTCCAAGTAAGGGTGAACTTTAGAAAGGTGTTGTAGAACACAACGGTGAGCAACAGACAACCTCTCAGCGGGAGGTATAACGTCACGACGATTGATTCCATAACCCTGGAGTCTACCCTCATGACGAGACTTTGGACAACCTATTTCCTTAGCCTTTTCCAAGAAAACAGCACAAAAATTTGATGTCTCCCCAGCCATGTACTTTGTTACCATGCTTGCATCAGGCCTTGCACGATTTTTAACCAGTCATTTCAAGAAACCCATGTATCTCTCAATAGGATACATCCACCGTAGAAAAGCAGGCCCACACATTTTAATTTGACGAACAAGGTGTATCATCACGTGAACCATTATGTCAAAGAAAGAAGGTGGAAAATACATCTTGAATTTGCACAATGTCTCTACTAATTCTTCTTGCAAAGTGTCTAGATCTTCTGGGCCAACTACCTTACTGCAAATCTTATTAAAAAACAAGCTCAACTTGATGATGGGCTCTCTTACATGCTTAGGCAACAATCCTCTTAGTGCAATTGGTAAAAACACTTGCATCATGACATGACAATCATGGGACTTCATACCATTCAACTTCTTATCAGCTAGAGATACAAAACGCTTTACATTAGAAGAATAACCAGAAGGCACCTTGATGTCATGCAAACACTCACAAAAAGTCCTTTTCTCCTCCCTGGACAAAGTGTAGCCAGCATGTGGTAAATATGCTTTGTTGTTATCGTTATACTCTTGCCACAAGTTGGGTCTAACCTTTTCTTTTTGCATGTCTTGCGCGCTTTGATACCGTCTTTTGTCTTTCCGTGCATGTTTAGCAGAGTCCCGACAATTGAGTCACACACATTTTTTTCGATATGCATGACATCAAGGCAATGCCTAACAGATAAGTACTTCCAGTAAGGAAGATCCCATAGGATTGATTTCTTTTTCCACGATGGACCCTTCGTTATGCCCTTAGCCTGACCCTTTTTTGGAACCTTATCTGATCTCTTCTTTCTAACCTTTTTTGGAGGCTCTTTACCATATACCGTACTCACATTCTTCATTTTCTCAAACAATTCCATTCCCGACAATGGCTCACGAACTACCCTATTCTCAGCTTGGCCATTAAATCGTGATTTCATCCTTCGATATGGATGATGTCGAGGGAGCCATCTTCTGTGACTTCTATACACATTCTTACCCGAGAACTAAAGATAGTCTTCATCTGCATCATCCTCATAAATCGGGCATGCATTTGCACCTTTGACTTTGTACCCCGACAAGTTTCCATAAGCCGGAAAATCATTTATAGTGCAAAAAATCATCGCACGGAGTGTGAAATTTGTACATGTATGTGCATCAAACATGAACACACCTTCATTCCACAACAACATCAAATCCTCTACCAAGGGTGCCATGTATACATCTATATCATTTCCAGGTTGCTTTGGACATGATATAAGAAGAGACAACATTATATACTTGCGCTTCATACAAAGCCACGGAGGCAAGTTGTATATAGTTAGCATAACTGGCCATGAACTATGTTGGGTACTAAGTGTGCCATAAGGATTCATCCCATCTGTACTTAAACCAAGTCTAAGGTTCCTATGCTCATCACGAAAAACTGGGAATTCCTTATTTATGTCATCCCATTGTTTGGAATCGGTGGGATGCCTGATTAGCCCATCTTTCTTTCGACCCTCATGATGCCACACCAAGTTCTTTGCATCACTCGGAATTGAAAAAAGTCTCCTGAATCTTGGAATAATTGGAAGATACCATAACACCTTAGCTGGAGGTAACTTCTTATTGCTACGGCTATCACCTTCCACTTTCTTATAGCGCGACAAATTACACTTCGGACATGCATCCAAGTTCTCATACTCCTTTCGATAAAGCACACAATCATTAGGACACGCATCTATCTTAGTGTATCCTATTCCTAACGGGTTTATCAACTTTTTAGCATAGTAAGCAGACTTAGGCAGAACATTCTCGGGGTGCAACATGTCCTCAAAAGCTTCTAGAAAATCTGATAAGCCCACATCACTCAAACCGTGCTTCGCTTGTAAATTTGAGAATATTAAGACTGCTGAGAGCTTGGTATACTTAATACAACCTGGATACAAAGGCGTCTCAGCAACATTTGATAAATCCTCAAACATGCGAGGTTTGTCATTGAGATGGTCTCCAAATGCATCCATCATATCATTCATTTCATTTTCCTCTATGACATCATTCCCATCCTCTTTAGTGTCATTGACCTCATAAAGATTCTCCCCTAATTGCACATCGTTGTTGTTATCATCATCATCCCCAAAAGCCAATTCTTCACCATGCCAATACCAAACCTCATAATCAGCCTTAAATCCACGGCGATACAAGTGATTCTCTATGAAATCTATGTCCTCCCACCTCTTTGCATTACTACAATCACGACAAGGGCAACATATCAATGGCTTATATTCTAGCCTCCGTTCTTCGGCAGCTTGATGTTCTAACGCTGCATTACGGAATTCTGTAATCCCCTTTTGAAATGCTTTATCCCGTCGATCACCATACATCTAACTACGATTCATTTCTAAGAACAAAACAACGATCATTCTAATCACAACTATATAGCAGTAGACTTTTGTAACATTTCAAAACAACACATACTAGCACAAAAAAAATCACATAACATGCTATACAAAATAATTGTTCATTTCATCAATCAGAAATTATATACAAGGCATATTATAGATCATTGCATGGATAATGAATACAAACACCAATTCCATACAAAAAGTACACCAAATACAGTTTACTAAAAGGTCCGATAAGTAGTCTGTCAAAAACGATTCTAGGCAATAATAGAGACTTACATATACAAAAAAAAACCCACTACTAATAAAATCCTTAATTCAACATAATGGGACGAAAGAACCTCGCCCATTGCTCCCGTACTTCATCCATCTCCACTTTTGTGTATGGATCATTTCTTCGAACAAACTTGTTTTAATTAAGAATTGAGTTCTTTTCAATTATTATTTTATCATTAAAAGGAAGAAAGGATTAAAAAAATATTGCTAAAAAAGAGATCACATGTAATAGGAGCTCATTTCTATGGTTTAATTTAATATATGGATGTAAATCATAGCTCTTTTATTGATATCATGTTAGGCAAATATTGACTCTTCATTATGCTCTCAATGAGGTAAAATCCGAAAAACTAAACTTGGCATAGAATATGTAAAAACAAACTAAGCTACACACTATAAATTAATCTCTTCTAAATTGTTTTTATACTCATAAAAAAAGTAGTTAATAATTTACTAATTAGGAAAATTCTATTTGGTGGCCTTGAACTTTCAATTTTTCTATATGGTATTAAGCAATAAAATTTTTCTCACAAATTGACCATGAACTTTTTAATAATACACATAGTGGCCTTAATAACCAAATTTATGGTTAACCAATGACTAATTTGTAACTAATTAAATAACCTTAATATCTAAATTTACTAACCTAACCCTAGTTAATGTATGTTATGTTTAAAAACTTCTCCCAACAATACACGCATACAAACATATACAGAGCAATCTACTGTACAACCTTACAACTAGTATATTTATTCTTCTTTACACTAAATTAAGTGAACATCAACAATTTTTTTGGGAAGTCCTCCTCGAAGGAGAAAACAGGCAGAAATAGCTATTGGTGAAGTAACTTCAACCTTTATAGAATATCAGCACTTTCGTGTAGCAGCTTTGAGAATGACAGCATTATTTTAGGCAACAACGAAATGTTGATAATTACAGTAAACAAGAAATCAGTTAACAGACAAATTTCCAACAATTTTAATTCACCAATAATTTCCAACAGTACATTAACTTCGTATATTAGATACTTGAATTAAATAGAACAATTTTAATTTCACATAATTCACATATATTAAATATTCTTACATAATTTCTTACATATTTTAATCCAACAAATATAAATTTCCAATAGAGCAATATACGCATATAAAATTGAAAGTACAAGGCTACCAAATAGAATTTCCTTACTAATTATCATTCAAGCATTTTGACAAACACCTTGTGGGCATGAACTAGTAGTGTGATTTTTCACATAAAGAACATAATAATAATAAATCTAAAGCATTTCCATTAAAATTCAACCACAAATTAACAATAATAATCACATATTGTAACTAGTTGAACAATATAACAACAACAACAACTTGTTTAAATGAAATGGAAAAAAAAAAAAACAGAAGCAAACCGTGGATCCTGAGCAGCGAGCAGTAGCAGTGGAACTAGCAACAAGCAGTAGCCCTCCAACCTTCTAGCAGTAGCAGCAGCAGTCGAACCAGGTCGAACGTCGAGCTGGGTAGAGGTCGAGCAGAAGCAGTCGAACGTCGAGAGGGGTAGCAGTCGAGCAGAAGCAGGTCGCCGACGAGTACACCACGGAGGAAGAAGCAGACGACGATGGTGCAGACGATGGTGGTGCAGTGGGTGTCGAAGGTAGAGAGGTAAAAACCTAGGGTTGTTGGGGTTTTGGTGAGAGTATTTGGGGGTTTTAATTGGTTTTAGTAATTTTAATTTGGCTGTGTATGAGTGTATCCATATGGCTGTGTATGAGGTAAAAACCCCAGCTTTTTTTAAAAAAAAAAAACAAATTCATTGCTATCGTTTGTAATAAAAACGAAACTAATATATACATTATTAGTATCGTTTTTATTACAAACGATACTAATAATGTTTTTATTAGTATCGTTTTTAACACAAACGATACTAATAATGTTTCTATTAGTATCGTTTTAAACAAAAACGATAGTAATATATCATTATTACTATCGTTTTTATTAAAAATGATACTAATAATTTCTCTATTACTATCCTTTTTACCAAAAACGATACAATTATACAATTATTACTATCGTTTTTCAAATAAACGATACTATTGGGGCGATACTAATAGACAATTTTCTACTAGTGTAGTAAACTTTAAATCAATAATTAAATATTTTTTTGAATAATAAACTCACGCACCGAGTAGAGGAAGGCGGCATCATCGGCGGTGGACCTCCGATCGAGGAAGCACGGATCAGGCGAGTGGGCGGCGGCAGGATAGGGGCCACCAGTGTTGCTGCGGTGGTGGCTGCGTGCCTGCATGGAGAAGAAGGTGTGTTTCGGGCCCACCCAGATGGTCAAACCCGTATTAGTGGGCCCAAAATCCTAGGCCCAGTTATGATAGGGATAGGGACACATCAGATATTCTACGACGAATGAGATAGTGCCACATGTCAGCGGACTTAGTGAAACCTTGACCAGGTTGCTGCTACGTGTCATGGGCTAGGCCCACGCATCAACCCAGCTGACTTGGTGAAACCCTAACCGGGGAATCTAATGCCTATACAAGGATCAGTCCAATCATTCCAAAGGTACGCAATATTAAGCACGCAATTCATAATTCACAAATTCACAATACACTGACTCCTTACTCCCGATATCTGACTTAAGCATCGGAGTGGCATTCCCGGGTTCCACCCCCCGGGTTAGCAACCTTTGACTGTTTTGCAGGTCAAAACCCTAGCGAGGAACGTACGGAGTCCGTATCAACCATACCAAAGTTCGTTGACTTTTCACCAGAAGTTCCAGAACAGGAACAGATTGGCGCCGTCTGTGGGGAAAGTAACAAAAAACATGGCTAACACCAGAGTAAGGACGACTCGATCTAATCAGCCTAGTGAAAATCCCCGCGCCTAACCGGAAAGCTGCACACGTCACTGACGACAATTCCTCGAACCGGGCAAGTGATCGTCATCGAAGGAATAATTCTGATCAGATGGTCACTCGAAAGGATTTCGAGGATATCGTGACAGTAATGAATAGTAGATTCCAGAGTAGTCTGCAGGAGTTGAGGGATATGTTGGCTGGGCAACAAAGGCCTCCATCCCAGGCAGCTGCTCCATCAAGGGGCCTCATCCCTAGCTGGGTGACGGGGGCGCGCTCACAGAGAGGATCCCTGCCTAGGGATGCCCGAGAGATCATCAACTCTCGGCGTGACGATGCCCGAAATATCATTGGGACACGTCGCGTACGAACTGCCTCAGATGCTAGGGAGATCATCGAGAATAGAAGACAAGAAACTCAAGGCCAGCCAAGGAGGTCACCAGATAGATCTCATCATACCACTGCTAGAAACCCGAGGTCAGTTGTTATCCCTAACCGGGAAGAGGGCATACGACGCTCCCCAGTGGTCGAGCAAGAGCGACCAACGGGAACGCTCAACTTCAAAATTCCATTCAGCCAAAGGATTATGTATACCACTGACACAAAGAAGGTGAAAGCCCCAACCATGGAGCCTTTCTCAAGAACTACTGATCCTGCTGACCACATCGCTGCCTACAAAGCTCAAATGACAGTACAAACGAGTTGTGAGGCAAGCTGGTGCCGATACTTCCCTACTACCCTCAAGGGTCCGGCCCTGACGTGGTTTACAGAGCTCCCATCGGGTCTCATCAGTAGCTTCACCATCTTGGAAGCCATGTTCCTTAGTCACTTCGTGGCTGGAAAGAAACAAAGAAAGACAATCATCCACCTCATAGCCTGCCAACAAGGGGAACAAGAACTGTTGGGAGACTACCTCAAGCGCTTCAACGCTAAACTACTCCAAATACCCAACGTTGAAGATTCAGTGGCCTATGCAACGTTCATGTCTGGATTAAAGCGCGGTAAGTTTAAGTTTTCCTTATTGGAAAATGAAGTGCCCTCGTATACTGACGCGATGGACAGAGCACGGAAGTATGTGCAAGCATCAAACATCAACAACCTTGTTGAGAAGTCTGAGAAAAAGGATGGAAAAAGGAAAGGGCCCCATCGAGGTGAAGGTCCTAACCGGACGTCCGACTCAAGGAAAGATGTTCGTGATGGTGGTATGGATCCTAGATACAACACCAATAGGCGAGAAATCTTCTTGGACATTAAAAACCAAGATATTCTCCCCAAGCCATTGCTTGTTCGCACACCCGTCGACAGGAGGAATCTCAAGCTTTAGTGCGAATATCATCATGAATGTGGTCACACCACAAAGGACTGTAGAGAATTAAAGAAAGCTCTCGACAAGCTAGCAGACCAAGGAAAACTAAACTCTTATCTCTTGAATGATGGAGGGGAAAAAAGGCAAAAGCGTAGTCATAGCGCAGAGTCTGATGGAATTATTAATGTCATATCTTAGCTCCCTACCGAAGTTAATGTTTGTAATAAGGACCCTAACAAGGTCGAGTTTCTTTGATTATCCTCACTGGAGTTATTTTTTCGTTTGTAATAAGACCAAAGCATGGTCGAGTTTCTTCTTGTTATCATGGAAATAACATTCGCAATGATAAAACCCTAACAGGGTCGAGTTTTCTTTATTAACTTATAAAGCCCTAACGGGGTCGAGTTCAGTGTTATTACTTTGATTCTTAATAAAATGAAACCCTAACCGGGATGATAAGCCCTACTCAATGTAGGCACCCATCGAGGAGTATGGGGAAGGCCGGACAGGTACCTTATCGAGTGTTTGGGGCTCATTAGCCCTAGGGTCCTTGATAGCGTCACCTTGGCTAACTCCAAGCCCTACTCAACGTAGGCACCCATCGAGGAGTATGGGGAGGCTGGACAGGTACCTCATCAAGTAGCTGGGGCTCATTAGCCCCAGGGTCCTTGATAGTGTCACCTTAGGCTAACACAAGCCTTATTAAACATAGGCATCCATTAAAGGAGTTGGAGTGGCTGGACAGGCATTCAAAGTCCCAGGGGCTCATTAGCCCCTTAGATTTAGAATAGCTCTTTAGGCCAATGAATAAGCCCTACCTAGAGTAGGCACCCGTCAAGGCAGATGGGGGGCTGGACAGGTATCAACCATATCATGGGCTCATTAGCCCCTAAGAGTCAGTTGATCATCTTAGGCATAAGCCCTATTCAACATAGGCATCCATCAAGGAAGATGGGGGGCTGGACAGGTATCAACCATGTCATGGGGCTCATTAGCCCCCAAGACTCTGTTGATCATCTTAGGCCAAAGCCCTACTCAATGTGGGCACCCATCAAAGGAGATGGGCAAACAAAACACATTTCTCCTAATTACTTCCGTTACACTCGAGGTAAGGGGAAGACCCTCGAGGTTATCAGGGCAATCCTTTCCTTGCACCTCTATCACGGTCAAAGTAGAGTGGACCCTCGAGGTCACTAGGAAGGCTTTGTCCCACAAGGTGTATCATGTTCGCCCTCGAGGTAGAAAGGACCCTCGAGGTAAAAAGTATCAACCCATGGGGCTCATTAGCCCCTAAGACCTCATTGATCATCTCAAGCCAAAGCCCCATTCAGCATGGGCACCTACTATGGAAAGTGGAAGCATTTGCTTCTTAAGGTACATCCCTCATAGTTGAGGTAAGGGAAGACCCTCGAGGTACAAGGAAGCCTTGAAAAGATCAATACTTAGAAAATTTCATGGAAGTTCATGTAAAGAAGTTCCTAACGGTCGTGGAAAGTATGATCACAGTTGAGGTAAGAGGACACTCGAGCTCATAAAAGAGTTCCCTAACTTTTACCCTCATCGCGACCCAGGTGACCATGGTCGAGGAAGGTTACCATGTTCCGCTTGATATCCAACGTCCAAAGTTTCCCGTTCCACACCAAGCGTGGGGCTAATAGATCAACAATTGCATAGGGAATACATCACACTCGAGGTAGAAAAAAGATCCTCGAGGTAAAGGGAAGCCTGGAAAAGAAACACTTAGACATATTTCAAAATATTTCATGTAGAAAGTCCTTAATGGTCGCGGAAGGGACGACAACAGTCGAGGTGAGATGACCCTCGAGTTCAAAAAAAGGCCCCAAGCATTTCCATACCACGACCGAGGTCACCACTGTGACGACCCGACTCGCTTAAACCGGCGCGGAAGAAACCGACGAGTCGAATAGTCAATTCTAACAAACTAAAATACTTAAAAATTAAAACAAAACCTCAAAATAGAATATATACTAAATCCGAAAGTACAATACCCACAAGATTGTACATATCTAAACCCAAATGTCAATATCACTACTACTAACAATATAAACTCCAAATCAATGTTAGAGTTAGAAAATTACACAAGTACCACTACTATAGCAAACTAGGAAATTCGTAAAACAACAATATAAAAGCTAAATAACAACGCCGCTCGCCCAACCCAAAGCTAAGCAAGAACCTCATCATCAGAATTACCTGAAAAACAACAACAGTCCACCGTCAGTGGCGAGTAACATAACTGTCCCACCCTAACGGGGATACACATGAACATATCACAAACCAAACAACTAAATCAAACATACAACCATACTATCGAACTTGCGAACCAACATAACGTACTACCATCAATTAATAAAACAAGTAATCATGCTGACTTGACCAACTTAACTAACGATTAACAAATCTTAACTTTGGCGCAATCATTCACATACTAGACCGGACTATGCACATACGAACGCATCTTACGCGATCGAACTTTCTACTATGCCAGGATTGAGAATCTTACTCCCAACCCATGAAACCAATCTTACTGGAAATCCATATCCGAAGACAACATAGTAAGACCACCAACTATCCCAATACCGCAGATAGGATAGGGGCAATGTCTTAACCCAAATACTTAGAATCTTACTCTAAGTCTTAGGTGTCTAGTAGCGAAACCAAGCTAATCTTAACTTTAAATCGAAGTTTACATTCTTAGTTAATTCTTAAGTTGCATCTTACGCCTTGACTCAAGAAATAACATGTAAACCAACAAATCTTGGAACCTCTTAAAACAATCTTTAACTTTCTTTAACCTTTCTTTAATTAATACTAGCTTTCTTTAACTTTCAAGACTCGACCAAGAACACATAAAGAACTCAAAGAACTTATAAAGAACTCATCCAAGATTCAAGAACTTCAATCAAGAACTCAATCAAGATTCAAGAACTTCAACCAAGAACTCATTCAAGATTCAAGAACTCATCCCAAACTCATCATGATACACGCATAAAATCATCAAATTCAACCATTAAATTCATCAACTTCCTATCATCCAAACTTAATAAAACTTGAACATGAATAACATCAAATATAATACTAACATAATACATCATGAAAATTCATATAATCAAGTAGAAATCTTCATAATTCATCACCCAAAATCAGAATATAATCCATACATAAACATGGTTACAAAACATCAAAACGGTCTAATCTAATCATTTAATCTATACTATGAATCATAGTATACCAACTAGATTGAGAAAGTATGTTACCTTATTGAAGATAAACACTAAAATGTACAAAACTTGCTGGCCGAAACGTCTTCCCACAGCCCCGAACACACGACCAAACCACGGTTCAACACGGCACCAACCACGAACCACCACGGAACCACCATGGAACCACCGTGCAGCAACCCAACCTGTTGTGCACCACTCGACACCACGCAACACCACCCACGAGGCACCACCCTCGAACACACGAACAACCCACTCGAAACCAAGCCCAAAAACAAACCCGAACTAGTGATCTTGAATGAAAATAATGGGGTTTAGTTAGTGTTTTGATACTTAAAGATCAATAGAGGTTGAATCTTTAAGTTTTGAGTTTGGAGGGATGATGAACAAATGCTTGAGTTGAAGAGCCAAAAATGGCGTGTGGATGATGGCAAAATGGAGAGTGTATGGCTTTTCAATTTGGTGAGCAAGTGTGTTTAAATGGGCAAATGAAGTTTAAGCCTTACTAACTCTTCTATATATAGAAGTTAGTTAAGGTGTGAACATGAAGCAAGTGGCAAATTAAGCCACTAATCATCATAGGGAAACCGGCCATGGCAAGGAAATGGGCCAAATTGGGCTTTCGATAAATAATTGGGCTAATTGCACTCTTGCATGTTAAATCATGCTTAGATCGATTTAGCCCAAAAATATTAAATAATTAATTAGAAAATTAAATAATAAAAAATTCTAATTAATTAAATAATAATTAAAAGGAATAATAGAATCTAATAATCCCACCTTTAGTCGGCCTGAAAGTAACGAACCTACTTTTTGATTAAAAAATAACAAACTCACCTTTAAGGTTTATTTGTTTTCAGTGCACCTTACCGAATTTTGACTTGATGTAAGAGGTTGAATTACGACGTGGCAATCCCTCATTGGTTGAATTTTTTTGGTTTAATTAACATATTAATTTTTTTAAACCAATGAGGGATTGACACGCTGTAATTCAACCTCTTACATCAAGTCACAAATCAGTAGGGTGCACCGAAAACAAATAAACCTTAAAGGTGGGTTTGTTATTTTTTAATCAAAAAATAGGTTCGTTAATTTCAGGCCGACTAAAGGTGGGATTATTATATTCCATTATTCCTAATTAAAATAAATAATAATCAATCAAAATAAAATAATTCGAATTTAATCGAAATTATTCACATAAAATAAAGCAAATAGTCCAAAATTTTGGACCATACATAAAGTCACATAAACACAAATAAATACACGACAGAAATACCAACAAAATCAGGGTCATTACAACCACGGTCGCAGAATGCTAACAGGGCACCATACTTAGAAAAATTTCAACAATAAAGCTCAAGTGAAGTGAGCCCCTCACGGCCGCGGAGAACATGATCATGGTCGCGGAATGGCATTACCTTTGTTACCTCGTTGGTCATTCTAAAGGATCTTCTGATTGCGTCTATTTAGTCGAGGTAAAGAGGATCCTCGAGTTTTCTGGAGAGGGCTAGCACGCCTTATCCCTACCGCGACCAAGGTGACTACGGCCGCGGAGGATAAAAATGATGCCAACACTTAGATAATTTTTTGGAAATTCATGCAAAGTTCCTAACGGCCGCGGAAAGTCTGCCCATTGTCGAGGTAGGAAGACCTTCGATTCAAGGGGGGTTCCAGGCTTATACCACCATGACCGAGGTGAGTACGGTTGCGGAATACAAGCAATATAACGACACTTAGAAATTCCCTAGAGAAAAACTCATGATCGAGGTAAACACCCATGATCGAGGTGGCCAACCAGTGGCACATGAGAACTAATGGTCGAGGCTCTTCATGACGGTCGAGGTAGGCCTCAGACACCTGAAGGCTTCTCGGACAAGAAAACAACTTCGCAATCAAGGACCCATACGGTAGAGGAGACCACGGCAATAGCTGCAATATACATTGGTCGAGGGGGGACCGTCGAGGTGAGGATCCCCTACCTCGATCGAGTACGACTCATCACAATCAAACAAGGGAGCATCCTCACGGTCGAGCTATCCATAGGGTCGAGGCTGTACCGGGGTGTGATTTGATGCACCGACTTTGAATGCCCATAACTCCTTCGTTTCAAGTGGGAATTGCGCTTATGACCCACCGTTGGAAAGCTCTTTGAATCTAGTTTCCAATGCCGCTGAAATATCTTGAATACAATATTCATAGCTCGAGTTATGTCCAAAATAGTGAAAGGTGGTCATCCTACCTCGGAATAGCCCTTCGTGGTCGAGGTGCCCCTAACTCGGTCGAGGTATCTCCTCACCATCGAGGTCTACCCCCCTCGAGTTGAATTTAAGAGCCTCATGGCTCCAAGTAATTGTTGGTCGAGGTATAAGCCACGATCGAGGTGTATGTCGTGGTCGAGGTAGCATATGGGTCGAGGTAGCATTTACCTCGAGGTAGCATGTTGGTCGAGGTAGCATATGGGTCAAGGTAGCATGTTGGTCGAGGTAGCATAGGTCGAGGTAGAATATGGGTCGAGCATGTTGATCGAGGAAAGGTCCATAGGTTCGAGGCTGTACCGGGGTCTGATTTGATGCACCAACTTCGAACTCCCATAACTCTTTCGTTACACGTCGGAATTGAGCTTATGACCCACCGTTGGAAAGCTCTTTGAATCTAGTTTCCAATTCCATTGGAATCGCTTGAATTCGATATTCATAGCTCGATTTATGTGCAAAATAGTGAGAGGTGGTCATCCTACCTCGAGGAGTCCTCAACGGTCGAGGACACCCCACGGTCGAGTTAACACATTCATGGTCGAGCGGATCCTTCACAATCAAGGTTGGCCCTCCAAGATGTATCCAAGAGGCCTCACCTCAGCACAATCGACGTAGACTACCCGCGGTCGAGGTAGTTGCCTCCGTCCTCGAGTCTTACACCCTCGAGGTACGGCTAGAGGCGCCAAGGTACCAAGTTTAGCTTCACACTAGAGGTACATCCTGATGGGCGAGGATGGCTGGACATGGTCGAGGAGAATGCACTACGGTCGAGGAGGCAAGTTTGGTCGAGGTTTTGCTGATAACCCCTTGGTCGAGTTCAACATCTTCAAAGCATATCCATAGACTTCACGTCACCATGGCGTAGGTAACCTTCTCATGATCAAGGATGGCATGTCACAGTCGAGGGGGCCAAGTTAGTCGAGGGAAACACACTCAAGGTAAACATAGGAGCATCTATCAACCCTACGTTCAAGGAAGTACCTACATGGTCGAGATGACCACATCATAGACGAGGAAGGATAGTTTTGGTCGAGGTGGGTAACCCTCGAGGTGGCAACAGCTACACACAAGTCGTGGCATGTATACCCTCGAGGTGCATTTAAGAACCTCAGGGCGCCATGGTCGAGGAAAACTAAATCCTCGAGGTTAGAAGTGTGGCCCTCACCATCGAGGTAGCCTCCTCACGGTCGAGGGAAGCCCTCATGGTCGAGGTTCGTATCCACGATCAAAGTCCCACCATGGTCAAGGGTGCCCTCTAAGGTCGAGGTGACTACTAGGCAGCCAATGGGGCTTAACGGTCGAGGGGACTCCCTCACCATCGAAGTCATCCACCATGGTCGAGGTGACCAACCTTGAGGCACAGCCATGGGTCCCGTTGTAGCTCACTTTTCGAGATATTCCGCTCGACATCCAACGTCCAAAGTTTCCCGTTCCACGTTGAGCGTGGGGCTAATTGTTTCGAGCCCACCCAGATGGTCAAACCCGTATTAGTGGGCCCGAAATCCTAGGCCCAGTTATGATAGGGCTAGGGACACATCAGATATTCTACGACGAATGAGATAGTGCCACGTGTCAGCGGACTTAGTAAAACCTTGACCAGGTTGCTGCTACGTGTCATGCGCCAGGCCCACGCATCAACCCAGCTGACTTGGTGAAACCCTAACCGGGGAACCTAATGCCTATATAAGGATAAGTCCAATCATTCCAAAGGTACGCAATATTAAGCACGCAATTCATAATTCACAAATTCACAATACACTGACTCCTTACTCCTGATATCTGACTTAAGCATCGGAGGGGCGTTCCCGGGTTCCAACCCTCGGGTTAGGAACCTTTGACTGTTTTGCAGGTCAAAACCCTAGCGAGGAACGTACGGAGTCCGTATCAACCATACCAAAGATCGTTGACTTTTCACCTGAAGTTCCAGAACAGGAACAAGGTGTTTTTTTTTTTTTTTTTTTTTTTTAATTTTTATAATCGTGATAGTAGCACGGTAGGGCAGCATGCACGACAACAGGTGGCGGCGGCGGCGGCACCAGTTTTGGAGGCAAGTACGGTCAGGGACGGTGATGAACCTGGTGGTACACGGCTGCACCGACTGGGAAGGAGGAGAAGGAAGAGAGAAAGCAAGAGGAAGAAGGAGGAGTGCCCGCTTGGTGGTGCGGCGACAGTGGTGGTCTGACACCGAAAGGAGGATGGCACTCGGAGGGAGGTTGATGGTGGTGGTGATGAAAGATCGATGGTGGTAGTGACACCAATCAAAGTCTTTTTTGTTTTTTTTTTCCTCTTTTAATTTTGATTTAGGGTTTCTGACCTGTTTTAGTTTACACTAGAGTATTTATACAGGTTGGGTCCGATCTGGGTTTCCCGCGGGGTTGGGCTTGTGATAGTGTGAATAAAACTATTAACCTTTTTCGTATCAGAATATTTTATTTTTGTAAACGATGCCCAAAATACATAATTAAAACCTTTAATATTATTTCCAAATATGATTTTATAAAATTCCTTTATAAATATACATAAGTTATTTAAATACCCAATAAATAATATTTTGTAAATATTGACTTTAAACCATTCTATTAATCCTAATTCGTAAGCATATAAAATATTCTCTTAGGCATATAAAATACGTGTATAGGTTATAAAATACGTATAAAAATACATGTATAAATGTACAAAAATACGGGGTATTACACAGATTGAAGAACAAAATTTTGAAGGAAAAATAAAACCCTAAATCAGATTCAATTGAAATAAAATATATTTACCTTGATGTTGCTCCAAATTGAAGAATAAATTTTGTTGCCAAAAATCACTCGAATGTTGCTCCAAATTGAAGAACAAAAAACCCTTTTTATTTTTTTAGTGAGATACGTGGGAATTGAATGAGATCAGAATTGGGGTGGATGGGAAATGAAAATAAAAGAGGGAAAATGAGCGCCTAAAACTCATTACTTAATTTTTCCCTTGATTTTTGGCAATGGTTATGCCAAGATCGTTGCTAAAGCCGTTGCAAAATGTAAAGGCCGTTGCAAAAGTTGTTGCGAAAAATCAAGCCGTTGCCTTTTATAATCTATTGCACGGGTTTTGCTTAGCCTGTTGCCTTTTCCCATTTTTGGCAACTGTTTTTAAAATACACGTTGCTAAAGACATTGTAAAATGGTGACCCGTTGCTAAAGAAGGTTGCAAGTGCTCTTTTTTCTAGTAGTGCCCACTCCGTTATTCCATCGTTAATGAATCTGTTAAAAGGAGTTGCATTTCGTAGTAGGTCAATTTTTCCTCTAAAATTCGAGGGCTTTTAACTTATTTTCACCCTTTATTTTAGGAAAACGCATCATTTATAGGGCAATGCATCATTTATATTAGGAAAATATATTATCTATAATTATAAAGAGTGGAAATCAACTAAAAACCCTGGAATTTTAGAGGTGAATTACCCTCTCACGAAATGCAACTTCTTTTAATGGATCTATTAACGTTGAGTTAACGGAATGAGAAATGTTAATTAGGGTATGTTCTCTTCAACTTATTTAACCTGACCTGACATGATTATAACTTATTGGATCGGATCTGATCTGACCTAACATGATTATATACATGACCTGTTCATACTTGATAAGTTCTGAGACCTGATAAAATAAGTTGAAGAGAACACAGTCTAAAAAGCCTAAATTGGAGGACATAACATACATGTTTGAAAAAACATGGGCACAACTTAGAAATGACGAAAAGCGAAAAACGGAAACTCATAGCTTAAAAACCAAAAAAAAAAACCAAAAAAAAAAAACGCCTTTACATATTATTAGCCCAAAATTATTGTTTATTGGAAAGTCATAATCCAAGCTTGCTTCGATTAGGAAATCTGAGCTACTACGAAAACAGTCAGCAATATCAAAAATTCAATCATTCTTTCCCAATAATCAAGCTACTTCCTACGTTTGCTGCGAATCTCTGTTTCTCTGTCTACATTATTAGTAACTCCTGTGTTAACAATGGCGTTTCCAACCTCACAATACTCACTTCTGGAAACCTATTTTAACCCAGAGACAGCACAGCCTGAAACCACTACTACTACTACTACTCTTCCCTTAAAACGCTCTCTAAAACGCCTAAAAACCTTTCTAAGATTTCTGGGTTTTATCAATGATTCCCCTATTTCTCTTTCTATCTCTTCTCTTTGTTTCCTTTTTGTGGGGGTTGGTGCTCCTTCTGTTATCATCGTCTTCTTCTACTGTTGTTCTTCTGATGTAACTGCTTGCCGCAAGTATCACCATAAGAACTTTGAGCTTGAAACTCTCTTTTTTCAGGCTTCTGCTGCTGCTGTTTCTCTCCTCTGTTTCTCCAGAAGTTTCCGGAAATACGGTCTCCGGATTTTCCTTTTTGTTGATAAATACCAGGGAAATGTTGCTGATTTTCAATTTGATTATATACCCAAAATTGATGTAAGTTTTGGCTTATTAATTATATTATGCTCTTTGATTTGATTTCTTATTTGTGTTTTTTAATTTTACCAGTTTTTAACAAACAGATATTGTGCTCTATCTCTCACACTATTTGTTTTTTTAACATGATTTGTTAAAGATGTTGATCTGAATGGATTTTCAATTATATGGCCTGGTTTTGATGTTCGTCTGTCTGTGGTGAAAATAGATGGGAAGAGGCCAAGAGCTGCTAAAAGTAATACTAGCATGTGCTTTTCTCAACGACTCTTGTATTATTAGTATTGTCGTTTAGTTGTATGTTAATCTCACTAATTTCTGAATTCAAGATTTCAAGAACATGTGAAAAAAAATTAAAATAAAATAAAATAAGAATCCCTTTTGAACCTGATATTCTAGCAAAGGTGGATTTGAAGATTTTGTTTAATTAAGTGGGTTGATTTTGCTTGTCCTGCAGAGTGCTTTCTCTTTGTACTTAGTTTCATTGTTTAATCACCATTTTTGCTTGTTACTAAAACTGAACTCTTTGATAGTTTGATTAACAATACCTTTTTGGATCCACCAATACCCTTTTATTTCTTTTGAAATAGGATATTACTTTTTCGAATATATTGTTTCAACTTGCAATAGGTAGGAGTGTTTAACAAAAATAATGTTGGGTGCAAAAGTATTTACCAAAATACTGTCAAACCAACAATATTTACCAAAATACTGTCCACGTCAGCCTTGTTTTTATTTTTTTTTACGTAGCATAAATCGCTATTTTAGATAGCGATTTCTTTAACAAAACCGCTATCTCAAATAGCGATGTTGTTGAGGTTAAAAAACCCAAACAAGGTTGTTATTAAGTTACATAGGGAATCGCTATCTGAAATAGCGATTTTGTTCTACTCCCTCCGTAACATAATTCTGGCAACAAGTTTTTTTCCACGCATTTCAAGGAAGCGATTTAAGGGTGTAAATGAATAAATTGGTCAAAAAAATTTTTAAGATTAGTAATTTATGATCTCAACCTTGTATTAAAACAATTTTGATTAATTTGTTCGTTTACACCCTTAAATTGCTTCCTTGAAATGCGTGAAAAATAACTTGTTGTCAGAATTATGTTACGGAAGGAGTATATGGTAAATCGCTATCTGAGATAGCGATTTAGCCATAAATAAATTAAAAAAAACACATAAAAGCACTCTCTTTCCTACGTGGACAGTATTCTCGTAATTGTTTTTTTAATGGTAGTATTTTGGTAAATACTTTTTGTCTCAATATTATTTTTGTAAAACACTCCAATAGGTAGTGGGGTTAATACTTCATGGTTTGATTAACAATACCTTTTTGAATTCAAGTATTATATTTTTTGAAAAGTGCTTAGTATTTACTTCCTAAAATGGAACTTATTTGTGAATTCATGACAAAGTTTCATGCAAATCGATGTAATAAATGTTTGATTTTATTTGTGATTTTATCAATATTACCGCTTTTGGCTCCTTATTTATAGCCCTAAGGGTTATGTTTATAATTTTCCTTTTTTTAAAAATGTAGCCCATCACAGTAATAATGTTATCAATCAGCGACAAATAAAAATGATTTATATAAATAGAAAAATTACAAAAGTAAACGGAATACAAACAAAGAGTGAACTTTTAATGATTGCACAATAAATAAAAGGAGTAAAAGAAGACTTCCTCAAATTTGTCTTTTGAGTTTGTTGCAAGTCCATATCCCACTTGATTTGATGGATGTCCTTGTTAATAACTTATTAGCTTGAGAAACTAACAAAAAGTAAGATACTAAATTTAATGGCGATCTTATGCCAAAAACATTATAGTACTGCTATAGTGTTCTGCATTAGGAATGTAGAATTGTCGCATAAAAATATTTCCTTAATGAGATCGTTCAAAAGGGAAATCTTGTTATTCTGCATTAGGTATGTCAGAGTTGTTTGTGCATTAGATATGTCTATGTAGCACTTTCCTGCAGTAGAGGAAGTGGAATCTCATGTGCTGTTCTGGAACCATTATTTTCTGACTTCTGAGAGCCAGAGGTATAAGATTGAACGTATTGCATTTCCTATGAAATGATATTTGAATGTTATTTCATACTTACATGATAAAACATGCTTGAGAGGAAGTATCATAATTGATAGAGTATATAACATATTCATGGGCCTCAACTATCAGCTTAAGGTTTTGGTTGATATGGTCCTTTAACATGGTATCAGAGCCAGACCCACGATATGGGACCCTAAATGGCTTTTTTTGTTTGTCGTGACTTGTGACAAGCTATGTAGAGTTGTATGAGTTCCTTCTTGAAACTTGGTTAGATTTTTATGTTACTTCTCAGCTTGTGACATAAATTTCTAGAGATGATACTTTTGCATAACCATGAATTAATATGTGATAGCTTCTACATTTCATATACAACTACTCCGGTAACTTTTATTTTTAGGAGGGTAGACCAAAGAAGTTAAAAAAGGTCTTGTGTAGGATAAAGGATTTGAATTGTTGCGAAACTTGTTCAGGGCTTCTTTCGCTTGCTGGCTGTATGGGTACTACCATGTTTGATCTTGAAGATGGCAAGGGAGATTGTTAGAGTTATCTATATACAAAATGAATCACTGATTCAATCTGTGATGGTGGTCTTTGCTTTGCTGGTATCCTGGACTTATACTGCAACAGTCCATCTATCTGGAAGCACCATGTTCAGTTTGGTTTGCAATTTACAAGTAGTGCACTTTGATAACTACAAGAAGCTTCTAGAGAGGAATTTGGATGTTTTAGTATACATAGAAGAGCACACTCGTCTTACATATAATCTTTCCAAAATAAGTCACAGATTCCGAATTTTCCTTATATTGGAATTCTTGATTGCAAGTGCAAGTCAGATCACTACTTTGATCGAAACTACCGGGAATAACGACACCATCAATTTTCTAAATGCTGCAGATTTTGCAGTAAGTCTCAACTATACATTCATTATATTTTCAACTTTGTAATCCGTCTTAGGGCAATTGTTGAAGTAGAACCCCTTGACAAAGTCTCTGTATTGCTGCGAGAAAATGTTTTTCATACTCTTGTTTGTATTTCCAACGGTTTTAGTATTATTGGTGATATACACTTAATTAAATGCTAATGATAGACTTTGCTGTTGTTATTATGTTGGAGTTGTGCTTACTTTCTGCTATGGCAACCTTGCAGATCTCCTCTATCGTTCAGGTGGTTGGAATCGTAATTTGTCTGCATGCTGCGGCAAAAATATCTCATAGGGCTCAAACCCTGGCATCATTTGCCAGCAGATGGCATGCACTACAAACATGCCGCTCAAATGAATCTCGTGAAGGGTCACAAAATGGCGGGAACTCAAATATAGCCAGCTCAGCAATCACAGTAACAAACTACTGCGAAAGTGACATGGACTGCTGTGATTATATGTTTCCACCTTTAAATATAGACTCGGTTTCAAGTGTGTCTTCATACCGCGAAAGACAAGCATTTGGTGTTTATTTCTAGTGCCATTGACTGCTTAATCTTTAATGATTTTACTATATATCTATTGAGATCGAGCTATTGATTTATCTGTATTTTTCATTTTTATTCGCAGTAATGTATATGCAATCCAATCCTGGTGGAATAACAATTTTCGGATGGACAGTGAATAGAGCGTTCATGGATACTATATTCTGTGCTGAACTCACTGTGGTAACTTTTGTTCTTGGCAAGACACTAACATTTACAACAAACAGCACTTGAAGAAGTCAGAAATTTCTGCTTAGTCAGTCACTGCATATTCTTTTTCCTACTACATGAAGCCCAAATGGCTTTTTGACGGTAATATATTTTGTTGCTTTATCATCCTACTACATGAACCATCTGTCCAACTAATTTATCCTAAACTTCCTATGATATTCACTATAACATTTTTAGGAGATATTGAAGAAATCAATCATGAAGAAAATCATGTCTTTCTCGATTGTCAAGGCCTTATGCCTGGTCTAGAGTCGATGGTAAAAGGCTAGGCCGCTATGGTGTCTCTGCTGAGTTAGGCTCCCCTCAGCCTTTCCTTGTTGAGTTTCCTTTTTTTTTTTTTTTTTTTTTTTTTTTTCTTCTTCTTCTTCTTCTTCTTCAAATCATGAAAAAAATGAAAAGCGATATCAGGCTTCAAAAGCTACTTTACTGTCTGTTTTCCCCATTCTGAATTTTGACACTAAACCATTAGACAAAATTAGACCTGGTTATTGGACTACCGGTAGTCCAATGCTATGCTATTAGGGTCAAGGTTATAGGTATTTATCGGACAGAGCCTTTGATGGACAAGGCTTTATTGACCAGGGCAAAAAATAATAACCTAATAAATTTTTTTTTTAAAAATGTTTTGACAAAAATAATTACATTAATATATTCGTATACATCTGTTTTAACTATTGGCTAGCTTGAATTTTATTTAAATTTAATATTTCAATGGCCCAACTGCTACTGACCCGCTAATTACCCGAGACCCGCTATTGACCCTTTTTAGTCAACCCTGACCCGACACACCGTCCTGACCCTGACCCGAGCCGACCCGCCCAATAACCACCAGGTCTAGACATAATATTCTAAAATTTTCTGAATACATGAGAGAATATAATCATGTGATATGCAAGAATATGGAGCTGCTGAATGCTCAGTATAATTTTAAATCATTATTAATTCTCTTGTTCAATTGCACTTGTAGTTAAATAATGTTTCTCCTTTGAAGGAATGAAAGGAAGGGGCTGCTTAACGCAAATCAATATTCTGACACTTTAGGTAAAGTGATAACAGACATCAAGAGCAAGAAGAAAAGCAATCTGGTTAGAAGGACTTGGATATTGGAACCAAGAACAGTGACTTGCTGCTTATTTGAGCTTATTGGTTAGCTGGAAAATTATTAGTTATACCTTTCAACCTAACATACCAGATAATTGTTAGAGCTGACGAGGATTTTGGAGACCATCCTGCTTACTCCCCAGACCCACCATCTTAAAACAGCAGATTGTTGGGTGGGTGATATGCAGTCTTTGATGCAGTTCTTGTTTACTCTTTTTTTTTTTTTTTTTAAATTAATTGAAGCTATAAGATCTCATATGGCGGCGATATGCATGCTTGCAATTGCTGATTTTATTCAAGATTATTCTTTTATCAGATGATAGATATAGAGACCCTGTACTCAATGTACGTAGTAACCTGTAAATGTTATCATTCCAATTCCAAATGTGTAATAATATCTAATGCAAATAATTATAATTTTGTGGAATATCTGAAATTTGTAGTTGATAAATTCATCAAATCCTCAGGTTTTGAGATGATTGTTGTACCATTGGCTTGGATTGAGCCATAAGGAATGAATTCTGGAACAATTACAATTACCAATGGTAAAGCTAGCACTAATGTGGTCCTTTTTTACTGCAAAAAAGAACCCTAATGGAATGGTCCATTACTACTATGGTCTTATCCAGCTGTTGCTTTGTGATATGTCAATGAAAAGAACTTGGCAATTTGCATTATATAACTTGGGGCTGAGGACTAATTGTACCCTATATTAGATAAGGTCTACTGTCCACCACTTTGTTCTTGGCTGCTGACCACTTGCATGCTAATGGCTCTGTTTGGCAATCGGCTGTTGGTTGTTGGTTTTTGGCTGGTTTAATTGGCTTGTTTGACTGACTGAAAGTATTGGTTTTTTAAGTTGGTTGTTTAAGCTAACTGTTTGGTAAAATTAATTGTGATCGTTGGCTGTTAATTAGAGAGTTCGTGAGCCAAAAACCAACCAAAAAAGCTGATCCAGACGACTTTTAGCAGTTTTTTTTTTTTTTTTTATATTTTAATTTTGGCTTAAAAGCTAAATCAAAAAGTCAATAACCAAACATATTTTTTGGCTATTTGACCATATTAAAAAGCTAAAAGCCAGGTAAAAAGTCAATTTCCAAACCGGGCTAATAGCCACCAATTATATATATGCTATTTATATTATGAGTCTTGTTAATTTTGTGCATCTTCCGACTTTTTTTTTTATATTGTTGTTAAGCGCATCTTCAGGTAATTGCTGGCTGCCCCGACCTTCGTAAAAGACAACATACCTCGCTCTGTCTATAGCATTTCTGGGGTAGATCGAGGATGTCACACAACTTGATATATTCAAATGTGGAGTAATTCAGTATATGACTATATGCTCCCTTTAAAAAAAAAACTCACAGCTTCAAATGGTTGCTCATAGTTGAATACTTGTCCCTCTGTGGCTTGTGAAGGCATTGCGAAATGGGTTTGTATCTGAGCTATGGCAAAAGGGGCACAAACAAGCTCAGGTCCCTTAATTCAGAGGCCGGGGGAGGGGGGCATTCTGTTGGGCTATAGGCGTATAGGGATATTAATAATGTACTAATTGAGACGAATCAAACAAGATTTCACATGACTATATTATGTTTTATGTATTGAAAATATTTTAAAAGATTTTCCCATCTTATAAATAGTGTCAAGATTTCAAACAGAAAGAACAAATGGGAACAGAAGGAGTAGTATATACTTCATAGTCAATACCAAGTAAAAAAATGAAATCGTCTTGGTATTAATCCAACTTGTCATGGTATTAAGCTTAGCAACAAATCGTCTGATCATAACTATTTCTAAAATTCTAAATCCACCTATATTGTATATTTGTATGTACCTTTATTTGGCTATCAACACTTAATCGTCTTCTCTAGGGACAACTGATAAGAAATCTCTTTCCTCAAATTCGTGTCCTCAACCAAAACAAACTAACAAAACACACTCATAGTGTACTCATATAGTTACACACTAGATAATACCCGAGTAAATGCTCGATTTATTTAACAAAGATAAGTATTTAGATCTGAATTAAATCTTTATATACAAGTATAAAAATTGGTAAAAGTTATTGTAGATGAAAATTATTTAAGTAATTTTCTTTTAGTTATATTAATCAATAGTGAATAAGTAATATCCGAAATAAGCATAATTTTCAAATTAATTTATGCAATAATGAAAATGAGTTAATTAACTATAAATGTTCATAGGAAAAACTGCAATTAATAATCCGAAGTTTAAGCCATCTTCCGTTATTAATCCGAACTTTGTTTTATACCTAATTAATCCCAAGTTTGAGGCTACTATTCCCATATTGGTCCGAATAAATGGGGTACATGTTTAACAGGTAAAAAAGTGTGTCCCTCCTTATTTTTCATTTTCCTTTTTTTATTTGTCAATTATTAATAAATAAATAAAAACGAAAAAAAAAAACAATTGCTAGCCACCAATATGATCCCAGCCACCGCCACAACAACCATCATCATCCCCCAAAGCCACTCGAACCACCCCCATCCCCAGTCGACCGTGCGCCCTGGACGACCCCCGTCTAACTCCCAACCCATTCAAACCCCAACACCCGCATGCCCGAACCCCGCCCTTGAAACCACCCCCGCATCCCCCCACCCCTGAACTCAATTCGAACCATGCCCCTGAACCGCTAATCATAGCCCCTGAGCCCTCCCCTAAACCGCAACCTACAGCCCATGAACCCAGCCCGAACCCCGCCCCTAAACCGCAATCCCCAGCCATGCCCAATCCCAAAAATAAAATAAAATAGAAGAGAGGAGTCACCTATGGTACGGTGGTGGCGGTGGTGACGTGAGGGAGGAGAGAGAGGGGAGGAGTAACGGATGTAGTCGAGGAGGGAGGAGTGTCGGTGGTTGTGGTGGTGGTGGCGGCGGCAAATGTAGTTGAGGGGGTGGGAGTCTGGGAGAGAGAACGTGAGAAGGAAAGAGAGTGGGAGGGGTTAAATCTGATTTTTTGTTTTTTAAATTTCTGAATATATTTATTTATTTTTAAATTTATGATTTAAATGCCCCATCGCTTTTTTTTTTTTTTTTTATATATTTTTTTTTACTGCAAAACCACTTAAATGACCTGATGGACTAACATGGGAAGACCACCTCCAAAATTCGGATTATTCTGGAATAAAACGAAGTACGGATTATTTACGGAAGACAAGTAAAACTTCGGATTATTAATTGCAATTTTTTCATTTTCATATAGTGATTTTGAATTTGGATTGATATTAACGAAATTATTTTATTTTCATAAATTTCATATCTTCTAACGTTGATAATGTAATCTTCTACAATTTTTTTTATCAAGATTATGTATTCATTTCTTGTAATATAAAATTGCACTATTGTAAAAAAACACACACACATCCAAGTAATATTGTTATATATCCTGTATGTTTTCAAAACTTAACATCTTTTAGAATATATTGTATTCATGAATTTATTTTTCATAATTTGCTAATGATAAAAATAAGTATTTCTAAATATAATATTTCCTTTGTTTTTTTTTTTTTTGAGTTGCAATGTTTTAACATTTTTTTCTCTCTACTTTATATTAAATAATTGCAATTAATAAGAAACGGCGGTAGTAAAAAATTAATGACAATCAAAGCGCTTATTTGAAACTTATATACAAAACAATAAACATGTTTAATATAATGGTTCATTCGCTTTAGAATATTTTTTAAAATTTAATATGTAAAAATAGGGCAAAACTAATCTAAAGAAAATCAAATTTTGTCAAACAATGTACAATTACTAACAAATTACGGTTGGCGATAATTTTTTTGGAGGGGTTGTATAGTTCTTATTGGAAAACAAAGTAAAGGTTATTATAATTACTAGGTTTTTGGCTCGTGCATAATGCACGGGTTTTGTACCTATTAGGTTCAAGTTCTATGTTTTAGTTTTTATAATTCTAATGATTTTAATAATTCATCAAAAAAATGAAAATATGTCAAATTTTTTTTTTATTATTTTTAAGATTATAACATATATTTTCCTTGAAAAAAAAATATACAAGTACATATTTTGAAGAATATTCATTTGCATAATTAAAAAATAATGGAAAATAATTTTTTAAATATAAAGTGTGAGCATATTTAGAAGAATTCAAAATGGAATAAAATTGGATTTAAAATGAATAACTCAAAAAGAAAGTGATGTATGAAATCAAATCTCATAATTTGAAAGCAATTGAAAAGTTTTATTAAATGTAAATAAATTATTAATATTGATGTAATTAGAAAATAAAAGCAATTTTTTATTTCAAAATAATGGAAAATGAAACATTTTTTTAGGATGACACATGACATAATTTTAAAGATTGAGATATCCTATGTTTCAAAATTATGTTTTAGGGTGTGTTTTAATATATTAGATATATAAATTAAAAAAAAAAAAAACTAAATGTATGTTAAAAAAGACCAAGCAAACAAGTATTATGCTGATGAAGAAAGATGGAGGAGGGAAATTTGACTTTAATTTTGTAGTCCCAACAACTTTATAATCAAAGTTTCAATCCCAAACTTTACCTAATTGTTTTTCCTATTCCTATTGTTGTTAAAAGCAAGATGAAGAGAAGATTAGAAGATGAGTTTTTTAAAGCTTTTTAAACATCTAAAGGTACAGTAAAGTACGGTTTTGTATTTTTATTAAGTTTAGGAATTAGGAACATTTCCCCCTCCTTACATCCCTAACATCTGGCCAAATCCCCCTAAAATATATATTTTTTTTTTTAAAAAAAAAAAATTAAATTCATTTGGAGCCTAAAAAATCGATTTGTTGAAATTATTGAAACGGGTACATGAAATTAGGTAGTTATGATAATTGTTATAACAAATAGAAGAAAATAATAGACTAAACTTATCCGGATGACGGAATGCAATTGTTGCGATGTGGAGATTACCACTGTCCTAAAAGACGATTCCGCGCTACCTCGTGTAATAGTCACAAAACGATCGCCCTCCTGGATTAACGCAGCGCCGAAATTTGTGTGCACTCACAAAGTCCGGCTGGAACTAGAACACTTTGCCCAAAAAATAATTAACACAAGAGATTAAGTTTTTTCTAGTGTTAAAGAACAATTGGAGTAGAATTTTTTTCTTTCTCTTTGTTTTGAACAAAGCTTGGCTGAATCAATTAGAAAGCACCGTACAAAGTATGGTATTAAGTCCCATATTTTATGGTTGGAATATGTTAAGGGGCTTGTTTAGTTCAGATTATATTCAGTTCAGTATATCTCTATTCAGTTTAGTTCAGTTCAGTTCAATTAATACACTTCTATTCAGTTCGGTTTATCTCTATTCAATTCAGTTCAGTTCAATTCAGTTCATCTCTATTCAGTTAATGTAAACGAGCCCTAAGTAATGGGAAATTATTAAGCAAGTGGAAAAGGAAATGATTAGATACAATAGAATAATTTGACCAAAAATCTTGCAATTGGAGGTGTGATAAGTGGCATATCAATTTGCCATGCAAGTTTGACTAATATAATGGGATAAATATGGCAAGATTAATAATTATACCATTTTCCATGCATCTAATATTGTCATATCATGTCCAAAAAAAAAATATTGTCATATCATGCAAGAAATCAAGAAGGGATAACTGAGCGCTGGTTTACAATAACTGAATAGAGATGAACTGAACTGAACTGAATAGAGATGAACTGAACTGAACTGAATTGAATGGAGATGAACTGAACTGAATTTAATTTGAAGTAAACAAGCCTTGAGTCAAACTAATCAATTAGGATAATTGATTTACAGCTAAAAAAATACTTAGGGTCTAATCAAATCCCTTATTACACCCTTAATCGTTAATTCGAATAATATTCAAAATTCGAATAATTTTGAATAAACTTAGAGCCAATATTTCATTTTTGGAATTTTTTCAATCATAATTTTATCTCTTTTCACACCAAGAACTTCCAACAATCCTCCACAGGTTCAAAGGTGGGAAAACAAAAAAAAAATAATAATTAGGAAGACTGAATTTCGGGCAAAAACAAACAATTGTATAAGTGTCAATGTCTTGCGACTTGAATTAATACATAGTAAATTTTAAGCTATGATCTCTTTCCTACTAAGTGACTCTCGTTTTGAACTTAGCAGGGAGTAAGAGACCTATCACATAAATCACACACAATTGATAATTTATAATATTATCAAGTTCCGCAAATAAAAGTGACGCCTTATACTGGCCATACGTCCGGACCTGGATTCTCATAGGTGCTTTAGAGTATTAACCCATACCATAATCATAGGAAGCGGCCACACATCCAAAACTATATAGGTGAATCCCATCAAGTGTGAGCTACACATCACACCACTGTGGCTATGGGTTCATTAAGAGCCATATGATCAACCTCATTCATGCATGTAGCAAGCACATAATAACATCTAGGGATAGGCAAAAATTAAAATTTTGTGCTTTCAAATTATTACATAATGTTCCCCCTTTGAACTCATGGTGAGTAGGAGTTCATTACTTACAATTTATCAAATAGGCCTGACACCCATCCCTTCCAATGTCAACAAAAATAGTTTTCTACATAGGCTTTTAGTTAGCGGATCCGCAATATTCTTCTCATATTTCACATAATCCAGTGATATCACTCCATTAGACAACAACTCTTTGACAGCCTTGTGCCTCAAATGAATGTGTCTCTTCTTTCCATTATAGGTATGGTTATTTGTAACCGCAATCGCTGCCTGCGAATCACAATGAATTTCAACCGAAGGTGATGGCTTCCCCCACAACGGAATGCCAGCAAGCACGTTCCTCAACCATTCTGCCTCATGACCTGCCAATTCAAGAGCAATGAATTCAGAGTCCATAGTAGACATAGCAGTACAAGATTGTTTACAGGATTTCCACGATACGGCTCCGCACCCAAGGGTGAAGACATAACCACTTGTGGAGTTAACTTCATCGTTGTCGGACACCCAATTGGAATCACAATAGTCTTCCAAAACTCCTGGAAATTTGGAGTAATGTATACCCCAGTCCATGGTGCCCTTTAAGTACCTAAGCAGTCGCCTTAAGGCGATCCAATGATCATTGCTCGGGTTATGAGTGTACCTGCTTAATCTACTAACAGAATAAGCAATGTCCGGTCGAGTGTAGTTCATAAGAAACATGACACTACCAATAATTTTGCATACTTAGATTGACAAACAGGTTCCCCTTTATTTTTCTTTAGGTGGAAGCTCGGATCATAAGGGGTCCTAACTGGATCGACATTAAAGGAGTCAAATCTTTTAAGAAGTTTTTCAACATAGTGTGATTGGTTAAGACAAATGTCTTTTGGGTTTAGTTTAATTTTAACCCCCAAAATCACATCTGCCTCACCCATATCTTTCATTTCAAATTTTGAACTCAAGAATTCCTTTGTCTCTTTAACTCGATCAAGATTAGTACCAAAAATTAGCATATCATCAGCGTAAAATACAAATAATTACACAGCCATGGGATCAAATTTAGAGTAAACACATGAATCACCTTCATTGACATGAAAACCATTACTAGCTAGTCATAGTATTATCAAATTTGTCATGCCACTGTTTTGGAGCTTGCTTGAGTCCATACAGTAGTGACTTGACCAGTTTACAAACCTTATTTTCCTGTCCGGGAACAACAAACCCTTCCGGTTGAACCATGTAGATTTCCTCATCTAGATCACCATTTAGAGAAGCAGTCTTTACGTCCATCTGATGCACAACAAGTTTAAAGATGCAAGCAAGAGCAGTAAAAGTCCTAATGGTTGCAATTTTAGTACGGGGGAGTAAGCATTCTGATCAAGTTTAGTCATAATACTTGGTTATATATTAACACATCATACGTATAGCAGTTAACCCCAAATGACACAACGCAACGGGAAAAAACCGAACAGAAATGAACACGAACCAATAGGCTTGCGAGTCGCGACTTATGGTCGCGAGTCGTGATTTGCTTCTGTCTATTTTGGCAATTTGATCTGTTTTCACCTGGTCGCGAGCATACGTCACGACTCGCGATTTGCCACTGTTTCTACTATACATTCCTCAACGTTTAACGACATAAATCGCTAATAAACTTTGCATAATTATGAACGTCTAAACACATAATACTACGTCTATTATTATAAATATACATAACTATATACATTTATATTCTAAATCAATAAATCTCAATATTTCTTCCCCCATTTAGAATATAAACCACTTTTACATAAACCATTCCAATGTTACAAACAATCTCATGCTTACATGAAAGTGTACGAAACTTGAACTTCCACCTAGTATAATACACATTCCAAGTTATTGTATCCAAATAGTGTCGTAAACGATTGAACTATTTTCAATACATAATCATAACTCAAAGATATTATACGCACAAGATTAATTACTTGAACTCACTAAAAGCAACACAATTATTGGGCCATGTGTTCGTATCTTTCATAAGTACATCAAAGCTCTCCCCATAAGCTTCTTGAAGCGGCCAAACCTCGCACTCTAATAGACTTATGTCTCAAGCAACATGCTATTGTGACACTAGCACACCTGAAATATACCGTCTTAAGACCATCACAATCTGGAACTCCGAATAGGATGAAAGAACAGTTCCCAACCATCAAGAAAGAAGATTTATCTCGTTGAACTTGAGACCTAACGTCTTATTAGGCGTCAAGTTGAGATCCTCTCAATTGTGATTAATCCGGGGCTTCAATCCCAAGCCGATTGCCATCCTTTTAACCGAATCCCTAGCAAGAGATTTTTTGAAGCAATCTACCAGATTCAAATTTTTCCGCACATAATCAACTGTGATCACGCAATCTTTGATTAAACTTTGAATATAACTATGTCTAACACTAATGTGTCTAGACTTTCCGTTATAAACCTGACTATATGCATTTGCCAAAGCCGCATCATTGTCACAATGAACCGCAATAGGAGATATTGGAGATCCAACTCGCATCTGAAAATCCTTCTACAACCGAAGGCATACCACTGTAGGTCAAAACATAATCTATGGTTTTCTTTAGGTATTTAAACACACAACGAATACCTTACCAATGTTGCATACTAGGATTACTAGTATATCTACTCAACTTGCCAACCGCAAAGGCAATATCCGACCTAGTACACGTCATGGCATACATGAGACACCCAATGGCTCTAGCATATTCAAGCTAGGATTCCGCTTTACCTTCATTAGGTACAAACTTTACGCTAGGATCCATGGGCGTAGATACAAGAGAGTCACTGTTCACATCGAAGTTCTTGATCACTTTCTCAATGTAATGAGATTGTGACAAGACAAGACCTATGTGACGATCCGACTCTTATAGATCGACCGCGGAAAGAACCGACGAGTCGAATTGTCATACTAACAACAAACATAATTAAAATAAAAAACTTTACTTCAAATTATACTTCTAAAATTCCAAATGTACAATCACCTCAAGTTTGTAGATAACTAAAACCTAAAAAAAATTTTACTACTATAGATTTAACTCCAAAAACTGTAAAAGAGTTAGAGAATACAAACTACTAATAGTCCAAATCCTAACAACGAAATACAAACTACAAAGGAACATGTACAACGACACTCGCCCAATCCCAAAGCTAAGCATTACCGTCACCATCAGAGCTACATGAAAACATAAATCCACCATCAGTGGCGAGTAACATAACAGTTCCACCCTAAAGTGGATACATATAAACATACAACAGATCAGACAAACAAAACAGACAATCACATGAATAGACAAGCAAAGCTTAAATAACAATGCCAAGAAATACAACTGCCCACTTATTAAACTATACTTAAACTTTATTACCACATCTTTGTCGCTATCACTTACTTATCAGACCAGACTATGCTCGTACGAACACATCTTACGTGATCGAACTTCTTATTATGCCGGGAATGAGAATCTTACTCCCATACCCATGAACCCATCTTACGGACCCATATCATAAAGACGACATAACAAGTATAAACTACCACAATACCATGGTTAGGATAGTGGGAGCGTCTTAACCCAAGTCTTAGAATCTTACTCTAAGGTTAGGCGTCTCATATGCAAATTCAGGCTAATCTTTAAAAATTCATTACATCTTGGTTATTCTCAAGCCTACATCTTACGTCTTTACTTGAGTTTAACTATGTACATTACTTTCTTTAAACTTCTTTAATCGATCTTTAGAATTTCTTTAACTTTCTTTAACTTAAACCACATAATCTATACTTATCGACTAATTAACCAAAAATCAAGAAAATCAAGATTCATTAAAAATAATCTTGAAACTTCAAGAAACATTAACCATCATCAAAACATTCATTGCACGAGCATTCTTTAACTTAATTCATCAATCATCAATTCAAGATTCACATGAAACCCATCAAGATTAACAAGAACACCATTATACACAACACCAAATATACTCGCATAATCATGACACAACTCTTGATTCCGACTTCATCTCTTTAACACCAAATTCCATACATAAATACATAATCATGGCACAATACATAATACATGAATTAAATTGCATAAAGATCATATTATAATATCAAAAATCAGCACCTAATCACACACATAATGTAACGACCCAGATTTATCGGTATTTCTGTCGTTGATTTATTTGCATATTTGTGTGATTTTATGTATGGTCCAAAATCTATTTTGGACTATTTATTATATTTTATGTGTGAATAATTTTGATTATTTTTATTCTTGGTTGTTTATTATTTATTTTATTATTATTTAATTAATTAAAATTTAATTATTTAATTTTCTAATTAATTAATTAAGTTTTGGACCAAGTGCGAATTTAATCATGATTAATCATGAATTAGTGCAAATTGACCAATTTGATCACAAAAGCCCAATTAGGCCTTGGTAAAACCGGCCCTATGATGATTAGTGGCCTAATTGTGCCACTTGCTTCATGTTCACACCTTAAACCACTTCTATAAATAGAAGGGTTAGTAAGGCTTAAGGGTTCATTTGCCATTTAAACACTTTGCTCATCAAATCAAAACACAAACTCTCTCCTTGCCCATCATTTCCCACGCCATTTTTGGTGTCTCAAACCCATCATTTTTTCATCATCAAATCAAACCCAAACTTAAAGGTTCAACATCCATTGATCTTTAAGTGACTAAAATCACAAGTAGCCTTCATTGCCTTGATCAAGTCTTGGGTTGGTTTCGGTTTTGGTATTGGGTCGTGCGTGGTGGTGGCCGTGTGGGCAACAGCGTGGCCGTGCTCGTGGGGCAGCCTTGCAGCAAGGGCCGTGTTCGAAGGTGGCAGCCGTGTGGGCTCGTGTGCAAGGCCGTGGTGGTGTCGTGTTGTGCATGACTTTGAGGTCGTGAGGTTTGGTTCTGGGCAGCGAGTTTTTGGTATTTTTGTGTGTTTAATCATCAATAAGGTAACATATTTTCTTACCTTAATTTGTATACTATGATTATAGGGTAGATTTAATGATCGAATTTGGGTAATTTGTTGATGAATTTGGCCTATGTTATGCGTGAATATGGGCTGGTTTGGGGGTGATGTTTTTATGTTATTCTTGCCTTGAATCTATGTATTACATGATTGATTATGATAATTTTATGTTGGTTTATGATCGTGTTCAAGTTTCATGAAGTTTCGATGCTTATAAGTTGATGAAATTGTTGTTGAACTTTGTTGTTATTATGCGTGATTTTGATGATGATTATGAGGATGTGTTCTTTATGATTTCTTGATAATCTTGTTGATTTCTTTATGAATCTTATTGAGTTCTTTATGAATCTTGTTAAGTTATTTATGAATCTTGTTGAGTTCTTTATGAATCTTGATGAGTTCTTTATGAGTCATGACGAGTTCTTTATGAGTTCTTGGTCGAGTCTTGATTAAAGAAATTAAGTTAAGTTTAAAGAAAGTTGAAAGAGGTTTAAATAAAAGATAAAGAAAGTATAAAGAATGATTTATGAGGTTCCAAGAATGATGATGATTTACATGTTAGTCTTAAGTCAAGGCGTAAGATGCAACTTAAGATTAACTAAGAATGTAAATTAAGATGAAAGATTAACTTGATTTATCTATTAGACGCCTAACCTTAGAGTAAGATTCAAAGGCTTGGGTTAAGACGTTGCCCCTATCCTAACCGCGGTATTGGGATAATGATTACCACTATGTCGTCCTCCTGATATGGATTTCCCGTAAGATGGGTTTCATAGGGTTGGGAGTAAGATTCTCAATTCTGGCATAGTAGGAAAGTTTGTTCGCGTAAGAGGCGTTCGTACGAGCGTAGTCCAGTCTAATATGTAAATGATAGTGCCAAAGATTAAGTAATGTTAAGATAATAGTTGAAGTTAGTCGAGTTAGTATTGTTGTCCATTGGTATAATGTCGTTATCGTTATTGTTATGTTTTGCATGTCACATGATGGTATGATTGAGCGTTTGATTTATGATATGATCATGTGTATCCCTGTTAGGGTGGGGCAGTTATGTTACTCGCCACTGACGGTGGACTGTTGTTTATTTTCAGGTAATTCTGGTGATGAGGTTCTTACTTAGCTTTGGGTTGGGCGAGTGCCGAAGTTACTTGTATTTTGTTTTAGTTGTATTACGATTTCTAGTTTGGACTTAGTAGTTGTATTACGTATTATATTCTAAGTCTGATTATTTTTTGGAGTATAACAGAAATATTTGGGTTTAGTATCGTACAATCTTGTGGGTGGTGTACTTTTAGATTTAGTAAGTAATATTTTGAGGTTTGTCTTCAATTTTTCGTATGTTAGTTTGATTAGAATTGACAATTCGACTCGTTGGTTTCTTCCGCGCCGGTTTAAGCGAGTCGGGTCGTCACACATCACACTTTTTAGTCTAATTTGGTCACCAAATCTATCCTATGATCATGGTATTCAATCTAGGATGAAAAAGCATGTTACCTTTACAAAACTCGATTGCAAACAACATTAAAACTCGCTGCCCGGAACTTTGCACCACACGGCCACCACACGAACACAACCGCACGGACACGGTACAAACAACACACGGCCACCACGAGACTACCACTTGAACCACCGTGCAGAACCACTCGAACACGCACCACCACGCAAGGCACCACGCACGACCACCGCACACTAACACCACTAGCCATACGTGAACCACCGTACACAACCACGAACCACACGAGCACCCTACGAACACGATACCCAACTCGAACCAACCCGGAACCAAACCCAAACAAGTGATCTTGAATGAAATTAATGAGGATTAATTTGAATTTTGATACTTAAAGATCAATGGACGATGAATCTTTAAGTTTTTGGGTTGAAAAGGTTGATGATCAATGATGGAGAATTTAAGCCAAAATAGGCGTGTGGAAGGGAGGTAAGAAAAGGAGTGTGTGTTTAAGTATTGATTGTGAGCAAAAGATTATTAAGTGAGCAAATGATCCTAATGCCTTACTAACACCTCTATTCATAGAAGTTAGTTGGGAGTGAACATAAAACAAGTGGCAATTAAACCAAGTCAAAGGGGGGCCGGTTGCGAGCTCAAGGAAATGGGCTAAATATTACTAATGGGCCACTTGCACTTAAGCATGGTTAATCATGATTAATTTTGGACTTGACCCAAAATTAATTAATTAGAAACTTAATAATTCTAAATAATTAAAATAACATAAAATAAAATAGGGTTTTTCTCGCTAATACCCATGTGTTTTTGCATTTTCTCAAGTGTACCCACTTTTACCCAACTTTCTCAGAGGTACCTAGCAGTTGATCCACCATTAGTCAACCATAACCTGATTTGCATCATCACTAACGACGTTAGGTGAGAGTAATCACTTCCGTTAGTTAAGTTCAAATGCAATTAAAAAAATGAAAAATAAAAAATAAGAGGGAATTAGGAACTGTTTATTTGGACTGAATTTTGTTGAATTGAAATTTTATTTTTTTATATTTCCATTTTTTTAATTTTTTTTCTTATTATTTTTTTTAATTTGAATATTTTTTATTTAAATTATAAATTATTTTAAAAAACGATCCGATTAGTTCCGATTTGCGTTTCCGATTCGCCTCAATTTGCACTTATTTATATACATGTCAAAAAAATGCTCTCTCAAGGTTTTACGGGTCATTTTAACCCTTAAGGTTCAAATTTGATGTCGAAATTTGAAAAAAAAAGTCTAGATTTGCCCAGATTTACGTTCCTAATTAATTTGCCTCGATTTTCACCATTAATCTATGTGTCAAAAAATTGCTCTCTCAAGGTTAGCCCTGATTTGAAAATAATAACTAATGAAGTTAGTATTGAGTTAGCAGTAATAGTGTTCTGGCCAGAAAAGTCGGTCCAAAACCATTGCCGAAAAATCTACCAGAAAAAGTCACTTGGAAACCGTCTTGGAAAAATTGGTCGAAAACCATCAGCGAAAAAATCGGACGGAAAAATGTTGTCAGAAAAGTCAGAGAGAAAAACGACGATTAAAAATTAATAACAATAATAATAACAATGAAAATAATAATAATACTAATATAAATAATACTTACTCCGTTTCGAAATAAATGCAACAATTTCTATTTTAGGAAGTTTCAAAATAAATGCAACAATTCTAATCATTCCATTTTTGTAAGTCTTTTCTTCCTATATCTCTCATCATCACATGCCCTACTTTCTCTCTCTATCCATTTTACTATCACAGTAAAAAATGGACTAGTTGTCCGTGCCATCCAATTTGTTGCGTTTTTTTTCGAAACGGAGGTAGTAATACCAACTAAAGTTAACGTCGTTACCTTAAGTTAACGTTTCATCATTAAATTGGGCATATATCATAATCGATGCTAAATTGATGGGTACCTCTGAGAAAGTTGGAAAAAAATGGGTACACCTGAGAAAATGCAAAAACACATGGGTACTAGTGAGAAAAACCCAATAAAATAATATAAAATAAAAAATCACACTCAATCAACAAAATAGCCCAAATAAATTTAGACCATGCACAAAATTAAATATAAATTCAAGCAAAACTATCAAAGCACATATAACACAAATCCGGGGCGTTACAACCTCCCCTCCTTAAAAAGAATTTCGTCCCGAAATTTAAAGCAAGAGAGATAGCTGACCTGCGAATAAATCTGGGTACTTCTGCTTCATTGACGCCTCAGTCTCCCATGTTGCCTCTGCATAATGTTGGCTTCTCCACAACACCTTGACTAGTCTGACTCGCTTGCGTCGGAGGGTCCTCTCCTCACGATCCAAGATCTGGACCAGTCGCTCTTCGAAAGTCAGGTTCGGCTCAATGGTGGCTGACTCCACTAGAATGATGTGGGTAGGATCATATACGTATTTCCTTAGCTGAGAAACATGAAACACATCGTGGACATTAGATAAACAAGGCGGTAAAGTTAAACGATATGCCACTTCCCCAACTCGTTCAAGTATCTCGTAAGGTCCCACGAACTTCGGTTGGAGCTTCCCCTTCTCTCCAAAGCGAGCAACTCCTCTAAGTGGTGAAACCTTAAGCAAGACTCTGTCACCTACCTCAAACGTCAGTGGTCTACGTCGTTGATCGGCGTAGGACTTCTGGCGGCTCTGAGCGGCTTGCATCTTTGATCGAATGACTCTAACCTTCTCCACAGTTGTTGAACCATGTTTGATTTGAATGATGACAAACCAGTCCTCTATACTTGATATCTATGTATAATTGTATATGAACAGGTTGAATCAAGTGAGGACTCATCAAGGCAATCATGAAGGCCTTGAAATACTTGAAGATCAGAAGCCAAGAGCTTGGAGCCTTTTTATTTTTATATTTCTAGGATCTTCATGTAAAATAGGCTTAGGAAAATATTCTTATTGTTTTTAAGTAAAGAGCAAAAAGACCTTAAGTTTACATCCAGTAAAGAGAACAGCCCAAGAACAAGTTAAGAACAGGCACAGAACAAGCTTGGAACAGTTCCCTTTACCAGACGTAAACTTAGTAGTACTGAGACCACTGTGGGAACAGACCTCAGTATTACACACGTGATCCGTACAGATTTTCGAGTTCAAAATCTTTTTGAAAATTTATTTGAAAAATTTGGATCACTTGTGTCTTGGAAATCTGCTAAATTGATTTGCAAAATCAGCTCATTAAATGCAATGTACTTGATTGGACTTTTGAGTATTAACCGCTGCAAACAGTGGTAGTATACAAAAGTCTGGAACAGTTAACTGTTCACTTGTGTCAGCTGATCCTTTTGCACAATTTAGGGGAGCTTCCAGCACACTTCTAGGGAACGGTTTTCCTTGTCTATAAAGACAATCTTTGTAAAAAACCCTAGATGACTTTTGCTCTCCAAAGAAAACCAAGTAATACTTTCTGAGAGTCTATCCTTAGTCCAAAACTATCTCCATATCCATCTTTAAGAGAAAAACTTACGGAGATTTAAGTTTGTAACATTTGAACCACTTAGAGGGAAGTGGTTGGGGAGTGTTCTGTGAACACTGAGTGAACTGTTAGAGTTAACAGTTGGGGAATTAAGTGTTACATAGTTGTAGCACATGATTGAGTGTGTAACCTTGTTATTATTCTGAGTTGATTAATAATATTGGTGAGAGAGTGGAGGACGTAGGCTTGTTTAGAAGCCGAACCTCGTTAAATCTTTGTGTCCTTACTCTTTGCTTACTGTTCTCTCGTTGTTCTCACAAAAGTACAAACAAAACTTGAAAACGATTGAAAAACACATATACTCAATTCAACCCCCCCTTCTTGAGTATACATTGAACTAAAAATTGGTATCAGAGCCTAACTTCTCAAAAGGTTAACTACCTAGAGGAGCAAGAAAATGTCTACTCAAGAATCAAACAGTTCAAGACTCCCCAAGTTTAATGGCACTAATTACTCTTGGTGGAAAAATTGCATGAAAAATCTTATCATTGGAATAGATTATGAGTGCTGGATGATTGTCAAAAATGGACCCACGTCCATCCACAAGAAGAGTCAGGAAGGGCTCATGGTTCCAAAGACAGAAGAAGAGTACACAAGTGAAGACTACAAGAAGCTGGAGAAAAATGCAAAGGCAATGTCACTTATCCAACAAGGAATTGCAGAATGTGAGGTGAATCGAATTCTAGCTTGTTCTTCTGCTAAAGAAATATGGGATACACTAGAGCTTGCATATGAAGGCAACTCTAAGGTGAGAAGGTCGAAAATTGACATGCTTATGTCAAAATATGAAGTCTTTGAAATGACTAGAGATGAAAATATAAAGGACATGTTTACAAGGTTCATGACCATTGTAAATGAACTAAAGTCATTGGGAAAGACCTTCTCAAGTGAAGAGCTAGTGAGGAAAATGTTAAGAAGCTTATCAGGGAAGTGGATGCCCAAGGTTACAGCCATACAAGAAGCAAAGGATCTGACTTCACTTTCTCTAGAACAACTTATTGGTTCCTTAATGACTCATGAAATGTTGGTAGATTCAAAGGCTGAATCTAGCTCAAAAAATAAGGAAATGGTGCTTAAAGCTGAGGAATCTGAGGAAGATGAAGATGATATAAGTCTTATGGAAAGAAGGTTTGAAAAATACCTTAGGACAAAGTCCAAGGGTAAGTTTGTAAGAGGAAGGAACAACTCTGGACAGTTCAGGAAAACGAGTTCCAATGCTGGTTGCTTTAAATGTGGGGAAATGGGGCACAGAATCAAGGAGTGTCCAACATGGAAAAATCCCAAAGGAAATCCTGGAGTCCAAGCTGAGAAGAAGGTCTTCAAAAGAGCTATGCTAGCTGCAGTATGGGGAGATTCAGAATCAGAAAATGATGAAGAAGAAGAAGAAGCAAATCTATGTTTAACTGCTTTCACATGTACAGACCAGTCTGAGGTCTATTTGCAAAAAGAAGAAGTTCTCTGTCTCATGGCTGGTGGAAGCACTTCAGATGATAACCAGGTGCGAGTGAAAGGAAAGCCATATTTGTATTTGGACAGTGGTTGCTCAAGACACATGTCCGGGGATAAAGAACAATTCCTTTCACTCACTGCATTCAAGGGAGGGCACGTGACATTTGGTGACAATAGCAAAGGACTTATCAAAGGAGTAGGTAAGGTTGGTAAGTCACTCTCCCAAGCAATTGGCAATGTTTACTATGTAGAAGGTTTGAAACATAACCTTTTGAGCATATCTCAACTATGTGACAAGGGAAATAAAGTGAATTTTGAATCAAACACTTGTCACATAGTGAACTCTAAGACAGGGGAACTGGTCTGTGAAGGAACAAGGCATAACAATGTGTATATTACATACTTAAATCAACTTCCATAGAACAGTGCCCTCTGCCTTAGTGTTGTAGAGGATGACCAATGGCTTTGGCATAAAAGATTAGGACATGTTAGCTTCACTTTGCTCAACAAGTTGAGAACACAAGATTTGGTGATAGGTTTACCTAACATCAAATATGTGGCAGACCAGCTCTGTCTAGAGTGTGCAAAGTTCAAACATGTGAGATCATCTTTTAAACCAAAGAAAGTGGTTAGTTCCTCTAGACCATTTGAACTTGTACACATGGATTTATGTGGACCTATGCGTGTACAAAGTAGAAATGGCTTTAGTTATGTATTTGTCTTAGTTGATGATTACTCTCGTTTCACTTGGACCATATTCTTGAAATACAAAGATGAAACTTTTGATGAATTTGAAATACTAGTGAAACAAGTCCAGAACAAGATCAATCATCAGTTAGCATCCATCAGATCTGATCATGGGTCAGAATTTGATAATGCTAGCTTCATAACCTATTGTATGGAGCATGGTGTTTCTCACAACTTCTCAGCCCCCAGAACTCCACAACAAAATGGAGTTGTTGAAAGAAAGAATCGCACTCTAGAAGAAATGGCTAGAACCATGCTTTTAGAGAGTGGTCTGTCCAAGAAATTTTGGGCTGATGCTGTGAGTACATCCTGCTACATACTCAATAGGGTTATGCTAAGACCAATACTATGAAAAACACCTTATGAACTTCTAAGGGGTCAAAAACCAAACATTGAACACTTAAGGATATTTGGTTGTAAGTGTTTTGTACACAACAATGGTAAGACCAGTTTGGACAAGTTCGACCCCAGGAGTGATGAAGCTGTTTTTATAGGGTATTCTCCTCATAGCAAGGCATATAAAGTTTTCAACAAAAGAACCTTGTGTTTTGAAGAGAGTATCCATGTATTGTTTGATGAAACTAACATGTTCAACAAGCCTGTGCAGGTAGATGATGATGAAGGCTTTAATATTGGAATGACAAATTTCACTGGAGCTGAACCAGAGAACACTGCTGAACCAGACCCTCAAACTCCTCCTGAAAACAACAATGAGTCTAGTGCAGCAGAGGGAAATGCTAAACAGGTTGTTGAACTTAGTGACTCTCCTGCCCATCCATCTGAAGATGAAGTGGGAGAGAACACTGAAGAAACTGGTCCACCCTCTCAAAATGAAAATGAAATAGGGGGAACCAGTACAGACATTGGTTCTAACTTAGGTGACTTAAATATCGTAAGAAAGAATATGTTTAAGCAAAGAAGCTCTCATCCTTCTGATCAAATCATTAGTGATTTATCAAAAGGAGTCCAAACTAGAAATTCTGTTTGGAAGAACTTCTGTGCTTACTTCTCCTTCTTATCTCACATAGAACCAACTGACTATAAAATTGCTCTAACTGATCCTGATTGGATCTTGGCCATGCAAGATGAGTTGAACCAGTTTGAAAGAAATCAGGTTTGGCATCTTGAACCAAGAACCAATGAGATGTCTGTTATTGGAACCAAATGGGTCTTCAGAAACAAAATGGATGACTCAGGTACTATAGTCAGAAACAAGGCCAGGCTAGTGGTTCAAGGGTTTAACCAACAAGAGGGAATAGACTATGATGAAACCTTTGCTCCAGTAGCCAGGCTTGAGGCAATAAGAATTTTGATTGCATTTGCTGCCCACATGAACTTTAAACTCTTTCAAATGGATGTTAAAACTGCTTTTCAAAATGGTTATTTGAAAGAAGATGTGTATGTGGAACAGTCCCCTGGCTTTGAGGATAGAGTTTGTCCAGATCATGTCTACAAGTTAGACAAAGCTCTTTATGGCCTCAAACAAGCCCCTCGTGCTTGGTATGAGAGACTCTCTAGCTTTCCTATTGAAAATCATTATGAGAGAGGTTCAGTGGACAAAACTCTATTCTTAAAGAAAAGGGGAACAGATCTGTTAGTGGTCCAGGTATATGTTGATGATATTTTGTTTGGGGCTACTAATTTTGTTTTGTGTGATGAGTTTGCAGACCTAAATAAAAGTGAATTTGAGATGAGCATGATGGGAGAACTTGGTTTCTTCCTAGGGCTTCAAATCAAGCAAGTGGATGATGGAATCATGATCCATCAACAGAAGTATCTCAAGGAGCTGCTCAAGAGATATGGTCTGCAAGATAGCAAGTCCTATGACACACCTATCCCTACCTCTTCTAAACTGAGCCTAGATGAGAAAGGGAAGGATGTTGAGGTTAAGCTATACAGAGGTATGATTGGCTCACTTCTCTACTTAACAGCTAGTAGACCAGACATAGTGTTCTCATTTGGGTTGTGTGCAAGATTTCAAAGCAACCCAAAAGAGTCTCATCTAAAAGCTGTTAAGAGAATTTTTAGGTACCTAAGTGGTACTGAGGACATGTGCTTATGGTATCCAAAGGGAAGCAATTTTGATCTTTTAGGATACACTGATGCTGATTATGCTGGTTTTAGTGTGGACAGGAAGAGCACTTCAGGAATGGCTCACTTCTTAGGTTCTTGTCTCATTTCATGGGGATCTAAGAAACAAAATTCAGTGGCTCTATCCACAGCTGAATCAGAGTACATAGCTGCTGCTTTGTGCTGTGCTCAATTGCTTTGGATAAAGACACAACTTAAGGATTTTGGGGTCTGTTCCGGAAGTGTTCCCATATTGTGTGATAACACCAGTGCTATAAACATTTCAAAAAATCCTGTCCAGCACTCTAAAACCAAACATATTGAAATCAGACATCATTTTCTTAGAGACAATGTTGAAAAAGGAAATGTGAATCTTGAATTTTGCAGATCTGAAGAACAATTGGCTGATATTTTCACTAAACCCCTGAGCAGGGAAGTGTTTGTCAAACTCCGCACATTACTTGGTATGGTAAGGATTAGATCCTAGTTCCTTAGGACTTATCTTTCTCTTTTTGGCTATGTTTGACTTTTTGATCATTAGTGTAAATAAGCAGGGCTGGTTAACTCTTAATGTCATTGATGCAAGTGGTCTCAAAATTCTTATGCTGATGTTGTTCCAATGTGTGGTATCTCTAAGTTGCCTAATTGTAAGTCGCATTAAAGTTTTTAATTTATACAGATCAGCGTCAGACCATCGTAAGACCAGTTCCCTACATCGGTTATATCTGTTACTGCTGAATTCTCGATTTTGAAATTGAGGAGTTAAGTGTTCTGACACATGACCGTTGTGAACAGTGTAGAAGTTACTTCTACTTTATCTGTTCGAATAACTGCCGATTTTCTCCATTTTAATTCATTTTATCACATTGATTTCTCTCTAACTGTCTCTTTCTCTCTCAAAGTAATCCTTTCTCTCAAACCCTAAGCACCATCATCAAAATCCTCTTTAAGAATTCAAATTCGGTTTCTTTCTCTCTCCTTCATCAACTCTGCAAATCTAATCAAAATGGGAAGAAAGAAAAGCAAGGCTGCAAGGAAGAAAAGTCGTGGGTTAAGCCAATCTCCAAATTTCACACCCTCTAAGGCTGAGATACAATCAGAAAATGTAGTGGTTGCTGAACACCACCACACAGAAGAAAAGGAAGAAAAAATCAAGGATCAAACCACAACAGAAACAGTTGCTGAGTCTAAAGGCACATGCAAGCCCGATGAGAAATCTACTCCCCCACCAAGCCCTAAATCATCACCACCACCTCAACCTCAGAAAACACCATCACCATCTAAGAAATCACCCTCTCCATCACCCAAACAACACTCGTCACAACCCACAAAATCTTCTCCTCCACTAAAACCACCATCTCCCACAAAAGCCAAGACTCCTCCCCCACAGTCACCAACGAAATTCACAACTCCACCATCCTCTCCACCACAAAAAGAAACAACCCCATTACCATCTCCACCATCAGAAAAATCACCCACATCATCACCACAGACCACACAGAAACCAGTGCTAAGCACTGAAGAGAAGGAAGTTGAAAAGGAAGAGATGGAAAAGTAGGATGATGACACCAATGTTCAGGATATAGATGTCGAGATCACCGGTGTTGTACAAGGAGAAAAGGAACCAGGAAAAAGAACCAGGCCCTTGAGGACAAGGGTCTGTAAGGAAGAAATCAAGAAGGAATCTGCTGAAGTGGTTCCTGAGGAAAAGAAGGATGAAAAGAAGAAAAGGGTAAAGAGTGTTGCCAAGAAGGATAAAGCCTCAGAAAGTCTCAAGCCTACAACCAAGCTCCCAACAGAAAAGAAGAGGAAAGCTGCCTCTACCTCTGACAAAACTCCTGCCAAGAAGAAAGGTAAGACCACTTCTGAACTACTGTATGAACTAAGTGGTAGGGGTGTCTTATTTGGTTTTTCATGTCCCATGTCTTGGATGAGTCAACCATTTTTAGAGGAGTTTAAGGAGGCCATAGAGTACCAGGGCTGGGAAGGGCTGTTTGATAAGAGGCTTAATGTTTTTGAAACTTGTGTTGAAGAATTTTACTCTAAGTTGGGGAAGTTAGAGAAGGGGAAGGTCTGGAGTGAGGTCGAGGGGGTCGACATCACTCTTTCAAAGAAGAGTCTAGGGGAGGTACTGGGTGTACCAAGGGGTGGATTCTGTGATTATTCAACTATTCCTGAGGTCAGTACAGAACACATACAGACCACTCTCTTTACTGGTTCTCCAACTGATGGTGCTGGCTATGTTATTGGCTAATTAAGGGAACCAGTAATGAGGCTGTTCCATACAGTTGCCTCTAAGATAGTACTCCCCAGGGCTCAGGGCAGAATGGATGTTAGGAAGATGGATGCTGTGATTATTTATTGTCTATATGAGAAAATTAAGTTGAGTCTCCCTGGTCTGATGCTAGCTCACATGGTTAGCATTTTGGAAAGGTCCAACCACTCTCTACCTTATGGAGCCTGGCTTACTTTGATTTTCCAAAGTAGAAAGGTTCATCTGAGTGGTGAGGTAAAGAAAATGTCTGTCCTCACCAACCAGATCCTAGGTCAGAAGGGGATGAACTTTGAGGGAGGTATGCTCAAGATGAGGGATGAAGAAAGGGTCACAGGGGCCAGAAGGACAAGCAGTTCCAGGTCTGAGGAAGCTACTGGGTCACTGTCCAAACAGGTGCAGACACATGGGGAATTACTGCAACAGATGATGGCTAGTGTCAATGCTCTGTGCACTTCTCTAGATGGTTCTATAAAGAACATAACAGCACGACTGGACTCCCATGAAGAAAAGCTTGCCTCCTCTTCCAGCTTCAAACCCAAGACCACCAAGAGACCAGTTCCCATCATAGCCCAAGTCAGGAAGAAGCAGCAGGAGCAGAGTGCAGAAAAAGAGGATGAGGATTCCACTGAGGATTCTGATGATGATGCTAACTCCACTTCTTCTTAGCCTACCCCCTTCCCTACTAACATTGATCTCAAACTTTCTTTTCTCTGGTTTCTCTAAACAATTACTCTAGTTTCTCTAAACAATTGCTACCTTTAGTTTTTGACCATTTCTGCTAAACAGTTTCTCTGCAGAATGGTCCTGGTCTGTATATTTTATTAACTTCTGTGTGCACTTGAACAGTTTGGGATTGTGAGTTGCAGGTACTCACATGTGGGACAACATCTCTAGAATGCTGCGTTAATATTATGCTTGTATTTGACTTTACTTGTTGCCTTCTCCTAATTTTGTGCTATGATTGTTTTTGTCATTTGATGATGCCAAAAGGGGGAATAGGACAGGTGAAGTTCCTAGTATCAATTGTAGCAACCTGGACAAGGTTGAGACCTTGTTAAGAGATGGCCCAGCTTTTTGCCTAGGAGCATCTTGAATTCAAATCAAGTGCTCCTACCCATCCCAACTGGAAGAAAATTCTTCCAAGTGAAATTGAAATTTCTCTTGCTACATTTGATAATTGATAAGTCTTGCAGGTTACAGGTCTAATGCTGAAACTCAATAATAAATTGAGTAATGTGATGAGTGACTGACCACTGTAATCAGTCTAATTTTGCTTTAGTCTGCTATATATTTTTTATTCTCTGAGATTATGAATCTGACTACAGGCACAGTGCAAGACCAGTTCCTCTGAATAGTTATTTTATTTTGAAATAACTGGATACTGTTCTCAGGGGGAACTTCATGGTTTGTCATCATCAAATAGGGGGAAATTGTTGAACCATGTTTGATTTGAATGATGACAAACCAGTCCTCTATACTTGATATCTATGTATAATTGTATATGAACAGGTTGAATCAAGTGAGGACTCATCAAGGCAATCATGAAGGCCTTGAAATACTTGAAGATCAGAAGCCAAGAGCTTGGAGCCTTTTTATTTTTATATTTCTAGGATCTTCATGTAAAATAGGCTTAGGAAAATATTCTTATTGTTTTTAAGTAAAGAGCAAAAAGACCTTAAGTTTACATCCAGTAAAGAGAACAGCCCAAGAACAAGTTAAGAACAGGCACAGAACAAGCTTGGAACAGTTCCCTTTACCAGACGTAAACTTAGTAGTACTGAGACCACTGTGGGAACAGACCTCAGTATTACACACGTGATCCGTACAGATTTTCGAGTTCAAAATCTTTTTGAAAATTTATTTGAAAAATTTGGATCACTTGTGTCTTGGAAATCTGCTAAATTGATTTGCAAAATCAGCTCATTAAATGCAATGTACTTGATTGGACTTTTGAGTATTAACCGCTGCAAACAGTGGTAGTATACAAAAGTCTGGAACAGTTAACTGTTCACTTGTGTCAGCTGATCCTTTTGCACAATTTAGGGGAGCTTCCAGCACACTTCTAGGGAACGGTTTTCCTTGTCTATAAAGACAATATTTGTAAAAAACCCTAGATGACTTTTGCTCTCCAAAGAAAACCAAGTAATACTTTCTGAGAGTCTATCCTTAGTCCAAAACTATCTCCATATCCATCTTTAAGAGAAAAACTTATGGAGATTTAAGTTTGTAACATTTGAACCACTTAGAGGGAAGTGGTTGGGGAGTGTTCTGTGAACACTGAGTGAACTGTTAGAGTTAACAGTTGGGGAATTAAGTGTTACATAGTTGTAGCACTTGATTGAGTGTGTAACCTTGTTATTATTCTGAGTTGATTAATAATATTGGTGAGAGAGTGGAGGACGTAGGCTTGTTTAGAAGCCGAACCTCGTTAAATCTTTGTGTCCTTACTCTTTGCTTACTGTTCTCTCGTTGTTCTCACAAAAGTACAAACAAAACTTGAAAACGATTGAAAAACACATATACTCAATTCAACCCCCCCTTCTTGAGTATACATTGAACTAACAACAGTGTCTCGTACAAGCTCGGGTCCTAATGCCACATAATCACTAATATCATTCCAACAAATCGGACTCCGACATTTCCTGCCATAGAGAGCCTCGTACGGAGCCATATCAATGCTGGAGTGATAACTGTTATTATAAGAAAACTCGACCAAGCAAAGCATCCTAACCCATGACTGATGATACTCTAGAGTAAATGCTTGCAATATATCCTCCAGAGTCTGGATGATCCTCTCAGTCTGGCCATCCGTTGCCGCGTGAAATGTGGTGCTAAGCTTCAACCTCGTCCCGAAGGCCTCCTGAACTGATTTCCAGAAACGAGACAAGAAATGATGTCCTGGGTATAAGCCTCCGCTAGGCGCTCCATCGACCAAGTCATCTTCATCGATATGAATCTAGCGAATTTAGTCAACCTGTCTACAATTACCCAAATCGCATTCATCCCATTACAGGTAGGTAGGCTAACCACAAAATCCATAGATACCGACTCAAATTTCCAGGTCAGAATTGGTAGTGGCTGCAAAATACCTCCTGGTCGCTGATGTTCGATCTTAACCTTCTGACAAACCAAACATCAAGCTACGAACTCTGCCACATCCTGCTTCATCTTAGGCCTCCAGAATTGGCCCTTAAGGTCCTTGTACAACTTATTACCTCCAGGATGAATAGAGTAGGGTGAGTTATGTGCCTCAGACATGATCCTGTTCCGAAGATCAAAACTGTCCGGTACGCACCATCTCCCCTGAAAACGCAGACTACCGTCGGACGAAACCTCAAAGCCAATGGCTTTTCCTCGAAGCAAAGCCTCTCGAATCCTAGTCAACTGCGGGTCGTCCTTCTGTCCTTCGTGTAATTCCTGGAAAAACTCGGGCTCGGCACCCATAGAAGTCAGACAAACTCTGACGGAACCACGACTTCTACTGAAGCTCAATCGATTCTTGCGACTCAATGCATCAGCAACTATGTTCGCTTTGCCTTCACAGTAATTAAGCGTCAGGTCATAGTCCTTAATCAGCTCAAGCCATCGTCGATGCCTCATGTTGAGGTCCTTCTGTGTGAAGATGTACTTAAGACTCTTATGATTTGTGAATACCTTCTGTGTGAAGTGCCTCCAGATCTTGAGCGCGAAAACCACGGCTGCTAGCTCCAAATCGTGCGTGGGGTAGTTACGCTCGTGCACCTTCAGCTGTCTCGATGCATAAGCGATGACCTTCCCACCCTGCATCAGCACACATCCTAGGCCACTCTTAGATGCATCACTGTAGACCTCAAAATCCTCCTCATCGTTCGGAAGGGTAAGAATAGGAGCAGAAACTAACTTCTGTTTCAGCTGCTGAAATGCTTGCTCGCAGGCCTCCGTCCAAACGAATCAGATCTCCTTCTGTAGGAGACTAGTCATCGGCCTAGCTATCTTAGATAAGTCCTTGATGAATCGTCGATAGTATCCGGCCAAACCTAGAAAACTACGGACCTCCGCCACATTTCTCGGGCTACTCCACTCTACTACTGCCTTAACTTTTGCTGGTTTTACCTTAACGCCTTCCTTACTAATAACATAACCTAGAAATGCTACTTCGCGTAGCCAAAACTCACACTTATAGAGCTTCACGAACCACTTTTGCTTCCTCTGTATCTCTAGTACTATCCGGAGATGCTCCGCATGCTCCGACTCGTCTCTCGAATACACTAGCATATCGTCGATGAAAACTACGACACACTTGTCGAGTAAGTGATGAAATGTCCGGTTCATCTGATCCATAAACACCGCTGGAGCATTAGTGAGTCCAAACGGCATCACCTCAAACTCGTAGTGGCCGTATCTCGTGCGAAATGCTTTCTTCGGGATGTCTTCTTTCTTAACTGGAATATGATGATATCCAGATCGAAGAGCTATCTTCGAGAAAACTCCCGCTCCTCTCAGCTGATCGAATAGGTCCTCCATCCTAGGCAACGGGTACGTGTTCTTGATTGTTACCCGATTCAACTCTCAGTAATCTATGCATAAGCGCATGCTACCGTCTTTCTTCTTCACGAAGAGCACTGGTGCTCCCCATGGAGAAACACTCGGCCTAATGAAGCCCTTATCGATCAAATCCTGAAGTTGCGTCTTCAACTCTTGCAACTCCGAAGGTGCCATCTGGTAGGGTGCCTTTGAGATCGGCGCTGTCCCGGGTGCTAAATTGATGTTAAACTCGACATCGCGCTCGGGTGGAACCCCTGGCAGCTCATCAAGAAATACGTCTCTGAAATCCCTCGCTACAGGTATATCGTCCAACAGGCTATCCTCAGACACATCCCTTACATGACACAACAAACCGTATCGCCCTTCTGGCGAAGTTTCCTCATCTTTAAAGCCGAAATTACCACCAATCCTTTCTTCACAACAATACCAGATTAGGTAACTCGGTTGCCCTTCGATCCTCGGAATGCCACTAACTGGTCTCGGCATCGTATGGTTGCTCGATAACTTGACAGCCAGTCCATGCCAAGAATAACGTCAAACTCCATCAGCGGGAACTCCTTAAGGTCGGCCGTCGCTTGCTCTCCAGCAATAACGATGGGTACTCCTCTGAACTCGCGCTGACAAAAAAAATCCTCTCTAGAAGGGAGAGTTATAATAGAACTAACAGGAGTACTACCATGTAGGTTACACCTCAAGACAAAAATATTAGCCACGAAAGAAATTGTTGCACCAGAATCGAACAAAACATAAGCTAAGACACCAGAAACAAGAAACTTACCTGAGACTACGTCTGGCTAGACCTCTGCCTCAGTCATACAGTAGACTCGGTTCTTCACAGGGGTCTTAATCGGTGCCGTTAGTTGCTTGACTTCGGTGCTCGACTTCTTCTCGGGGCAGACTGATGCCTTTTGGCCCTCCTTCCTGCAAATGAAACATGAAATAGGCGTTCCGTTGCATCGCTTCCCTGGATGGAAGTCCTTGCTACAACCTCTGCACTTCGAACTCTCGGAACCCTTAAATGAAGTGGCGGTCTGAGGGGTACTGCTAGGAGCACTGAACCGGGGCTTCTTGAAAGGTGGCGACGTCACCGGGGTCGGGTCCTCTTCTTGCTCTCCTCTCCCTCGATAACAGATGCCTGGATCTCGAGTGCTACCTCGTAAGCTCGCTGAAATGACTTCGCTCCACTGCGGATCACGTGAACACGAATCCTCCGATCTAGCTTCTTAATGTAGCGCTTGACCCGTTCATCCTCGGATGGAACAACAGACTTAGCGAACCTTGATAGCTCGGCGAACTTATCGGTGTAGGCCTGAACCGTCATCTTACTCTGAGTGAGAGTAAGAAACTCCTCCTGCTTCTGCCATTGTAACTCGTCAGGGTAGAACCTCTCCTGAACCCTAGTCACGAACTCGTCCCAAGTCATCGGGTGCAAAGGCATGTGCGCATCTCTGGCCACGCTCCACGAAGTATCAGCCTCTCCTCTCAAGTAGTACGCGGCGATCTGGACCTTCTCGTGCTCCGTACAAAACGTGGCGTCGAAGAGCTTCCCCATCTCGCGGATCCAGCTCTCCAAAACCGTAGGATCGGCAATCCCATCGTAAGTCGGTGGTCGATGACGAGCGATACGATCGAATGTCGACTGCAAGCTAGGCGGTTGACGACTATTGTTTGAAGATTTGTTGTGATCTCTTAAAGATACGTGGGTTTGTTAGCACTTAACATTGATTACCAAACTGACTTAACCACTTGCAAGATCTTTAAAGAATCCAAGAATCGAATTCTTTCAAATTATTTCCTGGGTCAGTTTGTTAACCTACTGGTCTGCTGAACTGTTCTAGGAATTGTTCTTCAGATCAGTCGTCTTACAACCACTAGATACTAGTCTGGTGTTTGTAACATGCCAAGTTCATACATCACAAATCTATTATACTACTTAAACATTCCTTACAACAACAAGACTAAGTAAAAACCCTAAGGTTACTCTTCATTCTTCATGTTCTTCATTACTTGGACAGTTGGATTCTCCATTAATAGCACACTTCAGTTTTGTGAAGCTGATCTACATGTCTCAAGTAGTGGAATACCTATATGTTAAACATGCACAATACAATATACAATATATGACATGATAGGTAATATTACTCAGAATGAGTAACACAAGAATAGTATACCTCAACTGTTTTTAGAACAACTGTATAAACTCACTCAATAACAACTGTTCATGTCAACTGTTTTATTTTAATAGCTGTTTGTGACACCTGTTTTTCACACCTGCTTGACTCTTCTGTTTTTCATCACTCAAAACATCAAGGGACTCCACAAATTCCCTCTTTTTTATGATGACAAACCTTTTGAAGTTTTTCCTGCAATAAACAAGTTAGTCACAGAAAACTTCAAAACACATGGAACTATTTTTGATTTTTGAATTTTTTTGACTCAAGAAGAAAATAACTAACTAAATCAAAAATCTTAAACTCTAAGTGAAATAACTAACTATTTATTCTTATTTCAAGACTAAGAACAACTATCCTAAAAGATTGCAAAAATTTGGCCATGAGAACAACTATCCAGAACAGCTGTAAAAAAAAACTTTAATTGACTTAACTAACTAACCAACTCACTAACCATAACGATTTTCTCATACTATACTAAACACTTAGGCTTCTGGACTAATAATCAGACTAAGGTTTATTCTACTAGTCTCATTTGGCTTTATCAAAACTTCAAATATGACCTAATTTCCCCCTTTTGGCATCATTAAAAAATAATCACAGACAAGTAAAGCAAGCAAATTTCATGCATTCATCCAAAAGGTAGGCCATACTACCAAAATGTTAAACTTGTCAACAGTCGTTAGCGAGTCATCAACTCACTATCCCAAAAACAGTTCAAAGAGTTAGCAAGACAAACTAGTAGAGTATGAAAGGAAACCAAATTACAGACAAATTGTTTTGTAATAAGGTAGGGAAAATAGAAATACTAAAGGTAGATTGGTAGAATGGGAAAGGGGAATAAGAAGGCTAATGGCAGGCATCATTCATTATCATCATCATCATCCTCATCAAGCTTAGCATCAGGATCAGAGACTTCATTATCATCTTCAGAAACCTCTACTTCTTCATCATATTCCTGTGCAGCTTTCTCTGTTGAAGAAGTTTCTTCTGCATCCTTTTCACTATCAATTGGTTCCCCTGCTGGTTAGATTTTCCTGAAGATTGACCAGCATCCTCTTTTGTTTCCCCTGCCATCTGTAACACTTGAAGTTTTGTGGCTATCAGCTTCTTCTCCAGAGACACCTGTTTTTAAGCCATACTATCAGTCAACCCTCTAACCAATGTTATTAATGTGCTAAGGGTTTCCTCCTACTTTTCCATCCTTCCTAGAAGGGGAGTGAGATCTGCTGAAGAAGCAGACACACTACTCTTCCTTTTCTTTGTAGCAGGTTGAACAGGCTTTATGGTCTCTCCAAACTAAGACTGAACCAGATGCTTCCAGTCCTTTCTGCCTCAGAATCTTCATAGAGAATTTATGTCCTATCACAGTTCCCCAGCCAGTTTGATACCTTTCTTGATCATCACAGAAGTTAGTAGTGAGCCATATGGAAGGAAGTGGGATTGAGAGTTCTTGCACACAATCATGTGGTCTAGCATCAGAGAGGGGAGATTGATCTTAACCTTCTTCATCATTAGGTACATGAGTACCATATCCATTATCCTTACTAAACCCCTACCCTGTGCCTTATGTAAAAGCACCTTGTTGCATATAGAATGCAGCACTAACATGATTGGCTTAGTCAAATTCTTAGCAAGATAACCATCTTTCTTGGCTAATACCCTTCCAAACAAAAACTTAATTATATCATTTGTTATGACCCCACCAATACTGGGCTAACCATTAGAACAATAGTTTGAATACCCATCCCTAGGTATCTTAAAAAACATAGACATAGAAGCCACAGACAGATCCAACTTAACACTAGAAACAGTAGAGCTAACACTCCTATCAAGGCATAATTCCAAATTCTCATAGAATACCCTAATATCCTCTACATAAGCTTTCTAGAAGTTTTAAACAATCCCATCCAACCCTGAAATTCTAAAATTTCCTTAAACTCAGACAAAGCAGGCATATCAAAGTATCCATCCTCACATCCACAACCAGACATAACATTCCTATCAGAAACAGTAGATTTACCTTTGGCTGTTTTGGCAGTAAGTGTTTTCCTCTTCACACTTTTAGTGGGTGTGACCTTTAGAGAGGTAGAAATATCCTGTTTGACTACGCTACCATATCTAGTAAACTTTCTACTTATCACCTGAACTGGAGGATCCTTTGCCTCACCTACAATCTGAACTTCTTATTCTTCAGCCACTTTTGGATCTTCCTTGACACTTTTCTCCTTCAGATCTTTCTCTTCAGCCTGCACAGACTCATTCTCTTGATCATCCTCCTGATCATCCTCTTGATCATCCTTAATTTCCTCAAAAATCTTCTCTAGGATTTCTGATACAATTCTGTCAGCTTGAACAGTGTCAACCTGTTGTTCCCCCTGAACTTCAGCTTCGGTTGAGGATTCATTTTGAGTGGTTTGAGGTGATGTGGGTTCAATGGATGCAGGTACTATGGAGATAGGAGTGGGAGAGAGTAGGGTTTCGGTTTCGAGGGTTTTCTCAGCTCGTAATGAAGTGGAGTTGGTGGTTGAGGTTGATTTTGTGGTGGAGGTTTTTATGGTTGATGATGGTTTTGGTGTTTGTTGCTTCATAGCTTTAGGAGTTGTAGAATCTGACATATTCCCTTTTTCCACCGAGCTATCTAAACCTGTTATGGAGGGTGATGAAGGTGCATTCCCTGAACTACCCTTCTTCTTAGCCTTAGCTAGTCCCTTTGTGCTTACAATTTTTCTTACTTGGATTTGCAAAGAATTTTTGAGAGATGAAGATTTTGAATTCGAGACAAAATGAAGTAAGAGAGATGATGAAATAGCCTGAGTGTAGAGTGAGATAATGACAATGAAGCAAAATAAATGAAGGAAGTGGAAGTAGTGGTCAATTACAAAAGAAAGAAGTTCATTAACTTTCTTAACTTCCACTAAGTGAAAAGAACGTGCGGAAGTTTCCTTCCATCACTTATGCATGCCTAAATAATGAAACCAACTGCCAAAGTACTTATCCCTTTCAGAAGGAATAAAATACTTATTTTAATTTTTGTAAAAAATTAATTCAACAAAAACATATCTGTAGTATTCTGCTGTTCATCTGTACTAGTTCAAATCACTACACAGTTCAATTGTTCTAGGCAACTTAGACAACTCACCTGTTCATTCATCAAGATAGAACAAATGGAATAAACAATGTTTATGCAAGAAATCCATACATCCATCAATATTAATCTAGCCTAAAGAAATGATTCAGTCATAAGAAGCCTTTTTAACCAATTTGACTAATTTTTATTACCTGTAGTCTAACTAAAAGAACCTTAACCTAAATCTAAGTAAAGTCCTACTTCCTAATTCTGATTAGTCCTAAAAGCAACCTAAGTCTACAAAAAGAAATATACTTAATGGCTTAGTGAAGATATCAGCAATCTGATCCTGAATTTTGCAGAATTGCAACTCAGCTAGACCCTTTTCAACATTATCCCTTAGGAAATGATGTCTTATCTCTATGTGGTTGGTCTTTGAGTGTTGAACTGGATTTTTGGAAATGTTAATGGCACTAGTTATAACGACCCGAATTTTTGGGCCGTAAAATTTCGTGTAAAATTAAGCCTTTAAGCCCAAACTAACCAGATTGGACTCAAGGACTTAATTTTTGTATTTGATCAAGCCCAAACCGAAACCCATGAACCCCCCTAGCTGGCCCTCTTTTTTGATTTTCCCCTCTACACTTCTAAACCATCTCCTAAATTTTAGAAGCCCTTCTCCTATTATCTAGTAAGCCTTACTCTATATAAAACCCAAAAGTCCAACCTTTTTCCTTCCATCCTTATTATATTAAACCATCACCCAAGCAAATCCATAATTCTTATAGTATCCTTTCATACTAAAAAGAGCAAATAAGCAAATTGACTGCTAGTAAATTCACTATCTTCCTAATACTCGTAGTAAATAAACGAATTTGCTACTTTTTTTTTTTTTTTTACAATTTATAGTAAATAAACGAATTTACTATCTTTAGCTCAACTTTGAGTAAATAAATAAATTTACTACCTTATTCTAAACTTTAAGTAAATAAGAGAATATACTTACTTTGCCACAACTTATAGTAAATAAGCGAATTTACTATCTTTTACTCAATTTTTAGTAAATAAATGAATTTACTACATTTTTCTAAACTTTAAGTAAATAAGCGAATTTACTTACATTGCTACAATTAATAGTAAATAAGCGAATTTCCTATCTTTTGCTAAAATTTTAGTAAATAAGTGAATTTTACTACCTTTTGCTGAAACTTTTAGTAAATAAACGAATTTACAAATTTTGCTACAACTTATAGTAAATAAGCGAATTTACTATCTTTTGCTAAACTTTTAGTTTATAAGAGAATCTACTTCCTTTGCTAAACTTCTAGTAAATAAACGAATTTACTAAATTTGCTAAACTTTAAGTAAATGAGCGAATTAACTTGTTTTTTAAAACTTGTAGTAAATAAGTGAATTTACTATTTCTTTTAAGTAGATAAATGAATCTACTCTTTTTCTCAAATGTTTTCTCGCTTTAGTAGGTGAGCGAATCTACTAAAATCTTTTTCATAAAAATAAGCGAATTTATTATATCTTTTGTCTTTTCATATAATTTTTTCTATCTATCGATTTCTTTCAAACTAGTAAAGAAATTGATTACTTAGAAAAAAATAAATTTTTTTTCCAAAATAAAAGGACTATTTTATGTTTTGGAGGCCATTCGCTTTCTAAAACTTTCACTCGCCCACTGGTTTCTTAGGGGCCCTCGGTTCTGAATTTGTAGTCTGGAAAAGCGATTCGAGCACACTTTGATTTTCATCTTTTTAATGACCCAACTTTTATAAGCTGTCGATTTACAAGGGAAATCGACCATTGGATCATCACCAAACAAAATATTCTAAAAACATTATTGATTCTAATAAATTAAGCTTATATCCAAGAGTCATTTTATTAATAATTAACTAATGGAAAGTTCAAAAAGAGACATTATCCAAACTTATTAATAAACATCTATATTAAAATTCTAATCCCAACAATCTGGGTGAAATCGAAAAAGAAATAGACTAAAAAGTAAAGTAAGGCTCGGGTTTCTTCTAGGAAACTTACAAACACACACATCCCGACCCATACGAAAGCCCAATCAAGCTTCTACATTGTCACCTGAAATTGGGGGGGAGGGGCACCGTTAGTGGTGAGTAACTAGGCTGTCCCACTTAAATGTGGAACCATAAATCACATAATAAGGATAGAATCGACACATAACACATGACATCAACGAATAATCATCAAATAACATCCAATCAATACCATAAATCAGACATACACAGTGGAAGACAAATCATAACATGCATAAAATGTAAAAAGTCACAAGTTATACCATAAACGTCCTGGTGATTACTTATATTTTCATATTATTACCCAAAATAACACTTTTAACTCATCTTTAATAATCCATGGACCGGTCACTATTGCTCGTGGGCATGCCCGTGTACATCCCAACTTTCCTAAAATGCGCCGGGTAGAAACCCTTGTATCCTACCCGTAGCTCTCCATTGCAAGAACTAAGCCTAAGCTATGGCCATAACTCCTAAATAGTAGCCTGTGTACTACAACTTAGACGACTACACATCCTAGAATCTAGAACTTCCCAGAGACCGCAGTAGGGCAGTGGCTTCGACTTAACCTGGTATGGCGACTCGTGTATTGCCAAGCAGGCGTCGACTTCATAACTTTTAATTAATACCTTAACTTAATCGAATAATTCATATCACTTCTTAACTTATCATTTTATCTTATCGCCATGGCCATCGTGAGACCAATAATCATCTTATCATCTTATTCTTATTCAAAGTCAACCTTTAGTCTTAATAATTCAACTTAATTCCTTATTTCCTTTTATTCCTATAAATAAATAAAAAAAATCCTTAAATCATAAAATGAAATTGTTATAAGCTAAAATAAAATAAAATTAATCTTAATATTATTCTAAAACTATTCGGCCCTTTCAATAATAAAGAACAAAAATTAATTCTTTTCATTAATTACATAAACAATTCGATTTAAATTAATTATGAAACAAATAAATATAAAGATTCATCAATCATCAATTAATTGCACAAAACATGATCAAAATCATCCTTTTTTAACTCACTACCATTCGGCCTTCACAAGAACAACATGAGGAAATCATACTTAAATTGTTATTCACATAATTATCATAAATCAATTATTAAAACAATTAAATAACTTCTAAAATTATGAACTAACAATTAATTAGACAAACATGGATAAAAAACTATTCCTTTTTCCCTCCAAAAAATTCGGCCATCATGAGTAAAAACAAGAACAAGATTGATTTTCAAGAATTGTTAAATAAATCATCAATCTATATTATAATTAATAGTTAATCAATTAATTAACAAAACATGAATTAAGATTTAATTAAGAACATGATCTTGCATGAAAAATTGAAACTTTAACCTCATAATATTACATATTCCACACGACATTCATGAAGAAAATTCAAGAACAATAATTATAATTAATTCAAGATTCAATCATACAATTACATTAATCATAGAACATGCTTTAATCAAGGAAAATCATCATAAAAATTCATACTTGCATAATAGACATGGTTCGAAAATCATCATTAAGTTGACAACAAAATTATCTTGCAATTTAATAAATTAAACCATGAAATTATAAATGATATCATATTTAAAATTGATAGTTTAATAATTTGAATGTATAAAATCATCAAAGATTAGCAAGATTCAACCAAGAACACAAAAGAACTCATGAATTATCATGCTAGTATGGTTCAAAAATTTTAGGATCAAACATAGATAAATTCTACAAACAATCTTTCAATTCTAACTTGCTATATGATATATTATCCAAATTCAAGGAGGCTAATCTAGTTACCTTGAACTAGATGAAATTTAACAAGAGAAATCCTCTTGCTTGGCACGGTTTCACACGGCACACACAAACACACCCTTGCTTTTGGTCTTTGAAAAGTTTAAGAGTTTTTAGAGAGTAAAAGTTGTAGGTTAGGACTTGTTTTTTATATGATAAAAAGAACAAAGAAAGAATTTTGATGGATAAAGGGGAGGGGGTGCCGTGAGTTATAGAGCAAAAGAGGGAGATTGTTGAGGATTTTAAGGAGGATTTGTAGTGATCATTAAGAAAATAAAAGTTAGACCTTTTTAGATATTAATTAGTTGATCATTAGTGGGCCTTATTGAAAAGCTAATCCTTGGCCTTGAATGACATGGGGGCCGGCCAAGGTGAGAGTGGAGTTGGGCCATTGGGCCCGAGTTAGAGTAAGGATAGATTTAAGGGAAATCCAGCTTGAAATCTAGGATTCGAGCTCAAAATTAAGCAATTATAATGGATAAGTCACGAAATTTTCTAACTCGGATTTTCGGGTTATTACAGTCTTTCACAGACTAAATCAAAGTGGGGGCTAACTGTTGACATCGCATTTATTCCTCTGTCCTGAGGAAAAGGTTCAGTGATGATAATATCACTCATTTCTCCGGAAAAATGCACACTTGAGTATACATGGACAATACTAGTACTAGGCCTAATTCAATCTTCCAAATATTCTAAGCCCAAAAGAACTTCAAATAATAAGAAAAGGTTGGCCCAAAATAAATAAAAAAATAAAAATTTATTTTCCAAAGCCTGATCCATTTTGTAAGAAAAATCTTTTTAAAAAAATTGTCAACTCGTTAGAATTACTTACGCTGACTCGTCAGCTCGTTGGATTTTAACGCACTGAACAAGTCAGCGTATCAAATTGATTTACGCTAATCCTGCAGCGCAATTTGAGGCAATTCGCTGATTCTTCAACGAGTCACCCATTGAGTCGCTGATGCCTGCTACTTCATATATAAAAGGCTCATTTTCATTGTGAAAAGGAGGAATTTTGAAGAGAAAAAAATGGTTTTATTCATTATTTAAATCACCATGCTACAAAAAAATTCTAATAAAATAATTTAACTGACTTTTATAAAAATAATAAAAATAGGCTTTTTCACATTCATACAAAAAGTGGTTGGAATTACTAACGGAGACAATTCAAGGCAAAGTGGTGTCCATACCAATACTCATACAAGGCATTATTCAATGGAGAAGTGGTTAATTTCCCGAGACCCTTAAATTTCTTTCATATATTTTCATATAGTACTTTTTTACATTTTTTTGAATAAAACATTTCAACGTTTTATTTTTGTATACGCTGATCTATCAGCAAGTATTTTTATTACTCGCTAACATGTCAGCGTAATTCTTCAGGACACGCTGATTTAAATATTTTGCGCTGGTTTTTTAATAAAATAATTATTTTATTTTTTTATATAACTTCTATATTTGTAATTGATAGAAATTAGTAAAGGTCGCCTATGTGATAATATGATGCATTCCGCCATATTAGTACCCTTGCCCCCGAATTCAAACTTTGGTTTGTATGATCATTTTTGGAGTCATCCCCACGGGATCAAAGGGGTGGAATCGTGCTATTTATATTTGTCCCTAAATCGTGTCCCCTTCGTTCTTTTGATCTAATTACATGGTTTACGAGTTTAAGTCCTAAAAACTTATTGGCAACTCCTAATAATAATGTCCCTTTCCGTTAATCTTTTCTTCCCTCTATCTAGTCCATTCTTCCTACCATTGCCAATACGCCTAGGTCTAAAACGTCCTCTTGGCGGCAACGGGCGGAGGAAGCAAATAGTGGGGAGCCGGTTGTGGTTCCTACAGTTCCATCACAACAAACTTCATCATTTAATACGTGTTAGTATTTCGTAGAGTCAGTTGGAGGGTTTCACTGGCCTGCATCAACATTCTTATATTTCCATTGCTCGTTTTGTCCTTTTTAATAACCGAGTCTCCTGGCTATATGTTAGAAAAGGGGAAAGAAGACAAGACAATAAAAATCCTCCAACAGTTGAACAATGTTGATGATGTTGACGAAAAACTAACATAACTTAAGACTTTTCTCCAAGAAAAAATCAGGACAACTTTTAGATATGTCTTTAAACCTATGTACCGCCCACCTTTAGTTATTACATGTGTGTCACGTATTTTAGGTATATGTACAGCACTCGATGCATTTAACTATTATTCACCTCTAGTAGTGAACTCATTAGGTTTAGACAGAAATCGGACATATCTAATATTATGTGTAGCACCAGCCATTGAGTTAGCTAGCCATTTGATATTTCTCTTTATGAGATAAATTCTTGGCATAAGAAAAAGGATGTTAGTGATCTCAGCATCAACACTTCTACTGTCCCAGGTAACTATATTAATAATCTCATTGTTTCAAATACGCCTAAATGAGCTGATAAAGAGCAATCTTATACTAGTAGTTCTCTTTGCAAATTGCATTGGCAGCAGTATTCTTTGTGGAAGTGAAATGGATTATTACAAATCATCCAAATTATTGTTGATATTGGGATGCATTAATATGATATCACAAGGATTGTTGATGGCTCCTGGAGCCTGATTAGAAGTTGCAATCCCTCAATAAGTAGAGGGCTTTAAATATATCGTTCGGAAGCTACTTGAAGCTATCGTTGTGGCGTTCGTGATTCTAGCACTATCGTTCATCTTTTGTATTTTAGGCAGATGCCTTTTTTTTTAATTATGTAGTATTAGATCTTTTTGATATTGTATTTGTTTTTCAGAGACAACAAATATCAAGGAGCCCTAAATGATTAGAGATTTGTGGGCAAAGCATTAGATTTGGAAAATATTTGTTTGTACAGTCAAATGATAAATATGACTAATTAAGATCACGAATGTATCACTAAATTAGTTTAGGTATTAGTTATAGAGTGTTTCTATTAAGTTAGTGGGTTATAGGATATTTAGTTGTTAGTGGATATTTTACTATGAGATTAGCTTTATTTTGTAATTTGTAAGTATATTTGTATGACACATGTAATTATGTGAATCAGTTTGTAGTAGAGTGAAATATAATTATCACTTGTCATATTGTTGACTATATAGTGCTTTCTTTTTCCATTGTTGTGTGAATATATATCATCCTTTTTCTAAAACCAATTTGCTTAAACTCCAACAATATTAATACCATTTTAAATTTTAAGACTTGTTGATATGATGTTATGAATTTATAAATTATCCAATTGGAATTGGATGAAGAGAGTAATAATTCCCATTACTGAGTGACAAATAAGTTGTAGAGGAAGATCAGAGGCGGCGTGTTTCTGAATCGCTTGTATACTAAGGTTGTTTATATATTGATCGGGTCCCAGGGGTCGTTACTTCCTAGGTCCGGTCAAAGTATAAAAACCCTATTCCCTAACTATCCTAAATGGGTAGTATAATGGAGTAAGGGGTCGAATCCACAGAGAGGTAGGTGATCGGGATTATTTCTAGGCCAATCTTGCTATTTGAGGGTCTCTTTTTGGGGTTTTTTTTTTTGGGTAAATTGGGATTTATAAACAATGAAACTAACCAAATTAGGCTACAACTACATCTACAAGTAAAGTCACTAGGGAAGGGGGAAAATCATGATATTGCAAATCATCAGCATGAACAATCATTTAGAAAGCACAAATCAATTGTTTCAAGCAAGGAGATTAGTTAATGCAAGTGGGCTTAGATTTCTCAGCCGACCCACTTACATAACATCTCAATCTAGACCAAACCAAACACCATGGATCGAATCGCTCGGTAGACTAGATCTCTCATTCTCTACCTCGCTCACAATCCGGTTCGAAATACCCTAGACCTTTTCTAACATATTGTCTCTAACCTCATGCTTAGATTTCTCAACCACACTTGGTTAGTCCAATATTCTATCCTAGAAGTTGGCCAAACTCCCAATCTAGTATTTTAATCCATGTTAGAAAACAAGCATCAACAAATAATTTCACACCAAACTAACAATTACTCCATGTTCAATAATCAAAATACCATCATTTTCCCCCTCCCCTAGCTAGAAATCTAGCCTAGGAGAGGGATGTTCATACTAACAAAAGCCATAAATAAAGCAAGCATAATAGAAGAAGTAGAGAAACTAATAGACATGGAAGATAACAACTAGACTTGCAAATACTAATTCAAAGATTTAAACTTAAAATCTCAAAAACAATGAATAAGAAACTATAGCTAATGATAAATAATAACTCAACAAATAATGACATACAAATGATGAACAAATAACAAAGAAAGAAAGATTGAGAGATATTACCAAACTAGAAGATTAGATAAATAGATTGATTGCAAATGGAGAAGAGATTGTTGAAGATTACAAGCTAAAAGTATCAAAACTCTCGTGTTTCTCTCTCTAAAATTTCTGAAAAATATGCTAAGTGTAATGATAATTTCGTGCCCCCCTAAACCTAGAAGAGTTGGGGTATATATATATATTACATGAGAGAGAACAAATGGACGTGTTGAAACTGGGCCAAGGGAGCGGACGCTCCAGGGGTTGGAGCGGACGCTCCATGCAAGGGGAGCGGACGCTCCATGCATGGGCGAGCGGACGCTCCATGCATAGGCGAGCGGACGCTCCATGCATGGAGAGCGGACGCTCCATGGGTTGGAGCGGACGCTCTGGCACCTCCTAGCAGCTAATGCCTTCTGATCATGGGCCGAGCGTCCGCTCTAAATTAGAGAGCGTTCGCTCTGACATGTCAGAGCGTCCGCTCTCATATTTAGAGCGTCCGCTCTGAGAAGACTGCGCAAAGAGCTGATCTTGTAAGGCTCATAACTTTTGATGTAGATCCCTGATTGGAGTGTGTAATATACCGTTGGAAAGCTCTTGAACTCTAGTTTCAAACACAATAGGCCCCGCATCCAAAAGATTTCCAGAAAAGAATTTATGCCCAAAATAGTGGAGGGTGGTCAAAACCGGTTTCGAATCCTTTGGCGTGGACCTAAAACAACTCATGTTAAATATCAAAGCACTTGTATTCCCATTTCCTCTCAAAAATGCATAGAAAATACCCAAAAATGAAACGAGACCCAAATCTTGGTAACATGTAACGAGCGGAGGAAAAACCAATTAAAAATGCACAAATATGGGCAAAACAAAGAATAAAAAGGATGAAAAATGACCTATAAGATGGTGCACAAATGCACCGATCAAAATCCCCCTAACTAACCCTTTGCTCGCCCTCGAGCAAAGTCAAATTGATTCCCGAACCACAGGATAACAACACCAAGTAATGGAAAATAACAACCTAATCAAACACAGCATATTTACACTAACTCACTGTCGTAGGAATCACGGTCATTTTTGGCGTAAATGACAAGCCATTTAAACCTCAAAGTCGTCAATGAGGACGAGTGATGCTCTCGTAAGGGTTTCCAAAGAGTTTAACCCATAACTCTTCCAACAATAGATCAAGGCAGAGGTTAATGAAAAGTCGAAAACAAAGAAAAGAAAAATAAAAGGAAGAAAAATAAAACAAAAATCCCTAGTCGGACTTGTAAATGGATCAAGGATCAATGAATGTAAACCTTTCTAAGCACTAGCGGAAAACATGCTCAAAAATGTCTAAGTTAAGGTGGATAGTCAAATAAAACATGCTACATAGAAGAACTAGAGAGAAACAATCCCCTTTTCGCTCTACAACCAAACAATCACAAACTAAGCTAGTTTCATCTCCACCCTTTGAGGTAGCTCCTCATGACTCCCCGAAGGAGCCGGAAGAACAAAAAGGAGTAACAATTTAGGCTACCCGACATCTCATCATAACAAAGCCGCTCAATATGCTTGAACCATGACTTCCTCCACCGACTATGACTCAACTCTCTAGGATCAAGAGGGCTTAAGGGTTGTAATGTAGGGCTAGGGTAAGGTAGGAATGAATTTGGCTTGTGGTGCTCAAAACTTAAATAGTGAAGCAAATAAGTGCCAATGAGCAACAAATAGCAAACAAACTCCTAATACGCCATACACATACACACAAAATCCCCCAAGCTTATTCAAAGAAATAAACAAAATTTGAAAAATTTTACAAGATTTTTCGCAATATTCCTCCTCCCCCAAGATTAAATGACACAATGTCCTCATTGTGAAAGAGAAAGGAATAAATGCTTGCCTTTTTTTTTCTTTTTTTTTCACTTTTTTTTTCAAATTTTTTTTTTTCAATTATTTAACACGACCTTGCCTTTTTCAACTTAGGTCGGCTTTTGCTTGCAACTATGCAAATCAACACGTTTGCGCTTAGCAAACCTCCTTACTTCTCCACAAATTTCCGATACAAAGCAAATACAAACCACAATGCTCCAATTGCTTCACTATACCTAAAAGGATATAAGACAAAACAAGGGGCATACAAGGCTAGTAATGTGGCTAGAAGAAAGGAAAGGCCAAGCTCAAAAGGTTCCAAATGATAAATGCAAAGCAAAAAAAAAAAAAAAAAAAAAAAAAAAAAAAAACTAGAAAAATGAAAGAAGCAAGACAAATAAAACAAAAAAAGGAAATGAAAAAGGAAAAAAAAATGGAACATAACTAGGAAAATGAATGCCTTTGTCCTCCCCTAGAGTAGCTCGGTCGCGGTCTCGGCGAGTCATGAATCAAGTTCTTGATCAAGCTAAGTTATGACAAGGACCCTATCGCCACTCAAACAAAATAATGTTGAAGGCTTGAAAGATTTGACATTTCCTCACATGTTAAGGGTGGTGGATTGCAAATACTACCTCCAGGGATTCAACTAGCTAGCAAAGCATCACCAATCATTCCACAATCCAAGAGTTTAAGTTTCATGAACTCTAAAGCTCTAAAACCTAGCACATAATAGTTGAAAATCAACCCCAACATCTCAAACCATGTGGACCGCTAACAATTATGAAGGAATGCATTCAATGTCCAAGACTCTAAAGTGATCAAGTCCAAACTAAAAACAAGACCAAAAATACACTTTGCCTTGAAAAGAAAAGAAAAAGAAATGGAAAAAAAAGGAAAAACAAAATAAGAAAACTATACAAAAGTGAGGAAAACAAAATCCAAGCATGAATGACTCTCAAATAAGCAATCAAGAATCAAACAAATAAATAAATCGAGGCCCAACGCCATCGATATCCAAATGTCCTCAAGGGCTTAAAAGCCAAAATTAAAAGCCAAACATCCTCGAACAATCATCTCCTCCTAAACCTAACCCTAAAACTAAGAAAACAAGGGAAATAAAAGAGGAGAGTTTGGAAAGATCTCACCAAAGCAGGCTTCATCAATTTCTTACTTCAATTTGTCTCAAAAGGCTCTTTAAGTTCCTCAAACCTACATACACATGAGACAAGTCCAAACTTCCAAAATAAAAGCATTAATAACATAATGAAAATGAAAGATCAAAAGGTCCTCCCCCCCTCCCCCCCCCCCCCCCCCCCAATTCGAATGAAGCATTGTCCTCAATGCTTCAAACAAGTTCAAAGGGAGGGAGGGAGGGAAAGGAAAATAAGAGGAAAAGAGAAAATAAGAAAAATAAAACTATTTACAAAGGGAGACCATTTAATCTAGTAAATAAGATTGCAACGATCTCAAAAGCTTGTCATGTGCAACCGCACACGACTCAATGAGTATCACATAGGCAAGAGTATACAATAGAGTAGGCACAAAGTGAATCAATACTCTATGCCTAAATGATGAAGAAAAAGCAAAATGAGAAAATTTACAAGGAAAAATGAAAAAATAAGAAGAAAAATCAAAACAAAAAGAAGAATCAAAAGAAAAAGAAGAATCAAAAGAAAAGGAGGAAAAATTGTCACTACTATACAACTTTGCTACAATGGTATCAACAAGAGAATCTTGGGGGTCATGAGTGGTAAGAGGATCCTCAAGTGGTGGACAAGTGACATAGTGAGGAAGAGAAATAGGGAAAGAAGGAACAAGATCAAGACTCTTGGAGAAAGGGGCATGAGTGGATAGAACGGGCGTCATGTCCTCGCAAAAACTCTCACTCACATCACAAGAACTCATAACAAGAGCACTCCTATCCAAAGCTTCTTCACCTAAAGATTCATCTCTCAACTCATCACCTACATCATCTACATCCACAAATAAAGGGTTGTGATAATCACGAGTTTCATAAGCATCCCCAAAGAGGGGGGTTTTCAATCTCTAAGCCAAACTCATCATCATCACTATCACTAGAGTCACCATCTTCACTTTCAATACCATCTAAGTCATCAATTGATTGAGGTGGGTTAGGAAGAGACTGAATAATGGAGTCAATGGGAGAAGGGGAGGCAAAAAGAGAATCTAGGGATTCACAAACTTCCTCAAAAGCAACCTCTTCCTCTTCATGAATTGGACTCACCAAACCTAGGCATGACTCATCATCATCACTACTCCAAAATCCATCATCAACAAGCACAATTTTCTCCCTCAAAACATTTTCTTTCTCTACATAGGGAGAACCACCATCAAAATCATTCGAGGACTTAGATGCATAAATACATTTTCCATAACCTCTCTCCTTGTCTATCCTCATTAACTCACGTATCACATCCTCACACTCTTGGTCGGTCATAGAGGGTATTGGATCACACTCCTTCACTAACCCATTGCTCTCATCCTCACATTCGAGAGGGGTAAGGGTGTAGCAAACATCTACTCTTGATTCAACATGTTCAACACATTCAATGCTACTACACATTAGTTCCTCTAAGTGATTCATGGCATCAAGAGTAGGATTCACATCATAGACTTGAGAATGCATCACATCATTTAAATTAGGGGATGAATTAGCATGCGGGGGAGAGGAATGATCATCAACACACATGTTCCTCCTTTCTAACTTCATGTCATCGCAAAAGGATTTTATGCAATCTAAGATAAGTTGTGTATCAAAACTTGGAGCATGCACCTCATTACAATTTTGACTTAGAGAAGAAGAATCATGATATGACAAGTGAGGAGAAGCATTGTAAGCACAAGGGACATCATTGTAATTCATGCAATCATTAGGTGGGGATGAAAATTCATAACCAAACTGCATAGAATCACAACTAGGAGAGGGGGTAGGAGGCATACCATAGTTGGGTTGAACTTGTTGTGGGTTTGTGCCCATATCCCACTCATATGAGTCTTGAGCTAAACATTTGAAGTAGTCAAAAGCATCATCCCAAGAAAGTGCTTGAAACCCTCCATTATGCCTATACTCAACCAAATTGAGAGTGAAATCGTTCAACCCAGCGTAAAGTACTTCACATAATCCACGTGTCCCACCAAAATACTTGTTGGGAAATACTTCACGCACCCTATCGAAAAACCTCCAAAATGGCTCATTCTCAAATTGCGGAGGAATTGAGAAACTAGCCATTCTTGAAAATGAGTCTCAAGATATGTTACTTGTAAAACCAAAGCTAAGCAAAGGGTTAGCAATGACAAGAGAGAATAAAAGGAAGAGTAAAATAAAAGAAAAATAGTAATCACAATAAAAGAAAAATCAAAATCAAACTAGAAAATGAAAGCAATAACTGAAATCGCAAAAATAACTCAAAAACAATTCCAATCAAGTCGCACCTCCCCGGCAACGGCGCCAAAATTTGATCGGGTCCCAGGGGTCGTTACTTCCTAGGTCCGGTCAAAGTATAAAAACCCTATTCCCTAACTATCCTAAATGGGTAGTATAATGGAGTAAGGGGTCGAATCCACAGAGAGGTAGGTGATCGGGATTATTTCTAGGCCAATCTTGCTATTTGAGGGTCTCTTTTTGGGGGTTTTTTTTTTGGGTAAATTGGGATTTATAAACAATGAAACTAACCAAATTAGGCTACAACTACATCTACAAGTAAAGTTACTAGGGAAGGGGGAAAATCATGATATTGCAAATCATCAGCATGAACAATCATTTAGAAAGCACAAATCAATTGTTTCAAGCAAGGAGATTAGTTAATGCAAGTGGGCTTAGATTTCTCAGCCGACCCACTTACATAACATCTCAATCTAGACCAAACCAAACACCATGGATCGAATCGCTCGGTAGACTAGATCTCTCATTCTCTACCTCGCTCACAATCCGGTTCGAAATACCCTAGACCTTTTCTAACATATTGTCTCTAACCTCATGCTTAGATTTCTCAACCACACTTGGTTAGTCCAATATTCTATCCTAGAAGTTGGCCAAACTCCCAATCTAGTATTTTAATCCATGTTAGAAAACAAGCATCAACAAATAATTTCACACCAAACTAACAATTACTCCATGTTCAATAATCAAAATACCATCATTTTCCCCCTCCCCTAGCTAGAAATCTAGCCTAGGAGAGGGATGTTCATACTAACAAAAGCCATAAATAAAGCAAGCATAATAGAAGAAGTAGAGAAACTAATAGACATGGAAGATAACAACTAGACTTGCAAATACTAATTCAAAGATTTAAACTTAAAATCTCAAAAACAATGAATAAGAAACTATAGCTAATGATAAATAATAACTCAACAAATAATGACATACAAATGATGAACAAATAACAAAGAAAGAAAGATTGAGAGATATTACCAAACTAGAAGATTAGATAAATAGATTGATTGCAAATGGAGAAGAGATTGTTGAAGATTACAAGCTAAAAGTATCAAAACTCTCGTGTTTCTCTCTCTAAAATTTCTGAAAAATATGCTAAGTGTAATGATAATTTCGTGCCCCCCTAAACCTAGAAGAGTTGGGGTATATATATATTACATGAGAGAGAACAAATGGACGTGTTGAAACTGGGCCAAGGGAGCGGACGCTCCAGGGGTTGGAGCGGACGCTCCATGCAAGGGAGCGGACGCTCCATGCATGGGAGAGCGGACGCTCCATGCATGGGCGAGCGGACGCTCCATGCATGGAGAGCGGACGCTCCATTGGTTGGAGCGGACGCTCTGGCACCTCCCAGCAGCTAATGCCTTCTGATCATGGGCCGAGCGTCCGCTCTAAATTAGAGAGCGTTCGCTCTGACATGTCAGAGCGTCCGCTCTCATATTTAGAGCGTCCGCTCTGAGAAGACTGCGCAAAGAGCTGATCTTGTAAGGCTCATAACTTTTGATGTAGATCCCTGATTGGAGTGTGTAATATACCGTTGGAAAGCTCTTGAACTCTAGTTTCAAACACAATAGGCCCCGCATCCAAAAGATTTCCAGAAAAAATTTTATGCCCAAAATAGTGGAGGGTGGTCAAAACCGGCTTCGAATCCTTTGGCGTGGACCTAAAACAACTCATGTTAAATATCAAAGCACTTGTATTCCCATTTCCTCTCAAAACTGCATAGAAAATACCCAAAAATGAAACGAGACCCAAATCTTGGTAACATGTAACGAGCGGAGGAAAAACCAATTAAAAATGCACAAATATGGGCAAAACAAAGAATAACAAGGATGAAAAATGACCTATAAGATGGTGCACAAATGCACCGATCATATATATATATATATAATATATAAATGATATATATATAATATACAAACTAAATTCCCGATAAAATAATAAAATTAACAAACACATATACATAACCTTTTGATGCTAAATTTCTAAAACAAATTAAAATCCTGATAATAGAGCAAAATTAATTTCTAAACCGTGTCCCATTTTTTCTTTTGATCTAAATATATGGTTTATAAGTTTAATTCCTAAAAACTCATTGGCGACTACTACTAATAATGTCCCTTTTCGTTAATCTTTTCTTCCCTCTATCTAGTCCATTCTTCCTCCCATCGCCAATACGCCTAGGTCTAAAATAGCCTCTTGGCGGCGACGGGCGGAGGAAGCAAAAAGTGGGGAGCCAGTCGTGGCTCTGAAAGTTCCATCAGAATAAACTTCATCAATTACTACGTGTTAGTATTTCGTAGAGTTAGTTGGAGGGTTTGACTAGGCTGCACCAGCATTCTTATTTTGACATTGCCCATTTTGTCCTTTTTATTTATCGAGTCTCTTGTCTATATGTTATAAAAGGGGAAAGAAGACAAGGCAATAAAAATCCTCCAATAGTTGAAACAATATTGATGATGTTAACGAAAAACTAACAGAACTTATGACTTCTCTCCAAGCAAAACTCAGGACAACTTTTAAATATGTCTTTAAACCTATGTACCGCGAACCTTTAGTTATTACATGTGTGTCACATTTTTTAGGTATATGTACAACACTCGATGCATTTAAGTATTATTCACTTCTAGTAGGAAACTCATTAGGTTTAGATAGAAATCAGACATATCTATTATTATGTGTAGCACCGGTCATTGAGTTAGCTACCATTTGATATTTCTCTTTATGAGAGAAATTCTAGGCATGAGAAAAAAAAAAAAGGATGTTAGTGCTCTCAGCATCAACACTTCTACTGTCCCAAGTAACAATATCAATAATCTTATCGTTTTAAATACGCCTAAATAAGTTGATAATGAGCAATCTGAGACTAGTAGTTCTCTTTGCAGATTGCATTGGCATTAGTATTCTACGTGGAAGTTAAACCCTATGATTATTACAAATCATCCCAATCATTGTTGATATTGGGATGCATTAATGTGATATCACAAGGATTGTTGATGGCTCCGGGAGCCTGGCTAGAAGTTGTCATCCCTTAAAAACTAGAAGGTTTCAAATATACCGTTCGGAAGCTACTTGAAGCTATCCTCGGTGCGTTCGTGATTCTAGCACTTCCGTTCGTCTTTTGTATTTTAAGCAGATGCCTTTTTTTATTATGTAGTATTAGATCTTTTTGTTATTGTATTTGTTATTGTCTTAGTCCCAGAGACAATAAATATCAAGGAGCTCGAAATGATTAGAGATTTGTGGGCAAAGCATTAGATTTGGAAAATATATGTAAAGTCAAATGATACATATGACTAATTAAGATCACGAATGTATCACTAAATCAGTTGAGGTATTAATTATACAATGTTTCATTTAAGTTATTGGGTGCTAGGATATTTAGCTGTTAGTGGATATTTTACTATGAGATTAGCTTTATTTTGTAATTTGTAATTATATTTGTATGACACATGTAATTATGCAAATCAGTTTGCAATATAAGGAAATATAATTATCAATTGTGGTATTGTTGACTATATGGTGCTTTCTTTTTTCATTGTTTTGTGAATATATAGCATCTTTTTTCCAAAACCAATTTGCTTAAACTCTAAAAATATTAATACCATTTTAAATTCTAAGAGTTGTTGGTATGATTCTATGAATTTATTAATTATCCAATTGGAATTGGATGAAGAGAGTAATAATTCCAATTACTAAGTGGCAAATAAGCAGTGGAGGAAGATCAGAGGCGACGTGTTGCTGAATCGCTTGTATGCTAAGGTTCTTTATATATATGTGTATAATATATATTATATAATATATAATGTAATATATATATAATATACAAACTAAATTCCCCATAAAATAATGAAATTAACAAACACATATACACAACCTTTTGATCCTCAATCTCTAAAACAAAATAAAATCATGATAAAAGAACAAAATTAATTCATAAATCGTGTCCCATTTGTTCTTTTGAATAAAATACATGTTTTATGAGTTTAATTCCTAAAAAGTCATTGATGTCTGCTACTAATAATATCCCTTTTCGTTAATTTTCCTTCCCTATATCTACTCCATTTTTCCTCCCATCGCCAATACGCCTAGGTCTAAAACGACATCTTGCTGGTCAATGGCGGAGGAAGAAAAAAATGGGGAGCTGGTCGTGGGGCCTACAGTTCCATCACAACAAATTTTATCAATTACTACGTGTTAGTATTTCGTAGAGTCAGTTGGAGGGATTCACTGGGCTGCATGAGCATACTTATTGTGCCATTGCTCATTTTTTACTTTTTAATTATTGAGTATCTTATCTATATGTTATAAAAGGGGAAACAAAACAAGGCAATAATAAAAAACTCCAACAGCTGAACAATGTCGATGATGTTGACGAAAAACTAACAGAACTTAAGACTTCTCTCCAAGGAAAACTGAGGACAACATTTAGATACGCCTTTAAACCTTTGTACCGCCCACCTTTAGTTATTACATATGTGTCAAGTTTTTTAGGTATATGTACATTACTCGATACATTTAACTATTATTCACCTCTAGTAGAGAACCCATTATGTTTAGATAGAAATCAATCATATCTATTATTATGTGTAGCACCGGTCATTGAATTAGCTAGCCATTTGATATTTCTCTTTTTGAGAGAAATTCTAGGCATGAGAAGAAAAAAGATGTTAGTGATCTCAGCATCAACACTTCTACTGTCCCAGGTAACTATATCAATAATCTCATTGTTTTAAATACGCCTAAATAAGCTGATAATGAGCAACTTGATACTAGTAGTTCTCTTTGCAGATTGTATTAGCAGTAGTATTCTACGTGGAAGTGAAATCCTATAATTATTAAAAATCATCCAAATCATTGTTAATATTGGGATGCATGAATGTGATATCACAAGGATTATTGATGGCTCTGGGAGCCTAGCTAGAAGTTGAAATCCCTCAAAATGTAGAGGACTTAAAATATACCATTCGGAAGCTACTTGAAGCTATCGTCGGGGCGTTCGTGATTCTAGCACTTCCATTCATCTTTTGTATTATAGGCAGATGCCTTTTTTTTTATTATGTAGTATTAGATCTTTTTGTTATTGTATTTGGTATTTTCTTAGTCCTAGAGACAACAAATATTAAGGAGTCTGAAATGATTAGAGATTTGTGGGCAAAGCATTAGTTTTGGAAAATATATGTAAAGTCAAATGATACATATGACTAATTAAGATCACAAATGTATCACTAAATCAGTTTAGGTATTAGTTATAGAGTGTTTCTGTTAAGTTAGAGGGTGATAGGATATTTAGTTGTTAGTGGATATTTCACTATGAGATTAGCTTTATTTTATAATTGGTAAGGATATTTGTATGACACATGTAATTATGTGAATCAGTTTGTATTAGAATGAAATACAATTATCACTTGTGGTATTGTTGAATAAATGGTGCTTTCGTTTTCCATTGTTGTGTGAATATATAGCATCCTTTTTCCAAAACCAATTTGCTTGAACTCCAACAATATTAATACCATTTTAAATTCTAAGAGTTATTGATATGATTCTATGAATTTATTTATTATTCTAGCGGAATTGGATGAAGAGAGTAATAATTCCCATTACTGAGTGAAAAATAAGATGTGGAGGAAGATCAGAGGCGGCGTTTTCCTGAATCGCTTGTGTAATATGTAATATATAATACATAATACATAATACATAATACATAATACATAATACATAATACATAATACAAAATACATAATACATGATACATGATACATGATACATGATAGATGATACATGAGACATGAGACATGAGACATAACACATAACACATAACACATAACACATAACACATAACACATAACACATAACACATAACACATAACACATAATACATAATACATAATATCTCTTCATCCTGAATCTCTAAAACAAATTAAAATCCTGATAAAAGAACAAAATTAAATCCTAAATCGTGTCCCATTTTTTCTTTAGATCTAAATACATGGTTTATGTGTTTAATTGCTAAAAACTCATTGGCGACTCCTACTAATAATGTCCCTTTTCGTACAACGTTAATCTTTTCTTCCCTCTATCTAGTCCATTCTTCCTCCCATCGCCAATACACCTAGGTCTAAAGCGGCCTCTTAGCGGCGACGGGTGGAGGAAGCAAAAAGTCGGGAGCCGGTCTTGGCTCCTACAGTTCCATCAAAACAAACTTCATCAATTACTACGTGTTAGTATTTCATAGAGTCAGTTGGAGGGTTACACTAGGCTGCAACAGCATTCTTATTTTGTCATTGCTCGTTTTCTCCTTTTTAATTACCGAGTCTCCTGTCTATATGTTAGAAAAGGGGAAAGAAGACAAGGCAATAAAAATCCTATAACAGTTGAACAATGTCGATGATGTTGACGAAAAACTAATAGAACTTAAGACTTCTCTCCAAGCAAAACTCAGGACAACTTTTAGATATGTCTTTAAGCCTATGTACCGTCCACCTTTAGTTATTACATGTGTGTCACGTGTTTTAGGTATATGTACAACACTCGATGCATTTAACTATTATTCACCTCTAGTAGCTCACTAGTAAAAAAAGTAGTTATTGTAACGGGCAAAAACGACCTATTGTAATGGTCATCTGCCGTTACAATTGGCCCCGTTACAATATCTAATATTTATTGTAACGGGCCTACCAGGTGCCCGTTACAATAAGTCTGTTTATTGTAACGGACCTATCAGGTGCCCGTTACAATAAACAGACTTATTATAACGGGCTCCTGATAGGTCCGTTACAATAAGTTATTTATTGTAATTGACATATAGTTTTGCCCATTACAATGAAACCTTTTTAAAAAAAAAAAAATATATATATATTATTTATTAATAATAATACTAATAATTTATTCTTCGAGGCCCACAATCGATCGTAATATCAAATGGCTTAGTCGTTAATAACTTCATTCATCATTAAAATGTATATCGCTACCTACAATTGAATATAATCCCAAAATCATATATTTAGTGCGTGCTAGCATCATGTAATATACATCCAAAAAACAACATAAAAAACCTCTACATTAACTCACTAAAAAGTTACTCCTAAAAAAATCAGCCCATTGTTCTTCAATTTCGTCGATTTCCTCACTACTGTAGGCAGTAGATCTTCCAAGATAATCCTTAAAAACAAATAATTACGAAAATTATTATACAGTACAATAATTGTATGATGATAAAATATAAATGATCCAAATATTATTTGGACATAATCACGTTCTATATCATTCATTTAATCATTAAAAACTTGTGTGCATGAGTTTGGGCAAAAATAGGACGTTTAGGAACAAAAACAATGCAAATGGGTCATTTTTGGCTAGTTTTGGGCGTTTTCATGCCCATCTTCCTACTAATCAACCAATTTATTGTTTTTATGGTTTATACATGTCCTAAAACATTTATTTAAGCATAAAATGACTTGTTTGCATCATTTTGGGAAAAAATAGCATGTTTTGAGTGTTTTCTTTTCCATTTTCGCACCAACCAACCTATTTCAAGTTTTCAAGGTTTGATTAAGTCCTATAACATTTATCTAAGTATAAAATGACTTGTTTGCATGATTTTAGGCACCAATAGCATGTTTTGGAACCAAAAAAGGGAAATGTATCATTTTTGGGTATTTTTGAGTGTTTTCTTTCCCATGTTCACACCAACCGACCTATTTCAACTTTTAAAGGTTTAAAAGAGTCCTATAACATTTATTTAAGCATAAAATGACTTGTTTACATGATTTTGGGCAAAAAAATATGTTTCGGAACAAATACAAAGCAAATGGGTCATTTTTGGGTAGTTTTGAGTGTTTTCGCTCCCACGTTAGCATGAACCAACCTATTTCAAGTTTTCAAGGTTTAAAAAAGCCCTATAACATTTATTTAAACATAAAATTACTTATTTGCATGATTTTGGGCAAAAATAGGATGTTTTGGAACAAATATAAGGCAAATGAGTCATTTTTGGGTAGTTTTGAGTGTTTTCATGCCGATCTTCCTACCAATAAACCAATTAATAGTTTTTAAGGTTGATAAATGTTCTATAGCATTCATTTAAGTGTTAAATGACTTATTTGCATGATTTTGGTCAAAAACAGGACGATTTGGAACAAAAACAAGGAGATAAGGTCATTTTTGGCTAGTTTTGGGCGTTTTCATGCCCATCTTCCCACCAATCAACCAATTTATTGTTTTTAAGCTTTATACATGTCCTAAAACATTTATTTAAGCATAAAATGACTTGTTTGCATGATTTTGGGAAAAAATAGCATGTTTTGGAACAAAAACAAGGCAAATGGCTCATTTTTTGCTAGTTTTGAGTGTTTTGTTTCCCATGTTCGCACCAACCAACCTATGTCAACTTTTCAAGGTTGAAACAAGTCCTATAACATTTATTTAAGCATAAAATTACTTTTTTGCATGATTTTCGACAAAAATAACATGTTTTGGAACAAATACAAGGCAAATGGTCATTTTTGGGTAGTTTTGAGTGTTTTCGCTCCCATGTTAGCAAGAGCCAACCTATTTCAAGTTTTCAAGGTTTCAAAAAGCCCTATAACATTTATTTAAGCATAAAATGACTTATTTGCATGATTTTGGGCAAAAATAGGATGTTTTGGACCAAATACAAGGCAAATGAGTCATTTTTGGTTAATTTTGAGTGTTTTCATGCCCATCTTCCTACCAATCAACCAATTAATGGTTTTTAAGGTTTATAAATGTTCTATATCATTCATTTAAGCGTTAAATGACTTATTCGCATGATTTGGGCAAAAACAGTATGATTTGGAACAAAAACAAGGAGATAAAGTCATTTTGGGCTAGTTTTGGGCGTTTTCATGCCCTTCTTCCTGCCAATCAACCAATTTATTATTTTAAAGCTATATACATGTCCTAAAACATTTATTTAAGCATAAAATGACTTGTTTACATGATTTTGGGCAAAAATAGCATGTTTTGGAACAAAAACAAGGCAAATGACTCATTTTAGGCTAGTTTTGAGTGTTTTGTTTCCCATGTTCGCACCAACCAACCTATGACAACTTTTCCAGGTTTAAACAAGTCCTATAACATTTATTTAAGCATAAAATGAATTGTTTGCATGATTTTGGGCAAAAATAACATGTGTTGGAACAAATACAAGGCAAATGGGTCATTTTTGGGTAGTTTTGAGTGTTTTCGCTCCCATGTTAGCATGAACCAACCTATTTCAAGTTTTCAAGATTTAAAAAAGCCCTGTAACATGTGTTTAAGCATAAAATGACTTGTTTGCATGATTTTGGGCAAAAACAACATGTTTTGGAACAAATACAAGGCAAATGAGTCATTTTTGGGTAGTTTTGAGTGTTTTCATGCCCATCTTCCTACCAATCAACCAATTAATGGTTTTTAAGGTATTACAATCTTAATAATATTGTTTTAAAATACTCAACATACATTCAAATTTGCACATCAAACATAAATTTCATTGGCACATTATATAACAAGTTATTAAAATTGAATGCAGCCAAATGGTCACTTATCACTCCAACCTAACGCTAAAAAACATATTTCAGCCTTTAAAAAAAAAAAACAGCCCTAAATAACGTATTTCATAAGTTTGTTGTTTTTTCATCCCTATAAAAAACATAATTCAACCTTTTAAAAAAAAGCACTAAATAAAATAGAATTTAACCCTAAAATAATAAAATTCAACCCTAAAAATTTAAATTCAGCCACAAAATTTTAAATCCAGCCCTAAAATTCCCATTAGTACACTCAAAAGTTTAAAATTTCCAGAAGTAAACCTGAGTTATGGGGTAATTAAAAATGTAAACTTAATGATAGTTTTGGGTTAGTTTTATGTTAGTTCCAATCCGTTAAGTGGATGTTTTATTTGGTTAAGTGGTTCACTATATAACTATGGTTACTCACTAATGTACGGCTTCTTCTCGAAAAAAAAACACTCTTCATCTTCAACACTATTTTTTACTTAGAAGTCAAATAATCAAAGTTTCTCAGTTACAAGATCCACCACCACAACCAATCAAATAACCTATTGCTGTTTGGTTTACGTTTTGAGTAGATCAACAATTTTTAGAAAATTGATTGAAATTCCAATTCAATTATTAAATTTTAAAAAAAAATTAAAGAGAACCCACATCATATTACTTCTCTCTGGTAACAAGAAGAAAGATAAACGTATCAGTTGAATTGAAATCTGAGAAAATGACGAATTATTAGGATTCATTTTCAAGTGCACCAGTGGGAATTTTCCAATATAAATTTCAACCATAAAAATTAAAATTCAGCCTTAAAAATTGATTTTATACAAATTAAAACCTAACACAACAATTATAAACAAGGTTATAATTGAAAACAAATAAAGCATCAATTGATTTACCCAAAAATAAAATAAAAATAAAACATCAATTGAAGAGCAACATGCAGCAATTATAAACAAGATTGGGTATACCTTCTAATTAAAGAGCAACAACCAGCAGCGTAACAAGGGGCAAACGCGCGAAGAAGCTGTGGTGGTCCAGCGGTGGCGTAGTGGGGCAGGCGAACACCAGCAAAGCAGCAGCGCCTCTCGTCTGCTTCAGAGAAGCGTGAATTATGCCCTACAATATAAATTTCAACCCTAAAAATAAAAATTCTGCCCTTAAAACTTATTTTATACCAATTAAAACCTAAAAAAAAATTATAAAAAAGATTATAATAAATAAAAAAATGAAGCATCAATTGATAACAAGATTAAGTGATTATATATACCTTCTAAAGAGCAATAAATGAAGCAGCAACGGAGCAGGGGCAGGCGAACCACCAGCAAAGCAGCCGCGTGGTGCAACAGTGGCGCAGTGGGGCAAGCGAAAACTAGCGAAGCAGCCACGACCGCGAAGCGGCGTACCCTGCAAATTGGTGGGATTCAGCCGCGAAGCAGCAGCGTTGTTTGGTGGTGATGTCGAAGGCGCTGGCGTTGGCTGGTGGTGATGTCGAATCCGATGAATGCCGGTGGTGCGTGGGTGGTATTGGTTTTGGATTTTGAGATGAAGGAGTGTGTGGGCGGTGTTGGCTTGGGAGATACAAATGAAGTACCGTATTTTTTACAAGGGTTTCAATTGAATTGAATGAGAGAATATATACCGTGTTTTTTTTTTGGAATTGACTAATTGTAACGGCCATAAATAAGGCCCGTTACAAAAAACCATTTAATGTTGGGTGTTCAACTAAATACTATCTATTGTAACGGCCAAAGTTAAGCCCGTTACAATAAGTAATAATTAGTAACGGGCTTCAAACAGGCCCGTTACTAATTTTACTTATTGTAACGTGCTTAACTTTGACCGTTACAATAATTATTTTCTTATGTAGCTAGAATTTATGACTTATTGTAACTAACATTTATACAGCCCGTTACAAAAGAATTAATTGTAACTAGCAAATTTAAGGCAAGTTATAATAAGGGCGTTACCATTAGTGATTTTCTTACTAGTGATTAAAAAAATAAAAATAAATAAATAAAGGGAAAAAATACTCTATCTACAAACATGTCCAACCAACTGGCCAAGATGGACACTTGAAAAGAAGCAAGGTGAGTAATATAAAAAAATAATCGAAAAAATTGTTAAAATTAAGTCAACCTTTACGTGGTCTGCTCAAATTAAGTCAAGCTTTGGATTAACTCAAATTAGGTCAAGCTTGTATGCACATCTGCTCATATTAAGTTTTATGGTGAGTGACCTGTTCAACAGGTAAATGAAGTTTTTTTTTTTCTTATTGACTCAAAAAAATCGGAGGGTCGCACAGATCAGGAATCCATGCCTTGGAGCTGATCACGGTAGTGGATTCTTCTGGATGCTCGATTTTTCCTTTTCCCCTAGTGGAATCGGAAGATAACCTGTGTCGATCATGTCCTGGACCTTATGTTTCAGTGACCAACAATCAGATGTATTATGACCCCTACCCTGATGATATTTGCAATAAGCATTAGCATTCCATTTCTTTGACTTCATATGCTCGGGAGGATCCGAAGTGGGCCCAACTGGTGACAATACCCCTTTGCTAACCAACCTCTCTAAAGCTTGATTATAAGTCATGCACAAAGATGTGAAAAGCCTTTGTTGCCTCTGTGGTCTAGGACTAGTGGAAACTAAGTAGGCTTCGGCGGACACATTATCAACAACATAGACTGGGCTAGCTTGGTTGGTGGAAGGTTAGGATGAGGAGCCGCCTTTCTTATAGAAAACTCCTATGTTTTTCTAGGCTTGAAGTTCTTCTTCAACAATAAGCCCAACTTGATGCAGTTGTGAGAAGGAGGTAATGGACTGGAATTTGAGGGGTTCTTGGTATTTAAGCTGAAGGTTTCTGATCACAATTCGGACTTGATCCTCCTCGTTGGCTCGATTGGAAATCTGAGCTGCCTTTTCTCTCCAGCGGTTCAAGAAAACAGAAAAGTCCTCTCGGTCACCTTGCTTCGTGGCCTCGAGCTCACAAAGGCTGACCATGAGCTGGGAGTTGTAGCGGTATTGTTTCAGAAATTCTTCCTTGATGTATTTCCAGTCATAAATTTTGGTTTTGTTCAAGGTCCTGAGCCATTTAGAGGGGTGCGCCTCCAAGGTTAGGGGAAACACCGAAGCAAACAATTCCTTACCTATCCTCTTGAGGGCCATGGAGACATTGTAGGTGCGGAGGTGGTCTTCAGGATCTTCCACCCCTTTGGACTTAGGCAGGTCGCTCAAAACTAGTAGGTTCTTTGGTAGCTTCCCTTTAATTTCATAATCCAAAGTGTTGGGTCCTTTGTGGGCCGACAGTTCGACTAGCTTCTTCACCATCTCCTCAAGTTGCTCAACCCTTTTTTCAACGTCGGTTTTGGGATGTGGTTGTGGTTCTGGTTCCGGCTCTAGCTCTGGCTCTGGTTGTGGTTGTGGTTGTGGCTGATTTCTGAGTTCTTCAATGGCTTTTTCCTGGGCCTTAATTTTGTTGTTCATGGCTTCAAGTTTGGCCATGATGGCTGCGAACTGGGCTTCAGGGTTTGACATTTCAAGAGGAGTTGAGCGGGAGGATCTGGTTATTCTTAGGATGTGGATGCCCCTGAGACTGGCTTGGGTGCGCTTGACTTGGCTTCTAGTCACCCCTCGAAGACCCTCGGACACATCTCGAGTCTTCCCTATGATAGCTGAAATCTAAAGGAATTTGACTTAGAGCACTGGGAGAACTAACACTGGACTGAGATAGACATTAAACTGATTCTGACTTTGTATAAGCATAAGTCCGGACCTAGATCTGCTTTAAGGTACTGGAATATTGGCGTGACTGACATTGAAGTAACCTAAAGTGAACCTATGTCTAGTTAGGACCACTAGTGAACGGGACGAGTCTAAGTTGGGACTGTGTCTAATTAGGACTATCTAGACTTGGGGACTGGACAGGGAGGAGACTGGTGATGAACTGTACTGAGACTGTGAGATGATTTGAACCTATGGTAGCAGCACTGTGGGAAAATTCTGACTCTGGTTCTGATGAAGAAGAAGGAGAAACCCCTGATAACGAGAAGTGTTTGACAGCCATCCTAGAACAGAGTGGTGAACCAGTTCAGGAGAACAGTTCATCACATATGTGCCTCATGGGGAAAGCAGTTCGAACAAGCTCCTAACAGGTAACAATTTCAAATTAGAAACTATGCTTGAATGCTTAGAAACAATGCTTGATCAATGTCTTGAGTTGAGTAATGCATATAAAGATGGTAAAAAGAAATTGAAAGAAAAAACTCGAGAATGTGAATTATCTAATGCCAGTTGTGATCAGTTGGAGGAGTTATGTCTTAACCTGAAAAATGAAATAGCTGAATTAGAAGTTTCACTTGATCAATGCAAGGTGTAATTGGAAATAGTTAAATCTAACACATCAAAGAATGTTTTATCTGATAATGAGGAAGATCTAACTGGTCCCCTGGTGAATTACAAGTAAAACCCAGAGGATCCAATGAATCTTGATGTTGTCAAAACTAAGGCATGAACCTGAAGCAAATCTAGTTTGTTAAACAGTTTTTGTCTTCTTTTGGAAGAAGTTAAAGATTTGCATAAGGATCTTGTCTCAGCCAAAACAGCACAATCCACCATGGACAACATAAAGTCAAGCACGGAGGTCAGTAGGATGATTGACGATTATGAAGGTCAAATATGTGATTTACATATTGAGCTTTATAATCTCAAAGAGAAAAACAGAAAACAATTTGCCCACAATCAGAATGAGTCCCTGGTTTCAGATCTGAGATCAGAATTCGCAAGTTTAAAAAGTGATTTTAAATCCCTAAATGAAAAAAAAACATTCGTCCAATCAAGATTCTTGAAACAAAAGAACATGAGCTCCAAAATAATCAGAAACTTGTGGACAAATTGTTAAAGGCAGAAAAGAACTTAAGTCAAGTTCCGTCTCTGAAGAGAAACAAAGGTAAGGCTGGTCTAGGGTACACCAGAAGGAAAGCTAAACCTAACTGGTCACCCAGAGAGATCACCTGGTTAACTGAGTTTAATAAGGGAAAATATGTGATTGCCAAGGACATGTGTAACGACCCGTAATTTAGCAGCGTTGTTTTCGGAGGAAAACAACATTACAGATCTTTAACTTCTAAAAACCTTTAAGATCAAATTCATAAACTGCAGCGGAAGCTCTAAACTTAATCATATTATTCATTAAAACTATTAAATAATCCAAAATAGTTAATGATTCAAAGTCCCTTATTAATACAAAATAAAGAATAGTACAATAATAACAATAAAACATAGGTTGAACTAATCAATAGGGTCAACTACTAAGCTGGCTAGCTCACAATCCCAGCCCATGCGTAGCCCAATTCAGTCACCACCTGTACCTGGAAAAGGATTTTGGGGTCCACAATCAGTGGTGAGTAATTAGATTGTTCTACTCAATCAGTAGAACACAATTAGAAACATAATCATTAGAACAAGTCAATCAAACAAACAAACAGATCATCATGAAATCATACATATATACATTAACGTTCAAGTGCACAGCGGAAACATTCATAACAACTTAATGAATCAAGACCTTCTATACCAATTCACTCCGTTCTAGACTTCTTGACACCACCATTGACTTTTCTATTCTATTCAGTTCAGGTGCTAATCTGTGACCAGTCATATGCTCGTAAGGGGTCAACCACGAAGATCTACTCCCCCCCAACTTTCCTTGCTCATGCCGGGTCAACCACGAAGATCTACTCCCCAAGCACTGGGATCAAGAACTGTCCCGAATCCGAAGATAGGACAGTGGCTTCGACTATACCTATGTTCATGGCACTTGTGCCACTAGATAGGCGGTCACTTCATAGTTAATCATCTTTTCAATTCAATTCTGTTCTGTTCTCTTTTCCGGTTCACAATTCAATTCCTTATTGACTCAACTTCACTTCTATCCAGTTCTAGCTCATCTTAACTTGACCCAAACCTCTACTCCAAATCTTAATCCACTCGACATATTCTTCAAAATAAATACTTAATTCAACTCCTTAAATAATCATATAATCTCATCTATAGATCAAAGAAAATAATCAATTAAACATATAAACTAACAATCATCAATCAATAATACCTTAAACATAATAAAAACCCTATTTTTAATACATAGTCCCATTCGACATTTTCTATTATCCAACCAAGATTAACACTTTAAATTAATCATCATCAACAATTATTCATAAAAACTTAATAATAAATCATAAAATTATACTTTAAACAATAAATCATCAAACTTGAATCAAAACAAGACTAAAATTAATGCTTTTAAAACCTTAAAATACACGGCCTTCATGATCTAACACAACATCAAGATCTTATTCAAGAAACCATCAAAGAATGCCTAAATCAAAGATTCAATTCAAGATTTGCATAAAAGATTAATTAAAGATCAAGAAAATAACATAAAAATCATATTTTTCAACCAAGATCTATTCGACATAATCATGAAATACACGGCTCATTTGCATAGACTTCTAGTAATTATTTTCATCAAATTTAAATTAACAAGATTCATAAGATAATCATAAAACAAAGCAAGAACATAAATTTAAACTTGTCAAAACTCCTTGGAACAAAATCATGCCACTCGACAATTCTAATCATGGAACATTAATCAGTTCAAAATACTTTCTTCATAATTATAAGCAATTCTAAACCTACTCTAAACATGATTAATCCTATTCTAACAATTATATTGCTAATCTATCCTATTGATTAAGTAAAGCAGATCTAATTACCTTTGATTATGGATGGGGTTCGAATATTTTAAGGAACACGGTTTTCTTGAAGTTTCTTTGGTTTCTTGATCAATCTTTAAGGGTTGAAGCAATAAGAAACGGTTAGGAACAATTTAATGATTGATCTTGGAAGGAAAAATAATTAAACAATTTGGTTATTGTTCTTTCCCTCTTGGCCGTGTGAAATGAATAATAATAGGGAGGGTTTTGACTTCCTAAAATCAAGTAGCAAGAATAGGAAGGGTTGGAATAAAAATAGGGTTTTTAGGAAAGGGTCAAAAAGATATAACAATTAATATAATTAGTTAAACAAGATAAATGAATTAATTGAAGGGAAAAGAATGAGGGGGCCGTGGAGTACAACAACAAAGGGGTGATGATCCCTAAAATCTAGTAGGGAGAATAGGTAAGCAAGGTTTAGGGTTTTAGGCTTAGTCAAAAATAGATAAGGTCTTTTTAATAATATTGATCAAAAGAAATAAATTAATTAAAGGAAAATAGACAAAGGGGTCGTGAAGGGTATGGGAAAAAGAAAAGATTGGGCTCGGGCTTTGGCAAGATAAAATTAAAGTTCGGGCCAAGGTAAAATAATTAGATTGCTACACATATAATTAATAATTAATTAATTAATAATCAATTAAATAGTTAATTAATTATATATTTAATTAATTATGAAAAATTTAAAATATCCCGAATTTTCGGGGTATTACAACATGCATGTTTGCTATCATTGTGGCAAAGTTGGTCACATAATTGATGATTGCATCCACAAGAGATAGGTGCAAGGAAAGAAACACTGAACATGTTAAAAAGGTCTGGGTTAGGAAGAACCAGTCTGAGTTAATATTTGTGAACGGGACCCAAACCAGTTTGGGTTCGTAGGACTAATGTTTGATCTGATTTAGCAAGGCAAGTTGAAAGAGATACTCACTGGAATTTGGACAGTGGTTGCTCAAGACACATGTCTGGACATAAAGAACAGTTCATTTCACTTGTAGCCCATGATGGGGGAAGAGTAACATTTGGGGACAATAGTAAGGTACTATTGTTGGCCTAGGTAAAGTTGGTAAGTCTCTTTCCCAAGCTACAGACGATGTTTAATATGTTGAAGGATTGCAACATAATCTCTTGAGTATTTCTCAGTTATGTGACAAAGGCAACATAGTTGAATTTCAAGCCGATCTGTGTCACATAGTTAACAATCAAACAGGTGAACTGGCCTGCCAAAGAACTAGAAAAGATGGCATTTATGTTACTTATCTAGATCAGATTCCTAAGGACAAGTCCATTTGTTTGAAATCTGTAACTGATAAGAATCAATGGCTTTGGCACAAGAGGTTTGGATATGCTAGCCTGACACTTCTGTACAAGCTTAAGTCAAATGACTTGGTTGTTGGTCGATCTACCTGACATCAAGTATGAAATTGACAGAGTTTGTCCTAAATGTGCTAAAGGCAAGCATGTCAAATCTTCTTTTAAACCAAAGACAGTTATCAGCACAAGCAGACCACTTGAATTGATCCATATTGACTTATGTGGACCCATGAGAGTGCAAAGTAGAGATGGGCATAGGTTTCTTTGTGTTTTGGTTGATGACTTTTCCTGGTATACTTGGACATTGTTTCTATCCTCAAAGGATGAGACCTTTGAAGAGTTTGAAGCCTTGATCAAACTAGTACAGAACCAGTTGAGCACTAAACTGGTTGCCATAAGATCAGATCACTGTACTAAGTTTGACATTGCAAGCTTCATTGAGTTTTGTAGAGAAAATTACGCAAGTCACAACTTTTCTTCCTCAAAAACACCTCAACAGAATGGAGTAGTTGAGAAGAAGAACACAACATTGGAGGAGATGGCCAAAACATTGTTGATTGAAAGTGGTCTTCCCAAAGGTTTTTGGGAAGAAGATGTACACACAGCTTGTTATATTCTGAATAGAGCCTCGATAAGACCATTGGTAAAGAAGACACCTTATGAACTTCTAAAGGGTAGAAAACCCAATATTGCACACCTAAGAATTTTTGGATGTAGATGTTTTGTGCACAATAATGGGAAAGAACAACTTGATAAATTTAACCCTAGAAGTGATGAAAGAGTTTTTCTTGGATACTCTCCACACAACAAAGCTTACAGAGTTTTCAATAGGAGAACACTGTGTGTTGAGGAGAGTGTTCCAAGAGACTTAAGATTATTTACTATTGTCATATATCTTCCAAAACATTCATTTATGTTTTCATTTTTATTCATATTGAAAGATTCATGTTTATAAATTAGTAAATCAATTTTGGAACGTTTTACCTCACTGGTGCCTTCATAGGCAAGTTCAAGAGTCTCCTAAATCTCTTTGGCTGAAATATGTTATGTTTGTTTCACTTTCACCAATAGCTTGTTGAAGGATTGACATCACCTTTGCATTTTTCTCTAATTTCTTGAAATCTGCACTTGTGTACTGGTCTTCTGTTTTAGCAACTGTTTTGCCAAAGTCGTCACTAATGGTGATTTGCAATAGACCAATTCTTCACAACCAACCAACACTCATAATCTATAACAATAATGATGTTCTTCATTCTATTTTTCCACTAGGCATAGTTCTTGCCATTAAACTTGGGTGTCTTGTTGTCATACCCCATTGCACTTAACTCGTAGCAAGCCATGGATCATCTTTTGTAGGTGTTAGCCTTGCAAAAAGTACTTGCTCTGATACCAATTCAAGGTCCCAATAGCACTCAAGAGCGGGGGGGGGGGGTTGAATTGAGTGTTTCTTTGAGTTTTTCTTTATCAACTTCTTCTTGATTTATTCTAGCGATAGAACCCGAAAAGTGGTTTAGCAACGGAAATATCTAGAATAGTACAACAGTAAATGTAAAGCAAATAAAGAAGACACAGATTTAACGAGGTTCGACAACTATGCCTACATCCTCCTACTCTCGCTTCCAATCTTTTATTAATCAACTCTGATGAACAAAAGATAGTACAATTGCTATCGTAAACTCATACGACAGACTTCCTCACTCTCAACCCAAGAGTGTTGTTTCGCACTTGAACTCACAAGCACTCGCAAATGTACTCTCAAATGCTCCCAATCACTAACCCCTATGTTAGTGACGAATTACAAAAAGTTTCTCTCAAAAGATGCTTCTCAAAAGCTTACAAGAGATGAAGTTAAGATCTGGTTTTTCGAATGCTCTTGTAGTTTGTAAACTGTTCTGTTTGATCTTTTGGACTCTCGAAAAATATTGCTCAATGAAGTATTGGAGAGTCGTCTTTCTTCTTCTTGGTTGTTTTTTTTTTTGTTCATTAAGTGCTAGTATATATAGGCAGTTAGAAAAACCCAGATTATTACAATCAAGAGGGTTTTCGTAACCGTAATGATTAAACCCATTTAATGTTGAGATCAAATATTCGAAATCAAAAGATCTCGAAGATTTGCTGAGATCTCATAAAGATACGTGGGTTTGTTCGCACTTAACATTGATTACCAAACTGTCTTAACCACATGCAAGATCTTTAAAGAATCCAAGAATCGAATTCTTTCAAATTATTTCGTGGGTCAGTTTGTTAACCTGCTGGTCTGCTGAACTGTTCTAGGAACTGTTCTTCAGATCAGTCATGTTACAACCACTAGACACTGGTCTACTGTTTGCAACATACCAAGATCAAATATCACAAATCTACTAAACTACTTAAGCATTCTATACAACAAAAAGACTAAGTTAAAACCCTAAGGCTACTCTTTAGTCTTCATGTTCTTTACTACTTAGACATTTGAATTCTCCATTGATAGCACACTTCAGTTTTGATGAAGCTATTCTACATGTCTCAAGTACTGGAATACCTGTATGTCAAACACGCACAAAACAATATACAATATATGACATAAAAGGTAATGTTACACAGAATGAGTAGCACAAGAACAATATACTTCAGCTGTTTTCAGAGCAACTGCATAAACTCATTCAATAACAATTATTCCTATCAACTGTTTTCAACAGATGTTTGTGACACCTGTTTTTAACACCTGTTTGACTCATATGTTGTCATCACTCAAAACATCAAGGGTCTCAACAAATACGTAATCCACAACTATCATAAACACTAATCAAAGGGACCTTGGTGTCCAACATCCTATCACATGATCCACAATCATTACAATGAGTGTCCTCTTTGGTACAACCATTATATCAAAATACAATCCCAAGCTTAACTACTAGCAATAACTAGTATTACATTAAAAGTAGCACGCTAACCGACTTGCGATTAATTACATCATCTAGCTAATTAAATTCACAAGAACATCTAGTTTGGCTATACATCGAGTTTTCTAGTGTTCGCTTAAGCTCCGACTACATGCACCTTTCTATCACAATCCTGCAAGAAGAACTCTGCCCCCACCAGGGTAGGTCCGAAGACAACCCAACTCGAAATACATTTTTGGTGGCTGAAATTAGATTTGGTTTCCAAAATTTCTTTTACAAGATGACTGCTTGAATACCACATACAACGATAAGAAAAACATAACTTATACTTACTAAAAGCAAGACTAAACTTATACGCCTTTGACAGATTTAGACTTGCATATTAAATTGATATAAATACAAAGCACAGACACATACTCATCGCAAATCATACATGAAGCACTTTCGCTTCACAAGCGTAACGCCCTTCTACAAAGTTCAAGTTCCAAACGACTAACTTTCGTACCCACGAATATTTTGGTCATTGAGACCCTTTTAAGCAAGCAACACAAACATATCCGGTGAGCTACATAGACTCTATCCGGTGAGCTACATAGTCATATTCGGTGAGCTAAATAGACTCTATCCGATGAGCTACATAGACTTAGGAGCTACACAGACTCCGTGAATGAGCTACATAGACTCTGGAGCTACATAGACTCCATGGGCGAGCTACATAGACTCTAGCCATGGCTGGCTGTATCAATTCACAAATTAAATTCACCATCGTACCAAATTAAGCTTCCGTTCTTTTAAATATAATAATCGATCTTCTAAAATTCCCGTTTGGTACAATGGAAGACAACACGTCTTCTCAATATAATCTTTATGGCTGACTTACTTGGGCGTAACTCATACCGAGCTAACCAAGTTTTCATTTAAGAAAAATGCTCCATTCCAACAATACATGAGACCCTTACCAACGCATGGTATTGGGTCTCAAATTCATTTCAAAACTAATGCTCATCTCCGATGCATGTATATTTCAATTAGGTAGCAGTACTCGTGTAGAATACCGATACGATACTGATACTTCATGAATACTTGATACTTCATTCTGTTTGTAACTTAATATTCTTTAGAAAGGTATTTTATCATTTTACTTGATTATTTGTATTTTTTACAAATATAACTTCCAAGTTACGTTACATTGAAGGTTTTCATATTTTTATATATTTTAGAGAAATTCTACCTAGTAACCCTCAACTCTTGCAAAATATACACGGTAACCCTCAAACTTTAAAATTCTACCAAATAACCCTAAACTAATTAAATTTTCCACACCGTAATCCAATTGCTAAATTCTGTTAGTTTGACTGTTAGTTTTTTTATAAAAAAATTGAAAAATTGAAAAAAAAAATGAAAAACAAAAGTAGAATTTTTTTTGAAAAAAATCAGGAAATAGAAAAAAAAGCAATTTTTTTATTTTTCAGATTTTTTTCCCTTTTTTTTAAATTTTCACATTTTTTTAATTTTTCCTTTATTTTTTTAATTTTCAGATTTTTTTTTTTCTTTTTTTAAATAAAATTTCAGATTTTTTTTTCTTTTCAATTTTCAGATTCCGCCCCCCCCTTTTTTCTTATTTCTAACGGTTAAACTAACGTTTTTAGTCAATTGGATTACGGTGTGAACAAATTCAATAGTTTAGGGTTATTTGGTAGTATTTTTAAGTTTGAGAGTTACCGTGTAGATTTTGCAAGAGTTGAAGGTTACCAGGCAAAATTTCCCTATACTTTATGTATTATTTTCTTATTCATATCCTTAATGTTAAAAGTGGTGTATCCTGTACCCGTTCTCAAATCTGTACTCGTATCCATGCATGTTTAATAATAAAAAAATATATAACTTTTTGTCAAGATAAACATAAAAAAACGTATAGCTTGGCATATATAAATATATAAGACTTATAATAAAATATATAACTTGGCTTATAAAATATATAAATTACTTATAATAAATTCTATAACTTGGCTCATAAAATATATTAAATGACTTATACATAAATATATAATTTGGCTTATGTTGAGTCTAGATGAGTCAAACAGGTTCGACAAACAGGTGTCAGAAACAGATGAGGCAAACAGTTGTTTAGAAACAGTTTGTAGGAACAATTGTTATTGAATGAGTTTATACAGTTGTGTTGAAACAGCTGATGTAACGACTCGGATTTTTGGGCTGTAAAATTAAGCCTTTAAGTCCGAATCATCCGATTTGGGTCCAAAGACTTAATTTTTATTAATTGGATCAAGGCCCATTCACCCTTTTCCTAGCCAAACCCCACGGCCCCCATCAACATATTTCTTTTATTTATTTTGTTTTATTGTTCAACCATAATTAGAAAACCATATCTATTTTTGACTTAACCTAAAAAACTCTAATTTTATCTCCTAAACTAACTCCTAAAATCTAGTAAACTAACTCATAAAATCCCTCCTATTATCTAGTAGCCTCTCCTAATATCTAGTAAAGCCTAACCTATTTATATCCTAAAAACCCACCCTTTGTAAACCTATTTCATTATACTAATCAAACTCAAAAGAAAACCTTTTCTTTTCTCCCTTTCTTTTCTCATGACACTTCCACAAACTTTCAACCCAAATTCATTTTTCTCTTCCTACATAAGGGAACTCGTGCCTTGACCTTGGCCGTGTGATCCATCGAGTGAACCGTGCTCTCGGGCGAGACCGTGCGTGACGTTTTGTGCGTGGTTTTGTTACTATATTTCCAAAGGTAACTAGCTGTTCCTGTTCTGGAACTTCTCGTGAATAGTCAATGATATCTGATGTGATTGATGCGGACTCCGTACACTTCTTGCTAAGGTTTTGACCTGCAAAACAGTCAAAGGTTTACCCGGGGGTGGAACCCGGGAACGCCCCTCCGATGCTTAAGTCAGATATCGGGAGTAAGGAGTCAGTGTGATGTGGGTTTGTGAATTATGAATTGCGTACCTGTGGAATGATTGGACTGAACCTTATATAGGCATTAGGCTCCCCGGTTAGGGTTTTACTGAACTAGCAGGGCCTGTGTGTGGGCCTGGCCCATGACACACAGTGATAACCTGGTCAAGGTTTTACCAGGTTAGATGACACGTGGCATCATCTTGATCGTTGTAGGGCATCTAATGTAGACCTGGGCCTAGGTGTTGAGGCCCACTAATACGGGTTTGACCATCTGGGTGGGCCCGGAACAATTAGCCCCATGCTTGACATTTGATTTGAGTCACTCGAATATTAGATGTCAAGCGGAATTATCGTCGACCCATATTTTTGTGTCTTGTCTGCTACCTTGTTTGACAGAACACAAGTAATTTACTCGACCGGATTGCATTCTCAATGTTTATATGACTTTAGTATTTATTAGGTGCATGCATGCATGCATGCTTCAATGTGCCCCTGAGCCCTGGGTAGTAATTTGACGGAGTGCGTTTTGTTTGCTTCGAGGGTGCATGTGCAAGTGAATTATTATCACATGTTTGCATATTTTTCTACTAGCTGCATGTAGCATTGAAGGTCTTCACATATTTACTTGTATGAATGCACATTTCCTCTTGCATGTTGTCCCTTCCCCTTGGATGCTGTTTGCTCTTTTTTTTTATATGAGGTTATATCAATTACCTCGATGGATGTTACCTTACCTCGATGGAGGTACTTCTTAATGAGGTTATATCATTTACCTCGATGGTTACCTCACCTCGATGGATGTCACCTCACCTCGATAGATAAGGTTATTGGGTTTTATTCTTTCCTCTATGGATACCATCTTACCTCGATAGAGGTACTCAATGAGGTTACTTGTTCACCTCAATGGATGTCACCTTTCCTTGATATATGACCTTTTTACTTTGGTAGTTGATTTATAGCATCTATCAAAGATTTTGAGAGGGTTGTATATTGAAGCCCCACTTCCCTCGATGGAACCCTCTTTTCCTCGATGAATGACTCATTTACCTCAATAAATGCCTCACCGCCTCCATCGAGGTGTTTTAAGAGATTCCTTCTTGATTGAAAATCTTCTAAGTGTTGGTATCTCTACTTCTCTAAGATAGATGCATTCTCTATGATAGATAGCACTCCGCGATAGATGTCTCTCTTTGGTGATCCATTTAACTCGATGGTTGTCGCCTTGACAGTGTGAGATTTCCTCGATGGTGTCTTATGTGTCCTCGACCAAAGTTGTCAACAGCATGATAGCCAACACATTGACCAGGATGGTCCCCTCGACCGCGGTAAGCTCACATCGACCATGATGAGCGGACCTCGATTGTGGAACTGACCTCGACCATGAGGATTCTTGAAGGTGGGGTTCCCCTCTACGCTTAGGGCTTTCCATCTAATGGGGATAGTTCGACCTCGAGGGTTTCTACCTCGAGGGTGTGGGTATTGTACCTCGACCGTGGGGCTGATCTCGACTGTGGAGGACTCCTCGAGGTAGGATGACCACCTCTCACTATTTTGGACATAACTCGAGCTACGAATATCGGATTCAAGCGATTCCAGCGGCATTGGAAACTAGATTCAAAGATCTTTCCAACGGTGAGTCGTAAGCTCAATTCCGACTTGAAAAGAAGGAGTTATGGGCGTTCGAATTCGATGTATCAAATCAGACCCCGGTACAGCCTCGACCCTATGGACCATTCCTCGATCAACATGCTCAACCCATATGCTACCTTGACCAACATGCCTCGGGACCCATGGCTGTGCGTCGAGGTTGTTCACCTCGATCATGGGGGATGACCCTCGATGGTGTGGGAGTCTCCTCGACCATGGATGTATTACCTCGACCGTTGAGGACTCCTCGAGGTAGGATGACCACCTCTCACTATTTTTGACATAACTCGAGCTATGAATATCGGATTTGAGTGATTCCAGCGGCATTGGAAACTAGATTTAAAGTGATTTCCAACGGTGGGTCATAACCTCAATTCGGACTTGAAACTAAGGAGTTATGGGCGTTCTAAGTCGGTCGCAGTTCCTCGAACATGAAGCTTCTACCTCGACCGTGGTGGGGAGTCCCTCGACCGTGAGGGTGCTCTTTATTCACCTCTAGGGTGCCTACCTCAATCTTGTGGGCCCCCTCCTTGACTGAGGTGAGTTCTTCATGAACTTTGAGAAAATTTCAAAGTGTTGATGTCTTGCCCTTACTCCGCGACCGTTGAGAACCTTTGGCATGAGTTTCCAAAATTTGTCCATGTGTTGGCATCAGTCTTGTCTTCCGCGACCATAGTTTCCCTTGGTCGCGGTGGGGGTGAAGTGCAGTGAGACTCCTTAGAAAACTCGAGGGTCTCTCTATCTCCACCATGATAGTGCTTTCCGCGACCGTTGAAGAGCTTCCTTCATTTGAGCTTTAATGTTGAAATTTTTCTAAGTGTAGGCCTTACCAAGGCCTCCTTTAACCTCGAGGGTCTCCCTCTACCTCGACTGGGAGGGGTGCTTCATGAAATTTCAACTTTCCTGAAATTTTTCTAAGTATTGGCCTTACAAGGGCCTCCATTAACCTCAAGGGTCTCCCTTTACCTCGACTGTGAGGGATATACCCTGAGGAATGAATGTCTTCATTTTAGCCTAGAGTGCTCTTTAAAATGCCCAACGAGGTAATTGTGGGGATGTATTCTGCGACCACGATCGTGTTCTCCACGACCGTGAAGGACCTCCTTCCTTTGATCCTTATTGTTGCTTTTGTTGAAAATTTCCTAAGTATGATACCCTGCTAGTCTTTCGCGATCGTGGTGACCTTGTTCGTAGCATGAAAAAGCTTGGGGGCCTTCTTTGAACTCGAGGGTCTTCCCTTCGCGACCATCAAGGACCTCAAAATTTTGTAAAATTTTTCTAAGTGTTCACCCCATCCAACTCTCCTTTCACCTCGAGGCTCTTCCTTTACCTCGAATGTGATGGATGCTCAAAGAGAGGATTGCCCTGGTAAACTCGAGGGTCCTCTTACCTCGAGTGTGGGGGAAGTAACTTTGAAAGAGACATTTTGATTGCCCACCTGCCTTGATGGGTGCCCACATTGAGCGGGGCTTTGGCCTAAGGTGTTCAACTACCCCTCAGGGGCTAATGAGCCCCAACATATGGTTGACACCTATCCAGCCTCCCATCTCCCTTGATGGGTGCCTACCTCGACCGTGTAGTTGAACCATGAGCCTTGCCCCAACCTTGTCCATGGGAGTTAGCGCCTTGTTGGCATTGCCCTTACTCGAGGGTGTGTGCGTGACTCGTTCATATAGTATTTTACTACTGATGATTATTCAGCTTTGATCATAATTTCTTACTCACGATATCCCTGAGGGTGACCAACGAGGTGTTTTGGTTGCGTTTCTCCGCGATCATAATTTCCATGATGAAAAATCCCTTGCACTTGATTTTTATAACGAAATTTTTCTAAGTGTTGGGTTCTTTTCAAGGTCTTCCTTTTCCTCGACTGTGATAGAGTTAGGAGGGCAAGGTTTCCCTGATGACCTCAATGATCTTTCCTCTACCTCGAGTGTGATGTTCCCTCCGCGATTGTTGATCTATTACCCCCACACTTGGTGTGGAACGGGAAACTTTGGACGTTGGACATCAAGCGAAACGTGGTAACCTTCCACAATCATGGTCACCTGGGCCACGGTAAGCGTAAATGTTAGGGAACTCCTTTATAAGCTCGAGTGTCTTCTTACCTCGACTGTGATCATACTCTTCCGCGACCGTTAGGAACTTCTTTACATGAACTTCCACAAAATTTTCTAAGTGTTGATCTTTTCAAGGCTTCCTTGTACCTCGAGGGTCTTCCCTTACCTCGAGTGTGATGGAAGTAATTAGGAGAAATCTGTTTTGATTCATCTCCTTTGATGGGTGCCCACATTGAGTAGGGCTTTGGCCTAAGATGATCAACAGAGTCTTGGGGGCTAATGAGCCCCATGACATGGTTGATACCTGTCCAGCCCCCCATCTTCTTTGATGGATGCCTATATTGAATAGGGCTTATGCCTAAGATGATCAACTGACTCTCAGGGGCTAATGAGCCCCATGACATGGTTGATACATGTCCAGCCCCCCATCTTCCTTGACGGGTGCCTACTCTGGGTAGGGCTTATTCATTGGCCTAAAGAGATATTCTAAAGCCAAGGGGCTAATGAGCCCCTAGGACTTTGAATGCCTGTCCAGCCACTCCATCTCCTTTAATGGATGCCTATGTTGTATAGGGCTTGTGTTAGCCTAAGGTGACGCTATCAAGGACCCTGGGGCTAATGAGCCCCAGCTACTAGATGAGGTACCTGTCCAGCCTCCCCATACTCCTCGATGGGTGCCTACATTAAGTAGGGCTTGGTGTTAGCAAAGGTGACGCTATCAAGGACCCTAGGGCTAATGAGCCCCAGACACTCGATGAGGTACCTGTCTGGCCTTCCCCATACTCCTCGATGGGTGCCTACATTGAGTAGGGCTTATTATCCTGGTTAGGGTTCAATTTGTTAAGAATCTAAGTAATAACACTTAACTCGACCCCGTTAGGGCTTTATAAGTTAATGAACAAAACTCGACCCTGTAAGGGTTTTATTATTGCGAATGTTATTTCCATGATAACAAGAAGAAACTCGACCATGCTTTGGTCTTATTACAAATGAAAAAATAACTCCACTGAGGATAATCAAAGAAACTCGACCCTGTTAGGGTCCTTATTGCAAACACTAACTTCGGTAGGGAGCTAAGATATGACATTAATAATTCCATCAGACTCTATGCTATGACTACGCTTTTGCCTTTTTTCCTTGGTCTGCTAGCTTGTCGAGAGCTTTCTTTAATTCTCTACAGTCCTTTGTGGTGTGACCACATTTATGATGATATTCGCACCAAAGCTTGAGATTCCTCCTGCCGACGGGTATGCGAACAGGCAATGGCTTGGGGAGAATACCACCATCACGAACATCTTTCCTCGAGTCGGACGTCCGGTTAGGACCTTCACCTCAATGGGGCCCTTTCCTTTTTCCATCCTTTTTCTCAGACTTCTCAACAGGGTTGTTGATGTTTGATGCTTGCACATACTTCCGTGCTCTGTCCATCGCGTCAGTATACGAGGACACTTCATTTTCCAATAAGGAAAACATAAACTTACCGCGCTTTAATCCAGACATGAACGCTGCATAGGCCACTGAATCTTCAACGTGGGGTATTTGGAGTACTTCAGCGTTGAAGCGCTTGAGGTAGTCTCCCAACAGTTCATGTTTCCCTTGTTGGCAGGCCATGAGGTGGATGCTTGTCTTTCTTTGTTTCTTTCCAGCCACGAAGTGACTAAGGAACATGGCCTCTAATGTGGCAAAGCTAATGATCGAACCCGATGGGAGATCAGTGAACCATGTTAGGGCTAGGCCCTTGAGAGTAGTAAGGAAGTACCGACACCAGCTAGCCTCACAGTTCGTTTGCACTGCCATTTGAGCCTTGTAGGCGTCAACAGGATCAGTAGTTCCTGAGAAAGGTTCGATGGTAGGGGCTTTCACCTTCTTAGTGTCGGTGGTATACAGAAGCCTTTGGCTGAATGGAGTTTTGAAGGTGAGCGTTCCCGTTGGTCGCTCCTGCTCCACCACGGGGGATCGTCGTATGCCATTGTCCCGGTTAGGGATAGCAACTGGGGAGCGTTGTACGCCTTCTCCTTGGTTAGGGAAGGCAGCTGACCTCTGATTTCTAGCAGTGGTATGATGAGATCTCTCCGGCGACCTCCTTGGCCGGCCTCGGTTTTCTTGTCTTCTATTCTCGATGATCTCCCTAGCATTCGAGGCCGTTCGTACTTGGCGCGACTCAATGATATTTCGGGCGTCATCGCGCCTAGAGTTGATAATTTCTCGAGTATCCCCGGGCTGGGATCCTCTCTGTGAATGCGCCCCCGTTACCCGGCTAGGTATGGGGTCCCTGGATGGAGCAGCTACCTGGGATGGTGGCCTTTGTTGCCCGATCATCGCAGGTATGTTGTCTTTCAGCTCCTGTAAGCTCTATTGGAATTTGTTGTTCATCGCCGTCACAATGTCTTCGAAGTCCTTACGTGAGACCATCTGTTCTTCGCGACGATGACGGTCACTCGCCCGATTGGACGAATTGTCGTCAGTGACATGTGCATCCCGCCGGTTAGGCGATTCACGTGGATTTTCTTCTGGCTGATTTGATCGAGTCGTCTTTGCTCTGGTGTTAGCCATGTTTTTGTTGCTTGTCCCCACAGACGGCGCCAATCTGTTCCTGTTCTGGAACTTCTCGTGAATAGTCAACGATCTCTGATGTGATTGATGCGGACTCCGTACACTTTTTTCTAGGGTTTTGACCTGCAAAACAGTCAAAGGTTGCTAACCCGGGGGGTGGAACCCGAGAACGCCCCTCCGATGCTTAAGTCAGATATCGGGAGTAAGGAGTTAGTGTGATGTGGGTTTGTGAATTATGAATTGCGTACTTGTGGAATGATTGGACTGAACCTTATGTAGGCATTAGGCTCCCCGGTTAGGGTTTTGCTGAACTAGCAGGGCCTGAGTGTTGGCCTGGCCCATGACACACAGTGATAACCTGGTCAAGGTTTTACCAGGTCAGATGACACGTGGCATCATCTTGATCGTTGTTGGGCATCTGATGTAGACCAAGCCCTATCAGAACTGGGCCTAGGTTTTGGAGCCCACTAATACGGGTTTGACCACCTGGGTGGGCCCGGAACACTAGCTATTCTACTTAGAATAAGGATTAGATTATATGGAATGATAGGATTAGATGGTGTAGTTTCTTTACCCATGTTTATCGAGTATTATATGTATGGTTACTAGAGTTTCTTATGATTAATCTTGGAATCTTGAAGTACTTGAAACAATCTTTTTTAATTTTTTTTCTTGATTGGGCGTGTGATGGTGATGAACTTAAGGCACGGTTTTGTTCTTGTTTTGTCATGTTAATCTTGTTAAATCTTGCAAGGGTGATCTCGTAAAATCTTGTTAATTGATGATCTTGGAATTATGAATTTGTACGTGTATAAAGTATGGATTTTGAATTGATTATATGCAAATCATGATGTTCCAAGGCCTACTATCCCACATATTGTCCTATAAAAAATATTAAAAAAAAAAATTGCAAATCATGACGGAGTTTCAAAGGCATTGCACCGTTAGTTTCTTTAGATGTTGATACAAGAGTTTAGATATAATTTTTGACTTATCAATCATTGATGATGTTGTTATGATGTAGTGATATGAGGTATGGTATTGGAATTATCGTAAGCATGATTTTGTTGATTAAACTTGAAGCTTTGACTATTTGAACTCTTATATTTTAGTGGAGGAAACAAGAATGTACTTTTTTTGTATTTGTTTCATGCGTGAATTAGAGTCATTGGACCCAAAACCAAAACGTTGTTATATTCTTATATATTTCATGCGTGTAATTAAATGTTTTGCTTAGTTTTAGAACAAGATTAAATATATAAGTAATAAGTGTTAGAACATGTTTAGAAATTCTAAAGATTTTATTTTTGATGTTTGAATTATTATTATTTTTATTAGGAAAAATTCATATGAATATTCCCAACTATTGGAGGTCCTCCAATATTAACCCCAACTATAGGTTATTACACTATAATCCAAACTATGGGGGTAGTATTATGATATTAGTCCATACTAACTTTTGACCGGCTCTGATTTCCTTCATAGAAAGGGATGAAGGTATAGTCAAGTATAATAAATAAGGAAAGAGGAAAGATAACGAATACTTTATGAATTGATGACCGATTACAATATGTTAAATAAGTCAATGGACTAATATCATAAAACAACCCCCAAAGTTTGGATTATACTGTAATAACTAATAGTTGGGATTAATATTGGAAGACGTCCAATAGTTGAGATAATTTATATGAATTTTTTCTTTATATTAAACAATTGAATGATTATAAGTGTGTTGTTGAGTGTATGAATTTATTTCTTGATCAAATCTTGGCATTTCTTGATGAATTTTTAGTGGGAGTTTCTTTACTGGTTTATTATGAATCAAGATTTATTTCGTGGCAAAATTCGTTCTTTTCTTGCTTATAATAATTTAATCCGTCAAATTGGTAAAACTGTCTAGATTTAGTTTACGAATTTATTGAAATACTTATTCAATTCAGGTGGCTACGAAAATTTAGGTGAAAGTCCGAATTAGTGTTTCATATCTTGTGTTAATTGTTTGTAATTTTTAAAGTTCGTTTGCTATGGCAAAAAGTTATGAAACTGATTATAGTATAATCTGATCGGTTAGTTATAAAATCCCTTAAAATTAGTAAATGATGTTATTTTTGGAAGAAACTTATGCACGTTAAACTTTGAACCTAGAGTTAACTTTCATAAAGATTTCCAGAATGTTAGAGACCTTTAAATGGTTTTTCTTTAATTTAAATCGGTAAAATCAGATTGTGTAATAAAATAGTGTGATTAAATTATTAGAATACTTTTAAAGTATATCTTGTCGAATCTCTTGTTCAAATTATGATTCTTTATGACTTTCTTGATTTAATTTTACTAAGTGAATAAGTTCTGGAATTAAATTGTTAATCTTGATTTAATTAATTAAATTCTTTAATTAGGTTTTATTGATTACTATTTATTAAGATGTCGTGAAATGTTTTGAATGAAGTCGATTCTTAAATTCTTTAAAGATCTTGCACGTGGTTAATTCAGTTTGGTAATCAATGTTAAGTGCTAACAAACCCACATATCTTTAAGAGATCATAACAAAACTTCGATATCTTTGATCTTCGAATATTTGATCTCATAATTAAATGGGTTTAATAATTACGGTTACAAAAAACCCTCTTGATTGGAATGATCTGGGTTTTCTAACTGTCTATATATAGCAGCACTTAATGAACAAAAAGTAACCAAGTTGTGAGACTTTCCTATACTTCATTGAGCAATATTTTCGAGAGTCCAAAAAGATCAAACAGAATAGTTTACAAACTATAAGAGCATTTGAAAAAACCCAGATCTTAACTTCATCTCTTGTAAGCTTTTGAGAAACATCTTTTGAGAGAAACTTTCTATAATTCTTCACTAACAGAGGGGTTAGTGATTGGGTGCATTTGAGAGTTCATTTGCGAGTGCTTGTAAGTTCAAGTGCGAAACAACACTTTTGGGTTGAGAACGAGAAAGTCTGTCGTATGAGTTTACGATAGCAAATTGTACTAGCTTTTGTTCTTCAGAGTTGATTAATAAAAGTTATTAGTGAGAGTAGGAGGATGTAGGCACAATTGCCGAACCTCGTTAAATCTGTATCTTCTTTATTTTCTTTACATTTTACTATTTTATTGTCTAGATAATTCCGCTGCTAAACTAGATCTCTGGTTCTATAGCTAGAAGAAATCAAGAAAGTTGATAAAGAAAATTTTATAGTAGCACTCAATTCACCCCCTCCCTCATGAGTACTATTGGGACCTTCAATTGGTATCAGAGCAACCTAGAAAAGAAGATCCATGGCTTCCCACGAGTTAAGTGCAATGGGGTATGACAACAAGACACTCATGTTTAATGGCAAGAACTATGCCTGGTGGGAAAACAGAATGAAGAACATCATCATTGGTATAGATTATGAGTGTTGGTTGGTTTTAAAGAACGGTCCGTTGCAAATCACCATCAATGACGACTCTGGAAAAACAGTTGCTAAAATAGAAGACCAATACACAAGTGCATATTTCAAGAAATTAGAGAAAAATGCAAAGACGATGTCAATCCTTCAACAAGAAATTGGTGAAAGTGAAACAAACACTGTTGAGGACTTAAATCAATCTTTCAATATAAATATGAATCTTGGAAAAACCTTCACTGATGAGGACTTGGTTAGAAAGGTGTTAAAAAGTCTGATAGGGTCTTGGACAACAAAGGTTACTGTAGTGTAGGATTGGTTCCCTCATGACCCATGAAATGATAGTTGATTCAAAGAGTGAAAACACTAGTAGAAAAATCCACATATACTGCACCACATTGGATGCGGTTCTTTTGGAACCGCATCTAAAAGTACTGAAAATATTTTAAAAATGCACAACTTATGACTGCGGGGTAAAAAACTGCAGCCATAAGTACTTATGGATGCGGTTCCTAAAAAATGCATCCATAGATACGTATGGCTGCGGTTCCCAAACCAATGGTTGCGGGTTTTGGAACCGCAGCTAATACTACCTTAATCATTTAAAAAAAAAAACTAATCCTAATTATATTCACTCTCATGTATCTCTCACTCTCAGCCAAAAAAAAACAAAAACACCACGCATCTTCTTCGCTGCCTCACGCATCCTCTCCTTCCTCGCACAACCCTACCCACCACCGCCGCCGCCACCACCACGTCTGGCACCGTCTCTGTTGCTGCTGTCTTCGCTGTCTGGTACCGCTGCTTCTCTGTTCTTTGTCTCTGCTTCTCTGTTCGTGTTCGGTGTTGCTGTCGCCGGTGCTGCTCCTATGTCGTCGCCGGTGCTGCTCCTGCTTAGGTATTGCTATTTACTTTTTACTTTTAATTGTTGTTTGCAATTTAAATTTCTGGTTTATTTGTATGTGATATGATAATTTAGGGTTTTGATGTTTTTTGGTTTATTTATGGTTTTATGGGCTGATTTTGTATAATGTTTGTGTTAATCTCTGGACAAAAGGCTGTAATTTACCAGATGCAATTGAATCCAAAATCCATGTATGAGCAATCACTTGAGAACCACTTTGTAAGGCTAGCTTCTCTGCATCTAACTGTCTTAGCCACACCTTATTCACTTCTCCTGTTGAATCGTCGTTATAAACAATTATTGTAGTTGCTGGATGACATGGTTCGTTGCTAAATTGTTGCAGTTGTTCTTCCCTCTCTACAAGGGTACCTCCTGCTGCTATAATCAGATTTTGGAGATCTTTTTTGTATGTTGCCACATATTCACCATTGAAAAAGAATTTTAAGCTGCTGAATAGCTTTGGTTCCTGCTTAAGATATATACTCAGTTCTTGGTAAATATTTTGCTCATTGACAATTCAAAAACCAGAAGCCATCACAGGAAATAATGACCTGTATTAAGAAACCAAATTTGATAGCCCTTCAGAGTTCAGACTGTCTTAACGGAATTGATTTTCGACAAAAATGGTACTTTTTAGCATAAAACCGTAATTTTTTTATACAAAGCTTAAATAATTGTGCAAAAGTTATAAATTTATAGTAGAAAGTTGCAGTTAGGTTATTTAAGGTAAAAGTTCTATCAACCATCTGACAAGAGATTTTGTAGTTTGATAGATGCAGAATGAGTTGATTGTCAGGTATAATTAGATAGACCAAACATTATATATCAATACCTAAGGGCCAAGAAGAGATTTTGTAGTTTTATAGATGCAGAATGATAATTATTATGCAATGATATAGTATTCAAATAAAATTTAGAAAAAAAATACATGATTTGATAAGTTATTAATTTGCATTAGTATTATTATTGTTCATGTTATTATTATAGTGACTTATTTTTATTTGTTAATTGTGAGTTTGTTATTATTTTCGAGATAGGATTCCAACTTTGTGAGTTATTTCGTTGCCGCTGCTTCTTAGGAGAACGAACAAGTGTTCATTTTCAGGTATTTCTCTATTTATTTGTCATATTTTCTTGAGATTTTAATTTGTTGGCTTTGTGGCATATATAAAATATGAACTCAATGGAGTTCGATTTATTTTAAAAATTAAATCTTTATCCCCTTTTTTTATTGCGCATTCACTTGAAGCTAATTATACTGGTGTTGTTTGTAGATTTTTTTGGAATGTTGTAGTTTGGAGAGGGGGCAGTTATGAACACTGTCTTCCTCAAAAGAATTGGATTGAGGGTTGGCGTATTAAGTATAAAAATGGTAACAAAACTAATGCCAAGATCGCAAGTCTCCTGTCATATCATTTGATGGTTTGATATGATAATTTTTTGCTTAAAAATGTAACTTTTGCGTATAAACCATAATTTTTAATATAAAGCTTAGGTTTAGGTTTGTGGCGTAGATATAAATCTTTTATATTTGATATGTCAATGAAATTACAATGTCATGAAGAAAATGCGAGCATCACATTTTCATGCAGAAGATGCTACTCCTCAGATTATATCAGTAGAGGTAAATGAAATACGTTTTGATTTCATTAATAATATTTTCTTTTCATTGTATTGATATATATGTGTTTTTTTTCCACATGATTTTATATTAGTGTGCACAACAACAAAACGTGTTGAGTGTGGGTACTATGTGATGAGATACATACATGATGTAGTCTCTGTTTGCTTGAAGTCGGAAGACCTACAAAAGGTACGTAGCGTACACTACATTTTACATATTTCTTGTCAAAGGAAAATAGGTTGCAACTTGTACGAAGGGAACTTAGAGATTGTTAGGATAGACACTCGGCATTCGCTTAATGCGGATTATACTGGTGGTGTTCGGAGATTTATTGGGATTTAAATGTATTTGGGTATTTTGTTCGTTGTTTTGGGCACATGTGGGTTGAATGTTGAATGTTTGTATATTTTTTCATGATTTCTTGCCTATTTGAGGTGTATTAAGCGTGTTTGAGTTTGTTTGCATGATTTTGAAGTAAATTAAATGCATTAGGGTCTTTTGTGTTGTCTTGGCCACATGTGGGTTGAATGTTGCATTTTGTGTATTTTTTCATGATTTCATGCCTATTGGAGGTTTATTAAGCGTGCTTGAGTTTGTTTGCATGATTTTGAAGTTAAGTAAATGCATTCGGGTCTTTTTGTGTTGTTTTGGCCACATGTGGGTTGAATGTTGCGTTTTTGTGTATTTTTTTAATGATATCTTTCCTATTTGAGGTGTATTAGGCGTGTTTGAGTTTGTTTACATGATTTTGAAGTTATTTAAATGCATTCGGGCCTTTTTGTGTTGTTTTGGCCACATATGGGTTGAATGTTGAATGTATGCTTATTTGTTCATAATTTCTTGCGTGGTTTTGGCCACATTTATGTAGATTATTATAAGTTTGTGTATTTTTTCTTGATTGCTTGCCTATTTGAGTTTTATTAAGCATATTTGAGTTTAATTCCATGATTTTGATGAACCATTTTTTTTGTTTAACATTCGGGCATGTTTCGTACTTTTTGCGTATTCGTGGTCATATTTTTTGTTCTAACAATTATAATTTGTTTTTTTTTTTGTTTTGTTTTTTCTTACACCTAGATTATTGATGCTGCAACAAGGGAAGGACATTTTACTGTTCAAGAAATTAGTGAGGTTCGAGACAAGTGCGCTAGTTTTCTTATAGAAAATTGTTTGTGATATATACTTACGGATTTATTTTGTATGTACAAAAACATTATTACTGGTTCGTTTGAATGTTATATTTTGATAAGCGTTTGAGTTTTAGAGATGGTTGCTCGAAATTTTTATTTGCAATTTATCTATATATATTGATGTATTTAATTATTATTGCAGGATATATTTTATAATTATATTTATATATAAAAAATTATTATTTTTTTTTTTAAAAAAGGAGGACTTATTGATGCGGTTATGGGGGAGAGCCGCAGCCATAAGTCCTCCTTTTTTTGGAGGCAACCAAGCTTTATATGCGGTTCTAGTAGGAACCGCATCCAAAGGTCCATTTTTGGATGTGGTTTTTAAAAAACCGCATCTAAAAGTGAAAATATTTGAGAGGACATAAAAAACCGCATCTAACAGGTCCTTAGGAATCCAAAAGACCCAGTCAAGAGTGTTGTAATGAAGGAAAAAGTCGAAGAAGAGGATGATATTACTATGATGGCAAAAATATTTGAGAAGCACTTAAGGGCTCAAAGGAAAAACATGAGGAACAAAGGGTTCAGGAAAGCAAAGAACCTTCAACACTGGATGTTTGAAGTGTGTGTAGGGGTCATTTTTACCCGGACGCCTACGTCATAAGTCGTTTGAATGCTCGTTAACGCCACATGTGAATGTGGTCTATTAGGAGTCGCCATTGTGCGTTTATACGGTCCACAAACACCGAAGAAGTACCAATGCCAGGAGCAATTGGCCCCATATGGTCGTGCACCAGAGTATGGGTTCGGGGACAGGTTATGAGTCAATCGTGCATTGGGCCCGCCCGCCAGCAAGTGGTCTCTACTAGGTCTTTTTTGTAAGATCACTATTCAATTTCAAAGCAACAGAGATAACTCAATTTTAGTCCTAATTTGCGAATTAATAAATCGGTTCAGATTAATGCATAAATTATCATAAAATTATTTTGTGACCACTTCTGGGATTAGTCCATATTATAACACTAAAATGAAGCCAAAAGTCTGAGAGAAATCAAGGGTCAAATCACATAAATCACATTAAAAAAAGTCAACATAATGATGGCATGAAAAAAAAAGAAATTTAAAATGCGAACATACCTCGAATCCCGTGCAATTATAAATCAAAGTAAAAAAAAATAAAAATGCTACACAGAATGATGCAAAATATACACGGATTAGAAAAAGCATGAAAATTAAACATGGAGATGACATGAAAAATGCAAGAATTAAAGCATGAGATGGCTGATAAATAAAAAAAGGTCACATGAATTAAAAAAATAGATCAGTACGAACAAAAAAGCAACATTCACATGTCATCATGATTAATGCAAGTCAGGAATTAAAACGAAAATTAAAACAAAAGAAAGCATATTGAGATTGAATAAAAAAAGAGCCTCAGAAACGTGTACCGCAATGTGTGGCGGTCGATTACGGCCTCAAGACTAACACGCCATGCCAAATTCAGTGATTGCAAATGCTTGAAATGAGTTTATATGTGTTTGAAATTGATTTTGACAGAGTTTTGAAATGTTTTTTTTATAGAGAGAGAATATATAGTAGAGAGGGAGTAGAAGTTGAAGTGAGAATGTGTTTTGAAAGGTTGGGTGGAAGGTCATATTTATAGGCCAGAAGAGGTAAAAATCGACCCCGGAGGACACCAGAACTGCATCTAGATGCAGCTCAGTATATTGTGACCTGCGTTTAGGCGCAAGTCTTGTAATATGGACCTGCGTTTAGGCGCAGGTCAGGCCTTGATCCGGGTTGATTTTTTGCTTGATTTCGCGCGTGATTTCCGAGAATTTTATGCGATTATGATACGATTACGGGAATCATTGAATTATTACCGTGATATTTGAGATTCCGGGAGGTTCCGCGAAATTCCGGAATAATCTGGGTCGTTCTGAACTGTTCTCGAACCGCTTTCGGGTTTTTCGGACTAATTTGAAAAATGCGCTAAAAAATACCAAAAAATATAGAAAATAGAGAAAAATATAAATGAGTGAAAAGTGGAGACAAAGTTGATGATGCAGGTGTAAAATTACGAAAATGTCTCTAAGAGTGGAAAATGTGAAAAATCCATAGAAAACATAGCAAAAATCAGCAAATTATGGAAAAATTACCGAAAATTCTAGAAAAATGTATTTAACCTAGAAGAATTATTTGATGCAATGTAAAATAACTAAAGTTCTCTTAGGAGATAAATATGCATGAAAAATAATGAAAATAAATTAATAAAAATCCTAAAAAAATGTCCGAAAAATCCTAAAATGAGTCGTGAGCCTCTAAAGCGCCTATAAATGGTATGAGTGGTATGAGAGGGGTAAAGAGGTGGAATTTTGGCATACTAGCTCAAGACCGGACCTGTGCAACAGGGTACATTCATCATAGACCGTTGGGAGCTAACTGAGGTGCTTGAATTAGGTGTCTACAGTTAGCCCCCCCTTTAACTGAGTCTGGAGAGACGAAGTCTTGTAAGATGAAGGTCAAAGGTGCACTACGCGACTTATGTATGCTGATCCCAAAGGAAATAACTAATGAGCTAACCCCTTTGAGAGCGGTGTAACTTGATGTTAATAGTGATGTTCAAACGCCAATTGATTTGACAATCGAACGTGCATGCAACAAGTAAACACACAAATATGTAATCACGCAGCAAGAAATGCAGTGAAGTGTAAACACTGAGAAGTGTCAACAATGAAATGACAGATATGATTGAAAAGGAGTAGTAAGGTTAGACTTATGCCACATAATCCTGTGAAGGTCGGGTTTATCACAGGAAAAGTGTGACGACCCGACTCGCTTAAACCGGCGCGGAAGAAACCGACGACTCGAATAGTCAAATCTAACAAACTAAAAATACTTAAAAATTAAAACAAAACCTCAAAAGTATATATTTACTAAACCAAAAGTATAATACCCACAAGAGTGTACATATCTAATCCCAAATGTCATACAACTACTACTATCAAATGTAAACTCCAAATATATGTTAGAGTTATAGAAAACTATACAAGTACTACTACTAGAAAATATCGTAAAACAATAACATAAAAGCTATGTAACAACGACACTCGCCCAACCCAAATCTAAGCAAGGACCTCATCATCAGAGTTACCTGAAAAACAACAACAGTCCACCGTCAGTGGCGAGTAACATAACCGTCTCACCCTAATGGGGATACACATGAACATAGCACAAACCACACAACCAAATCAAACAAACCAATATACATCAATCCATACGACACAGCATGCCATACTATCAACAATGAATAACAACAATTAATCATGCTGACTCGACTAACTTGACCATTAATTAACAAATCTTAACTTTGGCGCAAACATTCACATACTAGACCGGACTATGCACGTACTAACGCATCTTACGCGATCGAACTTTCTACTATGTCAGGATTGAGAATCTTACTCCCAAATCCCATCAAACCAATCTTACTAGAAATCCATATCCGAAGACAACATAGTAAGACCACCAACTATCCCAATACCGCGGATAGGATAGGGGCAACGTCTTAACCCAAAAACATAGAATCTTACTCTAAGTTTTAGGCGTCTAGTAGCGAAATCAAGCTAATCTTTACTTTAAATCGAAGTTTACATTCTTAGTTAATTCTTAAGTTGCATCTTACGCCTTGACTCAAGAAATAACATGTAAACCAACAAACTTAGAACCTCTTATAACTTTCTTTAACCTTTTCTTTAACTTTCTTTAACTTTCTTTAATTACTACTAACTTTCTGTAAATGTAAAGACTCAACCAAGAACTCATAAAGAACGTAAAGAACTCATAAAGAACTCATCCAAGATTCGAGATCTTCAATCAAGAACTCAATCAAGATTCAAGAACTTCAACCAAGAACTCATTCAAGATTCAAGAACTCATCCCAAACTTCATCAAAATACACGCATGATACAACATGTTCAAACAACAAATTCATCAAACTTGAACATGAATAACACCAAACATAATACTAACTTACCAATCATGAAATATACATATTCAAATAGAAATCATCATAAAACCATCCAAACATTTAGATTATAACACATACATAAACATGGTTATAAAACACCAAAATAGTCTAATCTAATCATTTAATCTATACTATGATACATAGTATATCAATTAGATTGAGAAAGTATGTTACCTTAATGAAGATTAAACACAAAAACACTTAAAAAATCGCTGCCCGGAACCGAACCACACGGCCCAACAAATTGCACCCACACGGCACACACGCACGGTCGGCTTGCACGAACACCTTACGGCCACCACTCAGCTGCACGGCCCACGAACATGGCACGAGCACCACCTGCACCACCGTCTCTTGCACAGCACCAACACGACCCTTGCATGGCACCGCCACGGACACCACACGGCCACCTCACGGACACCACTCGAATACCCACACGAACAAGGCCCAAAAACAAACCCCGAACAAGAATTCTTGATTGAAAATTATCGAAATTATAGTGTTTAAGGCTACTTAAAGATCAATGAACTTTGAATCTTTAAGTTTGCGTTTGGAATTGAAGATGATCATCAAATGGGTTGATGATGCCAATAATGGCGTGTGATATGATGGAAATGGAGGGAGTTTTTTTGTGTTTGAACTTTTGATGGCAAGTGTTTAAGATGGCAAATGAGCAAATGAATCCTCAAGCCTTGCTAACCCTTCTATTTATATAAGTGGTTTAAGGTGTGAATGCATGGCAAGTGACAAAACTTGCCATATAACAAGAGGGGGGGGGGGGGTTTGGCTTTGCAAAATGGGCCAAGTTGGGCTTTTGTGATCAATTGGGCTAATTTACAAATTTGCATGATTAATCATGCTTAAATCGATTTAGCCCAAAAATATTAAATAATTAATTAGAAAATTAAATAATAAAAATTCTAATTAATGAAATAATAATTAAAATAAACAATAATCAATCCAAATAAAATAATTCGAACTTAATCGAAATTATTCACATAAAATAAAATAAATAGTCCAAAATAAATTTTGGACCATACATAAAGTCACATAAATACAATTAAATACACGACAGAAATACCAACAAAATCAGGGTCGTTACAAAAAGAGTCTGTGTCGACGTCGGTGTCGGTGTCGGCGAGTGCGAAGGTCAGATTTATCGCACGAAAAAGAGTGGCAAGGTTAGATTTATGCCACACAATCCTGTGAAGGTCGGGTTTATCATAGCTAAAGAGTCTGGGTCGGTGTCTGAGTCGTTGTCTGAGTTGGTGTCCTAGTGAGTGCAAAGATCGGGTTTATCGCACAAAGGAGTGGCAAGGTCATAATTATGCCACACAATCCTGTGAAGGTCAGGTTTATCACAAGAAAAGTAAACTCAGTCTGAGTTTGACCTGGAATTTGTAGCTATATGAGCTTTGACGGTGATCTGTGGTAATAGGAGTATTGTGGTTCAGAGTAGGTCTGGTCAAGATTGACTTATAAAGGTCTGGGATTATTGCAAGCTAGGATGATGCCAATGCAAAAGAGGAGACAAGATAACTCAATGCCTTGTCACGGGGTGCTAATGAGGGCGACTTGTGATCAGAGGTTGTCCTAGACACGGTGCTTGACCTAGAAAAGAAGTTTGACTCAATTTGAACTGGAATGTGAAGAAGACATGGGGTCCTTGAACGGAGTTCCTTGATTTCAGCTTGATAAAATAGACCTGAGATGGTTAGATCATAGAAACAGAGGAGCCCCCCATGTGAGGATGATTTTATGAAGAGACATGAGTAGGGAAAACATGGTGATGAGCCCCCAAATATAATGTGCTAACCCTCAGTAGAGTTAGGTGGCTTTACCTCCTGGAGAGCTTAGTCAAAAGGTCTTTGAAGGTGACCAAAGAATGGGATGGGGTTCGAAAAATAGAAAGGCCAAAATTTTGTGACTCGAGGTTGAAAATGGATGTGGATAAGATGTAGGGTTGGCTAGAAATGCGGATTTAAGTTTGAGCACTAGTGGAAAAAATGGATTTTGCTGCGCGTAATTTGCTGCGGTTATTTGGGCTTAACCTAATAACTGCAGCAAATAAGTAGTTGTGGTTTTTGCTGCTGCCTATTTGCTGCGATTATTGAATTAACCCCAAATAACCGCAGCAAATTCCTAAAAAAACTTATTTACTCCTCATTTCCAACTAAAGTTCAGATCTCACTCTTAAAAAAAAACGCTCTGCAACATTGAACTTCCCTATCTTCAAATTAGCCCTCACATCGTACAAGAGCCACGAAGCCAAGCACCACCGCCACCGGTCGACAACAACCAGCCACCGCCGACCCAGTCGACGACCTCTAGTTACCAGCCCTGCTAACTACGACACGGTGGCCTGCTGCAATTTCTAGTCACGAAGCCAAGCTCGGCCTACTACGACCTCTAGTCACCACCAGCAATTGCAAGAAGCTCAGACTGCGATGAAGTTCCTGCGTGTTCCGGCCACCACCACCACCCACACCCAAGGTAACTCTTCTTTTTTTTGAATTTTTTTCTGATTTTTTTTAGCCCTAGATATATAAATGTATGAATGTGGTATTTTCCTTGTGTTAGTTGTTACTAATTTTTCAATTGTTTTAAGTCTAAATGTTTGTTTATAAGTTTCTTTAGTTGATTGTTTCAACTCTTTCTTGATTAATTTGAAAAATTAGGGTTCATGAGTTCTTAAATCAAATTAGGGCTTTTGGGTTGATTACTTGATTAAGTGAAATTAGAATGTTTATAAGTTAGTTTTGGTGATGTTAAGACATTACATTTTATTTTTATAGTTTGTGAATGATTAGATTAGACGATAAACATAAATGAAAAATATTTGAGATTAGACATTGCATTTCATTGCTCTTGGATGATTTGTTTATTGTATTTTACACTTAAAAATTAATTAGAATCTTGAAAAGAAGATTAGATGATAAACATAGTACACAATTATATTTGGTAGATTCAAGAATAAATACTTGATAAACATATCTAGTATATAAAATTAGTTGAAAAAATTTATGCCTATTGATGATATAAGAAGATTAGATATTAACTATCTAGTATATGAATATGAGAATTTGATATCCTTTCAATTTTTAATATTAATATAAATATTTTTGGATTGGTTCTTTTTTCTTTGAATTATAAACATTTAGAGCATTTTTGGTGTTCTTTGTACAGTTCATACCAATATAAAATATAAATAGTGCTAGATTTTATGAAATTACAACTGTGATTAGAAATAAGTTATATCGTCTCTTATTAATTAAACAGGATGTCAAAAGATCGTTCTTGGATGTATAATTGCACGGAAAAATCCAAATTTGTTGATGGGGGTGTTTCAGTTCTGCGAATGCGTTGTCGCTTATGAAGAAAGAAACAAAACAGGTGGTTTTTACTGTCCTTGTTACTAAAATAGGGTGAACACATTACATTTTGGTTAATAATTGGTTATCTTTTATACTTTTCATACAATTTAATATAATAAAAAGTAATTGAATTTGTTATTATAATAGGCGGTCGAGGCACAACCTAAGTAATAAAAAGTAATTGACTTGGTTGAATCGGTACGTTACTAAAGTAATTGAAATGTGTATTCCATTAACTTGATTAACAACTACTCGTATTTACCATCACCTTAATTTTATTATAATTGGTATAGTGTGATGAAGAAGATACGCTCAAGCATCATGACTCCAAAATTGATTTCAGTTAAGGTAAACATCCTAATCATGTTGATTCAAGTTATGTGCTTCTTTCCATATTATGAACTTATTTTGACTATTCTTGCCTTTTCTATGTGCTATGTAATTCAAAGTGTGCACAATAGCAAAATGGTGTTGATTGCGGATACTATGCGATGCGCTACATGTATGATATCATCTCTAGCTGTACGAACTCAGATGATGTGGAGACGGTAAGTATTTGTTATTCATTCAATTGACATTAGGATTATCTCTTTCAATTTGGCTTGGTTTTGTTCCAAAACTCTATAACTTTGCCCGAAATCACACAAGTGAGTCATAGAATGTTTATTTGAATGTTATAGAATATCTATGAACCTTAAAATCACGAGCTAGGTTGATTAGTGCTAAGATGGGATTAAAAACACTCAAAACGAGCCAAAAATGACCTATTTGGCTTGTTTTTGTTACAAAACTCTATAATCTTTCCCAAAATCACACAAGTGAGTCATAGAATGTTTATTTGAATGTTATAGGACATCTATGAACTTTAAAAACATGAGCTACGTTGACTAGTGCGAAAATGGGATTGAAAACACCCAAAACGAGCCAAAAATGACCTATATGGCTCGTTTTTGTTCCAAAACACTAAATTTGCCCGAAATCACACAAGTAAGTCATAGAATGTTTATTTGAATGTTATAGGATATCTATGAACCTTAAAAACATGAGCTAGGTTGATTAGTGCTAAGATGGGATTGAAAACACCCAAAACGAGCCAAAAATGACCTATTTGGCTTGTTTTTATTCCAAAACTTTATAACTTTGCCCGAAATCACACAAGTGAGCCATGGAATGTTTAATTATTTGAATGTTATAGGACATCTATGAACCTTAAAAACATGATCTAGGTTGATTAGTGCGAAGATGAGATTGAAAACACTCAAAAAGAGCCAAAAATGACCTATTTGGCTCGTTTTTGTTCCAAGATTCTCTAACTTTGTCCGAAATCACACAAGTAAATCATGGAATGTTTATTTGAATGTTATAGAACATCTATGAACATTAAAAACATGAGATAGGTTGATTAGTGCGAAGATGGGACTGAAAACACCCAAAACGAGCCAAAAATGACCTATTTGGCTCGTTTTTGTTCCAAAACTCTCTAACTTTGCCCGAAATCACACAAGTAAGTCATAGAATGTTTATTTGAATGTTATAGGACATATATGAACCTTAAAAACATGATCTAGGTTGATTAGTGCTAAGATGGGATTGAAAACACCCAAAACGAGCCAAAAATGACATATTTGGCTCGTTTTTTTTTTTCTAAACTCTATAACTTTGCTCGAAATCACACAAGTCATGGAATGTTTATTTGAATGTTATAAGACATTTATGAACCTTAAAAACATGAGCTAGTTTGATTAGTGCTAAGATGGGATTGAAAACACTCAAAACGAGTCAAAAATGACCTATTTGGCTTGTTTTTGTTCCAAAACTCTATAACTTTGCCCGAAATCACACAAATGAGTCATAGAATGTTTATTTGAATTTTATAGGACATTTATGAACCTTGAAAACATGATCGAGGTTGATTAGTGCTAAGATGGGATTGAAAACACTCAAAACGAGCCAAAAATGACCTATTTGGCTTGTCTTTGTTCCAAAACTCTTTAACTTTGCGCGGAATTACACAAGTGAGTCATGGAATGTTTATTTGAATGTTATAGGACATCTATGAACCTTATAAACATGAGCTAGGTTGATTAGTGCGAAGATGGGATTGAAAACACTCAGAACGAGCCAAAAATGACCTATTTGGCTTGTTTTTGTTCCAAAACTCTCTAACTTTGTCCGAAATCACAAGTAAGTCATGGAATGTTTATTTGAATGTTATAGGACATCTATGAACCTTAAAAACATGATCTAGGTTGATTAGTGCGAAGATGGGATTGAAAACACCCAAAACGAGCCAAAAATGACCTATTTGGCTCGTTTTTTTTCCTAAACTCTCTTAACTTTTTTTTGTTAATATATATATACATGTATTTATCTCTTGATGTGTTTTTGTGTTTATATATGCGTATGTGTATTTATTTTTCGAGCTTATAATCGGACGATGTTTAATTTAATTCGTTTTTATATTAATTATTAGGTTTTATCCACATCGGTTCGAGAAGGATCATTCACCGCTGAAGAAATTGGCGAGGTTCGAGACAAGCTTGCCAAATTCTTGTACACGCATGGTTCGTGATTGATACTTGTACAAACAGTTTCTCAAATTTAGTTGTTTATTAAAGTTCAACATTTAGTATTAATGTCTTATGAATAATTTAGTAATTTATTGTCTTCTTGCACAATTGGTAAAATTAAGTTATTTGTATTAGATTAGTAGTATTTATTCCAAAAGGTTTTAATTTTTACGATTTAATGCGATTTATATATTAATTGCAAAAACCCAAAATAAATCCTCAAAATAACCTGCAATTTGCTGCGGTTTTTTAGGTATTATGCTTTACTTTTAATAAACATTTGCTGCGGTTATTTAAAAAAAGTGTTGCAAAAAATACCATTTGCTGCGGTTATTTAAAAAAAAAAGTGCTGCAAAAAACTGCCATTTGCTGCGGTTATCCATCAGAACCGCTGCAAAAAGCTAAGCTATTTGTTGCGGTTATATTAAACAACCGCAACAAATAGCTTACCTTTTTGCTGCGGTTCAATCGCAGCAAATGAAAAAATGGGAATTTGCTGCACCCTTGATTTGCTACGGTTCATAACCGCAACAAATACCCCTAAAAAAAACCGCAGCAAAAGGGTTTTTTTCCACTAGTGGAGTCTATGTACGGGTTAAAGATAAACAAATGTTATTGTCAAACTCTTAGCAGGTAGAATCATTCGGCAGCTAGGCTTCGTTTGATTTTTTATTAATGTGGTCGGACCTCGAGTAGAGGTTTCATACAAGGATACAGAATCAGACCATCGTAGTTCTGTGGGCCTAATTTTTGAATTGATTTTTCTTTTGTTTTTCTTTTTTGTTTTTGTTTTTAAATTCACCCCTAAAATTCCCATTAGTACACTCAAAAGTTTAAAATTCCCAGAAGTAAACCTGAGTTATGGGGTAATTAAAAATGTAAACTTAATAATAGTTTTGGGTTAGTTTTATGTTAGTTCCAATCCGTTAAGTGGATGTTTTATTTGGTTAAGTGGTTCACAATATAACTATGGTTACTCTCCAATCTACGGCTTCTTCTCGAAAAAAAATACTCTTCATCTTCAACACTATTTTTTACTTAGAAGTCAAATAATCAAAGTTTCTCAGTTACAAGATCCACCACCACAACCAATCAAATAATCTATTGTTGTTTGGTTTACGTTTTGAGTAGATCAACAATTTTTAGAAAATTGATTGGAATTCAAATTCAATTATTAAATTTAAAAAAAAAATTAAAGAGAACCTACATCATATTACTTCTCTCTGATAACAAGAAGGAAGATAAACGTATCAGTTGAATTGAAATCTGAGAAAATGACGATTTATTAGGATTCATTTTCAAGTGCACCAGTGGGAATTTTCCAATATAAATTTCAACCATAAAAATTAAAATTCAGCCCTAAAAATTGATTTTATCCAAATTAAAACCTAACACAACAATTATAAACAAGGTTATAATTGAAAACAAATAAAGCATCAATTGATTTACCCAAAAATAAAATAAAAATAAAACATCAATTGAAGAGCAACATGCAACAATTATAAACAATATTGGGTATACCTTCTAATTAAAGAGCAACAAGCAGCAGCGCAACAAGGGGCAGACGCACGAAGAAGCCGCGGTGGTCCAGCGGTGGCGTAGTGGGGCAGGCGAACACCAGCGAAGCAGCAACGCCTCTCGTCTGCTTTAGAGAACCATGAATTCTGCACTACAATATAAATTTCAACCCTAAAAATAAAAATTCTGCCCTTAAAACTTATTTTATACCAATTAAAACCTAAAAAAACAATTATAAACAAGATTATAATAAATAAAAAAATGAAGCATCAATTGATAACAAGATTAAGTGATTATATATACCTTTTAAAGAGCAATAAATAAAGCAGCAGCGGAGCAGGGGCAGGCGAACCACCAGCAAAGCAGCCGCGTGGTCCAACAGTGGCGCAGTGGGGCAAGCGAAAACTAGCGAAGCAACTACGACCGCGAAGCAGCAGCGTTGTTTGGTGGTGATGTCGATGGCGTAGGCGTTGGCTGGTGGTGATGTCGAATCCGATGAATGCCGGTGGTGCGTGGGTGGTGTTGGTTTTGGATTTTGAGATGAAGGTGTGTGTGGGTGGTGTTGGCTTGGGAGATACAAATAGAGTACCGTGTTTTTTACAAGGCTTTCAATTGAATTGAATGAGAGAATATATACCGTGTTTTTTTTTGGAATTGACTAATTGTAACGGCCATAAATAAGGCCCATTACAAATAACCATTTAATGTTGGGTGTTCAACTAAATACTATCTATTGTAACGGCCAAAGTTAAGCCCGTTACAATAAGTAACAATTAGTAACGGGCTTCAAACAGACCCGTTATTAATTTTACTTATTGTAACGGGCTTAAGTTTGACCGTTACAATAATTATTTTCTTATGTAGCTAGAATTTATGACTTATTGTAACTAACATTTATACAGCCCGTTACAAAAGAATTAATTGTAAGTAACAAATTTAAGGCAAGTTACAATAAGGGCGTTACAATTAGTGATTTTCTTACTAGTGATTAAAAAAATAAAAATAAATAAATAAAGGGAAAACATACTCTAACTAGAAACATGTCCAACCAACTAGCAAAGATGGATACTTGAAAAGAAGCAAGGTGAGTAATATAAAAAAAATAATCCGAAAAATTGTTAAAATTAAGTCAATCTTTACGTGGTCTGCTCAAATTAAGTCAAGCTTGTATGTACATCTGCTCATATTAAGTTTTATGGTGAGTGACCTGTTCAACAGGTAAATGAAGATTTTTTTTTTCCTTATTGACTCAAAAAAATCGGAGGGCCGCACAGATCAGGAACCCATGCCTTGGAGCTACTCATGGTAGTGGATTCTTCTGGATGCTCGGTTTTTCCTTTTCCCCTAGTGGAATCGGAAGATAACCTGTGTCGATCATGTCCTGGACCTTATGTTTCGGTGACCAACAATCAGATGTATTATGACCCCTGCCCTGATGATATTTGCAGTAAGCATTAGCATTCGATTTCTTTGACTTTATATGCTCGGGAGGATCCGGAGTGGGCCCAACTGGTGACAATTCCCCTTTGCTAACCAACCTGTCTAAAGCTTGATTATAAGTCATGCACAAAGATGTGAAAACCCTTTGTTGCCTCTGTGGTCTAGGACTAGTGGAAACTGAGTAGGCTTCGGCGGACACATTATCAACATAGACTGGGCTAGCTTGGTTTGTGGAAGGTGAGGATGAGGAGCCACCTTTCTTATAGAAAAATCCTATGTTTTTCTAGGCTTGAAGTTCTTCTTCAACAATAAGCCCAACTTGATGCAGTTGTGAGAAGGAGGTCATGGGCTGGAATTTGAGGGGTTCTTGGTATTTAAGCTGAAGGTTTATGATCATGATTCAGACTTGATCCTCCTCGTTGGGTCGGTTGGACATCTGAGCTGCCTTTTCTCTCCATTGGTTCAAGAAAACAGAAAAGTCCTCTCGGTCACCTTGCTTCGTGGCCTCGAGCTCACAAAGGCTGATCGGGAGCTGGGAGTTGTAGCGGTATTGTTTCAAAAATTCTTCCTTGATGTATTTCCAGTCATCAATTTTGGTTTTGTTCAAGGTCCTGATCCATTTAGAGGGGTGCGCATCCAAGGTTAGGGTAAACACCGAAGCAAACAAGTCCTTACCCATCCCCTTGAGGGCCATGGTGACATTGAAGGTGCGGAGGTGGTCTTCAGGATCTTCCACCACTTTGAACTTAGGAAGGTCGCTCAAAACTACCTTCTTTGGTAGCTTCCCTTTAATTTCGTAATCCAAAGCATTGGGTCCTTGGTGGGCCTACAGTTCGACTAGCTTCTTCACCATCTTCTCAAGTTGCTCAACCCTTTTTTCAGCATCAGTTTTGGGCTGTGGTTGTGGTTCTAGTTCCGAATCTTGCTCTGTTTCTGGCTGTGGTTGTGGTTAATTTCTGAGTTCTTCAATGGCTTTTTCTTAGGCCTCAATTATGTTGTTCATGGCTTCAAGTTTGGCCATGATGGCTGCGAACTGGGCTTCAGGGTTTGACATTTCAAGGGGAGTTAAGCGGGAGGATCTGGTTTTTCTTGAGAAGTGGATGCCCCTGAGACTGGCTTGGGTGCACTTGACTTGGCTTCTGGTCACCTCTCGAGTCTTCCCTATGATAGCTGAAATCAAAAGGAATTTGACTTAGAATACTGGGAGAACTGACACTGGAGTGAGATAGACATTTAACTGAGTCTGACTTTGTATAAGCTTAAGTCCGGACCTAGATATGTTTTAAGGTACTGGACTATTGGCGTGACTGACATTGAAGTAAGCTAAAGTGAACCTATGTCTAGTTAGGACCACTTGTGAACGGGACGAGTCTAAGTTGGGCCTATGTCTAATTAGGACTATCTAGACTTGGGGGCTGGATTGGGAGGAGACTGGTGGTGAACTGTGCAGACACTCTGAGATGAACTGAACCTATTGCAAACTAAAGTGTGTTTGGACTCGAGAAAGTTACACTGGACTAGGACATGGACCCCATTTTGAAGGCAAAAGATGGACTATATAGAATTTTAACTAAGGACTGAGCTGAAGAGATGAGACTAGTGATGGCAATGGGTCGGATCTGGAGCGGGTCTATATGGACCCGGATCCAGATCCGTTTTCAAAGGCTGGACCCAGATCCGACCCGGATCCGTCGGGTCGGGAATGCATGGATCCAGATCCAGATCCATTAGATCCAACGGGTCCGGGTCTAAAACGGGTCCGAAATGGGTCCACCTTATTTCCTTTTAATAAATACAAAATTTCTAAAATTAAAGCATATAAATAACATTAACTAAATGTCTTACATGTCTTAAAAGAATTAATTCCTAAATTTAATGTTACAATAGCAACATCAAATTAATTTTAAAAAATATATTTTTTTTAAGAGATTGGGCTTGTGACATATGAATGTTAGACAACAACTTATGAATTATGAATTACTCCTCAAATATATATATATATAATGGGTCTACGGGTTTGGGTCCGGGTCTGAGATCCAGACCCGGACCCGGACCCGTTTTTAAGGATGGACCCAAACCCGACCCGGATCCACATGGGTCCAAATTTCAAGGATCCAGTTCCGCAGATCCGGATCGGGTCTGGGTCCGACTGCCATCTCTAGATGAGACTGGTGGATTAAGACTGGTGACTTGGACTGTGGACTTGACATTGAGTTATCCTTATTGTTGATGAGTGAACTGAACTGGGCTGAGCTAGACTAATGGGCCAAATGCACAAATAGCACACTAGTCCTAGAATATGCAAATGATGGTCTTCTAAGGTCAATCCTGGGCAGTCAAAAGGTACCAGGACTAGAGGGAAACTGAACCGATTTAGTCACTCTTTTTATTTAATGACACACGGTTAAAAGATCCCTCATTATGAACTCATCGGGAATGAGGATCATGCGTCATGGCTGGGATGGGTCGATTATGATTATTGAGGTCGGGCACCACAAGTAACCATAATCAAACCCCCTGAGTTCGGTCTCAAGCATAGAACATGCTCATATGATACGTGAACCAAAGTGTGACTTTATGCGGAAGGTCACTATGTCACATGCTCAAAAATTGAATAATGATCTTACGAGACTTTTCAAGTTTGTCCACAATAGTAAGGAGTGATAGTCCCTAGCGGAGTCGCCAAATTGTAGGGGTCGTTTTTACCCGGCCGCTTACGTCACGAGTCGTTTGAATGCTCGTTAACGCCACATGTGAATGTGGTCTAGTAGGAGTCGCCACCATGCGTTTATACGGTCCACGGACACCGAAGAAGTACCAATTCCAGGAGCAATTGGCCCCATATGGTCGTGCACCAGAGTATGGGTTCGGAGACAGGTTACGAGCCAATCGTGCATTGGGCCCGCCCTCCTGCAAGCGGTCCCTACTAGTTCTCTTTTGTAAGATTATTATTCAATTTCAGAGCAACAGAGATAACTCAATTTAAGTTCTAATTTGTGAATTACTAAATCGGTTCAGATTAATGCACAAATTATCCTAAAATTATTTTGCGACCACTTCTGGGATTAGTCCATATTATAACACTAAAATGAAGCCAACAATCCGCGAGAAATCAAGGGTCAAATCACATAAATTACATTAAAAAAAGTCAACATGATGATGGAATGAAAAAAAAAAGAAATTTAAAATGCGAACATACCTCGAATCAAATGCAATTATAAAATCAAAAGAAATAAATAAAAATGCTACATAGAATGATTCAAAATATACACGGATTAGAAAAAAGCATGAAAATTAAACATGGAGATGACATGAAAAATGCAAGAATTAAAGCATGATGACATGGCTGATAAATCAAAAAAGGTCACATGAATTAAAAACATAGATCAGTACGAACAAAAAAGCAAGATTCACATGTTATAATGATTAATGCAAGTCACCAATTAAAATAAAAATAAAATAAAGCATATTGACATTGAATAAAAAAAGGGCCTCAGAAACGTGTACTGGAATGTGCGGCGGTCGATTACGGCCTCGAGACTAGCACGCCAAATGCCAAATTCAGTGATTGCAAATGCTTGAAATGTGTTTATATGTGTTTGAAATTGATTTTGACAGAGTTTTCAAGTGTTTTTTTAGAGAGAAAATATATTGTAGCGAGAGAGTAGAAGTTGAAGTAAGAACATGTTTTGAAAGGTTGGGTGGAAGGTCGTATTTATAGGCCAAAAGAGGCAAAAATCGACCACGGAGGACACCAGACCTGCGCCTAGGCGCAGGTCCAGTAACATGACCTGCGTCTAGACTCAGGTCAGTATTTTGTGACCTGCGTCTAGGCGCAGGTCTTGTAATAAGGACCTGTGTCTAGGCGCAGGTTAGGCCTTGATCCGGGTCAATTTTTTGCTTGATTTTGCGCGTGATCTCCGAGATTTTCATGCGATTATGATACGATTAATGGAATCATTGAATGATGACCTGTGAGATTCCGGGAGGTTCCGCAAAATTCCGGAATAATCCGGGTTGTTCTGGACTGTTCTCGAACCGCTTTCGGGTTTTTCGGACTATTTTGAAAAATGCGCTAAAAAATGCCAAAAAATATGGAAAAATATAAATGAGTGAAAAGTGGAGAAAAAGTTGATGATGCATGTGTAAAATTATGAAAATGTCCCTAAGAGTGGAAAATGTTTCAAAAATCCATTGAAAATAGATCAAAAATCAGCAAAATTATGGAAAAATTATCGAAAATTTTGGAAAATTTATTTAACCCAGAAAAATGTATTTAACTTAGAAAAATGTATTGAACCTTAAGCAGATCTAGTCTGTTAAACAGTTTTTGTCTTTTTTTGGAAGAAGTTAAAGATTTGTATAAGGATCTTGTCTCAGCCAAAACAGCACAATCCACCATGGACAACATAGAGTCAAGCACTGAGGTCAGTAGGATGATTGACGATTATAATCTCAAAGAGAAAAACAGAAAACAATCTGCCCATAATCAAAATGAGTCCTTGGTTTCAGATCTGAGATCATAATTTGCAAGTTTCAAAATTGATTTTAAATCCCTAAATGACAAAAACAGTCGTCCAATCAAGATTCTTGAAACCAAAGAACATGACCTCCAAAATAGTCAGAAACTTGTGAACAAATTGTTAAAGGTAGAAAAGAACTTCAGTCAAGTTCTATCTCTGAAGCGAAACAAAGGTAAGGCTGGTCTAGGGTACACCAGAAGGAAAGCTAAACCTAACTAGTAACCCAGAGAGATCACCTGGTTAACAGAGTTTAAGAAGAGAAAATATGTGACTGCCAAGGACATGCATGTTTGCTATCATTATGGCAAAGGTGGTCACATAATTGATGATTGCATCTACAAGAAAAGGAGCAATGAAAGAAACACTGAACATATTAAAAAGGTCTGGGTTAGGAAGAACCAGTTTGAGTTAGTGTTTGTGAACGAGGACCCAAACCAGTTTGGGTTCCTAGGACTAGTGTTTGATCTAATTTTGCAAGGCAAGTTGAAAGGAGATACTGTAGGGGTCGTTTTTACCCGGTCGCCTACGTCTCATGAGTTTTTTTGAATGCTCGTTAACGCCGTACGTGAATACGGGCTAGTAGGAGTTGCCACCGTGCGTTTTATATGGTCCACGGACACCGAAGAAGTACCGAACGCTAGAAGCAATCACCCCATATGGTCGTGCACCAGAGTATGGGTTCGGGGACAGGTTACGGGCCAATCGTGCATTGTGCCTGCCCGCCTGTAAGCAGTCTCTACTAGGTCTCTTTTTGTGGTCAAATTATTATTAATCCCGAATACATAAATATCTCAATTTTACCCTAAGGAACGTATATTACTAAGCGGGTTTAATTTATTTACAAATCAAAACTTACTTTTTGTGACCACTTTAAATTAAATCAGTATTAAAAATCCTAGAAAATAAGGACAAATAAAAACATGAACGAAATACAAAGATAAAAGCAATAAAAAAATACAAAATAAATATGTGCAAGTTCAAAGTGTGTTCCAGGAGTATGTGGTTTGATGTGCTGTTTGACTACACTAAATATAATAAATACTGAAAAGAAAACGATTAAAATGATGATTGAGATACAAAATTCCGATGTGATTTGGACACTTCAATCGATATATTTAAATTAATAATTTTAATCGTCATTTATTATTATTTAATCAGATCGAGCTTTTATGTATGACCCTTGAATTTGTGAATAAATCATAAACCATATTTTGCACAACATTATTTAATGATCCGAAATTATTACTGAAATATAGCGGTTATTTGGTAACATGAGATTTAATTAATAAATTCATTTTACCATGACCGCATTAAAAAAAATCAAGATCCGAATACTTAAAGCGATAAAATTAAAAGATAAAAAATATAGCGATCTTTTATGACACGAGATCTAATAATAAAAAATCGTGTAATATGGATCGCATGTCAAAAAAATGAATTTTATAATCATTATATTATTTATTGTCCGATCTATAAGATAGAAAAGCAGACCTAAAAAAATAAAAACATAAGAGTCAATGTTAATGTACGATCTATCAAGTTACGTTGATGAATTAACAATCACCACGCGTATGAATTGCAAGATTGAAATCGAAATTGGTTAAATTATTAAGAAACAATATGAATGACGATTAAAATAACATTTGTGAAACATTATTAATTGTATAAAAATCAATATTATTGTCGATTAAAGTGTCAAAATTTGCATATACGCGAGCGTAGCCTTTATTAATTATTTATATTATCCGTTGTCATTATTTGTATCAATAATCATCATTTTAATTGATCTTATATTATATAATGCCTTCGATCAAAACAACCAAGGAAAGCCAATGATGATGAATGCAAATGTTTGTTTTGAAGTTGACTGAGTTGGTGTTTTGTGATGTGTTTGATGATGTTTTGAGGGTTGTTTGATGGAAGAGAAAGGTATAGGATGTAAGTATGCAATGCAGAAGGGTGTTTCGTGGTATTGGCATGTGTCGTTGAAAAGGTTGGAAGGACGTGTATTTATAGGCCTGAAGGAGCAAAAATCGACGCCGGAGGACACCAGACCTACGACTAGGCGCAGGTCCAGTAACATGACCTGCGTCTAGAGTATTGGTGACCTGCGGCTAGGCGCAGGTCCTGTAATATGGACCTGCGTTTAGACGCAGGTCCTCGTCAGATCCGGGTTGACTTTTTTTGCTTGATTTTACGCGTGATTTTCAGGATTACGATCCGATTTTATTCGATTACGGAAATATTTTGTAATATTTTGATATTCCGGAAAATTCTGGGATGTCCCAGGATGTTCCAGGATGTCCCGGAATGTGCCGGAATTCCCAGAATGTTCCGGAATGTTCTAGATTCCTCCAGAAGCTCCAAAAAGTTCCAGAAAAATTATTAAAAATTATGAAAAAATATGAAAAGTATAAAAAACACTAATATGCTTTTCGGAACAATTTTCAACATTCAATAATGACGAAAATACCCCTAAGCATGCAAAAATCCTAAAAAATCCATAAAAAGCTCTAAAAATAGATAGAAAATATAGAAAAATATGAATAAATTATAAAATTATTTTTATGATTTTTAAAAATATTTTGTGATGTAAAAAGACATTTTTATTAGTTTTTATGAATATAAAAAATTGAAAAATGCATGCAAAAATATAAAAAATATCTAAAAATGATGAAAAAATATGAATAAATCCCGTAATCATCGCAAAAACTAACATTTGCTTCCAAGGCACTTTAAACATGATTTAGGCAATTAGTTGAGGTATATTGTGCATTTTCATCATTAATTTCCCTTAGTTGTATCTTATGGCAATATGGTACGTTCATCATTAGTCTCTACATTGGGGAGACACATTTAGATGTCTACAGATACTCACTGATATTTGGACAGTGGTTGCTCAAGACACATGTCTGGACATAAAGAACAATTCCTTTCACTTTTAGCCCATGATGGGGGAAGAGTAACATTTGGAGACAATTGTTACGACCCAGATTTATTGGTATTTCTGTCGTTGATTTATTTGTGTATTTATGTTATTTTATGTATGGTCCGAAATTTATTTGGACTATTTATTTTTATTTTATTTGAATAATTTCGATTATTTCTATTTTTGGTTGTTTATTATTTATTTTATTATTAATTTAATTAATTAGAATTTAATTATTTAATTTTCTAATTAGTTAATTAATTTTTGGGCCAAATGCTAATTAGGCATGATTAGTCATGCATGAGTGCAATTAGCCCAATTGATCACCAAACGCCCATTTATGCCATGTCATAACCGGCCCCCCTTATGATTAGTGGCCTAATTTGCCACTTGCTTCATGTTAACACCTTAAACCGCATCTATAAATAGAAGGGTTAGTAAGGCTTAAGAGCTCATTTGTCATCTTAAACACCTTTGATCATCATTTGCCACAATCAAAAGCCAAACACTCTCCCTTGCCTTATGATCCCACACGCCATTTTTGGTTATGAACACCCAACCTTTGTTCATCATCCAATCACTTCTAAAACTTAAAGGTTAAATCGCTATTGATCTTTAAGTAACTTTAAACACAACAATCTCCATAGTTATCAATCAAGACTTCTAGTTCGGGTTTGGTTTTGGGGTTTGTTCGATTGGGTTCGAGTTCGTGGGGTGGTCGGTGTGGTTCGTGTGAAGGACCGTGTGTGGCCGTGTGGTGGACCGTGCAGTGGCAGCCGTGCCGTGTTGAAGACGGTGGTCCGTGGAGGTGCCGTGTTGAAGCCATGGTGGTGTTAGTGCAAAGCCGTGCCCGTGTTCATGCAAAGCCGTGTTGTGCATGTGATAGGGCTGTGTATTTTGGGTTTCCGGGCAGCAAGTTTTGTGTGTTAATTTGCTTGATCTGCAATAAGGTAACATACTTTCTTACCTTAATTTGAGTATTATGATTATAGCATAGATTAACTGATCATGTTGGATGAATTTTTGATGAATGTTTGGCCATTTCATGTGTGATTTTAAGGGTTGATTTGGGTATTGATTTCATGATAATTTGCTAAGTATTCATGCATGTTGATGGGATTTCGTGTGATATGATTTTGAGGTTGAGTTATTGATGAGTTCTTGATGAGTTCTTGATGGGTTCTTTGAGTTCTTTATGAGTTCTTGGTTGATTCTCGAAATCTTGAAGTTAGTTATATGGTCTTTAAAGTGCAAGTTTACTAATGTCTTTTGAAGTTTTATTTAAAGATAAGCAAAGTTTTCTAAACAAAGTTTTAAGAAAGTTAAAAAAAGGTTTAAAGAAAGTTAAAGATTTGATAAAGAGTGGTCAAAGAAGTAGTATTGTTTATGGTTAGACTCAAGAAAAGGTGAAAGAAGCGATCTTGAGAATAACCAATGTTGTGAAGATGTAAAGATTTAGCTTAAGTTAGAGTAAGATTCTAAGATTTGGGTTAAGACGTTGCCCCTATCCTAACTGTGGTATTGGGATAGTGTATACTTACTATGTTGTCTTTTGATATGAATTTCCGTAAGATGGGGTTCATGGGTTTGGGAGTAACATTCTCAATCCTGGCATAGTAGGAATGTTCGTTCGCGTAAGATGCGTTCGTACGTGCATAGTCCGGTCTAAAATGTAAATGGTAGCGACGAAGATTATTAATGATAAGTTGGAATAATTAAAGTTGGTCAGTTTTATGTATTATTATTATGGTGTTTATATCGTATTTTGGTATGATTAGTCTAATATGTTGTTTGATTTGTTATATGATTATGTGTATCCATGTTAGGGTGGGACTGTTATGTTCCTCGCCACTAACAGTGGATTGTTGTAAACTTTTCAGGTAACTCTGATGATGATGGTATTGCTTAGCTTTGGGTTGGGCGAGTGCCGTTGTGGTTTTCCTATTCTAGACTATGTTATGTTTTTAGTTTGGACGTATAGTTTATGTATTCCGTCTTTTATAACTCTGACAGTATTTGGAGTTACTTTCTAGTATTGAATACTTTTGGGTTTAGAATTGTACAAACTTATGGGTGTTGTACTTTTGGGTTATAGTAATAATAATTTCGAGGTTTTTTTTTTTATTTCTAGTAAGTTTGTTTGTTAGATCGACAACTCGACTCGTCGGTTTCTTCCGTGCCGGTTTAAGCGAGTCAGGTCGTCACAGTTGGTATCAGAGCCGAATAGGTTTTAAGTGAAGTTTTAGGACTTGAGTAAAATCTGGGAGTTGAGAGCTTTACCATTCACGAGTGATAAACCCAATTTAGAATAAGTTTAAGGGAGAAGAGCGTCGGGTAGAAGAATCCGGGATAAGACCCTTTTCCTATTTTCTTTTTTGTGTGTATACTTGACTGGAGTGTGGATTTTTGACTGACATTGCCTCTTTTTGTTTGTCTATTGCTGCGATGATTTCAACATATCCACACCTCGCCGGACAAGTTCGGGTCGACAGAGGTTACGAACGCTCGAGGAAGCGATTCTTACGCTAGCGCATCATAGTCGTCAGCCATCGGGATCACAGTCGACGTTCGATCGTATCGCTCGTCATCGACCACCTACTTACGATGGGGTTGCCGACCCTACAATGTTGGAGAGTTGGATCCGCGAGATGGGGAAGCTCTTCGACGCGACGTTTTGCCCCGAGCACGAGAAGGTCCAGATCGCCGCCTACTACTTGCGAGGAGAGGTCGATAACTGGTGGAGCGTAGCTAAGAACGCGTGTATGCCCCTGCATTTAATGTCTTGGGCCAAGTTCGTAGCTAAGGTCCAGGAGAGGTTCTATCCCGACGAGTTACAGTGGCAGAAGCAGGAGGAGTTTCTTACTCTCTCTCAGGTTAAGATGACGGTTCAGGCCTACACCGATAAGTTCTCCGAGTTATCAAGGTTTGCTACATTGGTAGTACCATATGAGGAGGAGCGGGTCAAGCGCTACATCAAAAAGCTAGATTCGAGGATTCGCGGCCATGTGATCAGTAGTGGAGCGAAGACATTACAGCGAGCTTACGAGGTAGCACTTGAGATCCAGACGTTTGTCATCGAGGAGGATGTGAGCAAGAAGAGGACCCCGACCCCGGTGACGTCGCCATCATTTAAGAAGGCCCGGTTCAGTGCTCCTAGCAGTACCCCTCCGACCGCTAGTTCGTCTCAGGGATCAGAGAGTTCGAGATGCAAAGGATGTGGTAAGGACTTCCATCCAGGGAAGCGATGCAACGGGACGCCCATTTCATGTTTTATCTGTGGGAAGGAAGGCCACAAGGCGTCAGTTTGCCTCAAAAAGAAGCCAGGCACTGAGACCAAGCAACTTCCAGCACCGGTTAAGACTCTAGTGAAGAATCAAGTCTACTGTATGACTGAGGCAGAGGCAGAGTTCCAGCCAGATGTAGTCTCAGGTAGATTTCTTGTCTCTGGTATTTTAGCACTTGTTTTATTTGATTCTGGTGCCACAGTTTCTTTCGTGGCTAGTAGTTTTGTCTCGAGGTCTAATATTCGAGGCAGTTCCCCTGTTAGTTCGATCATAACTCTCCCTTCTGGAGAGGATTTTGTTTTTCAGCGAGAGTTCTGAGGAGTGCCCATCGTTATATCCGGAGAGCAGGCGACAACTGATGTGAAGGAGTTCCCGCTGATGGAGTTCGATGTCATCCTTGTCATGGACTGGCTATCGAGGTATCGAGCGATTATTCGTTGCCGAGACCAGTTAGTGACATTCCGAGGATCGCAAGGCAATCAGATCACCTATTCTGGGATCGTTCTAAAGAAGGGTGTAAAGGTAATCTCAGCCTTGAAAATGAGAAAACATCGCCAGAAGGGCGATATGGTGTTCCTATGTCAGGTAAGGGACTTGACTGAGGATAGTCTGTTGGACGATATACCTGTAGCGAGGGATTTCAGAGACGTATTTCCTGATGAGCTACCGGGAGTTCCACCCGAGCATGATGTCAAGTTTAGTATCGACTTAGCACCCGGGACAGCACCGATTTCGAAGGCACCTTACCGAATGGCACCATCGGAGTTGCAGGAGTTAAAGACGCAACTCCAAGATTTGATCGATAAGGGCTTCATTAGGCCAAGCGTTTCTCCATGGGGAGCACCTGTGCTCTTTGTGAAGAAGAAAGACGGTAGTATGCGCCTGTGCATAGACTACCGAGAATTGAATCGGGTAACTATCAAGAATAAGTACTCGTTGCCTAGGATTGAGGACCTGTTCGATCAGTTACAAGGAGCAGGAGTGTTTTCGAAGATAGATCTTCGGTCTGGATATCATCAGATTCCAGTCAAGAAAGAAGACATCCCGAAGACCGCTTTTCGTACGAGATACGGCCACTACGAGTTTGAGGTGATGCCCTTTAGCCTCAGTAACGCACCACCCGTGTTCATGGATCAGATGAACCGGACTTTCCATCACTTACTCGATAAGTGTGTCATAGTATTTATAGATGATATTTTAGTCTATTCGAGAGACGAGTCTAAGCATGCAGAGCATCTCCGGATAGTGCTAGAGATATTATGAAAGAATAAGTGGTTCGCGAAACTCTCCAAGTGTGAGTTCTGGCTTCGAGAAGTAGCATTTCTAGGTCACATAATTAGCAAAGAAGGAATTAAGGTAGACCCGGCAAAAGTTGAGGCTGTTGTTGAATGGAGTAGCCCGAGAAATGTGGCGAAGGTTCGTAGTTTTCTGGGATTGGCCGGATACTATCGACGATTCGTCCAGGACTTCTCCAAGATTGCTAGGCCGATGACTAGTCTCCTACAGAAGGAGATCCGATTCGTTTGGACGGAGGCTTGCGAGCAAGCATTTCAGCAGCTGAAACAGAGATTAGTCTCTGCTCCTATTCTTACCCTTCCGAACGATGAGGAGGATTTCGAGGTCTATAGTGATGCGTCTAAGAGTGGCCTAGGTTGTGTGCTAAGGCAAGGTGGGAAGGTCATCGCTTATGCATCGAGGCAGCTGAAGGTGCACGAGCGTAACTACCCCACGCATGACTTGGAGCTAGCAGCTGTAGTATTCGCGCTTAAGATCTGGAGGCACTATCTCTATGGTGGTTCGTGTAAGGTATTCATGGATCATAAGAGTCTCAAGTACATCTTCACTCAGAAAGACCTCAATATGAGGCAACGAAGATGGCTTGAACTTATTAAGGACTACGACATAACGCTTAATTATTGCGAGGGCAAGGCGAACTAAGTCGCTGACGCACTGAGTCACAAGAATTGATTGAGCTTCAGTAGAAGTCGTAGTTCCGTCAGATTTCATCTGACATATATGAGTGCCGAGCCTGAATTATTTCAGGAGTTGCGCGAGGGTCAGCAAAATGATCCGCAGTTGACTAGGATTCGAGAGGCTTTACGAAAAGGAAAAGTCGTTGGCTTTGAGATCTCTTCCGACGGTAGTTTGCGATTTCGAGGGAGGTGGTGTGTACCGGACAGTTCTGATCTCAGGAACAGAATCATGTCTGAGGCACATAACTCGCCCTACTCTGTTCATCCTGGAGGTAATAAGCTGTATCAGAACCTTAAGGGCCAGTTCTGGCGGCCTAAGATGAAGAGGGATGTAGCAGAGTTCGTAGCTCGATGTTTAGTCTGTCAGAAGGTTAAGATCGAGCATCAGAGGCCTGGAGGTCTTTTGCATCCACTACCGATTCCGACCTGGAAATTTGAGTCGGTATCTATGGATTTCGTGGTTAGCCTACCTATCTGTAATGGTATGAACACCATTTGGGTAATAGTGGATAGGTTGACCAAGGTCGCTAGATTCATACCGATGAAGATGACCTGGTCGATGGAGCGCCTGGCAGAGGCTTATACCCAGGACATTATCCGACTTCACAGAGTTTCGAGGGAGATAGTTTCTGATCGTGATCCGAGATTCTTGTCTCGTTTCTTGAAATCAGTTCAGGAAGCCTTTGGGACGAAGTTGAAGCTGAGCACCGCATTTCACGCGGCGACGGATGGCCAGACTGAGAGGACCATCCAGACTCTGGAAGATATGTTACGAGCATGTACTATGGAGTATCATCAGTCTTGGGTGCATATGCTCTGCTTGGTAAAGTTTTTCTATAACAACAGTTATCACTCCAGCATTGATATAGATCCGTACGAGGCCTTGTATGGTAGGAAATGTCGGAGTCCGATTTGTTCGAATGATATCAGTGATACTGTGGCTTTGGGACCTGAGATGGTACGAGATACCGTAGAGAAGATCCGAGTTATTCGGTCTAAGATGCAGGCCGCGCAGAGTCGTCAGAAATCCTACGCCGATAATCGACGTAGACCAATGAAATTTGAGGTAGGTGAGAGTCTTGCTTAAGGTTTCACCATTCAAAGGAGTGGCTCGCTTTGGTCAAAAGGGGAAACTCCGACCGAAATTCGTGGGACCTTACGAGATACTAGAACGAGTTGGGGAGGTGGCATATCGGTTGGCATTACCGCCTTGTTTGTGTAATGTTCACGATGTGTTCCATGTTTCCATCTAAGGAAATGTGTACATGATCCTTCCCACGTAATTCAAGTGGAATCGGCCACGTTTGAGCCGAATCTGACGTTCGAGGAGCGACTAGTTCAGATCTTGGATCGCGAAGTGAGGACCCTACGGCGTAAGCAACTCCAGCTAGTGAAGGTGTTGTGGAGAAATCAGCACCATGAGGAAGCGACTTGGGAGACAGAGGCGTCCATGAGACAGAAGTACCCGGAGCTGTTTGCTGGTGAGCAATCTCCTTTGCCTTAAATTTCCAGACGAAATTTCTTTAAGGAGGGGAGTGTTGAACCTTAGTTTTGATGATGACAATATAATTTACTATGGTTAAATAAAATAGATTTATGGAGAATCGACTAAAAGTAATTTTAGTTGAAATTAAATTTATTTTATATTTCATATATTTTATGTTATATATTTATAGAGAATAATTAGATGAGTGTCTAATTTGTATTAAGTATATTTCACTTAATATATACTTGATATTTTGTAGAATATATTTATTGGGAACAAAATTAGAGGAGTATCTAATTTTAAAGTAAATATATTTTATTAAATATGTTCTAACTCTTATCTTATGTTAATTTACTCTTATTGGAATACTAATCTTGGTGTGGTGCAGGAAATTATTTTTACTAGTATAAGACTAGTATGTCACTCGTATAAATAGAATTAGATACTTAAACTAATATTTGTTTTGGTTTTGGTATAATATTTAAAGTGGCCTATTGTTAGTAGTGGTAATTAATTATTTTATTTTATTTTGTCAAAAACCGTGTTTTTGAGTCCATATTAATTAGGAGTATTTTTTGTAGTAGGTGGTTAGTGGAATAGAATTTTAAAATTAAAAATATAATTTTTAAGTTGAGTCATACGTGTAGTAGGGTGGTTTACTTGCCAAAATTATTTAAGTATTTTTAGGATTAGTTTCTAGTCAAACCCATTATAATAGGAAGTGGTTAGTGGATTTACTTCCTCTATTATGTGCGTATGACTAGAACAATTAGGAATTACTTTTGAAAATTAAAAATTTGTTTTTTGTTTGTTGAGTCAACCCATCATATTAGGAATGCTTAGTGGATGGGTAAGGAGTCTTTGGTCATACGTGAGAATAGGGAGTGTGGTTAGTGTGTTGACTAGATTAGTAGTTAGTTATGCTAATTAGTTTTAAAAAAAAATCTAATTTTTTTTTTCCATCAAGTCACACGTTATTTTGTGTATTGACTAAGTGTTAATGTACTTAGTCTTATTCTAGGGTAAGTTCTTTGTTTTTTTTTGCAATTTGCTTTGTCAAACTATTTTGTAGGAGATGATGGGCATATCATGACTCCACTATGCATGTAGAAGACTTCTTCTCCAAGGCAACAGATTTTAGGACAAAGCTTCAATTATAAATACAAAGGGCTGCCAGAAATTTCGTAGACACCACAACCAGTAAGAGAATTCAGAGAGCAAGATTTTCAAGTGCAAAAATTATTCCAAGTGTTCTTTCAGTTTCAGATCTTTAGTTTTTCAATTCAATTGTAATTCATAGTGATTAGGGTTGGGTGAGAGAAGAATCAAAAGAATATTTGATTTAAAATCAGAGAGAAAATAAAAATAGAATTCAGATTTCATTCGAAATCTGAAGTGAGAAATCGATCTTTAGTAAGGTCGTGGCATCAGTTCAGGGGGAACAGGTGTCAGGGGGAACAAGGTCCTAGTGGAACGTAGAGAATAGAGAAGGTCCTTTTTATAGGTTGTAACAGAGTCGTTTGGCCTATAATTAATAAGAGAAGTCCAAGAGTCAAAATCTCTCGTGGTCAAGGTTTTTCTTCCTTTTTGGGCCTAGGAAGTTTTCCTTGTAGGTTAAATCTTTCTCTCTTGTATTTCTGTTTGTTTTTTTCTTTCGAGTTTAAGTTAAAATTCCGCGGAAAGTTCAAAAACTCCCTCAACTACAATTCACCCCCCTCTTGTAGTTGTTATTCATATTACATCAGGGAGGTTGTAACAACCCAGATTTATTGGTATTTCTGTTGTTGATTTATTTTTTATTTATGTTATTTTATGTATGGTCCAAAATTTATTTGGACTATTTATTTTTATTTTATTTGAATAATTTCGATTATTTCTATTTTTGGTTGTTTATTATTTATTTTATTATTAATTTAATTAATTAGAATTTAATTATTTAATTTTCTAATTAGTTGATTAATTTTTGGGCCAAATGCTAATTAGGCATGATTAGTCATACATGAGTGTAATTAGCCCAATTGATCACCAAAAGCCCATTTATGCCATGTCATACCCGGCCCTCCTTATGATTAGTGGCCTAATTTGCCACTTGCTTCATGTTCACACCTTAAACCACTTCTATAAATAGAAGGGTTAGTAAGGCTTAAGAGCTCATTTGTCATCTTAAACACCTTTGATCATCATTTGCCACAATCAAAAGCCAAACACTCTCCCTTTCCTTAAGTTCCCACACGCCATTTTTGGTTATGAACACCCAACCTTTGTTCATCATCCAATCACTTCCAAAACTTAAAGGTTAAATTGCCATTGATCTTTAAGTAACTTTAAACACAACAATCTCCATAGTTTTCAAACAAGACTTCTAGCTCGGGTTTGGTTTTGAGGTTTGTTCGATTGGGTTCGAGTTCATGGGGTGGTCCATGTGGTTAGTGTGAAGGACCGTGTGTGGCCGTGTGGTGGATCGTGCAGTGGCAGTCGTGCCGTGTTGAAGACGGTGGTCCGTGGAGGTGCCGTGTTGAAGCCGTGTTGGTGTTCGTGCAAAGCCGTGCCCGTGTTCGTGCAAAGCCATGTTGTGCGTGTGATAGGGCCGTGTATTTTGGGTTTCCGGGCAGCAAGTTTTGTGTGTTAATTTGCTTGATCTTCAATACGGTAACATACTTTCTTACCTTAATTTGAGTACTATTATTATAGGATAGATTAAGTGATCATGTTGGATGAATTTTTGATGAATGTTTGGCCATTTCATGCGTGATTTTAAGGGTTGATTTTGGGTATTGATTTCATGATAATTTGCTAAGTTTTCATGCATGTTGATGGGATTTTCGTGTGATATGATTTTGAGGTTGAGTTCTTGTTGAGTTCTTGTTGAGTTCTTGATGAGTTCTTGATGGGTTCTTGATGAGTTCTTTGAGTTATTTATGAGTTCTTCGTTGAATCTTGAAATCTTGAAGTTAGTTATTTGGTCTTTAAAGTGCAAGTTTATTAATGTCTTTTGAAGTTTTATTTAAAGATAAGCAAAGTTTATCAAAGTTTTCTAAACAAAGTTTTAAGAAAGTTAAAGAAAGGTTTAAAGAAAGTGAAAGATTTGATAATGATTGGTCAAAGAAGTAGTATTGTTATGGTTAAACTCAAGAAAAGGCGAAAGAAGCGATCTTGAGAATAACAATGATGTAAAGATGTAAAGATTTAGCTTAAGTTAGAGTAAGATTTTAAGACTTGGGTTAAGACGTTGCCCCTATCCTAATCGCGGTATTGGGATAATGTATACTTGCTATGTTGTCTTTTGATATAAATTTCCGTAAGATGGGGTTCATGGGTTTGGGAGTAAGATTCTCATTCCTGGCATAGTAGGAAAGTTCGTTCGCGTAAGATGCGTTCGTACGTGCATATTTCGGTCTAAAATATAAATGGTAGCGACGAAGATTATTAATGATAAGTTGGAATAATTAAAGTTGGTCAGTTTTGCGTTATTATTATTATGATGTTTATTTCGTATGTTGGTATGATTAGTCTGATATGTTGTTGGATTTGTTCTATGATTATGTGTATCCATGTTAGGGTGGGACTGTTATGTTGCTCGCCACTGACAGTGGATTGTTGTTAATTTTTCAGGTAACTCTGATGATGACGGTGTTGCTTAGCTTTGGGTTGGGCGAGTGCCGTTGTTGTTTTCCTATTCTAGACTATGTTATGTTTTTAGTTTGGACGTATAGTTTATGTATTCCGTATTTTATAACTCTGACAGTATTTGGAGTTACTTTCTAGTATTGAATACTTTTGTGTTTAGAATTGTACAAACTTGTGGGTGTTGTCACTAGTACAAAAAACTAAATTTGCTGCGGGCTAAAATAGTTCATTTGCTGCATATTTACACCCTCCGCAAATGCAGGGGCATCAAATAAGAATCCTCATGTTTGCTGCATACAAAATATGCAGCAAAAGAATGATTGATTTGCTGCGTAAGTTTTGTACATAATATGCAGCAAATGAATGATAGATTTGCTGCATAAGTTTTGTTCAGAATGCAGCAAATAATTGTGATATTGGTTGGAGAGGTATGCCTATAAACGCAGCAAATGTGTAGATTGTTTGCGGGGTGTTTAGATAGATACGCAGCAAATATATTTTTTATTTTTTTTTTATAATAAATAGCTTTTCATACATTTTAGCTATATCGATCCACTCTATATCAATTGCATTCATGCTATTACAATATAAAAATAGGCTGATATTCAGGCCTAAATGCATTCATATGAATTTACATAATATAAGACAAAGAAAAATGAGCAATTATTATAAATAGAACGAAATACGAAATATTCAAGACAAAATTTCGGCAGCATCTCCTTTCAATATTGAATATCCCATACATAACCTGCAAAAAACTATTCGATCGATTCACAATTATCACAATCCTAAAACTATCCAGTCACTCCAAAATATAATCATCTCCTTATATCACAAGTCTTACTACCCAACACCAATATGTATAACTTGTCAAAAGATATCTAACTTCATAACCAAGCAACTAATATAGTAGTCTATACAAAAAAAGATTCAAAGATAAAAAAAAAAAACCATTACTCCACCAAGAAGTTGTTTGTGAAATATATTGCCCATTTGTCACGAATCTCATTGATTTCTTGATCGGTGAAGGGCTCCTCTCGACGTGAACTATAAATCTGTTACACAAGAACAACAAAGGTTATAATCTAACGATGCTAGTAAACACAACTAAATGAGAGTGCAGTTTCCAAATCTATGTAGATGTTTGACTCAATAGCAGTCCAATTTAATTACATACAAGCCTTGCCATATATTATCCACTACAAAGTCATTGCAAGGTTGTAGTTATATCTAACATCAAATGTGTATTGTTGACAAAAAATTTCAAGCCATAATTTGACATGAACCCAATGGGCCCCGAAATTCAATCACTGTGAACCAATGAATATAACATCAACTAGCACCAGATGCAGCCCTAAGGCTTGCACCCTTGCCCAAGAGAATTTGGAACAAATACACTGCCATTAACTAGCACCAGATTTTGACAATTTAACGTATAATTACCTTCACAAATTTCCATAAAGGCTTTTGTCGATTAATTTTACCACCACATCGCTTGTACCTATGGAAAGCACTAATAAACAACAACATATCTTAGTTAGAATACATATTTTAATTTTCACCTTTACATTTTAAATAATGAAGTTATTATATAACTTACAAATTCACTAATTGTCTCACACGTAAACTATCGGTCGGTTTATTGATTGAATCAAATAGGTAGATCGTTGCTACGGATACACATATCACAAGTAACACCCAATGATCGCTATTCACCAAACAAAAAATGGAATGAGAATATATAATTATGTGCAACACAATATCATATTTAGTTATATCATAATTTTAAGTAAAATCACATACTCTTGAAATATTGGGGCTAAGATGTATTTATGACCAGACTGAACACTAGCACTTATAGCATTGAAGATGTAGGTTTTCACTTCCTCTACATTTGAATTGATCTTTGCGATTGAAGTAGACTCAGGACACAACCAACCAACCTCGCCTTCAAATTTCTCTTCTTGGAGTAACCTTATTCAAGTATTAGGAAAATATAAATTAGCAAAAAAGCAAGTTACTTATGAAATGCTAGCAATGGCTACAAAAGATAGAATTCTTACTTCATGAACACTTGAATGATGGAAATATTCAACTTTGCTCCACTTAAAAATTCTTCAATATCTATCTTGCTTACCCATGTACTTGCAACCTCACTTTTGAAGTAGAATTTAGTACCATCCAGAAAAATTTCAATCGGTCGATTTTCTTGCAATGGTGAAATTTTGGTATGCAACCAAAGACATTCTTTCGTAAGGTTGTGGGGCATTGATTTCTTTGTTCGTTTTTGAGGAGTGGACTCTTTTGTTTGAATAGACTTGCCCTCACCAACTTTCAAAGACTTCCTCTTTTTTATTAAAGATTCCTAGTATATTAAGTAAAGAAAAAGCTTAGCTATTTATATCAACTTTTAATACAACTAAAAGAGCAATGTAAGTGTTATTAGAAGTTACCTTATTAGAGGAAAATTTTACGAATTTGGATGGCCATTGTACAAAAGTGCCAACTGCATCATCCAACAACAAGATGTCATACTCCGGAATGGGAACCGGAAGTGGAGCGGTCTGAAATTCCTCGAAAACAGTCTCAACATTTACGCTGATATGCCCGGGCTTGATACCCTTGCCATGCACTGTATTGCCCTCTTTCGAACCACATGCGAAACCAGTTGCCACATCAAACAAATTTGTTGAGTCGGGATCTTGAATAAGTAGATGACATCGTGTTTTATCCTGAAGGAAATAAAAAAAAAAAGAAAAAAAAAGAGGGGAAAATTGGCAGTAGCAGTAAGCAAGAATTAGCTATTGTATGTATGTTTCTGTAGTTAGTTTGGCTAAGTGGTCATATAATACAATTATGAATTTTAATAATAATAATACAATTAAGTAGCAAGTGGTCATATATGCATTGTAATGGTAATACAATTAAGTAGCAAGTTGGCTTACCTCCAACACAACAGGTTGTGGGTTATTATCATGCTCAATTTGAACCACTGGATGTATCTTTGGTTCAGAGGTAGGGGTGAAAGCATCAGGGGCTTGTATAGATTGATTATCATGATCAGCCACAAAATTTGAGTTCTGAGTAGACACAGTTACGCCTATTTCTTCGAGTAGAGAAGGCAAATCTGCCTTTAAATTTGCTTTGAACTCCTCTCTTAGCTCTAAGCGAAGTTCGTTTTTTAGTGACTCTCGATCCACAGACGAAGAAGCCCTTTTCCGAGCTTTTCTCTCTTCTTCTTCAAAAACCATCTTCATTCCCACATTAACCCCTCCAACACCTCTTACTCGGCCTCGGTATTCTGGCTTCTCTCCAAGAGCCATGTGTAATGCATCTTTGCTCTTAGATGGAGCAAAATCACCTTTCTTTTGTTTCTCCCGATACTCAAGCTGTTTGTGTGAAAATATAAAATTAGTATTGGTATAAAGGTTATACATATTGATGAAACCAAAATTAGAATGAATAAAAATTGCATATATATAAACACACTTACATATTTATTCGCTGCTTCTTTTGTTTCTGGGTTGGGTATCTCTCTTTGCCCTGTTTTCTTGTCTAGCTTATGCATTGCACAATACCAATCATCTCCTCTGTTAACTTCAATCTTGGTATTTGAGCTTTGTTCAAGAGCTCCAAGCTTGCAAGTGGGGTAAAACCCATCTTTAATCCATTTATTTCTGCTCTCATCATAAGTTCGTTGACCCATATGATGATTATGTATGTTCATCTTGGCGCATCTCGATGCCCTTTCACGAGCTTTCTACCAAAACCAAAAAAAATAAAAGTAATTAAATACGTACTTGTTAGTAGGAAATTTAAAAAATGTTCTTTGCTCATGTGTACGTACACACCTTAGCCTCCTCTGAAGTTTTTGTTTTTTTAAATAGTTCCCAATCTTCAATCTTTATGTGCTTATAAACTTCATAGGGCTGTCTTTTATCCTCCTTCTTCGTTCTCTTCCTTGTCATAGTTATCCACCCACTCACAAGCTTGGCTTTGAAATCCGAAAATCTTTTACCGACTGTTGATAAGAAAGTTTTTCTCAAAACGGGATCATCGGAGATATTGAACAAGCTCTACAGTACACAAAGGAGATTATCAGATTAAGCTTCCAACTATAATTTCTGATTATCAGATTCTGATTATAAGATTATCAGATTCTGATTATAAGATTATCAGATTCTGATTATAAGATTATCAGATTATCAGATTCTGATTAAGGAGATTATCGAATTCTGATTCTGATTAAGGAGATAAACAGATTCTGATTATGATTAAGGAGATAAACAGATTCTAATTATAATCTTTATTAGGTTCTGATTTTCAAACTCTGATTATAATTTCTGATTAGAAAATTCCAATTATAATTCTGATTAGCAGATTCTAAATAGCAAATTTAAGCTTCAATAAACAACTTACCATAGTATCTTGCCAAAATGTATTCTTCATGCCTACACTCACAGTCTTCCATTCCCAATTGATATTAAGTTTGCGCATGCAAAATCCGATATTTTGACCATATTGATGCCTATATGTACCACGGGGACGATTCAAGCTATCAAATGTGATATGCATATCACCACTAGTCTTCTTGAGACATTTTGTCGGGCCCCTTCCTTTGCGTTCAACCAAAGTGGTCGCAACCTTACTCTTTGTCTTTTGGACATGAGTATTACAATTTTCGCCATCAATTACAATGTCATTCAAAGCTGCCATATCAGCTTGTTCCTCATAATCTTGGATGCGTTTGTTAAGTTCATCATTGGCTACGTCCTCCGGGTCACCATGATCAACCTCAAATTCCTCGTTGTACTCCTCATCATCATACTCATCGTCATCATACTCCTCATCCTCATACTCATCATCATCATACTCATTGTTGTACTCTTTATCATTATCATTATCAACCTGATCCATGATGTTAAGTTCCTGCATACATTAGTCTGTAAATCGTTGTGTAAATCAACATAAACAAATAAATCAAAGTATAAACTGAGATAATATTAGTCTGTACTTAAGAGCATACATTGTTCAGGATCAACAACAGTTAACCCTTCATTATGATCAACGCGAATGTAAGTGGTGTTACCATCGCTGCCATCAACCTCATCATTTTTTGGCATTGTAAATGGTGGTGTCTCATCAAAACGATCATACTCTTCTTCATCAAAAACATCACCAATACCCAAAATTCGTCTTTTCCCTTCAATAGCGATCGACATTTGTTTATTGGACGGATCAGTTACATAGAAACATTGTTTAGCATGCGATGCAAGAATGAATGGTTCTTTTGTATCACCTAATCGCTTAAGATCCACCAAAGTAAATGATGATGAATCCTTAAATACACCCCGTCTCCTATGATCAACCCACTTACATTGGAAAAGAGGAATAACAAAGTCACCATAATCAAGCTCCCATATTTCTTGAATGACTCCAAAGTATGGCAATGTCGCATCAACAGGAGATTTATCTCTCCTACTAGCATAATCCCGAGAGGATGCAACCAATGTGACACCGCTATTCTGCACAGATTTTGATTTTTTGTCTCGACGAGCAGTGTAGAAGGTGTATCCATTGATGGCATACCCTTCATATGTGTTTACTTTGGTACGAGGACCATATGCTAGCCTGAAAATTGTGCTTGATACTTCCTGGTTTGAACTCATTGTATCAATGATCACATGGTTAAAAAACCAGTCACCGAAAGTACGATTACGTTCTATCGTCAAAGCCCTCTCATTCATCCTCGGATATTTGCGCTTCAATTCCATGAAATGCTGATCTAGATAAGGTTGGACCTCAGCCATGTGGTGCAACACACACAAGTGTGCTTAGCTATGTTTTTCTTCATCAACTTCAACTTCCTTTGCCCCCACTATTCCTTGGCCCCGAACCCTATCATCATGTTGAGATTTCGGTAATCCAATAGTTCTGGATCTGTGAAGATATGCAGCACAAAACTCACCAACCTCCTCCGAGTTAATTCCTTGGATGATACTACCTTCCGGACGAGCTGGATTCCTAACAAATTTTTGCAGCACTCCCATATGCCTTTCATAGGGGTAAGACCATCTCAAAAACACCGGACCACAAAGTTTAATCTCTCTTACCAAATGCACAATCAAGTGAACCATAATGTCAAAAAAAGAAGGTGGAAAATACATTTCAAATTGACACAATGTAATAACAACTTCTTTCTGCAAATCATCCAATTTCTCAGGATCAAGGACCTTACTACATATGGTATGGAAGAATGAACAAAGTCTTGTGATTGCATTTCTTACATACTTAGGTAATATTCCACGTATTGCAATAGGTAGAAATAATTGCATAATGACATGGCAATCGTGAGACTTCAATCCCTGCAATTTCAGTTCTTTCAGGTTGACAACCCTTTTCATATTCGATGCAAATCCCGTTGGAGTCTTGATTTCGTACAAACACTCACAGAAGGCACGCTTTTCTGCTCTTGACAACGTGTAACATGCAGGAGGCAAATACGCTGTCTTACCTTTCTTTTTGTTTACATTTTTTGTGATCACCGGCCACAATTTAGTACGAATCTTCTTCAGTTTCATGTCTTTCCGTACTTTCACACCATCCTTTGTCTTTCCTGGTATGTTCAACAAAGTACCAACCAATGCTTCGCACACGTTTTTCTCAATGTGCATCACATCAAGACAATGTCTAACCGGTAAATGTTTCCAATATGGAAGTTTGAAGAATATAGACTCTTTCTTATACAATGGACCATCTACCTCTTTTTTTTTGGATTTGACATTTTTGCCAAAGATAGTGTCAATGCCTTTAACCTTCCTATAGACCTCCACCCCAGACAAAGGTTTACCAGCCACCCTCTCCTCCACTTCTCCATTGAATGGTGCTTTCTTCTTGCGGTATGGATGATAGCGGTCCAAAAATCTTCGAGTAATAAGATACACATCTTTCTTACTTTTTTTTAACCGCGTTGATTCCATATCATCTTCACAAATTGGACATGCCTTTTTCCCTTTCACTTTATACCCCGACAAATTACCATAAGCCGGAAAGTCATTGATTGTACAAAATATCATGGCACGCATGTTGAACCACTCCTTACCATAGGCATCATATACCCTCACACCTTTGTTCCACAAAATTAGAAGGTCATCTATGAGAGGGGCCAGGTAGACATCAATGTCATTACCTGGTTGTTTAGGCCCTGGGATCAAAAGTGACAACATGATGTATTTGCGCTTCATGCACAACCAAGGAGGGAGTGTATAAATTGTAAGTAAGACGGGCCATGTGCTGTGTTTGCTGCTAAGATTTCCAAAGGGATTCATTCCATCGGTAGAAAGTGCAAGTCTGAGATTTCTAATATCACCCTTGAATTGTGGAAACAGATCATCAATTCTTTTCCACTGTGGAGAATCTGCTGGATGTCTTAGCAACTCGTCGTCCTTGTGTCTCTCAGCATGCCATCTTAGGTTCCTCGCGTCATCCTCAATAGAGAATAGTCGTTGAAGCCTTGGTATTATTGGTAAATACCATAACACCTTTGCTGGAGGACTTTTTCCACTCACCAGTGGTTCGTCCACATCTTCAGCAAGCTTGTAACGCGATTCACCACACCGAGGACATTTGATCAAGTTCTCATACTCATTGCGATAGAGAACGCAATCATTTGGACATGCATGTATTCTTTGATACTCTAAACCTAGAGGACAAAGAAGTTTCTTAGCAAAATACGTGGACTTTGGGAGTTCATGATTATCAGGTAGCATATCACCCATATCCTCAAGTAAAGCCGTGAAACTCGCATCGCTCCAACCAAACCTAGCCTTCAAATTGAAGAGTGTTGAAACGGCCGATAATTTTGTGTGCTTCTTACAGCCAGGAAAGAACGGTTTCTCAGCAGCCTCACACAAGTTATCAAACATATGAGGTCCTCCATTGACATGTTCACCTACATCGTCCAACATCTCCCTCGCTCGATCTCTTCGAGAATGATTTGCATGCTCAGGTTCTGCCTCATCCTCATCCTCACTCTGTACCACCTTTTCAACCAAACACTCTTCAATACCACCATCATCTACATCATCAACATCATGTACTTCGACATCGGTTTCTAACTCCACATGACGTTCAACAGTTTCCGTATCCATGCAAACACCTTCTTCACCGTGAAACACCCACACATTGTATCGTTGTCTAAAACCACGACAAAGCAAATGTTCTCGTATTATCCGAATACTATTGAACATATTCACATTATTGCAATCGATACATGGGCAGTAAATCTCATCATTACCCGTCCTTCCCTGATGATCCAAAGCACACTTACAAAATTCCTCTACCCCCTTAAGGTACTCAACTTCATTCCGCATACCATACATCCAGCTTCGATCCATTTTAAAACTCGATATACTAAAAATTCATATATGTACAAAAGATTAATATTAAAACACCGAAGCATATGACATAATCATTATTGCACATCCCACTTATAATCATTATTGCATATGAAACAACAATCCTAAGTTAAACTATACCAATTTTCATACTTCATTATATTATATTAGTAAGAGATTAACTCAAAAAAGTAGAGTAAAATTCAAAAGATTAAGCTTAATAAATCTTCTTCTTCATCTTATCTTTTCTTTTCCCCTCTTCCTTTTTAGTCTCCCTTTTTAAAAAATTGATACATGCAACTAATATTTATTTTTAACTAATTATTAAATAGAAAAGCCACAACAATTTTTATTTAATCAAGTAATATATATTTTTCTATTATTAACAAATTTTTAACATGAAATCGAACACAGCAAGTATTAACACAACAACAACACATCAATAAAACAAGTATTAACAGCAAAAAAAATAAAAAAAAATTAACAACAAGAAAAGAAGAAATAACAGCAAAAAAAAAGGAACAAATAGAAAAGAAGAATTAACAACAACAATAAAGCTGAAGATTTTACCTAATTCGAGTGATAACAACAACAATTTGAGCAGCAGACCACTACAGCAACCAACACAAGCTTCGACGGCAACTCGAGCAATTCGAGATTCGCAGCAACAGGTGAATTCCGACAGCAATTCGACCAATTCGCAGCATCAGGTGGAAGCTTTGACGACAATTCACGATTCTAGAGTTCTGATGTACCCGTTGAAGCTTCGACGGAATTCAGTTGCCCAAAATTCAGATGAACGAGTTGGGATTCTAGAGTTGTATTGTGAGTAATTTGTTTTAGAGTTGTATTGTGAGTGTTGAGTGATTTTGGGGAATTCAGAGAGTTGTTTTTTTTTTTTTTTCAATTTCTTAATTTTTAATTTCCTTTTCATGTGTAAGAGGGAATTTAAAATATGATGTGAATTATTTTTTTCATTTCGCGCGTTATAATTGGTATTAAATTTGCTGCGTATAAATAAATATAAATGCCGCAAATAATATTTCAAGCCATTTGCTGCATCTATTTACAATCGAATGCAGCAATTATAAACATATTACACACCAGAACTTAAATTTTGATATCAATTGCTGCATATGCATATGTCCGCAGCAAATCCAGTGCAGCAAAATTGAGTTTTTGTACTAGTGTGTACTTTTGGGTTATAGTAATAATAATTTCGAGGTTATGTTTTGATTTCTAGTAAGTTTGTTTGTTAGATCGACAATTCGACTCGTCGGTTTCTTCCGCGCCGGTTTTAAGCGAGTCGGGTTGTCACACAATAGTAAGGGTACTATTGTTGGCCTAGGTAAAGTTGGTAAGTCTCTATCCCAAGCTACAGACGATGTTTATTATGTTGAAGGATTACAACATAATCTCTTGAGTATTTCTCAGTTATGTGACAAAGGCAACATAGTTGAATTTCAAGCCGATCTGTGTCACATAGTTAAAAATCAAACAGGTGAATTGGTATGTCAAAGAACTAGAAAAGATGGCATTTATGTTACTTATCTAGATTAGATTCCTAAGGACAAGTCCATTTGTTTGAAAGCTGTAACTGATAAGAATCAATGGCTTTGGCACAAGAGGTTTGGATATGCTAGCCTGACACTTCTGAACAAGTTTAAGTCAAATGACTTGGTTGTTGGTCGATCTACCTGACATCAAGCATGAAATTGAGACAGTTTCTCCTGAATGTGCTAAAGGCAAGCATGTGAAACCTTCTTTAAACCAAAGACAGTTATCAGCACAAGCAAACCACTTGAATTGATCCATATTGACTTATGTGGACCCATGAGAGTGCAAAGTATAAATGGGCATAGGTTTCTTTGTGTTTTTGTTGATGACTTTTCCGGGTATACTTGGACATTGTTTCTATCCTCAAAGGATTAGACCTTTGAAGAGTTTGAAGCCTTGATCAAACTAGTACAGAACCTGTTAAGCACTACACTGGTTGCCATAAGATCCGATCATGGTACTAAGTTTGACGATGCAAGCTTCATTGAGTTTTGTAGAGAAAATTATGTAAGTCACAACTTTTCTGCCCCAAGAACACCTCAACGAAATGGAGTAGTAGAGAAGAAGAATAGAACATTTGAGGAGATGGCCAGAACAATGTTGATTGAAAGTGGTCTTCCCAAAGGTTTTTGGGAAGAAGATGTACACACAGCTTGTTATATTCTGAATAGAGCCATGTTAAGACCATTGGTAAAGAAGACACCTTATGCACTTCTAAAGGGTAGAAAACCCAATATTGCACACCTAAGAATTTTTGGAGGTAGATGTTTTGTGCACAATAATGGGAAAGAACAACTTCATAAATTTAACCATAGAAGTGATGAAAGAGTTTTTCTTGGATACTCTCCACACAAAAAAGCTTACATAGATTTCAATAGGAGAACACTGTGTGTTGAGGAGATTGTTCATGTGATTTTTGATGAATTTAACATGTTCTATGAGATTTCACTGGTAACACATGATGAGTCCATTGGTTTAATGGAATTCACTGGAGAACAACTAACTGGTCAACGCATTGAAGACCTAGCAGAACCAGGCTCACCCAATGTGCCTCCAAATCTGAATGGATAACAGCCTAGAGGAGATCAAGGAAACTCAGATGAGAATCAGGTAAACAACTCAGGGGGAACTTGAGATCCTGATCCCAATCCAACTGAGTTACAGGTAAGAGAGTCTAATCAGGAAGATGAGCAAGTGTTTCCCCATGGAGAACACTATTCTGCATCATCTGAGGGGGAACACATGCCATCTCGTACTAATGAAGGAAATGCACAATTGAATCAAATGTTTAAAAGTTACAAATATTCTTCTTCTCATCCCACTGAGCAAATATTGAGTGACATCAATAAAGGGATTCAAACTAGAAGATCTATTTACTAAAACTTTTGTGCATCTTCCTCATCCTTGTCAAACATAGAACCAGCTGATATTAAAACAACACTTCAGGATCCAGATTGGGTCATAGCTATGCAAGATGAGTTGCACTAGTTGAAAGAAACTGTGTGTGGCATCTTGAACCTTGACCCAAAGGATGATCTATGATTGCTACCAGGTGGGTTTTTAGAAATAAACTTGATGACCTGAGTACCATAGTTAGAAATAAGGTTAGACTAGTTGTGCAAGGATACAATCAACAAGAAGGCATCGACTATGATGAGACCTTTGCACCAGTAGCCAGACTAGAAGCAATTAGACTTCTAATAGCCTTTGCTGCACACATGAACATGAAACTGTTTCAAATGGATGTCAAGACAACATTCTTGAATGGATATTTGAAAGAGGAAGTGTTTGTGGAAGAGCCACCTAGTTTCACTGATTCACAGTTCCCTGATTATGTTTTCAAGTTGGACAAAGATTTATATGGTTTTATACAAACTCCTAGAGAATGGTAGGAAAGGTTGTCTAACTTCTTAATGAAAAATGAGTATGTCAGAGAAACAGTGGATAAGACATTGTAAACTAAAACAAACGGTCTGACCTGAATTGTAGTCTAAATATATGTTGATGACATACTGTTTGGTGCTACAAATCAGAGATTATGTAATGAGTTTGCTGATCTTATGCAGAGTGAGTTTGAAATGAGCATGATGGGAGAACTTGGTTTCTTCCTTGGCCTACAGATCAAGCAAACTGGTGAAGGAATCATGATACATCAACAAAAGTAGCTTCTAGAGCTTCTAAAGAGGTATGACATGCAGAACAATAAGGCAGATGATACACCTGTTCCATCTTCCACAAAGCTTGATGTAGATGACAAAGGAACAGCTGTGGATCCTGTAGTGTTTAGATGCATGATTGGATCACTATTGTATCTCACTGCCAGCAAACCAGATATTGTATTCTCTATAGGGTTATGTGTCATATTTCAGAGTAACCCTAAGGAATCACATTTGAAAGCAGTAAGAAGAATTCTCAACTATTTGGTAGGTACTGATGATTTATGTTTGTGGTATCCTAGAGGTAGTACAGTTGAACTGGTTAGATATACTGATGCTGATTATGCAGGTTTCTTAGTTGACAGAAAAAGTAATTCAGGTATGGCACACTTTGTGGGATCATGTTTGATCTCATGAGGTTCCAAAAAGCAGAACACTGTAGCTTTATCCACAGAAGAAGCTGAATATATTGTAGCTGCTACTTGTTGTTCTCAACTACTTTGGGTAAAGAGTCAATTGAAAGACTTTGGAGTGTTTTTAGATAGAGTTCCTATCTTCTGTGACAACACTAGTGCCATTAACATTTCTAAAAATCTAGTTCAACACTCAAAGACCAAGCACATAGAGGTAAGACATCATTTCCTAAGGGATAATGTTGAAAAGGGTCTAGTTGAGTTGCAATTCTGCAAAAGTGAGGATCAGATAGCAGATATCTTCACTAAACCACTGAGTAGAATTTCTTTTTGTAGGTTTAGGTTGTTGTTAGGACTATTCAGAATTAGGAAGTAGGACTTTACTTAGAATTAGGTCAAGGTTCTTTTAGTTAGATTATAGGCAATAAAAATTGGTCTAATTGGTTAAAAAGGCTTCTTTTTATTGAACCCTCTCTTTTGGCTAGATTAATGTTCATGGATGTATGGATTGCTTGCATAAACATTGTTTATTCTATTTGTTCTATCTTGATGCATGAACAGGTGAGTTGTCTAAGCTGCCTAGAATAGTTGAACTGTGTAGTGATTTGAACCAGTACAGGTGAACAGCAGAATGCTACATATATGTTTTTGTTGAATTAATTTTTGACGAAAATTAAAATAAGTATTTTATTCCTTTGGTAAGGGATAAGTACTTTGGCAGTTGGTTTTCAATATTTAGGCATGCATGAGTGATAGAAGGAAACTTCCACACGTGCCTTTCACTTAGTGGCAGTTAATGAAGTTAATGAACTTTCTTTTGAACTTCTCCCTTTTGTAACTGACCACTACTCCCACTTCCCTCATTTATTCTGCTTCATTGTCTTCATATTACCCCACACTCAGGTTATTTCATCATCATCTCTCTCACTTCATCTTGTTTCGAATTCAGAATCATCATCTCTCAAAAATCTCTGCAAGTTCAAGCAAGAAAAATGGTGAGAACTAAAGGCTTAGGTAAATCAAAGAAGAAGAGCAATTCTGGAAATGCATCTTCATCACCCTCTGTAGTAGAATCTGATAGCTCGATGGACAAAGGGAATGTGTCAGACGAAGCAACTCCACAAGTGACCAAGCAATAAACACCAAAACCACTTTCAACCACAAAAACCTCCACCATAAAATCAACCTCAAACACCAAAACCACCTCTTTACCTGCTGAGAAAATTGTCGAAACTAAAACCTTACTTTCTCCCACTCCTATCTCCATAGTACCTCCATCTATTGAACCCACATCACCTCAAAAATCATAAAATTAACCTTCAACCGAAGCTGAATCTGAGGGGGAACAACAGGTTGGTACTATTCAAGCTGACAAGATTGTGTCAGAAACCCTAGGAAAGATTTATAAGGAAATTGAGGAGGATGATTAAGAGGATGAGTCTGTGCAGGCTGAGGAGAAGGATCTGAAGGAGAAAAGTGTCGAGGAAGAGCCAAAAATGGCTAAAGAAGAAGAAGTTCAGTTCGTAGGTGAGGAAAAGGGACCTCCAGTTCAGGTAATAAACAGAAGGTTTACTAGATCAGGTAGCGTAGTTAAACAGGAGATTTCTGTTTCTCCTAAGGTCACACCCACTAAAAGTGTGACGAGAAAAATACCTGCTGCCAAAACAACCAAAGGTAAATCTACTGTTGCCACTACTGTTTCTGATAGAAATGTTATGTCTAGTTGTGGATGTGAGGATAGATATTTTGATATGCCTGCTTTGCCTGAGGTTAAGGAAATTATAGAGTTTTAGGGTTGGATGGGTTTATCTAAAACTGTTAGAAAGGCTTATGTAGAGGATATTAGGGTATTTTATGAGAATTTGGAATTATGCCCTAATATGAGTGTTAGCTCTACTGTTTCTTGTGTTAAAGTTGGATTTGTTTGTTGCTTCTACGTATGTGTTCTTGAAGATACATAGGGATGGGTAATCAAACTATTGTTCTAATGGTTGGCCCAGTGTTGGTGGGGTCACAACAAATGATATAATTAATTTTTTGTTTGGGAGAGTATTAGCCAAGAAAGATGACTATCTTGCTAAGAATTTGATAAAACCAATCATGTTGGTGCTGCATTCTATATGCAACAAAGTGTTTTTACCTAAGGCAAAGTGTAGGGGATTAGTTAGGATAATGGACATGGTGCTTATGCACCTAATGACGAAGAAGGTTAAGGTCAAACTCCCCTCTATGATGCTAGACCACATAATTGTGTGCAAGAACTCTCAATCCCACTCCCTTCCATATGGCTCAATACTTACTTCTGTGATGATCAAGAATGGTATCAAACTAGCTGGAGAAATTGTGGTAGGACAGAAATTTTCAATGAAGATTCTTAGGCAGAAAGGACTAGAAGCATCTGGTTCTGTTTTGGTTTGGAGAGGCTAGGATCCTGTTCAACCTGCTGCAAAGAAAAGGAAGAGTAGTGCGTCTGCTTCTTCAGCAAATCTCACCTTCATTCTAGGAAGGATGGAAAAGCAGGAGGAAAACTTTAGCACGTTAATGACATTGGTTAGAGGGTTGGCTGATAGTATGGCTCCGAAACAGGTGTCTCTAGAGAAGAAGTTGATAGCCACAGAACTTCAAGTCTTACAGATGGCAGGGGTAGCAAAAGAGGATTCTGGTCAATCTTCCTCAACCTGTCAACAGTCAATCTTCAGGGAAATCTAAACCAGCAGGGGAACCAGTTAATAGTGAGAAGGATGCAAGAGAAACTTCCTCAACAGAGAAAGTTGCACAGGAATCTGAAGAAGATGGAGAGGTATCTGAAGATGATGATAATGTCTATAATCCTGATGCTGAGCTTGATGATGAGGATGATGATGATGATGATGAGTGAGGCCTTCCATTAAACTTCTTATTCCCCTTTCCCATTTTGCCAATCTGCCTTTAGTATTACTGTTTTCTTACTATTTTACAAAACAATTTTTCTGTAATTTGGTGTCCTTTCATACTCTACTGGTTTTTGTTGATAACTCTTTGAACTGTTTTTGGAAAAGTGAGTTGATGACTCAATAGTGACTGTTGACAGGTTTAACATTTTGGTAAGATGGCCTACCTTTTGGATGAATGCATGAAATTTGCTTGCTTTACTTGTCTGTGAATATTTTTTAATGATACCAAAAGGGGGAAATTAGGTCATTTGAAGTTTTGATAAAGCCAAATGAGACTAGTAGAATAAACCTTAGTCTGATTATTAGTCCAGAAGCCTAAGTGTTTAGTATAGTCTAAGAAAATAGTTCTGGTTAGTTAGTTGAGTCAATAAAAGTTTTTTTTTTTACAGTTATTCAGGATAGTTGTTCTCAATCTTGAAATAAGAAATAGTAACTTATTTCACTTAGACTTTAGGATTTTTGATTTAGTTAATTATTTTTTTTAGTCTATAAATTCAAAAAATTCAAAAATAGTTCCATGTGTTTTGAAGCATTCTATGACTAACTTGTTTATTGCAGGAAAAACTTCAAAATGTTTGTCATCATACAAAAAAGGGGGGAATTTGTAGAGTCCCTTGATGTTTTGAGTGATGACAAACAGATGAGTCAAACAGGTGTGACAAACAGGTGTCACAAACAAATAAGGCAAACAGTTGTTTAGAAACAGTTTACAGGAACAATTGTTATTGAATGAGTTTATACAGTTGTGTTGAAATAGCTAAAGTGTACTGTTCCTATGTTACTCATTCTGAGTAATATTGCCTTTCATGTCATATATTGTATATTGTATTGTGCATGTTTGACATACATGTATTCCAGTACTTGAGACATGTAGAAGCGCTTTATCAAAACTAAAGTGTGCTAACAATGGAGATCCCAAGTGTCCAAGTAGTGAACAAAATGAAGACTGAAGAGTAGCTTTAGGATTTTTAATTAGTCTTTTTTGTTTATTTCAAAGAATGTTTAAGTAGTTTAGTAGATTTGTGATGTTTGATCTTGGTATGTTGCAAACACCAGACCAGTGTCTTGTGGTTGTAACACGATTGATCTAAAGAACATTTCAACAGACCAGCAGGTTAACAAACTGACTCGTGAAATTTTTTGAAAGAATTCGATTCTTGGATTCTTTAAAGATATTGCACGTGGTTAAGTCAGTTTGATAATCAATATTAAGTGCTAACAAACCCATGTATCTTTAAGAAATCATAACAAATCTTCGTGATCTTTGATGTTCAAATATTTGATCTCATAATTAATTGGTTTAATAATTACGGTTACAAAACCCTCTTGATTGGAATAATCTGGGTTTTCTAACTGTCTATATATAACAGCACTTAATGAACAAAAAGTAACCAAGTTGTGAGACTCTCCAATACTTCATTGAGCAATATTTTCTAGAGTCCAAACATATCAAACAGAATAGTTTACAAACTATAAGAGCATTTGAAAAACTTAAACCTTAACTTCATCTCTTGTAAGCTTTTGAGAAGCATCTTTTGAGCGAAACTTTATGTAATTCGTCACTAACAGAGGGGTTAGTGATTTGGAGCATTTGAGAGTTCATTTGCGAGCGCTTGTGAGTTCAAGTGCGAAACAACACTCTTGGGTTGACAGTGAGGAAGTCTGCCGTATGAGTTTACGATAGCAAATTGTACAATCTTTTGTTCTTCAGAGTTGATTAATAAAAGTTAGTAGCGAGAGTAGAAGGATGTAGGCTTAGTTGCCGAACCTCGTTAAATTTGTGTGTTCTTTATTTGCTTTATATTTTACTGTTTTACTGTTCTAGATAATTCCGCTGCTAAACCAGTTCTCTGGTTCTATAGCTAGAACAATTCAAGAAAGTCGATAAAGAAAATTTTAAAGTAGCTTATAAAATATATTTAATAAGTATATATATATATAGGAAGAGGATCAAATAAAAACGTTTTCAACCTAAAAACCCCTACTTTAGACACTTAAAGGGGTACACATGTGATTACTAATGGCAATCTTTGTAAATATTAGTAACTTTCGCTAAAAACCATTTGTACCCCTTTAAACATCTAATTTACCCCTGCGACTGCTAATATACCCCTTTAAACCATTTTTTGGTTGGTTTTGAACCATCTTTTGGTTTTTAGCCAATCCTTCATATATATATATAAAGGAAGGATTGGCTGAAAACCAAAATATGGTTGAAAACCAGACAAAAAATGGTTTAAATGGTTTTTAGCGAAAGTTCTAATATTTACAAAGATTGTCATTAGTAATCACACGTGTACCGCTGTAAGTGTCTAATGTAGGGGTTCATAGGTTGTAAACCTTTTTAGTTGATCTTGTTCCTATATATGTACCCCTTTAAACATCTAATATGCCTCTGCGACTGCTAATGTACCCCTTTAAACCTTTTTCTATCTGGTTTTCAACCATCTTTTGGTTTTTAGCCAATCCTTCCTCTATAGGAAGAGGATTTACTAAGAACGTTTTCAACCTAAAAACTTGCGATTACTAAAGGCAATCTTTGTAAATATTAGTAACTTTCGCTAAAAACCATTTGTACCCCTTTAACTCAACCTTATCAATATCCTTTGCAAGAACCATAGCTTGACTCCATTATTCCCATGTTAACTCAAAGTGCTATTAAAAATTCTAGTACCATTTTGATTACCCCAGACTCTACTTAACATCCGCGACGACTCTTTAATTCAATAACCTCCCGTCATAATTCAATAACTTAAGTGTTTGCTCATATATATGCCAAAACCCTTCCTTGAATACCTATTTCCAAAATGCTAATACATATTCTTGCCGGCATCGGTCAATGCTGGGGCAATGACCACCAGCAGCAGCCGGATGGCACATCAGCAGCAACTTAGGGCGCCAGCAGCGGGTTTGCATCATAGGCCACACGGACAGGCTGCCCAGGCAACAGCCCACCAGCAATCCAGGCTGGATGCAGCCACCCCGGGTCACCTCCCAGCTCTGCCCAACCCTTCGGGACCCGACAAACTTCCGTAAACCCTTGAAAAAGTCACCCTAAACCACGACATGAAGCTAACGTTAGTTGTAACATTCTTGACGGGAATAAAACTTCCAACTTACAAAGGCATTATATATATACCACAAACAAATAATATTCAATTTACATTATCAGATCAATCCTCAATCAATCATAGCTTGAGTAAAATTAATCATACATTAAACCTTTCTAGAAATATCAATTAATCATAAGATAGTGATATTAACATACTTAAAACACCATAACTAAATCAAAGTTGCAAATCACGCAAGTTTAAATTCAAAAATTGGGTTTTCACCCAAAACTCACATTTTCCCCATTTTAGCAACAATACAAAGGATTTAAACCATCAAATTAGATTTCCTAAATATATATAACTCAAAACCAAGTAGTTAAATTTCAGCTTTGGGGAGATGGATTGTGTACCTCAGTTTATGCTCTTTCTCGATTCACTTATTTGAGTTCAACTACATCCAAACAATCACATCTATAAATTAGACCATCATAACTCATCTAGAACACTCTTTATGCGAAACCCACTAGTAGGTGAAACTATTAAAAAATAAAAACTCACTATCAATTGAAGGATCCATTGGTCTTCACTTGCATAACCTCCAAGATTCCTTGCAAAAGGTTAGTCATAAACACTCCAATTTAATTTTATTTATTTAATTAAATTCATATGATGTATGTTTTATATTTATTCATATCATATTTAACATTCAAATTATGATTTTGTTACAAAGTAACAATTTTCTTCTCTCTTATATGCTAAAAATTGGATTTCACCACAATGAAAAAGTAAGAAAGGTTAGTCAATAATCATTCAAATACATTTTCCGTTATTATTTTATCTTTTAAAATCTGTTATGATATTTTTTTTATGCATACAGCTGATTTGGACTACAACCACAATTAAAAAGCAACAAAGGTTAGTTACCATTTAATCATTCAAACAATTTTTGTTCATACCTTACTATGTATTTTTCGTTTTTTGGTCTAATTTTATTCCCTTGCATTTAGACAACTTATATTCAAGTTCCAACATACCAAATAGTCTAAAGCACAACACACAGGTTAGTCACCATGACAATTCGTCTAATATGTTGCTGTGTGTTTTTTTCGTTTTTTGGTCTAATATGTTTTAACTTTCATTCAGACAATCATATTCAAGTTGTTCTTAAAAATTGGTACGGAGTATCAAATAGTCTAAAGCACACAAAGGTTAGTAATATAACTTTTCCTTAAAATTGTTATAATACTTTTTTAATTTAGAATATATGATTTATTTGTTCAATTTATTTTACTAGGTACAAATAATTATTATAGAATCATAAATTATGTATAACTTTTTTTCTACCCTTTTCAAAAAAAAAAAAAAAAAAAACGCTTTGTAAAAAATTAATAATATAAAATATATAATGTAGTCAAATTTCTAAACAATCAAATATGGGATTTTAAAAATTACAAAAAAAAAATAATAAATATTTACTTTTTATAAATTTTGTTTGAATTTATACTCATATGAAGGAAATCTATTAAACAGATCCAACAATTAAAATAATTCACACCCTAATATATTAAACAAATTCATAAAACGTTCTGTAATAAATTAATAATACAAAATATATAATGTACTTAAATATTTAAATAATCAAAAATAGGATTTTAAAAATCACAGGAAAAAAAATTCTATAAAATATTCACTTTTGGAAAAGTTTTTTAGAATTTATATATACTCATATGAAATAAATCTAATAAACAGATCCAAAAATTTATAAAAAAATCACATCGAAATATATTAAACAGATAAAAAAACGGTCTGTAAAAAATTAAAAATACAAAATATACAATGTAGTTAAATTTTTAAACAATCAAATATGGAATTTTAAAAATTACAAAAAAAAAATTAATAAAATATTCACTTTTTATAATGTTTGTTTTAATTTTAAAAAAATCACACCCATCCAAAAAAATCTTTTAATCACACCCGTTCATTTTAATGTAGCTAGAAAATAAAAAACGAAAATAAAAAACAAACTAACATGCAACAAGAGTTAGCCATATCATAGAAGGAAAAAAAACATTGTTCCAGCTATAAATCTAAAACACAGTACAAAATTTTGAATCCAAGAATTCCAAAAATCAATTTAAACTAAATAATTCGAAAAAAAATTTAAATAAAATAATCAAACAGATCTACTACCTCAAGAATTAACAAAAATATCCATGGCACTTGAACGAGTTCTTCTCACTGTTGAATACAACATCGGCGACTTCGTCACCTCCAATGTCGCGAGTTCACACTTCGTGTCTCAAAATCAAAGCATGAGCGAAATCAATTTTATTTTTTTCCCGTGTTTCGATTAATGAATCCTCCGCTTTGTTCCTTGTTCAAGGATGGGGAAGTTTGAAATCAAAAGAGCATAAAATTGATTTCAGAAATATGAAGATCTAAAATCAGAAGATGAAGATTTTAGAAATTGGAAAAAAAATGAAAACAACAATAAAAAAAAAAAACAAAGACAGCTTCACATAGTGATGAAATCAACAACAAAACCCAAAATCAACATATTCAAGAAAATAAGAAATCAACAATTACAGAAAACTTCAATAATAATCGAACAACATAAAACATTGAATAAAGAACACAAACTCACAATTCGAAGAGGTGCCAAGAGCTGAGTGAGAGAATGAGAAGAAGAGTGTGAGGCATGACGAGGAATGATAAACACTTAGCTGCTAAATGCATTTAGCAGTTTTTGAATGAATGTCATAATTATTGTTCCCTGCAACGCAATTATTGTCCTGTATAACACAATTATTGTCCCAAAGGTGTTGTTTATTGTCCACTTACTGTTTTGGCTTCACTTTTACGCGGGACCACCTCCATTTATTTCTGACAAAAATGGAGTAAATTGATTGGCTGGGAAGCTGCTAAATGCATATAACAGCTAAGAGTGAAGACTTACTCGGGGCATGACTCCTGAGATCTGAGAAGACGAACGGCGGGCGGTGAACGACGGGCAACAAACGACTGGTGGAGACATGGAGACGGTGGACTACGAGTGTGGAGTGTGAGTGAGAGGTGAAAGAGAAAGAGCTAGGGTTAGGTTTTAGTAATTTGAAAACTGAAATATGAAGTTAGGACTAATGTTAGGGTTTCTCATTTGATTTTGGGCTCCAAAACTCCAAGGCCCAACTGCACCGATATGGATTTTTTTTGTTATAGTATTTGAAAAGTATTTTTTATTTCAGTTAAATTCAGTTCAGTTCATTTCCGTTTATTTCATTTTATTTTATTTCACTTTGGTTCATTTCTTTTTATTTTATTTCATTTTTCCACTCGACATTTTCCGACATTGTTTTATTTCTAATTTTTTTTTGGCCGATTTTCCCTACGATGGTTTTCGGGCAGACTTTTCCAACGTTGGTTTTCCGATGCCGATTTTTGGGCCAATAACAAAACAAATGTTTTAATTTAAAAAGTGAAAGTAAAAAACAAAAATAAATAAATAAATAAATAAATATAGAAAATTCTATCTTCATTACATACCGTTCAAAGAAAATAAATACTATCGAAGCAGCCAACCAAAACTTATTTATAATTTGAAGATTTCTTTTTTATAAGTACATTGAGGTGCACGCTTTTTTAGGGAATATATATTTTTTTTTTTAAAAAAGTTTTAATACAATTAACTACATTAGGAGTTACGGCATAGTTTATTATTAAAAAATATTCATTTAACAGATAAACTTATGTACAATGATTAAGCTAACCAAACATGGTTTTAGGTTTAATTTATTAGCATGTTTTTTTTTTTTTGCATGCCAAATTTGCCCGTAATTTTACGCTTCTAACTAAATATGATAATGTCATTTCTATATAGCCTCGCACATATCTTTTCAATTCGCTATAAGACACTTCATATAGAGATACGTTTGTTACGATATAGATATATAATGGATGAACTGGAAGTGCTCAATTCGCAATAGCGTAGGGCTAGATGGATGGAAAAGAAACGACGACAAAGAAATTCATGTACCCCTGAACAACGACGATAAAAAATGTAAGAAGACGAGCTAAACGACAAGATGATAGTATGGCACCTCTTCATATTCAATTTGAATCACCCACCACTGAAAGACATGTGGTTGTGAATCAACATGATGCATCCACCTAGCTCCTTGAATACAAGGATGCTTTTGGTGGACATCACGAATAATCAATTTCATGCAACACCTAATCATGAAGTACATAACTGTGAGTATCTTAACGCAGCAACAACTTTAACCTAAAATTTCATTACTCAAATAATTTACACTACCTATTATGTAGTGCAACCAATATTTGACATCAAATAACTATTCTGGGATTGCAACTGAAAGTAACATGCCCATCCGACACTTTTGTGTTGGTGAAAGCAGCACATCCAATGTCAATGAAGTGCCAACAACTGCAACTTCTAGAATAAGGATTTGGAAGGTTGGCCGTCGCGGATATCACAATTATGCAAGAGATTACCAGTAAAGTCAAGGGGTTCCCGTATTCACATTACCTCCAATGAAAACATGTCCACATTGCCAAGGATGACTTTTCAGTTGTGACTCATCAGAATTGTGTTGCTTAAGCGAGAAGGTCAAATTACCGGAATTACTTTTATCATCTGCTTTACTAGACCTGTATGCTGATCAAGGGGAGGATGGGAAACATTTTAGACTGAACATTCGGAAAATACAATCATGTCTTTGCATTCACTTCAATGGGAGTTGTAATAGGTGATGAATTAGCTAATGCCCAACAAGGTGTATACACATTTCAAGCCCAAGGTTCAATTTATCATCGGATTGGTGGTTTTTTACCTTTGAACTCAAATGATCATCCTTGATTCCTTCAAATGTACATATATGATACCGAGCATGAAAATGAGCATCGTTTATCTGAGAATGTGTCATTAAGAATGGATATCATCGAAAGGATTAAAAACATTTTGAATGAACACAATCCTTTTGTTCACACTCTTCGACATCTTGCTCAGCGTGATAACATAGAAGAATGTAAATTTGTCATAAAAGATCAACTCCCTAATCAACACAATTATGCAATGCCTTCAGCTTCTCAAGTTGCAGCAGTTGTCGTTGGGGGTGATGATATTTCTAACTTAAACGAAAGGGATATTATGGTAGAATCTGTCACTGGACATCATATGTCTATCAGAGATATTGCAGGCTATTAGGATCCATTACAATATCCTCTACTTTTTCCTTATGGCTCATATGGTTGGGATTTGAACACCAGATCTTTTACTGGAAAGAAGATAACATGTCGAGAATTTTATGCCTACATGTTTCAGGTGCCTACAATTCTAAACCATTTTATATTCTAAATTTCTTTTTCTATAAAAATATGATTTCTCTAACTTCATTACCAACTTATCTCTTTAATAGATGAGAGAATACTTTGATTCTATTATCTTCAGATCTGGCTGCTTAGGTCAACAATTCACAGCGGACAACTGTGTAAAGATGCAAGAATCCAATTTGAGGTGGATTGCGCTTAACCAAGACAGAATTCGTGGCGGATTTGTACAAGGGAATAGAGGATTCTTACAATGTTGGAGAACATAATACAGGTATGTATATGTCATTAATGTTATATTATTATACGTAAAATTATAATAAATTCAAAGCTTATTGATTTCATACCTACCTGCATAAAATGTTGGGCGAAAAACTATACTTCCATCATCATTTGTTGGAAGTCCGCGAGATATGCATCAACGCTACCAGGATGCAATGGCTTTGGTATAGAAATTTGGCAAGCCTGACATATTTCTTACTATGACGTGCAATCCTTGCTGGCTAGAAATCATATCAGAATTGCTCCCTTGGCAACAACCTCATGATCGTCCAGACTTATTGACAAGGATTTTTCATGCTAAACTTTAGGAGTTGAAAAAGGATGTTTTAGAGAGGAATGTACTTGGTAAAGTTATTGCGTATGTTTACGTGATTGAATTCCAAAAGCGAGGCCTTCCTCATGTTCATATGTCACTAATTTTGGATCAAAGTGATAAACTTGCCACTCCTGATGATTATGATAAGATAGTCAGAGCAGAGATTCTTAACCAAAAAGAAGAGCCAGAGCTCCACATAAAGGTTCTAAAACATATGATTCATAATCCATGTGGTGTCCAAAACCCAAGGTCACCATGCATGAAGAAAGGGAGTTGTAAGAAAGGGTTTCCTAAAGTATTCTCTGATTGTACAATGCAAGGAAATGACATCCCCTTTACCGTCGACGTCAAGGTGATCCACCTGTACCAATACGTGAGAATTCCCGAGTTATTGTATATAATCGATGGGTGGTTCCAAATAATAATCCATGGTTGTTGAACAAGTATGATTGTCACATTAATGTAGAGATGTGTAGTAGCATAAAGTGTGTCAAATATTTGTATAAATACATCCATAAGGGTTCAGATAGAGTTTCCATGGAAGTTCATAAAGGGGATGAGATTGCGCAATTTGTTGATGCAAGATGGATTTGTGCAACAGAAGCTATGTGGAAATTTTACAAATTTCCATTAACTCACATGAACCCGTCTATAAACCGCCTACAAGTTTATCTACCCAACAGGCACCAAGTTAGATTCGAAGGAAATCAAACAATTGAAATCATTTTGACCAACCCTAAAAGCTCTAAAACAATGTTGACTGAGTTTTTCAAAATGAATTCAATTCATCCAGTAGCCAAGAATTTCTTATATCGAGAATTCCTAGAGAAATATAGATGGATTAACTCCACACGTGAATGACGTCAACCTAAAACAATGCAGAGAGTAATTGGCCGATTGTATGTAGCTTCACCTCTAGATGCGGAGAGGTTTTATCTGCGAATGTTATTAAACCATGTAAAAGGACCACAATCATTTGAGCATTTAAGGACAGTTAATGGGATACCTCACCCTACATTTAGAGCCGCGGCTGAGTCATTGGGGTTGATAGAGAATGATCAAAGCATACATCAATGTCTTGAAGAAGCATGTCAAGTTAGAATGCCATCAGCATTGAGATGATTATTTGCAACTATCTTGGTATATTGTTAACCAACTGAACTACATGCATTGTGGAATGAGTTCTTTCCATACCTAGTTGAGGATTATCCTTCTTCAAGCATGGCAAACAACAATGAAATTCTGATTTATAAGCTTCTTAAAGACTTGGATCCTCTTCTTCGGCCACTAAGAAAACGACTTTCGGACTACCGTGAATTGCCAAGTTTACCAGAATCCATTGAAAATGTTGATGAGCTATTTGAAATAATGGATGATTACTTCTCAGTTCCAGTTCCGATTGAGGATACAGAGTGTTTAATGGGAATTGACTTGCCATTTGGTTGGAAAATAATTGTGTTCGATGGGGATTTTAGACAGGTTCTACCCGTTGTAAGGAATGGAATAAGAGCGCAACTGGTTAATGCATCCTTAATAAGGTCACCACTATGGAATCATATTTCTGTTATGCATTTGAGGAAGAACATTAGATCTAAAAATAATAATGGATTTTCTAATATCTTACTCTCTATTGTTAATGGAGATGAACCTGCCATCTCAGATAATATGATAAAATTGCCGAGTGAAATTTTAATAACTACAATTGCTGACACCTCAATTGATGGGTTGATTGATCAAATATTTCTTAATCTAAATGAACACATAGGTGACGTGAATTTTATAGTAGAAAGGGCCATCATCACTCACTTGAATGAAGATGGCGATAGAATAAATGACAGGGTTATTGGCAGATTTCTAGGAGAAGAATGAACATATTACTCATATGATTCCGTGCCCGATAATTCAAGGAATTTGTATAAACAAGAGTTCCTAAACTCAATAGTCGCATCAGGATTACCCCCACACGTGCTCAAACTAAAACCTGGTGTTCCTTTAATGCTCCTCAGAAACATCGATCCTAAGAATGGTCTTTGTAATGGAACATGACTACTTTGTCATTCACTAAAGGACCATTTTATTGATGCTGAGATTTTAACTTGAAATGCAAAGGGTAATAGGGTATTTTTGCCACGGATACCGTTGAAAACTGTAGAAGATATAAGGTTACCTTTTGTGAAGGTTAGGATGCAATTTCCAGTTAAGTTGAGCTTTGGTTTGACTATAAAAAAGTCTCAATGGCAAACCATCCCACATGTTTAGATATACCTTCCTGACCATGTGTTTTGCCATGGTCAACTGTACATTGCACTTTCAAGTGGAATTTCAAAGAGCACGACCTATATTGCCATCTATAAAGGAAAGATTATAGGAAAGGAAGGACTTTTCACCAAAAATATTATGTATAAATAAGTTTTATTACCTTCTATATAGTGTAACTTGATATGAAATAATTATTAGCATTAGAAATCTTTGAATTGAATAGTTTTTATGAATTAGAATTTGTTATGGTATGTAGATTGAACATGCTAATTGAGTTTTATTTGTTAATTTAAGTACAAAAACCTAATGAAAGCACCTATTTTATAATAGAGATAGATGCATGTATTTTATTTATGAATCATTTATAATTTTTAGGATGGGCTATCATTGTACACCATTTGCTTATTTATTTCTGTGCGGATTAAGAAAGTACAATTTACGAGCTTGACTGGTTCATAATTTTGACATTTTTACCTTTACACATTGTGGAACAAGTAAATAGATTTGGAAGATGCTATTTGTGGATAGTGAGGTACATTTTAAATTTTCTCCTACTTGGAGATGAATTGCTTCTTTGTTATTACTATTATAATTTGTTTATGTTATACATTTCTATATAGGGTGATGGCATGCAATGCACTGTGTTCTCCCCACACATTGAGAGATTTCTAGGGAGGTTCCAACTGGGCAAAGTTTATGAACTCCAAAATGTGCAAATAGTACCTAAAGATTTTAAGAATGACATCGTTCACGACAACAAACAAGTGTTGTTGACAGATAAATCTTACGTCATTTGTAAACATGAAGATGACTTATCAATGCCCTACTTTTACTATGAAAGGGTACCCTTATCCCAGATATTTCGGCATGTCGACAACAATGAAAGATTGATTAGTAATTTTTTATTTAAAACAACTTGATAAATGTTCTAATTAAATTCAAAAATCATACTTCACGTTATTTTGTAAATTATTTCAGATGTCATTGGGATAATTCTTGATTTATCACCAATTCTACCTATTGGTACCAATTCTATAAAAAGAGAAATTGCAATCATGGATAACACGTATGTATACCATGTTCAATTGATATATAATCAATATTAAATTACTAGTTGCATCATGTTCTTTTTATAATTACGTTATATTTTTCCCTGTAGGTGAAGCATTACGAAATTAATGGTCTGGAATGAATTTGTCCATATCTTCGGAGATGGGCCATTTTCCTGCGGTGAAAATTGCCCAATTGTAGTTGCATGTGGACTTCATGTGAAAAACTACCATGGTACAAATAATATCTATCACGTAATTCACATAAATGTGGACATTGCTTATGCATTTTTTACTATAACTTTTGGACTTCTTCACGTGAACAGGGGTATATCTTACAACAGGATATTACAGTAGAATATACTTAAATCCAGAGAAAAAGTACCACTTTTTTTATCAACATGGTATGCCAGATTTTATAGAAATTTTTATCCCATTTAGACTATTATAATTTTTTTAGGGAATAGGTTTACATAATTTCTCTATTGCATCAATTGGACATGACCTTTTTAACATATACCTAATATAGGTATGACTCATATAAATTGGCGCAAAAAAGAGTTGTAGCTTTTCGCTCATGTTCATTTGGACTACACAAATCAATTGCTATTTATAATGCCATTCGTACTGAAGAGAATGCCTTGTCCTACCAATGCCCCATGGCAATGGAAGAAGATCTGGAAGGTGAAGGAACTTCTGAAGCAGGGTTTTAGGGGGAACACTTGGCTACACCACGCTCATGGCTATACTGTTTCCTCAGCCTATAAATGGATCAGACCTTAGAATGATGAAGTAAGTTGGGTTTGTTGGGTATGGCATAGGCTAAATGTCCCTAATACCAGATTTATTTTATGGATGGGTGTTTAGGGGAGGCTGAAAACCAGGGCTTTTCTGGATCACTTCATCCAGGGGATTGATAAGCAGTGTGCTTTATGTGGGTGTGCAGATGAGACCATCTCCCATATTTTCTTTGAGTGCAGGTACAACAGGATGTGTATTGATGCACTTCCTACCCTTGTTCAACAAGCCTGCAATTTTAGCAGCTTGTCCAGCTGTGCTAATAGCCTATCCCTGCTGAGCAGGTTTAAGAGAGGGGTCACTGGGAGTTTTGTTGCTAGTATGGTTTATTGCATTTGGAGGCAAAGAAACAAAAGCCTGTGGGAGAATATGATTAAGCACCCAAGTTCAGTTATGAAGAAGAGTAATGATAACTGTATGATGAGAATTAAGCATATCCTGCCCAAGAAGACGAGTGCTAGCATGATTAGGTGGTTAAACACCTTATTATAGTTGTATTTTTGTAGTGCATTTTGGCTGTATGTTTGCTACATTTGTATTTTGGTGAGTTTTTGTAGGCTGTCTTAGCCTATTTTGTTGTTTTGTATTGGTGCTTTTTTGAAGGAAATAAAATTTTACTTGCCTTTTCTTAAAAAAAAAAAAAACAACTGTAAGTTACTACAGATAGATCTTTACAATTGGTTTACATGAAATAAATTATCAATAACAAATACATAACATATATATTATGTATGTTTTTTCTATTCGTGTGATAGGTTTAGTATTGCCGATTAGTTGCCCATGTGATTCGTATCGAGACACCACCTGAGGAGATCATCTATAAAGCATGTCAACGTTGTTTAAGAAAAGTTGTCATTAATTAAACTTCATATGGCTGTGTACAATGCAATCTCTCTAATGTTGCAACAACTCAAAGGTATAAATTTTTAAAAAAAAATTTAAATGTATTAGAACCATCGTTTGTGTTACTAATTTTCCTTTTCGGTTAATAGATTATTAATCCGTCTAAGAATTTCTGACAAAAGTGGTGAATTGGGAGTAACATTAATGCATGACCTAGCACAAGACATGGTACATTGTACATCGACGGAAATCAAATCAATACAGAAAAAGGTAGGTCAAATAACGTTGAAATCGTTTATTTACTACATATTCTTTTATAACTAAGAATAAAAATTGATTACAATTTGCAGAGTAATGGAAGAGCAATAATTTTCAACAAATTAATGAAAGCTTTTGGATTTAAAGAGTATTCATGGTTCTTACGTGCACCGAGTGGGACCATGACTACACGACAATCTCATAATGTGGATTACATATTTGATGTTGATTGTGATGATGAGTGTGCTTGGCTATTCAAGAAAATTAGTTTAAATTAGCAAACTATATGGGTTTGTGATGTAATGTGGATTATTTCAGACCATCTAGCTAGCATTAAATATTAAAACCTTTTGTGTTATTTTGTAAATTAAAAGTTGAAAAAAAACATCACAGCACGCAAAACGTGTATATAAGGTTAGTCATATTTATGTTGGAAGTTCTTGGTGTGAAAATATATAAAATTATGATTGAAAAAAATTCTAAAAATGAAATATTGGCTCTAAGTTTATACAAAATTATTTGAATTTTGAATATTATTCTAATTAAGGATTAAAGGTGTAATAAGAGATTTTATTAGATCCTAAGTATTTTTTATTTTAGCTGTAAAACAATTATCCTAATTGATTAGTTTGACTCAGTTATCCACTTATCCCTACTTGATTTCTTGCATGATATAACAATATTAGTTGCATGGAAAATGGTATAATTATTATTCTTGCCATATTCATGCCATTATGTTAGTCAAACTTGCATGGCAAATTGATATGCCACTTATCATACGTCCAAATGCAAGATTTTTGGTCAAATAACTCAAATTATTCTATTCTTTCTAATCCTTTCCTTGTCCACTTGCATAATAATTTCCTTACTTAGCATATTCCAACCATAAAATATGGGACTTAATACATACCATACTTTTGTACAGTGCTTTCTAATTGATTCAGCGAAGTTTTGTTCAAAACCAAGAGAAAGAAAAAAAAAAGATTATTTGTCTTGAATAATCCAACCTTTTGAGCATTTGCACATAATAAGATAACCTTTAATTTATTATGGAATAAGCCAAACTTTGCACAAAACATGTATACACTAGGTTGTGGTGACCTACAACCTTAACAAGAGGTAAAAAAAAAAAATTTAACTCGGTCATTATCATATAATTATGGTTAAAATAGTTAAAAATGAAAAATGAAAAAAATGTTACAAAATTAGAAAATAATTGAAGGGAAGGGGGCGGGGAGTGGGACCTGGTTGTGCCGGGGAGGGGGAGACTATCGGGTGCGGGGGGTTGGGACGGTTGTGGTGGGCGGGGCGAGGCGAGGGAGGGTGCGAGGGGGTGCGGGGCGGGTTGGCGGGCTTTTAGGGAGGGGGAAACGTGGTGGGGTAGCTGCTAGCGATTTTGGGTTTAGGGTTTTCAGGGAGGAGGAATCGGGGGTGGGAGGGTTCAGGATAGGGAGCAGCGGCGGCAGGAGTGTTGCGTGGTGGGGGAATCGGGGGTGAGGGGTGGCGCGGTGGGGGAATCGAGGGTTGGGGGGATGGGTGGTGTGTTTATCGAGGGTGGGGGAATTCAAGGAGGGGTGCGCCAGGAAGGGGGTGTGCCGGCGAGCTTTTTCCGGGGATGGGGGTACCGATCACGGAGGGGGCCGCCGGGGGATGGGGGAAGAAGAAGCGGTTGTCGGGGATTGGGGCTGAACAAAGCATTTTAGAATTTTTTTTTACATTTAATTTCAATTTTTTTTTATTTAAAAAATATTTAGTGAACCAAATATTGCATGACACGTGGGTGATGACCTCTTATATCAGGTTTTTTACTTAATTGACTTATTTTGTATAGATAAGTTGTAAAGCTTGGCTTATTCCATAATAAATTAAAGGTTGGCTTATTATGTGAAAATGCCCGAAAGGTTGGATTATTCCAGACAAATAATCCAAAAAAAATTCTACTCCAAATTTTCTTTGACACTAGAAAAATACCTTAATCTCTTGAGTTAATATTTTTTCGGCAAAGTGTTCTAAGTTCCAGTCAGACTTTGTGAGTGCACACAAATTCCGGTGCTGTGTTAATCCTGGAGGGCGAACATTTTGTGACTACTGCAGCGGGGTAGCGAGAAATCATCTTTTAGGACAGTGGTAATCTTCACATCGCAACAATTGTATTACGTCATCCAGATAAGTTTACTCTGTTATTTTCTTCAATTTGTTATATAATAATCTAAAAGGCGATTATGGGTTCTAAACACTTAGTTCCTGACATGTATAAACTCGAACCTCTTGATGGAGAAAATTATAAACGTTGGGCTATTAGGATGCGTTTTTACCTAGAACAAATTGAATTGCATATGTATTGGTTGATATTGTTGAACCTGTTGATAAAGATGACCTATCTCAATCTGGGGTTGCTAAGGATAATAGAACCTGTAAAGGAATGTTATTGCGTCACATGTTGAATTCTTTAATGGACATTTATATGGGTTTTATTTATGCTAAGGATATGTGGGATTGTTTAGAGAAAAAATATGGATGTGATGATGCTCGGACTAAGCGTTATTGTGTTAGTTTGTGGCTAGGTTTTCAAGTTTCTGATGATAAATCTATTATTCAACAAGTACACGCTTATGAGGCTATTTGTATTAATATGGTTGCTGAAGGTTTACAAATATGTGACATTACCCTTGCCATTATTTTGATTGAAAAATCTTTGGCCTTCCTGGAAGGATTTTCATAACCAACTCATGCACAAAAAGGAAGACCTAACCCTAGAAGAACTTGTAGGTCACCATAAAATTGAGGAAGAAAACCATATCAAAGATAAAGGCCAACGACACTCCTCCTTTCCTTCTGCCAAAGCCAATCTTGTTGAACCCCAAACCGTTCTGGAAACTCCAAGGGAAAAGGAAAAGGCTCTTTCAACCCTAAAAAAGAAAATAGAAAACAAGAAGTTTATGGGTACTTGCTTCAAGTGTGGTATGACTGGTCACAAAGCTAATGACTACAGGGTTAAGAAAAAGGATGGTCAAGGTCAAGCTAATTTGACTGTGGATAGCAATGACATTGTTACTATTGTTGTTGAGGCTAACTTGACAGGTGATGTTGTTGAATGGATCGTTGATACTGGAGCTACAAGACACATCTGCACCAACAAGAACATGTTTTCTACCTAGGAGAAATCAGATGGAGAAAACGTGTTCATGGGAACTCAGCTTCAGCAAATGTACAAGGAAAAGGAAAAATTGTTCTCACCCTAACTTCTGAAAAATATCTTACTCTCACTAATGTTTTGCATGTTCCATAAATGTGCAGGAATCTAATTTCTGGAAGCTTGTTGATGAAGGCTAGACTGAAACTCTCCTTCGATTATGATAGATTAGTTCTTACTCGCAATGGGGAATTTGCGAGGAAGGCATTTTGTAATGGGGGGTTATTTATTCTTTATGTAACAGTGAACATTATGAATAAGAATGCTAGTACTTCTTCTGCTTATATTGCTGAGTCTATTGATTATGGCATGCAAGATTAGGTCACCTTAATGTTGATACTATTAAAAGGCTTAAACACTTAAATTTGATACCACAATTTTCGAAAATTGATTTTTCAAAATGTGAAATTTGTGTTGAAGCTATGTTCACAAGGAAGCCATTCAAATCATTAGACAGGCAAACTGGAGTATTAGAGCTTGTTGGTAGTGACTTAGGTGATTTTAAATATCATGAGAATAGAGGAGGAAAAAGATAGTATATTACCTTTGTTGATGATTGCTCACGTTTTACAAAGATTTTCCTTCTCAGGTCTAAAGATGAAGAAGAGGAAATGTTTCTCAAATACAAGGCAGAGGTTGAAAACCAGCTGAGTAAGAAAATCAAGAGACTTAGGAGTGATAGGGGAGGTGAGTATGGCCCTAACTCTCTTAAGGCATTCTGTGAGGAACATGGCATCATGCATGAAACTACTGCTCCATATTCCCACGAACAAAATGGTATAGCTGAAAGAAAGACCATTAAAAAATATGATGAATTCAATGATTATTAGTTCTGGATTTCCTGACGATATGTGGAGGGAAGTTATTCTCTCTGCTTTCTATGTTTTGAAAAGGGTGTAAATTCAATGTATACTCAAGAAGGGGGGCTTGAATTGAGTATGTGTGTTTTTTAAATCGTTTTCAAGGTTTGTTTATCTATTTGTGAGAACAACGATAGAACAGTAAATAAAAGGTAGGGACACAAGGATTTAACGAGGTTCGACTTCTAGACAAGCCTACGTCCTCCACTCTCTCACCAATATTATTAATCAACTCTGAATACTAACAAGGTTACACACTCAATTAAATGCTACAACTCTGTAACATTTAATTCCCCAATTGTTAACTCTAACAGTTCACTCAGTGTTCACAGAACACTCCCCAACCACTTCCCTCTAAGTGGTTCAAATATTACAAACTTAAATCTCCGTAAGTTTTTCTCTTAAAGATGGATATGAAGATAGTTTTGCTCTAAGGATAGACTCTCAGAAAATATGACTTGGTTTTCTTTGGAGAGCAAAAGTCTTGCTAGGGTTTTTCAAAAGATTGTATTTATAGGCAAGGAAAAACCGTCCCCTAGAAGTGTGCTTGGAGACTTGCCTAAATTGTGCAAACAAGCTCAGCTGACACAAATGCAAAGGCACCTATTTCAGACCTTTGTCTCCTTCCACTACATGTAGTGGAAAGTACACTAGAGTCCAAACAAGTACATTGCAAATCTGATTTTTTGAATCAATTTGGCAGATTTCCAAAACATAAGTGATCAATATTTTTCAAATAAATGTTCAAAAATAATTTTGAACACAAAAATTGGTACGGATCACTTAAGTGCACGTGCGTAATACTGAGGTCTGTTCCAACAGTGGTCTCAGTATTACAAACTCTACATCTGGCAAAGAGAACTGTTCCAAGCTTGTTCTCTGTCTGTTCCTAGCTTGTTCTTGGCTTGTTCTCTTTACTGGATATAAACTTAAAGTCTTTTTGCTCTTTACTTAGAAACATAAAGTATATTTTCCTAAGTCTATTTTACAAGAAGATCCTAGAAGTACAAAAATTAAAAGACTTCAAGCTCTTGACTTCTGATTCTTCAAGTATCTCAAGGTCTTCAGATTTGCCTTGAAGAGTTCTCACTTGAATTGACCTGTTCAATTACAAACATGCATAACAATCAAGTATAGAGAACTGGTTTGTCATCCATCAAATCAAACATGGTTCAACAATTTCCCCTTATTTGATGATGACAAACCATGAAGTTCCCCCTGAGAACAGTAACCAATTGTTTTAAGATAAAACAACTGTTCAGAGGAACTGGTCTTGCACTGTGCCTGTAGTCAGATTCATAATCTCGGAGAATTAAAAAAACCCAGCAGACTAAAGCACAATTAGACTGATTACAAGGGTCAGTCACTCATCACATTACTCAATTAATTATTGAGTTTCAGCATTAGACCTGTAACCTGCAGGACTTATCAATTATCAAATGTTGCAAGAGAATTTTTAAATTCACTTGGAAGAGTTTCTTCCAGTTGGGATGGATAGGAGTTTTTGATCTGAATTCAAAGTACTCCTAGGCATAAAGCTGGGCCATCTCTAACAAGGTCTGAACCTTGTTCAAGTTGCTACACCTGACACTAGGAACTTCACCTGTCCTATTCCCCCTTTTGGCATCATCAAATGACAAAATTATCACAGCACATAAATTAGGAGAAGGCAACAAGTAAAGTCAACACAAGCATAATATAAACAAAGCATTCTAGAGATGCTGTCCCAAAAGTGAGTACCTGCAACTCACAATCCCAATATCAAAGTGCACACACAAGTTAAATAATTATACAGACCAGGACCATTCTGCAGAGAAATTGTTTAGCAGAAATGGTCAAAAACTAGAAATAGATAATTGTTCAAAGAAAATAGAGAAATGATAGTTTGAAAGATATGTTAGTAGGGTAGGGGGTAAGCTAAGAAGAGTCAGAGTCAGCATCATCATCAGAATCCTCAGTAGAATCCTCATCTTGGGCAATGATGGGAACTGGTCTCTGAGTGGTCTTGGGCTTGATGTTGGAAGAGGAGGCAAGCTTTTCTTCATGGGAGTCCAACCGTGCTGATATCTTCTTGATTGATCCATCCAGAGAAGTGCACAGGGCATTCACACTAGCCATCATCTGTTGTAGTAGTTCTCCATGTGTTTGCACCTGTTTGGACAGTGACCCAGTAGCTTCCTCAGACCTTAAGCTTCTTGTTCTTTTGACCCCAGTGGTCCTCTCTTCATCCCTCATTTTCAGTATACCACCTTCAAAGGTGATTCCCTTCTGACCTAGGATCTGGTTTGTGAGGACAGACATTTTCTTGACTTCACCACTCAGATGTACCTTCCTACTTTGGAAAACCAGAGTAAGCCAGGCACCATAGGGTAGAGAGTGGTATGAACTTTCCAGAATGCTAACCATGTGGGCTAGCATGAGACTAGGGAGACTCAGCTTGATCTTCTCATACATGCAGTAGATAATCACAACATCCATTTTTCTTACATCCATTCTGCCCTGAGGTCTAGGGAGTACTATCTTAGAGGCTACTGTATGGAACAGCCTCATCATTGGTTCCCTTAGTTGGCCAATTACATAGCCAGAACCATCATGGTGAGAGCCAGTAAAGAGAGTGGTCTGTATGTGTTCTGTACTGACCTCAGGAATAGCATGCCAGTTGTCCTTTAAATAGTCACAGAACCCACCTCTTGGTACACCCAGTACCTCCCCTATACTCTTCCTTGACAGAGTGATGTCGACCCCTTCGACCTCACTCCAGACCTTCCCTTTGTCTAGTTTTCCCAATTTTGAGTAGAATTCCTCAACACAAGTCTCAAAGACATCCAGCCTATTGTCAAACAGCCTCTCCCAACCCTGGAATTCTATAGCCTCCTTAAACTCCTCTAGAAAGGGTTGACTCATTCAAGACTTAGGACATCCAAAACCAAACAAGACACCCCTACCACTTAATTCAAACAGTGGTTCAAAAATGGTCTTACCTTTCTTCTTGGCTGAGGCCTTTTCAGGAGCAGAGTCAACCTTCCTCTTCTTTTCAGTTGGTAGCTTGGTTGAAGGTTTGGGGCTCTCAGAATCTTTACCCTTCTTTGCTATACTTTTCACTCGTTTCTTCTTTCCCTCCTTCTTTCCCACAGGAGCCTCCTCAGCAGGCTCCTTCTTGATTTCAACCTTACAAATCCTAGACCTTAAAGGCCTTGTTCTCTTCACAGTTTCCTTTTCCACCTTTACTACCCCAGTAATTTCAACATCCATGTCCTCTGCATGAGTGTCTTCAGCCTTCTCTTCTATTTCGTCCTTCTCTACCTCTTCATCCTCAGTGCTTGGCACTGGTTTCTCTATGATCTGAGGGGTTGGTGAAGGTGTATTTTGTGGTTGTGGAGAAGGTGTTTGGGTTTTTTCTTTTTGTGGTGAAGATGGTGGTGGAGTTTTGGACTTTGGTGGTGAGGGTGGAGGAGGAGTTTTGGCTTTTAAGGGTGATGGTGATTTCTGTGGAGGTGAAGAAATAGTAGGCTGTGGATAGGGTTGTTTAGGTGATGGAGAGGGTGATTTCTTTGATGTGGAGGGTGATGGCTTAGATGGGGATGGAGTTCTCTGAGGTTGAGGTGGTGGAGATTTTGGTGAAGATGGTGGTGGTGATTTAGGGCTTGGTGCTGGAGTAGATTTCTCCTTAGGCTTGCATGCATCTTTGGATTCAACAACTGTTTCCTCAGTGGCTTTGTCCTTGACCTCTTTTTGCTTTTCTTCTCCTATGTGGTGTTCAGCAACCGCAGTACTTGATTCCTTCTCGATCTTAGAAGGTGTGAAACTAGGTGATTGACTTAGTCCTCTGCTTTTCTTCCTTAAAGCTTTGTTCTTCATTCTTCCCATTTTCGATTGATTCAGTAAATTTGATGAGAGAGAGAGAAACTGATTGAGAATTCTTGTAGAGAGATTCTTTTGATGATGCTTAGGGTTTGAGAGAGAAGAGCAATTAGAGAGGGAGAGACGGTTAGAGATAGATTTCAATGTGAAAGTATGAATTAAAGTGAAGAAAATTGGCAGTTATTAGAAGAGATAAGAGGGAAGTTACTTTACATTCTTCATCCGTCCCACAACGGTCATATGTCAGAACAATTAAATTCTCAATTTCAAAATTGAGGGTTCAGCAATAAACTGATATAACCGTTGTAAGGGACTGGTCTGACACTGATCTGTATTCATTAATAACTTAAGGCATCTTTTAGTTAGGCAACTTAAAGATACCACACATTGGAACAACATCAACATAAGAACTTTGAGACCACTTGCATATATGACATTTAAAAGTTAACCAACCCTGCTTATGTACACTAAGGATAAAAATGTCAAACATAACCCAAAAGGGAAAGATAAGTCCTAAGGAACTAGGATCTAATCCTTACCATACCAAGTAATGTGCAGAGTTTGACAAACACTTCCCTGCTTAGGGGTTTAGTGAAAATATCAGCCAATTATTCTTCAGATTTGCAAAATTCAAGATTCACATTTCCATTTTCAACATTGTCTCTGAGAAAATGATGTCTGATTTCAATATGTTTGGTTTTAGAATGCTGGATAGGATTTTTAGAAATGTTTATAGCACTGGTGTTATCACACAAAATGGGAACACTTCCGGAACAGACCCCAAAATCCTTAAGTTGTGTCTTTATCCAAAGCAATTGAGCACAGCACAAAGCAGCAGCTATGTACTTTGACTCAGCTGTAGATAGGGCCATTGAATTTTGTTTCTTAGATCCCATGATATGAGACAAGAGCCTAAGAAGTGAGCCATTCCTGAAGTGCTCTTCCAGTCAACACTAAAACCTGCATAGTCAGCATCAGTGTATCCTAAAAGGTCAAAAGTACTTCCCTTTGGATACTATAATCACATGTCCTCTGTACCACTCAAGTACCTAAAAATTTTCTTAATATCTTTTAGATGAGACTCTTTTGGGTTGCTTTAAAATCTAGCACACAACCCAACTGAGAACACTATGTCTAGTCTACTAGCTGTTAAGTAGAGAAGTGAGCCAATCATACCTCTGTATAGCTTATCCTCAACACCTTTCCTTTCTCATCTAGGCTCAGTTTAGAAGAGGTAGGAATAGGTGTGTCATAGGACTTGCTATCTTGCAGACCATATCTCTTGAGCAGCTCCTTGAGATACTTTTGTTGGTGGATCATGATTCCATCATCCACTTGCTTGATTTGGAGCCCTAGGAAGAAGCCAAGTTCTCCCATCATACTCATCTTAAATTCACTCTTCATTAGGTCTGCAAACTCATCACACAAAACAGAATTAGTAGCCCCAAACAAAATATCATCAACATATACCTGGACCACTAACAGGTCTGTTCTCGTTAAGAATAGAGTTTTGTCCACTGAATCTCTCTCATAATGATTTTCAATAAGAAAACTAGAGAGTCTCTCATACCAAGCACGAGGGGCTTGTTTGAGGCCATAAAGGGCTTTGTCTAACTTGTAGACATGATCTGGAGAAACTCTATCCTCAAAGCCAGGGGGCTGTTCCACATACACATCTTCTTTCAAATAGCCATTTAGAAAAGCATTTTTAACATCCATTTAAAAGAGTTTAAAGTTCACGTGGGCAGCAAAGGCAATTAAGATTCTTATTGCCTTGAGCCTGGCTACTGGAGCAAAGGTTTCATCATAATCTATTCCCTCTTGTTGGTTAAACCCTTGAACCACTAGCCTGGCCTTGTTTCTGACTATAGTACCTGAGTCATCCATTTTGTTTCTAAAGACCCATTTGGTTCCAATAACTGACATCTCATTAGGTCTTGGTTCAAGATGCCAAACCTGATTTCTCTCAAACTAGTTTAATTCATCTTGCATGCCCAAGATCCAATTAGGATAAGAAAGAGAAGTAAGCACAGAACTTCTTCCAAACATAATTTCTAGTTTGGACTCCTTTTGATAAACCACTAATGATTTGATCCGAAGGATGAGAGCTTCTTTGCTTAAACTTACTCTTTCTTACAGCGTTTGGGTCACCTAAGTTAGAACCAATGTTTGTACTGGTTCCCCCTATTTCATTTTCATTCTGAGAGGGTGGACCAGTGTCTTCAGTGTTCTCTCCCACTTCATCTTCAGTTGGATGGGCAGGAGAGTCACTGAGTTCAACAACCTGTTTAGTATTTGCCTCTGCTGCACCAGACCCATTTTTGTTTTCAGGAGGAGTTGGGGGGTCTGTTTCAGCAGTGTTCTCTGGTTCAGCTCCAGTGAAATTTGTCATCCCAATATCAAAGCCCTCATCATCAACTACCTGCACAGGCTTGTTGAACATGTTAGTTTCATCAAACAACACATGGATACTCTCTTCAACATACAAGGTTCTTTTGTTGAAAACTTTATATGCCTTGCTATGAGGAGAATACCCAATAAAAACAGCTTCATCACTCCTGGGGTCGAACTTGTCCAAACTGGTCTTACCATTATTGTGTACAAAACACATACAACCAAATATTCTTAAATGTTCAATGTTTGGTTTCGACCCGTTAGAAGTTCATAAGGTGTTTTTCTCAGTATTAGTCTTAGCATAACTCTATTTAGTATGTAGCATGATATACTCACAACATCAGCCCAAAATTTCTTTGACAGACCACTCTCTAGAAGCATGGTTCTAGCCATTTCTTCTAGAGTACGATTCTTTCTTTCAACTACTCTATTTTGTTGTGGAGTTCTAGGGGCTGAAAAGTTGTGAGAAACACCATGCTCCATACAATAGGTTATATAAAGCTAGCATTATCAAACTCTGATCCATGATCAGATCTGATAGATGCCAACTGATGATTGATCTTGTTCTGGACCTGTTTCACTAAGATTTCAAATTCATCAAAAGTTTCATCTTTTTATTTCAAAAATATGGTCCAAGTGAAACGAGAGTAATCATCAACTAAGATAAATACATAACTAAAGCCATTTCTACTTTGTACACACATAGGTCCACATAAATCCATGTGTACAAGTTCAAATGGTCTAGAGGAACTAACAACTTTCTTTGGTTTAAAAGATGATCTCACATGTTTGCACTTTGCACACTCTAGACAGAGCTGGTCTGCCACATATTTGATGTTAGGTAAACCTATCACCAAATCTTGTATTCTCAACTTGTTGAGCAAAGTGAAGATAACATGTCCTAATCTTTTATACCAAAGCCATTGGTCATCCTCTACAACACTAAGGCAGAGGGCACTGTTCTGTGGAATTTGACTTAAGTATTTAATATACACATTGTTATGCCTTGTTCCCTCACAGAACAGTTCCCCTGTCTTAGGGTTCATATGTGACAAGTGTTTGATTCAAAATTCACTTTATTTCCCTTGTCACATAGTTGAGATATGCTCAAAAGGTTATGTTTCAAACCTTCTACATAGTAAACATTGTTAATTGCTTGGGAGAGTGACTTACCAACCTTACCTACTCCTTTGATAAGTCCTTTGCTATTGTCACCAAATGTCACATGCCCTCCTTCAAATGCAGTGAGTGAAAGGAATTGTTCTTTATTCCCGGACATGTGTCTTGAGCAACCACAGTCCAAATACCAATATGGCTTTCCTTTCACTTGTACCTGCACAAGCAAACTAAAGGTTAGTTTTAGGAACCCAGACCAGCTTGGTTTCCTTGTTCTTTGAAACATTCTCAATCTTGACGTTCCTAACCCACACTTATTGGGTGTAGGTTTTGTTCTTCTTGTCATGTTTCTTTTTGGTGAAACATTTATTAGTAACATGACCACTCTTACCACAGTAGGTACAAACATGCATATCCTTGGCAAATATATACTTGCCTTTCTTGAATTCATCCAACCATGTGTTGTCTCTGCCTAGAACAGTTGTAGAACTGGATCCAAAATACCCTAAACCAAACCTTTGAGAATTTCCAGGTTGGGATGTGAGGATCTTTAGGGTTTTCTGAGCATCTAACATTTTGTTCAATTGGTTCATACAATCTGTTAGCTCATTTTCCTTGTTCTCAAGCCTCTTAAGTTGAACTTCATTTTGTTTCTCAAAAGATTTTAAATCAAGTCTATTCTTTTGAAGTTCATCCTGTAGTCTTGAGACCAGGGAGGGACCTGGTTCGTCACTGGTCTTCTTAATGTTTTCTTGTTTTACCAGGATAAGTTCAGCCTCAAGATCACATATTTTAGCTATGCACTCATTATGTAAAAATCCAAAACCTCATCAAAGGCAGTGGGAGAACCAGTCTCTTCAGAAACCTTAAGATCACCATGTTCCTTGTGTAAATCTTCAAGTTTTTCAATTAAGTGGTCATATACAATTATGACATCAGATTTACTCAAGGTACATGTGTCCTTTAGCAGTTCAAAGTCTGAACTATGTGTAATGAATTTCTTGAGCTCATTAAACCCCTTTTCAATTTTTTCAAAAAGTTCATCCTCTTTAGGGACTGGTTTGGAGTTTAATGTCTCAACCTCCATTCTTTGCTGATCTGTTGTCATCTCAAGCTCAGAAATGATTTCTTTAAGCTCCTCACATATGAGCTCAAGCTCAGCAGATCTAGCTCCATATATTTCATAATCTCGAACTGTTTCTTTAAGTTTCTTTTTGTTGTTCTGCTAAGCAGACCCAACACTAATGCATTGATCAATAGTGAATTCAAGATAGTCAAGTAATTCATCTCTATCTAGATTATGCATATTTTCTTTTATATCATTAAAACATACCTGGTTGTCATCTGAAGTGTTTCCACCAGCATGAGACAGCGAACCTATTTTTCTTCTAAACAGACCTCAGACTGGTCTGTGCATGTGAAAGCAGAAAGACAGAGATTTGCTTCTTCTTCTTCTTCCTCATTCTCTAATTCTGAATCTCCCCAAACTGCAGTCAGCATAGCTCTTTTGAAAACCTTCTTCTCAGCCTGGACTCCAGGATTTCCCTTGGGATTTTTCCATGTTCGACACTCCTTGATTCTGTGCCCCACTTCACCACATTTAAAGCAACCAGCATTGGAACTGGTTTTCCTGAACTGTCCAGAACTGTTTCTTCCTTTTGCAAACTTACCCTTGGACTTTGTCCTAAGGTATTTTTCAAACCTTCTGGCCATAAGACTGATATCATCTTCATCTTCCTCTGCTTTGAGGACCATTTCCTTGGTTTTTGAACAAGATTCTGCCTTTGAATCTACCAACATTTCATGAGTCATCAAAGAACCAATAAGTTGTTCTAGAGATAGTGTGGTCAGATCCTTTGCTTCTTGTATAGCTATAACCCTGGGCATCCACTTCCCTGACAGGCTTCTCAATATTTTCCTCACCAACTCTTCACTTGATAAGGTCTTCCCTAATGAATTAAGTTGATTTACAATGGTCATGAACCTTGTAAACATGTCCTTTATGTTTTCTTCCCTAGTCATCTCAAAGACCTCATACTTTGACATGAGCATGTCAATTTTTGACCTTCTCACTTCAGAGTTGCCTTCATATGCAAGATCTAGTGTATCCCATATTTCCTTTGCAAAAGAACAAGATAGAATTAAATTTACCTCACACTCTGCAATTCCTTGTTGAACAAGTGACATTGCCTTTGCATTCTTCTCTAGCTTCTTGTAATCTTCACTTGTATACTCATCTTCTAACTTTGGAACAATGAGCCCTTCCTGATTCTTCTTGTGGATGAACGTGGGTCCATTTTTAACAATCATCCAGCATTCATAATCTATCCTAATGATAAGATTTTTCATGCACTTCTTCCACCAGGAGTAGTTAGTGCCATTGAACTTGGGGAGTCTGAAACTGTTTGATTCTTGAGTAGACATCTTCTTGCTCCTCTAGGTAGTTAACCTTTTGAGAAGTTAGGCTCTAATACCAATTGTAAGTTCAATGTATACTCAAGAAGGGGGGGGGGGGGTTGAATTGAGTATGTGTGTTTTTTAAATCGTTTTCAAGGTTAGTTTATCTTTTTGTAAGAACAACGATAGAACAGTAAATAAAAGGTAGGGACACAAGGATTTAACGAGGTTCAGCTTCTAGACAAGCCTACGTCCTCCACTCTCTCACCAATATTATTAATCAACTCTGAATAATAACAAGGTTACACACTCAATTAAATGCTACAACTCTGTAACACTTAATTCCCCAACTGTTAACTCTAACAGTTCACTCAGTGTTCACAGAACACTCCCCAACCACTTCCCTCTAAGTGGTTCAAATATTACAAACTTAAATCTCCGTAAGTTTTTCTCTTAAAGATGGATATGGAGATAGTTTCGCTCTAAGGATAGACTCTCAGAAAATATGACTTGGTTTTCTTTGGAGAGCAAAAGTCTTGCTAGGGTTTTTCAAAAGATTGTATTTATAGGCAAGGAAAAACCGTCCCCTAGAAGTGTGCTTGGAGACTTGCCTAAATTGTGCAAACAAGCTCAGCTGACACAAGTGCAAAGGCACCTATTTCAGACCTTTGTCTCCTTCCATTACATGTAGTGGAAAGTACACTAGAGTCCAAACAAGTACATTGCAAATCTGATTTTGTGAATCAATTTGGCAGATTTCCAAAACATAAGTGATCAATATTTTTCAAATAAATTTTCAAAAATAATTTTGAACACAAAAATTGGTACGGATCACTTAAGTGCACGTGCGTTATACTGAGTCTGTTCCCACAGTGGTCTCAGTATTACAAAGTCTACATCTGGCAAAGAGAATTGTTCCAAGCTTGTTCTTTGTCTGTTCTTAGCTTGTGTTGGCTTGTTCTCTTTACTGTCGACTCTATTTTTGTGGGTTATGCACGTCAAAGTGCAGCTTATCACTTTCTTGTTAAGGATGCTAACAATTCTTATGCAGGTGGTAATATAATTGAAGCCAGAGATGCTGAATTTTTTGAAACTATTTTTCCTATGAAAAATTCTTTCCCTAACTATGATATTGCAACTGCTAATAGTTTTGTTAGTTTTCCTATTACTAATACTCCTATTGTTTATGATGATTGTGTTCTTAATGCAAGGAGAAGCAAAAAATCACGAAAGGAGAATAGTTTTGGACATGATTTTGTAACTACTTTTTTATCTGAATCTTCCTTTATTAATGATGGTTTTGTGCATATTTTTTTTTTTTGGAAGATGATCCAAGAACCTATGATGAGGCAATGAGATCAATTAATGCAATCTTCTGGAAAGAAGCAATAGATAGTGAATTAGAGTTCATACTTAATAATAACACTTGGGAATTGGTAGATCTTCCTAGAGGTTACAAGCCCATTACTTGTAAATGGATCTTTCGGAGAAAAAAAAATTTAAGGCCGACAGATCCATAGACAAGTATAAGTGTACGGGATATATTCTAATTCTTTTTCCGAAGAAAATATCGTTTAGTATGGCTTCCATCAAAGATTTGACAACCAACATTGCCAAACTTGACAAGTTCAAGGGTGTGGAATTCCGTCAGTGGCAGAAAAAGGTAAACTTCTTGTTGACATCATTGGGGGTGGCATAAGTTCTTACAACACCAAAGTCGGAAGACTACAAAGAGGGTGAAGCGCTCGAGACAACAAGGAGGCGCCTAAAGTTTGAGAACGATGATTATATTTGCCGTGGTCACATTCTTAATGGTATGTCCGATGCTTTGTTTGACATTTATCAATATTATGACTCCGCTCAATCTCTTTGGCATGATCTTGAATCTAAATACATGGTAGAGGATGCTTCTAGTAAGAAATTCTTGGTTAGTAATTTTAATACATATCGTATGGTTGATTCAAGGCCTATTATGGAACAATTCCATGAAATTCAAAGGATGTTAGGAAGATTTTAAGGCAACATAATATTGATATGAATGAATTGTTTGTAGTTTCTTCTATTATTGAAAAATTGTCGTCTAGTTGGAAGGATGTAAGGAACCAATTAAAACATAAAAAGGATGATATGAATGTTGAACAACTCGGAGCCCATCTTCGGATTGAAGAAGGGGTCCGTTTACAAGATGGACAAAAGTATAGCAATCCTATTACTTCCACGGTCAATATGGTGGAAGGGAAGTCCAAGGGTGGTAAAAACCCTAAAAAGCGTAAGTTCAATGGAAAAAACAAGGAGCTCGATAAGAAACCGAGAAGTGAAAATGATTCCCAAGATGCACCCGTTAGTGGGTGTTGGGAATGTGGGAAACCGGGTCACTTCAAAAGGGATTGCTCCGTTTGGAAGCGTAGGATGAGCAAGAAGACTCATGAAAAAGGGAATGATGGTGGTTCATCCCAAGACAAGCAAGGTATGACTTATACACAAGTTTCACTTAATCAAATTAACGATTATGTGTGTATGATTTCTGAAATCAATTGTGTGCAAAATGATTGCGGGTGATTTATCGATTCTGGTGCATCAAATCATGTTTGTAAAGATCGTGATCTATTCAAGACCTTCAAGGAGGTTGAAGATGGAGAACGGCTCTACATGGGGAATGATTCTACAACTAGTGTGTGTGGCAAAGGCCAAGTAGAATTATTGTTCAGTTCTACACTCATTCTAAATGATGTGTTGTATTCTCCGCAGCTTAGGAGAAATCTTGTATCTGGTGCATTATTGAATCAATTAGGTTTTAAACTTGTTTCTGAATCAGACAAATTTGTATTATCTAAGGGTGGTGTATTTGTAGGACATGGTTACTACACGAGACAATGTATTTGTGGTTGATGTTGACTCTGGCTTATGGCATTGTAGGCTAAGTCATGTTAATTATAAGAAATTGTGTTTTATGTCTAAACATGATTTAATTCCTTCCTTTGATCCTAGTATCGAAAAATGTAAAACTTGCATGCTTACTAAGATCACTAGAAAACCTTTTCCTAAGTCGATAATAAGGGACTCTAATTTATTAGACTTGATACAAAGTGATCTATGTGATTTCCACAGTACACCATCTTTAGGGAATAAAAAGTACTTAGTAACTTTTATTGATGACTTTTCAAGGTTTTTCTATGTGTACTTATTATTTTCTAAAGATGAGGCCCTAGACAAATTTAAAGAATTTAAGGAAGGAGTTGAGTTGCAATTAAATTATAAAGTTAAAAGGCTAAGAATTGACAAAGGTGGTGAATACTATAATCTTGAATATTTCCGATCAGTAGCCATAATACATGAAACAACGGCAGCTTATACACCACAACAAAATGGTGTGGCCGAAAGGAAGAATAGGACACTTGACGAATGGTTAACGCCATGCTTTCACCTATTCGGGTTTGAGTGATGGTTTTTGGGGAGAAGCAGTTGTAATGGCATGTTACATTCTTAACCGAGTTCCCATGAAAGGGAATTAAGTTACTCCTTATGAGCTATGGTGCAAAAGGAAACCCAACTTGAATTACTTCAAGGTTTGGGTTTGTAGGGCAATAGCTAAAGTGCCTGAACCCAAATGTATGAAATTGGGTGAAAGAGGAGTTGAATGCATTTTTATAGGATATGTGGTTCATATTAAATCCTATAGGTTCTATGTAATAGAACAAAACGACTATTGGTCGTTCCATACCACCATTGAGTCAAGAGATGCGATTTTTTATGAAACTAGATTTTCATCATTGCCTAGACCAAGGGATATTACTCCAATTACTAGTGTTCAAGACTTTGATCAAACTTCGTTTGACCAAAGGGAAGATGGACATACTAGTGAAGAAAATGCACCATCTAAATCTACTCAACCTAGGAGAAGTAAACGGGCTAGGAAAGAGAAATCTTTTGGCCCTGACTTTCATGTATACTTGCTTGAAGGATCAAGACAATCTGTCGTGACTAGGTTTCCATATGAACTACATGTGGAAGATGATCCTTCAACATTTTATGAGGCAATGAAGTCTCATGATGCGGCCTTCTGTAAAGAAGCAATTGATGATGAGATGGGTTCCATCATGGGAAATAATACATGGGTTTTAGTTGATTTACCTCCTAAATCTAAACCAATTCGGTGCAAGTGGATCTTCAAAAAGAAATTGAAGGTTGATGGAACTATCGATAAATTCAAAGCCCGACTTGTGGCATTAGGTTTTACCCAAAAACCGGGAATTGATTTTTTCGATACATATGCACCGGTGGCTAGAATCTCCAATATTAGATTGTTAATGGCTCTAGCTGCTATAAAGAATCTAATGATCCATCAAATGGATGTTAAGACAGCTTTTCTTAATGGAGATCTTGAAGAGGAAGTTTACGTGCGACAACTGGAAGGGTTTGTCGTGGATGGTCAAGAACATAAGGTTTGCAAACTCATCAAGTCTTTGTATGGGCTAAAGCAAGCGCCAAAATAGTAGCATCAAAAATTTGATGATGTGGTTTTGTCTAATGGTTTCATGTTAAACAATTCAGACAAGTGCTTATATAGCAAGTTTGATGACAACGGTAATGGAGTCATCATTTGTTTATATGTTGATGACATGTTGATTTTTGGAATGGATTTGGAACAAGTTGAACTCACCAAATCCTTCCTCTCATCACAGTTCTCCATGAAGGATATGGGGGGAGCGGATGTCATTTTGGATATAAAGATCAAGAGAGAAAAAGGAAGTTGTAACGACCCGGATTTGTGTTATATGTGCTTTGATAGTTTTGCTTGAATTTATATTTAATTTTTTGCATGGTCTAAATTTATTTGGGCTATTTTCTTGATTGAGTGTTATTATTTTATTTTATATTATTTTATGTTATTTTAATTATTTAGAATTATTAAGTTTCTAATTAATTAATTTTGCGTCAAGTCCAAAATTAATCATGATTAACCATGCTTAATGCAAGTGGCCCATTAGCAATATTTAGCCCATTTCCTTGAGCTCCCAACTGGCCCCCCTTTGGCTTGGCTTAATTGCCACTTATTTTATGTTCACACCCAACTAACTTCTATAAATGGAGGTGTTAGTAAGGCATTAGGATCATTTGCTCACTTAATCATCTTTTGCTCACAATCAATACTTAAACACACACTCCTATTCTTACCTCCATTCCACACGCCTATTTTGGCTTAAATTCTCCATCAATTGATCATCAACCTTTTCAACCCAAAAACTTAAAGATTCATCCTCCATTGATCTTTAAGTATCAAAATTCAAATTAATCCTCATTAATTTCATTCAAGATCACTTGTTTGGGTTTGGTTCCGGGTTGGGTCGAGTTGGGTATTGTGTTCGTGAGGTGCTCGTGTGGTTCGTGTTGGTGTACGGTGGTTCACGCACGGCTAGTGGTGCTCGTGTGCGGTGGTCATCCATGGTGCCTTGCGTGGTGGTGCGTGTTCGAGTGGTGCTGCACGGTGGTTCGAGTGGTGGTCTCGTGGTGGCCGTGTGTTGTTCGTACCGTGTCCGTGCAGTTGTGTTCGTGTGGTGGCCGTGTGGTGCAAGGTTCCGGGCAGCGAGTTTTTTAGTGTTGTTTGCAATCGAGTTTTATAAAGGTAACATGCTTTTTCATCCTAGATTGAATACCATGATCATAGGATAGATTTGGTGACCAAATTAGACTAAAAAGTGTGATGAATTTGAGTATACAACCCATTTTATGCGTGTGATTAGTTGCTGATTTTTGATATTATAATATGATCTTTTTGCAATTTAAGTCATGTATTATGTATTGTGGCATGATTATGTATTTATGTATGGAATTTGGTGTTAAAAAGATGAAGTCGGAATCAAGAGTTGTGTCATGATTATGCGTGTATATTTGGTGTTGTGTATAATGGTGTTCTTGTTAATCTTGATGGGTTTCATGTGAATCTTGAATTTGAATTAAGTGTTTGTTAATCTTGAAATTAAATGACCCTTAAAAACTTTTATCCATCTAATTTCCTTGTACCCATATCAAAATATACAAATCGAGACAAAATCCTAACCATACCTAATGCCTAATTAAAATTTTAATTAATAGAATGTTACAAGGAAGAATAAGACTAAAGTACAGTGGTACCATGTAAAATTCTCAAAAAATAGTGGTACCATAGAGAAAAGCCAAAAGTATGATGGTACGCTATGGAATTTCCCTTATTTTTAATGAATCTTGATTTTCTTGATTTTTGGTTAATTAGTCGATAAGTATAGATTATGTGGTTTAAGTTAAAGAAAGTTAAAGAAAGTCTTAAGATCGATTAAAGAAGTTTAAAGAAAGTAATGCACATAGTTAAACTCAAGTAAAGACGTAAGATGTAGGCTTGAGAATAACCAAGATGTAATGAATTTTTAAAGATTAGCTTGAATTTGCATATGAGACGCCTAACCTTAGAGTAAGATTCTATGGCTTGGGTTAAGATGCTGCCACTATCCTAACTGCGGTATTGGGGTAGTTTATACTTGTTATGTCGTCTTTATGATATGGGTCCGTAAGATGGGTTCATGGGTATGGATTAAGATTCTCATTCCCGGCATAATAAGAAGTTCGATCACGTAAGATGTGTTCGTACGAGCATAGTCCGGTCTGATATGTAAGTGATAGCGACAAAGATGTGGTAAAGTTTAAGTATAGTTTAATAAGTGGGCAGTTGTATTTCTTGGCATTGTTATTTAAGCTTTGCTTGTCTATTCATGTGATTGTATGTTTTGTTTGTCTGATCTGTTGTATGTTCATATGTATCCACTTTAGGGTGGAACTGTTATGTTACTCCCCACTGATGGTGGATTTATGTTTTCAGGTAACTCTAATGGTGACGGTGATGCTTAGCTTTGGGATTGGGTGAGCGTCGTTGTACATGTTCCTTTGTAGTTTGTATTTCGTTGATAGGATTTGGACTATTAGTAGTTTGCATTCTCTAACTCTGACTACAGTTTTTGTAGTTAAATCTATAGTAGTGACTTTTTTTTTGAGGTTTTAGTTATGTACAAACTTGAGGTAATTGTACATTTGGGATTTTAGAAGTATAATTTGAAGTAAAGTTTTTGATTTTAAGTATGTTTGTTGTTAGTATGACAATTCGACTCGTCGGTTCTTTTCCGCGGCTAATCTATAAGAGTTGAGTCGTCACAGTTGGTATCAGAGCCGAAAGGTTAAACTTTAAGTGAAGTATTAGAATTCGAGTAAACCCGGGAGTTGTGAGTTGTACCTTTCCCGAGCGATAAACCCAATTAAGGATAAGTATAAGGGAGAAGAGTGTCGGGTAGAAAACCGGGAAAGGACTCTTTTCTCTTATTTTGTTGTTGTGTGCTTGACTAGAGTAGTGGACTTTTGACTAACACTTCTTGTTGTCTTGCTATTTCAGCATGTGCACGCCTCGCCGGTCGAATTCGGGACAACAGCGGTTACGAGCACTCGAGGGAGCTATTTAGCCAGTGTCCCTTTCTGTTCAATGTCATTCAATATGCACTTTTTTTATTTATTTTTATTTATCACAGATTCATATGTAAGCCTTTTGCATATATTTATTTCTAAAAGTGATGCATTTTTTTTTTCCCTATCTCCACTAGCAATGCTATTTTCCAACTCTATGCAGGTCCAGTCACTTACACGGCTTCTATTGATTAATTAATAAAACTGAAACCTTCACACACTGACCTCACTACACTTCCACACACTAGCCTCACAAACAATATCAACAATCACTTTCACACACGACCTCACGAGGACATCCTTTCAAACGGTCAATGGCGAGTCATATTTGCAGAATGGTGCAATGGCCTCAAAATAAAATAATCAAAGCCCAGGCCCAACTCAATTACAATTCGAATTCATAATGGAGTACAGGAGATTAAATGGCAACACTCAAGGCTCATTCGCATCTAAAGGGGTTAAATGCCAAAGATCATTTGAAAGCATTGTCCAGAGCAACAAAAGACAACAACCTCATTCAAGAAAAAATCGAGGCAAAATAATAATAATAATAATAAACAAAAACAAAAACAAAATAAAAGAAACAAAAGAAAAATCAATTCAAAAATCAGGCCCACAGAACTACGATGGTCTGATTCCGTAAGGATACGTAGGAAGCCTCTACTCGAGGTCCGACCGCATTAATAAAAAATCAAACGAAGCCTAGCTGCCGAGTAATTCTAACTGCTAAGAGTTTGACAATAACATTTGCTAATCTTTAACCCGTACATAGACTCAAACTTGAATCCGCATTTCTAGCCAACCCTACATCTTAGCCACATCCATTTTCAACCTCGAGTCACAAAATTTTGGCCTTTCTATTTTTCGAACCATATCCCATTCTTTGGTCACCTTCAAAGACTCATTGACTAAGCTCTCCAAGAGGTAAAGCCACCTAACTCTATGAGGGTTAGCACATTATATGTGGGGGCTCATCACCATGTTTTCCCTGCTCCTGTCTCTTCATAAAATCATCCTCACTTGGGGGGCTCCTCTGTTTCTATGATCTAAGTATCTCAGGTCTATCTTATCAAGCTGAAATCAAGGTACTCCGTTCATGGACCCCGTGTCTTCTTCACATTCCAGTTCAAATTGAGTCAAACTTTGTGTCTAGGTCAAGCACCGTGTCTAGGACAACCTCTGATCACAAGTCGCCCTCATTAGCATCCCGTGACAAGGCATTGAGTTATCCTTTCTCCTCTTTTGCATCGGCATCATCCTAGCTTGCAATAATCCAGAACCTTTGTAAGTCAATCTTGCCCAGACCTACACTGAACCACAATCCTCTCACTACCACAGATCACTATCAAAGCTCATACAGCTACAAATTCCAGTTCAAACTCACACTTAGTTTACTTTTCTTGTGATAAACCTGACCTTCACAGGATTGTGTGGCATAAATCTGACCTTGCCACTCCTTTGTGCGATAAACCAGATCTTCACACTCATTCAGACACCGACTCAGACACCGAATCGGAATCTTTAGCTATGATAAACCCGACCTTCATATGATTGCGTGGCATAAATCTGACCTTTCCACTCTTCTTCATGCGATAAATCTAACCTTCGCACTCGACGACACCGACACCGACGTCGACTCAGACTTTTTTTCTGTGATAAACCCGACCTTCACAGGATTGCGTGGCATAAGTTTAACCTTGCCACTCCTTTTCAATCATATTTGTCACTTCACTGTTGACACTTCTCACTGTTTACACTTCATTGCATTTCTTGCTGCGTGATTACATATTTGTGTGTTTACTTGTTGCATGCTCGTTCAATTGTCAAATCAATTGGCTTTTGAACATCACTTTTAACATCAAGTTGCACCGGTCTCAAAGGGGTTATCTCATTAGTTATTTCCTTTGGGATCAGCATACATAAGTCGCGTAGCACACCTTTGAACTTCATCTTACAAGACTTCGTCCCTCCAGACTCGGTCAAAGGGGGGCTAACTATAGACACCTAATTCTGGCACCTCAGTTAGCTCCTAACGGTCTATGATGAATGTACCCTATTGCACAGGTCCGGTCTTGAGCTAGTATGCCAAAATTCCACCTCTTTACCCCTCTCATACCACTCTCATACCATTTATAGGCATTTTAGAGGCTCACGACTCGTTTTAGGATTTTGCGGACATTTTTTAGGATTTTTATTAATTTATTTTCATTATTTTCATCCATATTTATCTCCTAAGGGAATTTTAGTCATTTACATTGAATCAAATAATTCTTCTAGGTTAAATACATTTTTCAAGAATTTTCGATAATTTTTCCATAATTTGCTGATTTTTGATCTATTTTCTATGGATTTTTGAAACATTTTCCACTCTTAGAGAAATTTTCGTAATTTTACACCTGCATCATCAACCCTGTCTCCACTTTTCACTCATTTATATTTTTCTATAATTTCTCTACATTTTCTATATTTTTTTGCATTTTTTAACGCATTTTATAAAATAGACCGAAAAACTCAAAAGCGGTTCAAGAACAGTTCAAAACGACCCGGATTATTCCGGAATGTCGCGGAACCTCCCGGAATCTCAAATATCACGGTAATAATTCAATGATTCCCGTAATCGTATCCTAATCGCATAAAAATCTCGGAGATCACGCCCTAAATCAAGCAAAAAGTCGACCCGAATCAAGGCCTGACCCGCGCCTAGACGCTGGTCCATATTACAAGACCTGCGCCTAGACGCAGGTCACAATATACTGACTTGCGTCTAGACACAGGTTATGTTACTGGACTTGCGCCTAGGCGCAGGTCTGGTGTCCTGCGGGGTCAATTTTTGCCTCTTCTGGCCTATAAATATGACCTTCCACCCAACCTTTCAAAACACATTCTGACTTCAACTTCTACTCTCTCTCTACTATATATTCTCTCTCTATAAAAAAATTCAAAACTCTATCAAAATCATTTTCAAACACATATAAACACATTTCAAGCATTTGCAATCACTGAATTTGGCATTTGGCGTGCTAGTCTAGAGGCCGTAATCGACCGCTGCACATTGCGGTACACGTTTCTGAGACCCTTTTTTATTCAATGTCAATATGCTTTCTTTTGTTTTAATTTTCATTTTAATTCATGACTTGCGTTAATCATGATAACATGTGAATGTTGCTTTTTTGTTCGTACTGATCTATGTTTTTAATTCATGTGGCCCTTTTTAATTTTTAAGCCATGTCATGCTTTAATTCTTGCATTTTTCATGTCATCTCCATATTTAATTTTCATGCTTTTTTCTAATCCGTGTACATTTTGCATCATTCTATTTAGCATTTTTATTTTTTTATTTTGATTTATAATTGCACAGGATTCGAGGTATGTTCGCATTTTAAATTTTTTTTTCATGCCATCATCATGTTGACTTTTTTTAATGTGATTTATGTGATTTGTCCCTTGATTTATCTCGAACTTTTTGCTTCATTTTAGTGTTATAATATGGACTAATCCCAGAAGTGGTCCCAAAATAATTTTAGGATAATTTATGCATTAATCTGAACTGATTTAGTAATTCGCAAATTAGGACTAAAATTGAGTTATCTCTGTTGCTCTGAAATTGAATAGTGAACTTACACACGAGAACTAGTAGAGACCGCTTGCAGGCGGGCAGCCCAATGCACGATTGGCTCGTAACCTGTCCCCGAACCCATACTCTGGTGCACGACCATATGGGGCCAATTGCTCTTGGCATTGGAACTTCTTCAATGTCCATGGACCGTATAAACACACGGTGGCGACTCCTAAGAGACCACATTTACATGTGGCGTTAACGAGCATTCAAACGACTCATGACGCAGGCGGCCGGGTAAAAACGACCCCTACACACACTTGAAACATCCAGTGTTGAAGGTTCTTTGCTTTCCTGAACCCTTGTTCCTCATGTTTTTCCTTTGAGCCCTGAAGTGCTTCTCAAATATTTTTTTCCATCAGAGTAATGTCATCCTCTTCTTCGACTTTTCCCTTCATTACAACACTCTTGACTGGGTCTTTTTCACTCTTTGAATCAACTAGCATTTCTTGGGTCATGAGGGAACCAATCATACACTATAGTAACCTTTGTTGTCCAATACCCTGTCAGACTTCTTAACACTTTTCTAATCAAGCCCTCATCAGTGAAGGTTTTTCCAAGATTCATATTTATATTGAAAGATTGATTTAAGTCCTCATCAGTGTTTGTTTCACTTTCACCAATTGATCTTTTTGGACTCTCGAAAATATTGCTCAATGAAGTATTGGAGATTCTCACAACTTGGTTACTTTTTTTTCATTAAGTGTTGCTATATATAGACAGTCAAAAAACCCAGATTATTCCAATCAAGAGGGTTTTTTGTAACCCTAATTATTAAACCCATTTAATTAAGAGATCAAATAATCGAAGATCAAAGATGTCGAAGTTTTGTTATGATCTCTTAAAGATATGTGGGTTTGTTAGAACTTAACATTGATTACCAAACTGAATTAACCACGTGCAAGATCTTTAAAGAATCCAAGAATCGAATTCTTTCAAAACATTTTGCGAGTCATCAGTTTCTTAACCTGCTGGTCTGTTGAACTGTTCTAGGAACTGTTCTTTAGATCAGTCGTGTTACAACCACTAGACATTGGTATGGTGTTTACAACATACGAAGATCAAACATCAATAATCTACTAAACTACTTAAACATTCTTTACCAAAAAAAAAAAATACTAAGTAAAAACCCTAAGGATACTCTTCAGTCTTTATGTTCTTCACTACTTGGACACTTGGAATCTCCATTGTTAGCACACTTCAGTTTTGATGAAGCGGTTCTACATGTCTCAAGTACTGGAATACCTGTATGTCAATCATGCACAATACAATATACAATATATGACATGAAAGACAATATTACTCAGAATGAGTAACATAAGAACAGTACATTTCAGTTGTTTCAACACAACTGTATAAACTCATTCAATAACAACTATTTCTGCAAACTGTTTCTAAACAACTGTTTGCCTCATCTGTTTCAGACACCTGTTTGTCAAACCTATTTGACTCATCTGTTTGTCATCATTCAAAACATCAAGGGACTCAACATAAGCCAAATTATATATTTATGTATAAGTCATTTAATATATTTTATAAGCCAAGTTATATAATTTATTATAAGTCATTTATATATTTTATAAGCCAAGTTATATATTTTATTATAAGTCTTATATAATTATATATGCCAAGCTATACGTTTTTTATGTTTATCTTTTTCTTTTAGAAAGGTAAGAATATATTAAGAAAACCCCAATGGGGAAACAGAGTCACAAGGACTCAAAACAAGCCTAAGAAACCAAAGCTAACAAAACAAAAACAAAACACAGCAAAAACCAACAGGGGAAACTACCCCTGCACACCACTCCTATGAGCTAAAGACTCCAACCAAGCCTTATTACAATGAGAAGTTTTCTTAGGCAATACACTAGCTATACGCCAATGACACAACTGAAGCACCTCATGAACCAGCTTATCAGGGACCCTAACACACAAATTCCACACAGCTTCATTCCTCACCCTCCAAATCATGTACAACATAGCAGTAAAATGTGCTTGGAACACTTGCTTCTTGAACGAACCCCTCACTCCCTGCTGCAGCCATTGAGCCAACTGATGCATCGAGCTCCAGTTGCTATGAGAGCCCAACTTGGAGTTAAGCAGCCTAAAACACCTCTGAGCATAAGAGCAGCCTACAAAAAAAATGATCTACAGATTCCCTCCCTTGCAGGCAGACAGGGCAGGAAGTATCAGCAACTATACCATGCTTGCCAAGCCTATCCCTTGTCTGTAATCTATTCCACATGATCAACCAAACTATGAAGCAACATTTTGGCACATTTAGTCTATTCCAGACCCACAAGCTCCACCCAACAGGGGCAGCCTCTCCTCTCAGCCATGCATAGCCACTTGCAACAGAGTACACTCCCTTCCCAAACATCCATCTATCCCCATTATACCCTGTTCTAAATTTATCTTTCACCTTACATATTTGCCTCCAATACCAACTAGAGGAACTACTAGGAGTGTAATCCCTCCAATTACTATGATTAATATACACATATGACACCCACTTGACCCAAAAATTATCAGCTGTCATAGCCAAGTTCCACACATACTTGCCCAACAAAGCAAGATTCCAAGAATGGCTCTCCTTGAAGCCCAACCCACCATTCCTCTTAGGCCTGCACACAAAATCCCAAGCTACCAGACCTGGCTTGGCAGAAGAAGCTGACCGAGCCCACAGAAAATTCCTGCATATGGCTGTGACAGTTGCAATGACAGGTTTAGGCAACACAAAAATAGATGCCCAATAAACATGTATGCTCATCAATACTGACTGAACCAGCTGAGCCCTGCCAGCATATGAGAGCTTCCCCACATTCTAATCCTAGCCACAATTTTATCAGTAAGGAAATCACAATATGCTTTACTCAGTTTTTTAGCATTAATTTTCACCCCTAAGTAGGTAAAAGGAAGAAAACCTTCCTCAAAGAAAGAAATATAGAGGAGTTGCTGCTTCAAATCAGGAGGCAAATTGCAATGATACAAAGCTGATTTGCTTGAATTTGCCATCAAACCAGAGGCTGCAGCAAAAGTAGCCAGAGCTCGCACGTTAAGCATAACAGAGGCCTGATCCCCCTTACAGAAAACAATTAAGTCATCTGCAAAGACTAGATGATTCAGCTTCAAGGGCCTGCACCTAAAATAAAACTTATAACCATCTTGCTGCCCAACATGCTTGAGTAACCTAGAAAGGTACTCCATACAAATCACAAATGAAAGGGGGGAAATGGGGTCCCCTTGCCTGAGACCCTTCCTTCCTTGAAAGAAACCATGAATCATCCCATTAGAACACAAAGAAAAAAAAGGGCTGGACACACAAGTCATGATCCAATCCTTGAATTTCATAGGGAAACCCATAGCAACCAACATCTGCTCAAGGAAACCCCAATTGACTAAGTCATAGGCTTTCTTGATATCAATCCTCAAAATACAAATGGGGGGAGAAGCTTTTCTATTATATATGCCCACTAAATCCTGAATAATACTCACATTATGAACAATTTGTCTACCTTCAATGAAACCAGACTGATTTGGAGAAATTATAGAAGGGAGCACCTTTTTCAGTCTAGCACACATGAGTTTAGTTATGCACTTGTATAAAATATTACAACAAGCAATGGGGCGAAACTCAGTCACACTTTGAGGATGAATCACCTTTGGAATTAGCACCAATTTTGTGCAGTTAATCTCTTTAAGAAGTTTCCCAGAACTGAAGAAATTCTTGATAGCCTCACAAATGTCATCACCAATAATATGCCAGGAAGCCTTGAAAAAGGCACTATTATACCCATCTTGGCCAGGGGCTTTGGACCCAGGGATGCTAAACATAACTTTCTTAATTTCCTCATTTGTGAATTCCGCTACTAACTCTGCAGCCTGCTGCTCAGACACCACAGGCCCCAAATCCACTATTTCCTAAACCACAGGGACTGAGGTAGGAGACTCAGTCCTTAACAAGGCGTTGTAAAAATCCTCAAAAGCCCCCTACACACCCTCAGGGGAAGTCTGCTCCACCCCATGCCTGTCCACAATAGAAATCACCTTCTGTTGGACTTGTTTCACCTTGATTACCTGATGAAAGAATTTTGAATTTTCATCCCCCTCCTTTAGCCACTGAATTTTAGCTCTCTGATTAAGGAAACTGTTATAAGCCTTCTTAACTAAGAGAAAATTAACAGCAAGTACCCTCTCTTGGCTGGCCAGATCACAATCCCCAGGGCTATCATGGAGCCTCTCCTGACAACAATTCAAATCATGCATAGCTTTGTGAAATTGCTCTTCAATACTGTGAAAAGCTTTCCTGTTCAACTCTCTAAGCCTACCTTTCAAACCCCTCAACTTCTTAACCACCTTATACATTGGGACCCCATGAATAGGAACCCTCCAAGCATCAGCAACAATATCACAAAAATAAGGATGTTGAGTCCACATGTTATAGAAAACAAAAGGCCTCTTCCCCTGCCATCTTTGACATGAAAACTTAATTACAGCAGGACAATGATCAAAGTACCCCTCTGGAGAATAATGAACATAAGAATCAGGAAACTGAACACACCACCTGTCATTGACAATACATCTATCAATCTTGCTAAACACCCTAGCTTCCCTTGCCTGTTTATTGTTCCAGCTATACCTGCAACCAGACAGGCTTAGATGCAGGACACCACAAGCCTCCACACAAGATCTGAATTCCTTCAGTTCACTCTGAGTGATTTCACTACCAATCCTGTCATCATAGAAAAGTGGACAATTAAAATCTCCAGCAATCATCCAGGGACCAGAAACCCCCTTGGCTATACTCATCAACTCTTCCCATAAAACTCCCCTTATACTTCTTATCATTAAAGGCATAAACCACACTGAGCTCAAAAGGCATCCTGGAAGCACTCCTCAAAACTCTCAAGTGAACAAGCTGGGGACCCACTCTCACAACATCAACCTGAAATTGAGACTCTAGCCAGGCAACCATGATTCTCCCCCCTTTATGTGTAGCAAAATTTGTGGCAATGCACCACCCTTGAAAAATATGAGAATACATATTAGCAAAACTCTCTCCTTTCAATTTTGTTTCTAGCAGACAAACCAAACCTACACCATTATGAGAAATAAAACTTTTTATGTCCCTTTACTTATGAGGCCTATTCATGCCTCTTACATTCCACACCCCTACACTATCCATTATAGCTAGACCCCCCAGCCACTTCCATGGCCTCACCAACTATCCCACCAAACCCACCCCTGACTTCAGGAGCCTCCTCAGTGCCCTGCAATACCTCAAAAGAGTTAGAGACCACTAGAGCAGCAGGACTCACCCTAGTCTCTACCCTAGCAGTCACCATCTCCCCATCATCCTGCACCCCATCCACACTACAATGAGTCTCCACAGGTTGAACAGAATCCTCAACAGCAGACCTTTGCGCCTCTTTAATCCTCCAAACTTGAGCAGGCTTCTTAGGGGGCCTCTTGGTCTCCATATCAGGAACAAGAACCCAATCATACTCCAAGGATTGTGAAGTCACCTCACCTAACTCATTCTTGAACACCACCTCCTTCGGGAAGGGGCCTTTAACATTCATTTCCACCAAATACCTAGCAAAACCCACCCTGTCCCTAACATTGGTTGCTTGATCAGGCTTAATAGGTTTACCAATGCCTCTTAGAATTTTACCCAAACAACCCCAATACTTCAAAGATAGGTCAGGTACCTGAACCCACAATGGGATACACTCAAACTCTTTAGGATCCAATTCCAAACCATCCTCCCACTACTTCATTACCACAGGTTTACTGTCAAACATCAAATGATTCATGTTCAAGGCTTTGGTTTTTTATTCCTCATTCAAGAACCGAATGATAAACATCCCCCTCTTAATAGGAATTACTTTATCTACATTAGTCCTACCCCAAATACGTCTAGCAAAACCATCCATTACCCCTACCCTAGGGTTAGCCCCAAAGACATATAACACAATACTCAAAGACCAATAGGCTAATTCATCAGCAATATCATCAGAAGTAATTTCAATCAAATCATCATTGCAAACATTCTCAGCATTAATAACATCCTCATCATCTAAAGGTCCATCTAAGTCAGAATGTACCTTTTCATAATTGCCCAATGAGTTCCTTGCCCTAGATGGAGCACCATTCAACACCCCCAACCACTCCAACAGCTTCGACTTCTCACGCGAGCCATTCACAAGTTCTCTTATGGAGTCCTCAGGTGAGAGCATCAAATCATTCACAGCTTCATCCATGTCAAGGTCAAAATTCGGCACTGTCACACCCGATTTCGCCATTGTACTTTTATGCACAGGGGTACCAATAGTCCTAGAGTCCAAATGTCCTAATAATTGTCCATTGCAAGGGGAAACCATCTTCTCCATACCCTCCAAGTCATCCGTATCCTTCCTTCGCAGCCTCTTCGAGCCAGAACACGAGCTCTTCTTCCTCGCCATAGCTAAAGTGTTGAACCATGTTTGATTTGAATGATGACAAACCAATCCTCTATACTTGATGTCTATGTGTATTTGTATATGAACAGGTTGAATCAAGAGAGGACTCATCAAGGCAACCATGAAGGCCTTGAGACACTTGAAGATCAGAAGCCAAGAGCTTGGAGCTATTTATTTTTTATATTTCTAGGATCTTCTTGTAAAATAGGCTTAGAAAAATATTCTTAGTGTTTTTAAGTAAAGAGCAAAAAGACTTTAAGCGAACATCCAGTAAAGAGAACAGGCAAAGAACAGTTCCCTTTACCAGATGTAGACTTAGTAGTACTGAGACCACTGTGGGAACAGACCTCAGTATTACGCACGTGATCCGTACAAATTTTCAAGTTCAAAATCATTTTGAAATTTTATTTGAAAAATTTGGATCACTTGTGTTTTGGAAATCTGCTAAATTGATTTACAAAATCAGCTCATTAAATACAATGTACTTGTTGGACTTTTGGGTATTAACCGCTACATACAGTGGTAGGACACAAAGGTCTGAAACAGGTAACTGTACACTTGTGTCAGCTGATCCTTTTGCACAATTTAGGGGAGCTTCCAGCACACTTCTAGGGGACGGTTTTCCTTGCCTATATAAACAATCTTTGTAAAAAACCCTAGAAGACTTTTGCTCTCCAAAGAAAACCAAGTCATATTTTCTGAGAGTCTATCCTTAGTCCAAAACTATCTCCATATCCATCTTTAAGAGAAAAACTTACGGAGATTTAAGTTTTTAATACTTGAACCACTTAGAGGGAAGTGGTTGGGGAGTGTTCTGTGAACACTGAGTGAACTGTTAGAGTTAACAGTTGGGGAATTAAGTGTTACATAGTTGTAGCATTTAATTGAGTGTGTAACCTTATTATTATTCTGAGTTGATTAATAATATTGGTGAGAGAGTGGAGGACGTAGGCTTGTTTAGAAGCCGAACCTCGTTAAATCTTTGTGTCCTTACTCTTTACTTACTGTTCTCTCGTTGTTCTCACAAAAGTATAAACAAAACTTGAAAACGATTTAAAAAACACACATACTCAATTCAACCCCCCCTTCTTGAGTATACATTGAACTAACATAAAGGTCAAAGAGAGAGAGAGTCGAAGAGAGAGAAAAATTTTTGTTTTTTTTTTTTAATGTTTATCTTGACAAAAAGTTATATATTTTTTTATTATTAAACATGCATGGATACGAGTACGGGTTTGAGAACGGGTATAGAACAGGTACAGGATACATCACTTTTAACATTAAGGATATGAATAAGAAAATAATACATAAAATATAGGGAAATTCTACCTGGTAACCTTCAACACTTGTAAAATCTACACGGTAACCCTCAAACTTAAAAAATTCTACCAAATAACCCTAAACTAATGAATTTGTTCACATCGTAATCCAATTGACTAAAAACGAAAGGGAACAAAATCTGAAATTTTATTTTAAAAAGAAAAAATTGAAAAATCTGAAAATTGAAAAAATAAAGGGAAAATTTTTAAAAATCTGAAAATTGAAAAAAAAAGGGGTAAAAAATCTGAAAAATTAAAAAATTGCTTTTTTTTCTTTTTGCTGATTTTTTTTTTTTAAAAAAAAAACTAACAGTCAAACTAACAAAATTTAACAATTGGATTACGGTGTGGAAAATTTAATTGGTTTAGGGTTATTTGGTAGAATTTTAAGGTTTGAGGGTTACCGTGTAGATTTTGCAAAAGTTGAGGGTTACCAGGTAGAATTTCCCTAAAATATATAAAAATATGAAAACCTTCAATGTAATGTAACCTGAAAGTTATATTTGTAAAAAATACAAATAATCAAGTAAAATGATAAAATACCTTTCTAAAGAATATTAAGTTACAAACAGAATGAAGTATCAAGTATCCGTGAAGTATCGGTATCGTATCGGTATTCTACACGAGTACTGCTACCTAATTGAAATATACATGCATCCGAGATGAGCATTAGTTTTGAAATGAATTCGAGACCCAATACCATGCATTGGCAAGGGTCTCATGTATTGTTGGACTAGAGCATTTTTCTTAAATGAAAACCTTGTTAGCTCGGTATGAGTGACGCCCAAGTAAGTCAGCCATAAAGATTATATTGAGAAGACGTGTTGCCGTCCATTGTACCAAACGGGAATTTTAGAAGACCGATTATTATATTTAAAAGAACGAAAGCTTAATTTGGTAAGAAGGTGAATTTAGTTTGTGAATTGATACAACCAGCCATAGCTAGAGTCTATGTAGCTCGCCCATGGAGTCTATGTAGCTCCAGAGTCTATGTAGCCCGTTCACGAGTCTGTGTAGCTCCTAAGTCTATGTAGCTCATCGGATAGAGTCTATTTAGCTCACCGAATATGACTATGTAGCTCACCGGATAGAGTCTATGTAGCTCACCGGATATGTTTGTGGTTGCTTGCTTAAAAGAGTCTCAATGACCAAAATATTCGTGGGTGCGAAAGTTAGTCGTTTGGAACTTGAACTTTGTAGAAGGGCGTTATGCTTGTGAAGCGAAAGTGCTTCATGTATGATTTGCAATGAGTATGTGTCTGTGCTTTGTATTTATATCAATTTAATATGCAAGTTTAAATCTGTCAAAGGCATATAATTTTAGTCTTGCTTGTAGTAAGTATAATTTATGTTTTTCTTATCATTGTATGTGGTATTCAAGCAGTCATCTTGTAAAAGAAATTTTGGAAACCAAATCTAATTTTAGCCACCAAAAATGTATTTCGAGTTGGGTTTTGTACGCTTACATGTATTTTTCTTCGGACCTACCCTGGTGGGGGCAGAGTTCTTCTTGTAGGATTGTGATAGAAAGGTGCATGTAGTCAGAGCTTAAGTGAACGCTATGAAACTCGATTTATAGCCAAACTAGATGTTCTTGTGAATTTAATTAGCTAGATGATGTAATTAATCGCAAGTCGGTTAGCGTGATAGTTTTAATGTAATACTAGTTATTGCTAGTAGTTAAGCTTGGGATTGTATTTTGATATAATGGTTGTACCAAAGAGGACACTCATTGTAATGATTGTGGATCATGTGATAGGACGTTGGACACCAAGGTCCCTTTGATTAGTGTTTATGATAGTTGTGAATTACGTATTTGCTGAGACCCTTGATGTTTTGAGTGATGACAAACATATGAGTCAAACAGGTGTTACAAACAGCTGTTGAAAACAGTTGATAAGAACAATTGTTATTGAATGAGTTTATGCAGTTGTTCTGAAAACAGTTGAAGTATATTGTTCTTATGTTACTCATTCTGCGTAACATTACCTTTTATGTCATATATTGTATATTGTTTTGTGCGTGTTTGACATACAGGTATTCCAGTACTTGAGACATGTATAGCTTCATCAAAACTGAAGTGTGCTATCAATGGAGAATCCGAGTGTCCAAGTAGTGAAGAACATGAAGACTAAACTTAGGGTTTTTACTTAGTCTTTTTATTGTATAGAATGTTTAAGTAGTTTAGTAGATTTGTGATGTTTAATCTTGGTATGTTGCAGCACCAGACCAGTGTCTAGTGGTTGTAACATGACTGATCTGAAGAACAGTTCCTAGAACAGTTCAGTTCACCAGCAGGTTAACAAACTGACCCACGAAATAATTTGAAAGAATTCGATTCTTGGATTCTTTAAAGATCTTGCACGTTGTTAAGTCAGTTTGGTAATCAATGTTAAGTGCGAACAAACCCACGTATCTTTATGAGATCTCAGCAAATCTTCCAGATCTTTTGATTTCGCATATTTGATCTCAACATGAAATGGGATTAATCATTACGATTACAAAAACCCTCTTGATTGTAATAATCTGGGTTTTTCTAACTGCCTATATATAGTAGCACTTAATGAACAAAAAAACAACCAAGAAGAAGAAAGACGACTCTCCAATACTTCATTGAGCAATATTTTTCGAGAGTCCAAAAGATCAAATAGAACAGTTTACAAACTACAAGAGCATTCGAAAAAACCCAGATCTTAACTTCATCTCTTGTAAGCTTTTGAGAAGCATCTTTTGAGAGAAACTTTCTGTAATTCGTCATTAACATAGGCTTAGTGATTGGGAGCATTTGAGAGTTAATTTGCGAGTGCTTGTGAGTTCAAGTTCGAAACAGCACTCTTGGGTTGAGAGTGAGGAAGTATGTCGTATGAGTTTACGATAGCAATTGTACTATCTTTTGTTCATCAGAGTCGATTAATAAAGATTGGTAGCGAGAGTAGGAGGATGTAGGCATAGTTCCCGAACCTCGTTAAATCTGTGTGTTCTTTATTTACTTTACACTTACTGTTGTACTGTTCTTGATATTTCCGCTGCTAAACCACTTTTCGGGTTCTATCGCTAGAACAAATCAAGAAAAAGTTGATAAAGAAAATCTCAAAGAAACACTCAGTTCAACCCCCCCTCCCCCTCTTGAGTACTATTGGGACCTTCAATTGGTATTAGAGCAAGTGCTTTTTGCAAGGGTAACACCTAGAAAAGAAGATCCATGGCTTCCCACGAGTTAAGTGCAATGGGGTATGACAACAAAACACCCAAGTTTAATGGCAAGAACTATGCCTGGAGGAAAAATAGAATGAAGAGCATCATTATTGGTATAAATTATGCGTTTCAGTTGGTTGTGAAGAATGGTCTGTTGCAAATCACCATCAGTGATGACTCTGGCAAAACAGTTGCTAAAATAGAAGACCAGTACACAAGTGCAGATTTCAAGAAATTAGAGAAAAATGCAAAGGCGATGTCAATCCTTCAACAAGCTATTGGTGAAAGTGAAACAAACATAATATATTTCAGCCAAAGATATTTGGGACACTCTTGAACTTGCCTATGAAGGCACCAATGAGGTAAAACGTTCCAAAATTGATTTACTAATTTCTAAATATGAATCTTTCAATATGAATAAAACTGAAAACATAAATATATGACTGCTTTGGAAGATATATGACAATAGTAAATAATCTTAAGTCTCTTGGAATACTCTCCTCAACACACAATGTTCTCCTATTGAAAACTCTGTAAGCTTTGTTGTTTGGAGAGTATCCAAGAAAAACTCTTTCATCACTTCTAGGGTTAAATTTGATCTGATTTTGCAGGGCAAGTTGAAAGGAGATACTCACTGGTATTTGGACAGTGGTTGCTCAAGACACATGTCTGGACATAAAGAACAGTTCCTTTCACTTGTAGCCCATGATGGGGGATGAGTAACATTTGGGGGCAACAGTAAGGGTACTATTGTTGGCCTAGGCAAGGTTGGTAAGTCTCTCCCCCAAACTATAGACGATGTCTATTATGTTGAAGGCTTGCAACATAATCTCTTGAGTATTTCTCAATTATGTGACAAAGGCAACAGAGTTAAATTTCAAGCCGACCTGTGTCACATAGTTAACAGTCAAACAAGTGAACTGGTCTGCTAAGGAACTAGAAAAGATGACATCTATGTTACTTATCTAGATTAAATCCCTCAGGACAAGTCCATTTGTTTGAAAGCTGTAACTGATAAGAATCAATGGCTTTGGCATAAGAGGCTTGGACATGCTAGCCTGACACTTCTGAATAAGCTTAAGTCAAATGACTTGGTTGTTTGGTCTAACTGACATCAAGTATGAAATTGATAGAGTTTGTCCTGAATGTGTTAAAGGCAAGCATGTGAAATCTTCTTTTAAACCAAAGACAGTGATCAGCACAAGCAGACCACTTGAATTGATCCATATTGATTTATGTGGACCCATGAGAGTGCAAAGCAGAAATGGGCATAGATTTGTTTGTGTTTTGGTTGATAACTTTTCTAGGTACACTTGGACACTATTTCTATCCTCTAAAGATGAGACATTTGAAGAGTTTGAAGCCTTGATCAAACTAGTACAGAATCAGTTGAACACTACACTAGTTGTCATAAGATCAGATCATGGTACTAAGTTTAACAATGCAAACTTCATTGAGTTTTGTAGAGAAAATGGAGTAAGTTACAACTTTTATGCCCCAAGAACACCTCAACAGAATGGAGTAGTTGATAGGAAGAACAGAACATTGGAGGAGATGGTAAGAACAATGTTGATTGAAAGTAGTCTCCCCAAGGGTTTTTGGGAAGAAGCGGTACATACAGCTTGTTACGTTCTGAATAGAGCCTTGCTAAGACCATTGGTAAAGAAAACACCTTATAAACTTCTAAAGGGTAAAAAACCCAATATTGCACACTAAGAATTTTTGGATGTAGATGTTTTGTGCACAATAATGGGAAGAACAGCTTGAAAAATTTGACACTATAAATGATGAAAGAGTTTTTCTTGGATACTCTCCACACAGTAAAGCTTACAGAGTTTTCAATAGGAGAACACTGTGTGTTGAAGAGAGTGTTCATGTTATTTTTGATGAATTTAACATGTTCTCTGAGATTTCACAGGTAACACATGATGACTCCATTGGTTTAATGGAATTCACTAGAGAACAACTAATTGGTCAAGGTACTGAAGACCTAGCAGAACCAGGCTCACTCAATGTGCCTCCAAATCTGAATAGAGAACAGCCTGGATGAGATCAAGAAGACTCAGATGAGAATCAGGTAAATAACTCAGGGGAAATTGGAGATCCTATCCCTAATCCAACTGAGTTAGAGGTAAGAGAGTCTAATCAGGAGGGTGAACAAGTGTTTCCCCATGGAGAACACCAGTCTGCATCATCTGAGGGGGAACACATGCCATCTGGTTCTAATGAATGAAATGCACAACTGAATCAAATGTTTAAAAGTTTCAAATACTCATCTTCTCATCCCACTGAGCAAATAATGAGTGACATCAATAAAGGGATTCAAACTAGAATATTTGTTTACCAAAAATTTTGTGCATCTTCCTCATTCTTGTCTAACATAGATGTAATAACTCGAAAATCTGGGCCAGAAAATTTCGTGGTTAATTAATGTGAATTCATGATTCTAAGTCCAAAAGGCCTAAATATTTGGACTGTGTTGTCTTATTTTCTCCCTTGTCCTAAAATTGGGCCCAATAGCCCAATGGCCTCCTCCTTTGGCCGGCCCTATCTATGATTATGGCCAAGAATTATTTATTTTAATATCATTATTATTACTTAGATATTCTATTTCTAAAATTCTAATTTTTATTATTTTGATTTAAAAAGCCTAACTTTTATTCCTAACAACTAAGCAACCCTCCTAAAATTCCTCAACTTACTCCTATTACTCCTAAAACCACATGGCCCCCTTTCCCTCCATATGCACTTATTTTTCATCCTTATTTTATCCTAGTTCTATAAATAGAACAAGGATCCTAGTCATTTAAAGTTTTCTTTTCAAACTCTAAACTTCCATCAAAAACTCTAGGTTTTTTTTGTGTGTGTGTGTGTCATGTGGGAAACCAGGCCAAAGCAAAGATTTGTCTTTGTTTTTCTTGTCTTTTGATTAAGGTAACTAGACTAACCCCCTTAACTTTGGTTTATTCATCATATAATTGGTTTAGAATTGAAAGATAGTTGTAGAATTCAATCTTAAATATTGCCTTGAAATTTCGAACCATACTAGATGTTTATGCATGATTGTTTGATGTGTTCTTGGTTGAATCTTGATGTTCTTGAAGGATATTTATGTAGTTTAATTGTGGAATTATGATTAAAACTATATATTATATTATTTAATTGCATGTTGTAATTCGAATTTTACAAAGTTATTGTTGATATGTTGTTATGATATTTTTCGAATTATATGCATGATCAAAGTATGAATTTTTATCGTATTTTTATGTTAATTTCATGATTAAAATATGATCCATGATTTAATTAATTGATTAAATTAAGTTTAGCATTAATTCATAATCTTTGATTAGATTCTTGAGAATGTCGAGTAGCATGAGTGATGATTTTCGAACTTTATTGTTAATTTTATGTTGTATTCTAATCTTGAATTACGATTTATTAATTAATTTAAGGTTTAAAAATAATATTATGATTTAATTGATTAATCTTGGTAAAATCTTGAAACTAATCTTGATCTTGTTTTCAATCATGATGGCCGTGTATTTTGAATAATGAAGAGGAATAATTTGATCCATGTTAAGTTATGATTGTTCAATTAATCGATATTTTGTGATCTTAATATTTTATTTAACTGATTTTAATGATTAAAATTATGACAATTGTGTTTGATGAATTAAAGTATGAATTTTGTTTATTTCTTCATGAAGGCCGAACCTTTTTAGAATAAAACAGAGTAATTTTTATCATGCTCTGTGCAATTTAATTGAGATTGGTAGTTCTTATATTATTTTTGATTAATTAATTAGGTTAATTGAATTGTTTATGTAAATAATAAAAAGAATCGATTTTTGTTCATGTTATTCGAAATTTTCGAGTGCCCAAGTAATAATATGATCAATTTTAATTTTATTTTAGCTTATAATATTCACAGTTATGATTTAAGGATTTAATATGATTAAAGAAATAAAAAGGAAATAAGAAGTTAAGTTGAATTAATAAGACTAAGGTTTGACTTTGAATAAGGATAAGATGATAAGAAGATAAGATGTTTATTGGTCTCACGATGGCCATGTCGATATGATAAGAATAAGATTAAGTTATAAGAAGTGGACGCCTGTTTGGTGATACACGGGTCACCAGATTAGGTTAAGTCGAAGCCACTGCCCTACTGCGGTCTCTGGGCAGTTCTTCATTCCAGGATGTGTAGTCATCTAAGTAGTAATACACGGGCTACTATTTAGGAGTTATGGCCATAGCTTAGGCTTAGTTCTTCAAAGGAGAGCTACGGGTAGAATACACGGGTTCTACCCGGCGCATTTTAGGAAAGTTGGGATGTACACGGGCATCCTTACGAGATATAATGACCGGTCCATGGATTATGAAAGATGAATAAAAGATGGGTTTTGGGTAAAAATATGAAAAGATAAACAATCATTGGGATGGTACGTTATTCATGTTTGGATTATGTTATTTATATGCATGATATGTTAAGTCTTCCGCTGCGTAAGTCTGATTTGTTATGTAATATTTGATGATTATTCATGTATGTCGTGTGGTCCATGTTGATTCTACCTTTTTATATGATTTATGGTTCAACATTTAAGTGGGACAGCCTAGTTACTCGCCACTGACGGTGGACCCTCCATTCCAGGTGATGATGCAGAAGAATGATTGGGCTTTCGTTTGGATTAGGTTGGGCTTTGTTGCCAGATTAATAGAGCAAACCCGAGCTTTATTTTACTTTTTAGTTCATTATTTTCTAGATTTTACCCAGCTTTTTGGGAATAGACAGTTTACATAAGTTGTTTTTATGACTTTCCGGATAGTATTCCGCTCTTTGAACCGTCCATTAGTTAATTATTAAATAAAATGGTTTTTTAAATAAGTTTAATTGATAAAGTTTATTAATGTTTTTTTAGATTGTTTTGTTTAGTAATGATCCATTTGTCGATTTCCTTCGTAAATCGACAGCTTACAAAAGTCGGGTCGTTACAGTTGGTATTAGAGCTTAGGTTAATACCTTGAAGTTACTTCTTCATAAGTAACTTGAAAGTTGAGTGTTGTATGAAATTAAGAGCGCAACTTAGCCTAAAATGGAAAACCTAAGCGACTGAAGCCATGGGTAGGAGCATGGGATAAGATATTTTACCATTTTCCGAGTTTTTTTCTAACATTTTGTGTGAACGTGAATTTACTAATCAAAGTTATTGTTTTGTAGCATGTCGACTCCGGAACGCAATTCCCGCTTTAGACTCCGATCTTTAGAGGATGCCATCCTCACTCTAGCTTAGAAGAGTGTCCAACCATTGAATAGTCAGTCTTCGTTCAATAGAATTGTGCGTCTTCGACCACCAGTTTATGATGGGGTAGTGTTGACATATTCCTTTTGTGTTTTGATGATGACATAAACCTCAAACTTAATTACTAATAAGTATCTTTGAGTTCTTGGAGAATTTTAGATCTTGAAGATAAATAAGCATTGAAGATTCAAGCATGAAGGTTCAATCATTTGAAGAAACAAGATGGTGATTCAAGTGGAGGTTGGAATCATGAATCAAAGATGGTGCTGTCAAGTGAGGTTTCTTGAAGCGTTTTGTAGTTTTGATTGCATGGATGACTTCTTGTATTCCTCTACAAACTGCCGGTTGTGGAACCTTAAAGTAGGCTGCCAGTTTTGAAGATGTGGCTGCCATCTTGAAGCTGCCGTCTTGACGATGCCATCTTGGATTTTAAGACTGCCGGTTTTAGGCTTCAAAGCTGCCGGTCTTGGACCTCACATGCTGCCGGTTTCTGTTGCCGGTTTTACTTCACATGCTGCCGGTTTCACTTCACAAGCTGCCGGTTCTATGCTGCCGGTTATGAGATAATATTCTAGGGAAATTGTAAGTAAGTGAATGCACTCAGTCATACTGGAACTTTAGGGTATGGAACTATGTCTGTCAGGTTGGTTATAGTAGTCCACGTCCTTAGCTATAATTTAGCATCACTTTAACTGTCTTTTGAATTAGTTTAATCTCAGTAAAACCTTCAGAATTAAGCTGAGTAGTGGTCTCCTTAATTTTAGGAAATTGAACAAACTAGTTTGAATGTGTCATGGTCAAGTCGGTTGTTTATTTTATTGAGTCTTTATTTCTGATTTTATTTATTATAAAATCTACTAATTTTATTTATTTATTCTAGTTAAAAGTTTTTTTAAATATTGCTTTTTGTTTAAAAAAAAAAAACCGTTTTTCTTGAGTCACGGTAGATTTATTTCTGATTTAATTTGGTCAGCAAAGTGGGTGTTAGTGTTCTATCATTTAGGAGTCAAAAGGTAGTGGAGTGTTAGTGGTGGAATGGTTGTGCATGCATGGGAAAGTGGCGGTTGATTACTTTCTCATCAAGCTAAGTTTAACTTCCATCCATTACTACTATAAGAACCACCTTATTCTGACATTAAAGATACAACACACAAGAGCATTAAACAGAGAGAATTTCAGAAAAATATACTAAGTGTGTGTCAAAGTTCCATTAGAGTTCCAGTTCAGTTTCTGTGTGCATGTACTTATTAGAGTTATTCTTTGAGTTGTAATTGAGAGAAAAGAGAAGAGAAGTGTGTGAGAACTTAGAGAGAACAGAGAAGAAAGAGTCGTGAGAAAGAGAAAGAAAAAGAAAGAGAGAAAGAGAATAGAATCGTTAGTTCCTACAGGAACTCACGAGGTCCAGAGAGAAATTAGGGTTGTAATAGTTTACAAGGCCTTTATATAAAAGTGGAGTTTTTCTTCCGTGGGCCAGGAAGTTTTTCTTGTTGAAATTTGACTCTTTACATTTCGCTTTTCTCGAAGTTCCTTTAGGTTTTCAATTCTGACGAAAATCTGTGCTATAAGTTCCACACAGCAATTCACCCCCCCCCCCCTCTTGCAGTGTTCCTACAGGAATAACAATTGGTATCAGAGCAGGAACTCAGACCCTTCAAGACACCTTGACGAGAGATCCGGGCAGTATGAACACTTGCGAAAAATTGGAAGAAGGGTACTCATCTCAGAGACCTCCCATGTTTAATGGGAAATTTTATGCATACTGGAAAAATCGCATGGAGATCTACATCAAAGCCGAAAATTATCAGGTATGGAGAGTCGTGGAAGTCGGTGACTATCAGGTAACCAAAACTAATGCTAATAATGAGGTAGTCCCTAAGGAAATTTCTGAATATGAACGTGAAGACTTTGAAAAAATGGAAATTAATGCAAAAGCCATAAAATTGCTTCATTGTGGTCTTGGACCCCATGAACATAATCGTATTATGGGGTGCAAGAGTGCAAAACAAATTTGGAATTTACTACAAATAACTCACGAAGGTACTAATGAAGTTAAAAGGTCTAAAATTGATTTATTGATCTCTAAATATGAAAGGTTCGAGATGATGCCTAAGGAATCTATTCAAGATATGCTTACTCGTTTTACTAACATCATAAATGAGCTTGTTTCCCTTGGAAGAGAAATACCCATTGATGAACAGGTTAGAAAGATCTTAAGGAGTCTACCACAAGACGATAGATGGAGATCTAAAGTAACAGCACTTATGGAATCAAAGGACATGACAAAGTTCAACATTGAACAATTGGCGGGTTCCTTGCTAACTCATGAATTACACCTGGGAACCAGCGGAGAAGGTTCTAAGAACAAGGGGTTAGCATTGAAGGCAGAAGAAAGTGATACTGAAGAAGATGACGAGACTGCTATGCTCGTTAGAAGATTCAAAAGAGCCTTCAACAGAAACCGAAGTTCCTTCAGGAACTCAGGAAAGAAACTGACGAGTTCCAAAAGGGAATTTGGATGTCACAAGTGCGGCTCCACTGATCACTTCATCAAAGAATGTCCACAATGGGAAAATGAGAAAACAAAGTCCAAAGGGAAGGAATCATTTAAGGAAAAGAAGGATTACAACAAAGAAAAATACTACAAGCTTTCGTTTTCAAAAAATGATGTTCGAAAAGCGATGATAGCTGCATGGGGTGATTCTGAATCAGAAGAAGAGGTGGAGGAACAGCCTGAAGAGGAAACGGCCCAATTGTGTTTAATGGCAAGATCTGATGTGCCAGAGTTCTCACAGGAACTCGACGAGAAGGTAAGCCTAAATCCTTATTATTTAAATTCTCTGCCTAAACAAAAACTTGTTGATTTAGTTATTGATTTTCATAAAAACTGGATGACTGTTAAGAAAGAAAAGAATGAGTGTGAGAACGCACTCAAAGTAAGTAGGGAACATAGTGATTGGTTTAAGGGTAATAAAGTTGAAACTGAAAATAGATTCTTTGACCTATTTGATAAAAACAATGTTTTAATGACTAAGGTTAAAAATCTTGAAAAATAATTAAGCCAAACAACAATGGAACTTAACTGCTATAAGTTGATTAATCTTAGTTTGAAATCTGAAAATTCGAATGAAAGTTCCTCTAGGGTTTCTGATCTGAAGGAACTCAAGACTGATCTGGAATAAGTAAAATCTGATAATAAGAAATTGACAGAGGAACTTACTGAAATAAAAAGGGATAAAGATAATCAACGAGAATTTCCACAATGGATTCTGAATGCCCAAGCAAAGAGGACCGAAGGTCTAGGTTTTAATTATAAACAAAAAGGGAGTAATCAGAAAAAGTATGTGGAACTTCCAAGCAGCAAAGTCTGTCTGTTCTGCGGGAACTCAGGTCATCTGAAAGACCAGTGTTCCAAGAGGAACAACAGCTTGAATCAGAATCATAGACATGTTAAATGGATTGAAAAAACTTATGATGATATGTCTACAAAGGAACCCAAGGAAACCTGGGTTCCTCAACCTAACCATTAATTATTCTTGCAGGAACTAGTGAGGGGGAACACCACATGGTACCTCGACAGTGGATGTTCCAAGCACATGACCGGAGACAAATCAAACTTTCTCTCACTAGTAGCCTACTCAGGGGGAACTGTGACATTCGGTGACAATCAGAAAGGTAATATTATTGCCGTAGGTAAGGTAGGTAAGTCAAGTTCCCATAGCATAGATAATGTCTTTCTTGTAGATGGTTTGAAGCATAACTTGTTTAGTATTTCACAATTTTGTGATAAAGGAAACTCTGTACATTTTACTAATGAGTGTTGTAGAATCATCAACAATGACACTAATAAAATTATTCTTGAAGGGAAACGCAATGGGAACACATACACTGTGAACCTCGAAGCAATTCCTAAAACTACTCTTACTTGTCTTAGTGTCATTGAGGATGATCCATTACTTTGGCATAAACGAATGGGACATGCTAGCCTTTCTCTACTGGATAAATTAAGAACAAAGGAACTAGTTGTTGGTTTACCAAACATCAAGTTCCAATGTGATAAATTGTGTGATGCATGTGCTAAAGGCAAGCATGTTAGAAGTTCCTTTAAAATCAAAAAGCTCGTGAGCACCACAAAACCATTGGAACTTATTCATATGGATTTGTGTGGGCCCATGAGAGTCCAAAGTAGAAGTGGAAAATTGTATGTCTTAGTCATAGTTGATGACTACTCAAGATTTACTTGGACAATGTTCCTTCACAGCAAAGATGAGACTTTTGAAGAATTTATTTGCTTTGCTAAGAAGATACAAAAGTCGAGTGGTTATCAATTAATTCACTTACGATCTGATCATGGTACTGAATTTGAAAATCAAAAGTTTGATGAGTTTTGCAGGGAAAATGGCATGGATCATAACTTTTCCGCTCCTAGGACACCACAGCAAAATGGTGTTGTGGAGAGGAAAAACAGGACTTTAGTAGACATGGCAAGAACAATGCTTATTGCAAGTGGATTACCTAGGAACTTCTGGGCTGAAGCCGTCAATACGGCATGCTATATAATCAATAGAATCATGTTAAGACCCATCACAAACAAAACTCCCTATGAACTAATGAAAGGAAGAAAACCTAACATTTCTCACTTGAGATCGTTTGGTTGTAAGTGCTTCGTGCACAATAATGGTAAAAGGAACTTAGGGAAGTTTGATGAGAGAAGTGATGAAGCCGTGTTCCTAGGATATGCCACTGATAGTAAAGCATATAGAGTCTATAACAAGAGGACATTAAGTGTCGAGGAAAGTGTACATATTTTATTTGATGAAACTAATCCTTATGTAAATAGTGATACTAACATTTTTCAGGAACTTAAGGATTTAGAGATAGGCTTGGTTAGAAAGGATCCAGATGAAGAAAAGTTAACATCCAATAATAAAGAAAGAGCAAATATCCCAGAAGAACGACCTCATGTTGAAAGACAAGAAGAGCCAGTTCCTGAAGGAACTCAGGGGGAAGTTCCAGAGACTGAGGGGAACTTAGAAGAAGAGATCAGAGTTCCTGAAGAGACTGAAGAAAGACCAGTTCCAATCAGAGACTTTGAACCAAAACCTTGGAAATATCAGAAGTCCCACCCTCTTGATCTTATCATAAGTGATATAGGGAAAGGAACTCAGACCAGATCTCAGATCAGGAACTTCTGTGCCCATAGTGTGTTCCTATCCATCATTGAGCCTCGAAATCACATAGAAGCACTTCAGGATGCAGATTGGATACTAGCCATGCAGGATGAACTCAATCAGTTTGAAAGGAACAAGGTATGACACCTTGAACCAAAGCCCGAACACCAAAAGGTAATTGGATTGAAGTGGGTGTTCAAGAACAAGCTAGATGAACATGGCACGATCGTCAGGAACAAGGCCAGGTTAGTTGTAAAAGGATACAATCAACAAGAGGGAATAGATTATGAAGAAACATTTGCTCCGGTAGCAAGGTTAGAAGCTATTAGAATTCTAATTGCTATTGCTTCTTTCATGGATTTTAGATTATATCAAATGGATGTTAAATGTGCTTTTTTAAATGGATTTTTAAATGAGGAAGTTTATGTGGAACAACCTCCTGGTTTTGAAAACTCCAAATTTCCTAACCATATCTACAAGCTTGACAAGGCCCTTTATGGGTTGAAGCAAGCTCCTAGAGCATGGTATGAGAGGTTGTCCAAGTTCCTTTTGGAAAATGAATTTAAAAGAGGAAAAGTTGATAAAACTTTATTTTTAAAATCAAAAGGAATTGATCTTCTCATTGTCCAAATTTATGTAGATGATATAATATTTGGTGCTACTAACGAATCTTTGTGTCAGGAATTTGCAAATTTAATGAGCAAGGAATTCGAGATGAGCATGATGGGTGAGTTAAATTTCTTTCTTGGTTTGCAAATAAAGCAAACTGAAAAGGGAATTTATATTCATCAACAAAAATACATAAAGGAACTTCTAAAGAAATTTGGGATGGAAACATCCAAAATAAATCACACTCCTATGGGAACTAACACCAGATTGGATGAAGATCCCAAAGGAACTAGTGTGAGTGAAAAGCAATATAGAGGCATGATAGGTTCCTTATTGTATCTAACTGCTAGTAGACCAGATATTTCTTTTAGTGTTGGTGTATGTGCTAGGTTCCAAGCAAATCCAAAGGAGTCACATCTCACTGCAGTCAAGAGGATATTGAGATATTTGAAAGGAACTGAGGATCTAACTTTGTTCTATCCTCACAATGACACGTTTGAACTCAAGGGATTTGCTGATGCAGATTATGCCGGTGATTTGGTGAATAGGAAAAGCACTTCAGGTATGGTTCAGTTCCTTGGAACGTGTTTAGTTTCTTGGAGTTCCAAGAAGCAAAACACAGTTGCTCTATCCACTGCAGAAGCCGAATATGTAGCAGCTGTTGCATGTTGTTCACAACTGCTTTGGATAAAACAACAACTAAGGGACTTTGGTATTAATTATAATTGTATTCCTATATATTGTGATAATACTAGTGCCATTTGTATATCAAAAGATCCAGTTCACCATTCACGTGTGAAACACATTCACATACGTCATCATTTTCTAAAGGACAATGTAGAAAAAGGTCTGATAAAACTTGAATTTTGTCAAACTGAAGATCAAATTGCTGACATATTAACTAAGCCATTGAATAGAGAAAGATATGAGAAATTGCGGATGGAACTTGGGATGATCAAATTAAAGTAAGTTGCTAAGAAGTTCCTCCAGGTACGTCAACTCAATTATTAAAGTTCCTAGAATAATTTTCATTGCAATTATGGTGCGAAAGCATGTTCCTGATGGAATTTGAGATTTATACTCGTAAATGTCTATCAATATTACTCTTATTTTCATGACTGCTATTTGGATGATAAATTAAATGTGTGCATTAATATGTTCCAATAATTCTTATTTTCTTTCTTTCTTCTTTTTTATATAAATTAATTTATTCCTCAAATTAATTTATTTTCATTTTATTTTCCACAAATTAATTTATTTTTTCCACAAATTAATTTTATTTTCCACAAATTATTTTTCTTTTGTAGCTAAAGAAATCTACCCATTAGGAGAGTCAATTTAGAAGAGTCATCATGTTCAAAATTTTATAACTGATTAATTCAAACTTGTTTAAACCTCTACCTAAAATAAGGAGAGTAAATGGGAGAATCTTTTACTAGCTAAACAAATTACTCTTATTTTCCTCCAGCCATCCACCTATTCCTCTCTCTCTCACTCACGTCATTTTCTATCTATCTCCAAAACCACATTCATTTTATCCATTTTTTTTTTTATAAAAAAAAAAAAAAAAAAAAAAAAAAAAAAAAAAACACTTCATGAACCTTCAATTATTTTTCCTCTACTACCAACTCTTCCAATCAAACCCAAAGAACCTACACAACAAGATCAAAACCCTAGCATCATCTAAGGGGGAATCCAAGCAAAGAAAAGAAGTAGATGATTCAACTATTAAGCTTTAATGTTCTACTCGAGATGTACGGGAATTGAAATTAGGGATGAAAAAAAAACAAGGAACAATGTATTTAAAGATCAACCCTTGATGGATTGAAGTTGGGTTTGTTGGACAAAAAAAAAAAAAAAAAAAAAAAAAAAAAAAAAAAAGGGAGAGGTCCATACTGTGAATTTAGATGTTGATGATGATAGGAGTGTAGTAAAATTACTTGTTCTTAGTGCTGAAAATTCTGAAGGAACAAGTAGAGGAGGAAGTCCTTCTGAAAATTCTGAAGGAACTTGAGATGTTAAAGGACTATTAAGAAGATATTGAGGGGAAAACATTCATGTTAAGATAGCCTTTGAGTGGCATGGTTACTACTTCGTAGAAAGGGAATGAATGAAATCATGGGGTGCCTCCAAGAGCTAAAGTTGCTGCTGGAACTTCACCTGATGATACTACAGGAACTTCTGGAGCATCTGCTAATGTTCCCCCCACGAAAGTTCCTGATGATGCTTAACCTGCCACCTAGCCTCTTCTTAGCTCATTTACACTAATTCTTTTGAACTAACTTCGATTTGGTTATAATTTATGAACATGATTTAGGTTTTATTTTATTTTATTTTCTTCTTTGACATTTTCTTTCTTTCTTTTGCGTCTTAGTAGTCGGGTAGTAGCTACTTTCTATTTTTCTTCTGTCCTTGGAACATATATATATATGCTATATTTTGTTAATTTCATCCTTGATGCTATTATGATGACTAATATTGCTAGCTTGCTACTTGAGTTGTTTTCTTATTCTAGAGATCAGGTATCTGCCATTACTGGTTTAATGGTGCTGTGATGAAAAATGTTTGAGGCGTGATGATTTTGATTTTGATGATGCCAAAAGGGGGAAGAATAATGGCAAACTAACTTTATTCTTTTTCGTCTTATTTTTCATCTTATTCTCATATGAAATGACGTTCCTAACTTGTGAATAATTTACTAACTTGTGAATAGTTAACTAACTTTCTTGATTCCATGTGGAGTTAAGATGTATATAACTTGGGTAGTATACGTTAGTTCTTAATTAGTTTAATTTTAAAAAATTGAAAATTCCAAAATATTTAATTGAATGTTTTTATGTTTTATAAATTTGGAAAAATCAAAAAAATTAAAAAAATCCTTTTTCAACGAGTATATTTGGTTTAGTTTTAAATTAAGTTTGCTTGGGTTTGTCATCATCAAAAAGGGGGAAATTGTTGACATATTCCTTTTGTGTTTTGATGATGACATAAACCTCAAACTTAATTACTAATAAGTATCTTTGAGTTCTTGGAGAATTTTAGATCTTGAAGATAAATAAGCATTGAAGATTCAAGCATGAAGGTTCAATCATTTGAAGAAACAAGATGGTGATTCAAGTGGAGGTTGGAATCATGAATCAAAGATGGTGCTGTCAAGTGAGGTTTCTTGAAGCGTTTTGTAGTTTTGATTGCATGGATGACTTCTTGTATTCCTCTACAAACTGCCGGTTGTGGAACCTTAAAGTAGGCTGCCAGTTTTGAAGATGTGGCTGCCATCTTGAAGCTGCCGTCTTGACGATGCCATCTTGGATTTTAAGACTGCCGGTTTTAGGCTTCAAAGCTGCCGGTCTTGGACCTCACATGCTGCCGGTTTCTGTTGCCGGTTTTACTTCACATGCTGCCGGTTTCACTTCACAAGCTGCCGGTTCTATGCTGCCGGTTATGAGATAATATTCTAGGGAAATTGTAAGTAAGTGAATGCACTCAGTCATACTGGAACTTTAGGGTATGGAACTATGTCTGTCAGGTTGGTTATAGTAGTCCACGTCCTTAGCTATAATTTAGCATCACTTTAACTGTCTTTTGAATTAGTTTAATCTCAGTAAAACCTTCAGAATTAAGCTGAGTAGTGGTCTCCTTAATTTTAGGAAATTGAACAAACTAGTTTGAATGTGTCATGGTCAAGTCGGTTGTTTATTTTATTGAGTCTTTATTTCTGATTTTATTTATTATAAAATCTACTAATTTTATTTATTTATTCTAGTTAAAAGTTTTTTTAAATATTGCTTTTTGTTTAAAAAAAAAAAACCGTTTTTCTTGAGTCACGGTAGATTTATTTCTGATTTAATTTGGTCAGCAAAGTGGGTGTTAGTGTTCTATCATTTAGGAGTCAAAAGGTAGTGGAGTGTTAGTGGTGGAATGGTTGTGCATGCATGGGAAAGTGGCGGTTGATTACTTTCTCATCAAGCTAAGTTTAACTTCCATCCATTACTACTATAAGAACCACCTTATTCTGACATTAAAGATACAACACACAAGAGCATTAAACAGAGAGAATTTCAGAAAAATATACTAAGTGTGTGTCAAAGTTCCATTAGAGTTCCAGTTCAGTTTCTGTGTGCATGTACTTATTAGAGTTATTCTTTGAGTTGTAATTGAGAGAAAAGAGAAGAGAAGTGTGTGAGAACTTAGAGAGAACAGAGAAGAAAGAGTCGTGAGAAAGAGAAAGAAAAAGAAAGAGAGAAAGAGAATAGAATCGTTAGTTCCTACAGGAACTCACGAGGTCCAGAGAGAAATTAGGGTTGTAATAGTTTACAAGGCCTTTATATAAAAGTGGAGTTTTTCTTCCGTGGGCCAGGAAGTTTTTCTTGTTGAAATTTAACTCTTTACATTTCGCTTTTCTCGAAGTTCCTTTAGGTTTTCAATTCTGACGAAAATCTGTGCTATAAGTTCCACACAGCAATTCACCCCCCCCTCTTGCAGTGTTCCTACAGGAATAACAGGTAGCAGAACCGACTGTTCTTGAGAACTGGATTCTAGAAATGCGGAAATTGTTTGATGCCTTAGCCTGTTCTGAACGTGAGAGGGTCTTGATAGCGACCTATTACCTGAGAGGCGAGGCTGATAATTGGTGGAGTACTTTGAGGGCTAACCCCGAGACAGAGTTGGTCATGAACTGGGAGGATTTCACCAAGAAGATTCAGGAGCGGTTCTACCCAAATGAATTGAGGTGGCAGAAACAAGAGGAATTCCTGACTCTCACTCAAGGGAGCATGTCCGTACAGGCTTACACGGACAAGTTCACAGAGTTATCTCGGTTCGCTACTGCGGTCATTCCTTCCGAAGCCGAGAGAGTAAAGAGGTACATAAAGAAGATGGACCCTCGCATTCGGGTTCATGTGATTAGCAGTGGAGCATCATCTTTTATAATTCTAAACACTTGCTAAGGTCACCTCAAGACTTTAGACTTCTTAGATTCTTAATTAATCAATTTCCAAACCCTTTCTTCCATTCTAATCCATGACCATCCATATGCTCGTAGGGGAACTTTTTCCCCACCTTTCCTTTCTCTGGCATCCAGAACTGACACCATTCCGCAGTGGCGCAGTGGCTTCGACTATGCCCGTGTTCGTGACCCTAATGCCACTAAACGGGTGGTCACTTCATAGTTTATCAATTTTTCATCTTTCATTATCTCATTCTCATTATCATCTTTCCTCGCTATTTATTATGTGTTTTATATTGGTGCTTATACCGGTCGTGAATTCCTTAATTATCGGCATAAACTGTCCATCAATTCCCAATTATCAGTTTATTTCGGCCGTCAATTCCTTAAACCTGGTAGAGTATACCATAATCGAAAGTACTTGGTGACCGTAATCGGAACTGAGATGTTCGAAATCCCAGGAAAGAGAGGTGCGGCACGTATATCGGCCATCCTAAATACCAAGTCTTTCCTAGCCAGAGATTGAAACATAACAATATCCTCTTACTCTGTTTCCGTTCCTTCGTTATTATATTAATATTTTATTTGAACATAAACCTAAATTATGTGTCAACCTAACTTACTACTTAGTCAACTCTAGGTCAACATCCTAACTTGACTTCTATACTTAAAAACAATTTAAACAATCATAACAATTCATAACCATAAATTAAATAAAGCAAGTAATTGCATAATTTATTAAAGGCTTAAATTAAATAATAATAAACATAACTCAATTTTGTTTAACACAAAATACACGGTTTTTTATAAATAATTAAAATAAAATAATTTAATTAATTAATTTAAAATAATAATTGTAATTCAAATTATTTAAATTAAATTGATTTAATAAAAATCCAAACTTTAATTTGAAGAGCTAATTTTCGTAATAACCTTTAATTCAAACGGTTATTTTAAATAATTTTAATAAGTTTTAACTTTCAAGATTTAAATCAAAAGATTAGCAATTAAGCTAGTCTAAATTTATAAAAGTTCATGCTTGAATAATTTAATCAAATTTTGAACCAAAACTCAATTAAAATCCTTTTTGCCACTCGACATTTTCCTTTCAACAACCAAAATTCATACTTTAATTTAAGAACTTAAATAAATACAAGGGTTAATTCAAGAGCATTTAAGAATTTAAAGATAGAACAAGATTAAGATAAAAATTGATCTTTTCAAACTCAAACCACTCGAAAATTTCAAGAAAACACAAGCAAGATTCGATTCTTTTACACGCATAACAATTTATCAATTAGTTATCAAGAATCATAGCAAGAATCATAGATCATACATAGAATCATGTTGAAACACCAAAATAACACTTTTAACTTCATCACATATGGTTCGACATTTTTAGGAATCAATCAACATAACAATTCAAGTCATTCAAAAGTAATTCCAAACAATTCTACGCAATCCTAAACATATTCTAACAACTATATACCTAATCTATTCTAGAATCAAATAAAACATCTAATTACCTTAAGTTGATGGACAAGATTTCAAATTCCCTTGTTGGCCGTGTTATACTCAAACACTAGGCTTGGTTTTGCTTGTTTTCTTGCTTCAATCTTTTGGTTTCTTGATCTAGGAACTGAATTGAAGGGCTTTAGGAGTTTTTCTGTTTAGTTGTTTTTGAGAGAGAATGAAAGTAATTAGTATGGTGTTGTTCTTTGAGGGGTGCCGTGATATGATGGTGAGGGACGGTTTTTATAGGCTCTTTGGTTGGTTGAGGGATCTCCTAAATTTTACGAGAAAATATTAAAGGTGAGATTTTTGGTTAAAACTATATCTAAATTAAATTAATTTGGAAAATAATTAATAAAAGAAAAGGTGTTTCCGTGAGGTAGGGGTTGGAAGGGGTTTTAAGTTTGTTTTCAAGTTGATGGAAAAGCTCCTAAATTTTAGTAGGCCAAGAAAGATAAAAATAGTATTTTTGGTTAAGGATAGATTCAAGGTTTAATAAATTAGAAATTAATTAACTAAAGGGGAAAAAGAAGATAAAGGGTACCATGTTGGCCTTGGTGGGTCAAGGGGTTTTGGGATTTGATCCTAATTTGGCAAGGCAAGGTAAAAAGTCTGGATTCGAGATATAATTTGGGCTTGGTTTGAATCAAATCATTGAGCCATCAACATAAGTAATTACATAATTAAAAATTTAAAATAGCCCAAAATTTTGGGTTATTACATAAACAGTCCCATCCAACCTTAAAATTCTAAAATTTCCTTCACCTCAGACAAAGCAGGCATATAAAAATAACCTTCCTCACATCCACAACCAGACATGACATTCGTATCAGAAACAATAGGAGAAATAGTAGATTTACCTTTAGATGTTTTGGGAGCAGGTATTTTCCTCTTCACACTTTTAGAGGGTGTGGCCTTTGGAGAGTCAGAAATCTCCTGTTTGATTGTGCTACCAGACCTAGTAAACCTTCTGCTTAACACCTGAACTAGAGGACCCTTCGCCTCACCTACAATTTGAACTGCTTCTTCATCAGCCACTTTTGGATCAGTCTCGACACTTTTCTCCTTCAAAACCTTCTCATCGGCCTGCACAGATTCATTCTCTTGATCATCTTCCTGATCATCCTTCTCAATTTCCTCAGAAATTTTCTCTAGGGTTTCTGACACAATCCTGTCAGCTTGAACAGTGTCACCCTGTTGTTCTCCTTGAACTTCAGCTTCGGTTGAGGGTTCATTTTGTGTGTTTTGAGGTGATGTGGGTACAGTAGATGGAGGTATCATGGAGATAGGAGTGGAAGAAAGTAGGGTTTCAGTTTCGAGGGTTTTCTCGGCTAGTAAAGATGTGGATTTACTGGTTGAGGTTGATTTCTTGGTGGAGGTTTTTACAGTTGAAGGTGGTTTTGGTGTTTGTTGTTCAGTTACCTGTGGTGTTGCTGCATCAGACACATTGCCTTTGTCAATAGAGCTGTCAGATTCTGCTATGGAAGGTGATGAAGATACATTCCCAGAATTGCTCTTCTTCTTAGCCTTAGCCAGCCCCTTTGTTCTAACCATTCTTCTTGCTTGGATCAGAGAATTTTGAGAGATGAAGCTCTTTGAATTCGAAGCAAGATGAAGAGAGAGAGAGATGATGAAATGAAAACCTGAGTGTAGAGTGATATAATGACAGTGAAGCAAAATAAATGTAGGGAGTGGGAGTAGTGGTCAGTTACAAAAGAAAGCATAATAACTTCCTTAACTTCCACTAAGAGAAAGGCACGTGTGGAAGTTTCCTTCCATCACTCATGCATGCCTAATCAAGAAAACCAACTGCCAAAGTACTTATCCCTTTCAGAAGGAATAAAATACTTATTTTGATTTTTGTCAAAAATTAATTCAACAAAAACACATCTGTAGTATTCTGTTGTTCACCTATACTGGTTCAAATCACTACACAGTTCAACTATTCTGGGCAACTTAGACAACTCACCTGTTCATGCATCAAGACATAATAAATGGAATCAACAATGTGTATGCAAGCAATCCATACATCCATGAACATTATTCTAGCCAAAAGAAATAAGTTTAGTCATAAGAAGCCTTTTTTTTCAACCAAATGGGCCAATTTTTATTACCTCTAGTGTAACTAAAAGAATCTTAACCTAAATCTAAGTAAAGTCCTACTTTCTAATTCTGATTAGAAATAAAAGAAATCTAAGTCTACAAAAAGAAATCCTACCTAATGGTTTAGTGAAGATATCAGCAATCTGATCCTCACTTTTGCAGAATTGCAACTCAACTAGACCATTTTCAACATTATCCCTTAGGAAATGATGTCTTATCTCTATGTGCTTGGTCTTTGAGTGTTGAACTAGATTTTTAGAAATGTTAATGGCACTAGTGTTGTCACAGAAGATATGGACTCTATCTCACAACACTCCAAAGTCTTTCAATTGACTCTTTACCCAAAGCAGTTAAGAACAACAAGCAGCAGCTGCAACATATTCAGCTTCTACTGTGGATAAAGCTACAGTGTTCTGCTTTTTGGAACCTCATGAGATCAAACATGATCCCACAAAGTGTGCCATATCTGAAGTACTTTTTCTGCCAAATAAGAAACCTGCATAATCAGCATCAGTGTATCCAACCAGTTCAACTGTACTACCTCTTGGATACCATAAACATAAGTCATTAGTACCTACCAAATACCTGAGAATTCTTCTTAGTGATTTCAAATGTGATTCCTTAGGGTTACTCTAAAATCTGGCACATAACCCTACAGAGAATACAATATCTGGTCTGCTTGCAGTGAGATACAAAAGTGATCCGATCATGCCTCTGAACAGTGTAGGATCCACAGTTGTTCCTTTGTCATCTGTATCAAGCTTTCTGGAAGTTGGAACAGTTGTATCATATGCCTTACTGTTCTGCATGCCATACTTCTTTAGAAGTTCCAGAAGATACTTTTGTTGATTTATCATGATTCCTTCATCTGTTTACTTGATCGGTAAGCCAAGGAAGAAACCAAGCTCTCCCATCATGCTCATTTCAAACTCACTCTGCATAAGATAAGCAAACTCATTACACAATCTCTGATTTGTAGCACCAAACAGTATTTCATCAACATATATTTGGACTGCAATCAGGTCAGACCCTTTTGTTTTAGTAAACAAGGTCTTATCCTCTGTTCCTTTGATATACTCATTTTTCATCTGTTTACTTGATCGGTAAGCCAAGGAAGAAACCAAGCTCTCCCATCATGCTCATTTCAAACTCACTCTGCATAAGATAAGCAAACTCATTACACAATCTCTGATTTGTAGCACCAAACAGTATTTCATCAACATATATTTGGACTGCAATCAGGTCAGACCCTTTTGTTTTAGTAAACAAGGTCTTATCCTCTGTTCCTTTGATATACTCATTTTTCATCAAGAAGTTGGACAATCTTTCATACCATGCTCTAGGAGCTTGTTTTAAACCATATAAATCTTTGTCCAGCTTAAAAACATAATCAGAGAACTATGAATCAGTGAAACCAGGTGGCTGTTCCACAAACACTTCCTCTTTCAAATATCAATTCAAGAATGTTGTCTTGACATCCATTTGAAAGAGTTTCATGTTCATGTGTGCAGCAAATGATATTAGAATTCTAATTGCTTCTAGTCTGGCTACTGGTGTAAAGGTCTCATCATAGTTGATGCCTTCTTGTTGATTGTATCCTTGCACCACTAGTTTAGCCTTATTTCTACCTATGGTACCCAGGTCATCAAGTTTGTTTCTAAAAACCCACCTGGTACCAATCACAGATCTTCCTTTGGGTCTAGGTTCAAGATGCCACACACAGTTTCTTTCAAAATGGTGCAATTCATCTTGCATATCTATGACCCAATCTGGATCTTGAAGTGTTGTTTTAATATCAGTTAATTCTATGTTAGACAAGAATGAGGAAGATGCACAAAAGTTTAAGTAAACAGATCTTCTAGTTTGAATCCCTTTATTGATGTCACTCAATATTTGCTCAGTGGGATGAGAAGATGAGTATTTGAAACTTTTAAACATTTGATTCAGTTGTGCATTTCCTTCATTAGAACCAGATGGCATGTGTTCCCCCTCAGATGATGCAGACTGGTGTTCTCCATGGGGAAACACTTGCTCACTTTCCTGATTAGACTCTCTTACTTGTAACTCATTTGGATTGGGAACAGGATCTCCAGTTCCCCATGATTTATTTACCTGATTCTCATCTGAGTCACCTTGATCTCCTCCAGGCTCTTCTCCATTCAGATTTGGAGGCACATTGGGTGAGCCCGGTTTTGCAAATCTTCAGTGCTTTGACCAGTTGGCTGTTCTCCAGTGAATTCCATCAAACCAATGGAGTCATCATGTGATACCTATGAAATCTCAAAGAACATGTTAAATTCATCAAAAATAACATGGACACTCTCTTTAGCACACAGTGTTCTCCTATTGAAAACTCTATAAGCTTTGCTGTGTGGAGTGTATCCAAGAAAAACTCCTTCATCACTTCTAGGGACAAATTTATCAAGATGTTCTTTCCTATTATTGTGCACATAGCATCTGCATCCAAAAATACTTAGGTATGCAATATTGGGTTTTCTTCCCTTTAGAAGATCATAAGGTGTTTTCTTTACCAATGGTTTTAACAAGGCTCTATTCAGAATGTAACAAGATGTATGTACAGCTTCTTCCCAAAAACCCTTGGGCAGACCAATTTCAATCAACATTGTTCTGGCCATCTCCTCCAATGTTTTGTTCTTCCTGTAAAATACTCCATCCTGTTGACATGTTCTTAGGGAAGAAAAGTTGTGACTTACTCCATTTTCTCTACAAAACTCAATTAAGCTTGCATTGTCAAACTCGGTACAATGGTCTGATCTTATGGCAACCAGTTTGGTGCTCAACTGGTTCTGTACTAGTTTGATCAAGGCTTCAAACTCTTCAAAAGTCTTTTCCTTAGAGGATAGAAACAATGTCCAAGTGTACCTGGAAAAGTCATCAACCAAAACACAAACAAACCTATTCTCATTTCTGCTTTGCACTCTCATGGGTCCACATAAGTCAATATGGATCAATTCAAGTGGTCTGCTTGTGTTGATCACAGTCTTTGGTTTAAAAGAAGATTTTACATGCTTACCTTTAGCACATTCAGGACAAACTCTGTCAATTTCATACTTGATGTCAAGTAGACCAACAACCAAGTCATTTGACTTAAGCTTGTTCAGAAGTGTCAGGTTAGCATGTCCAAACCTCTTATGCCAAAGACATTTATTCTTATCAGTTATAGCTTTCAAACAAATGGACTTGTCCTGAGGAATTTGATCTAGATAAGTAACGTAGATGTTATCTTTTCTAGTTCCTTGACCGACAAGTTCACCTGTTTTCTTGTTAACTATGTGACACATGTCGGCTTGAAATTCAACTCTGTTGCCTTTGTCACATAATTGAGAAATACTCAAGAGATTATGTTGCAAGCCTTCAACATAACAAACATCATCTATAGCTTGGGACAGAGACTTACCAACCTTACCTAGGCCAACAATAGTACCCTTACTGTTATCCCCAAATGTTACTCTTCCCCCATCATGGGCTACAAGTGAAAGGAACTGTTCTTTATGTCCAGACTAGAGCTGATCAAAAGTGGCCTGGCCAAACCCGACCCGCTTTTTTGCGGGCTTTGGACATGAAAATTAGGCCCGAACATAGGCCCAGCCCGGCCCGATTTTTTTTATTTTTTCGCGCGGGCCTTGGACATGTATAATAAGACTTTTTGGTTACTTTTTTAGGCCCGGCCCGAAAAGCCCGCCAATCCCACACTAAATTTTCGGGCTTTGGCTAAGAAATTTGGGCCTGAACTAAGCCCGGCCCGACCCATGATCACCTCTAATTGCCTTGAGCAACCACCGTCCAAATACCAGTAAGTATCTCCTTTCAGCTTGCCCTGCAAAATCAGTTCAAACATCAGTCCTAGGAACCCAAACTGGTTTGGGTCCCTGTTCACAAACAGTTAACTCAGACTGGTCTTTCCTAAACCAGACCTTCTTAACATGTTTAGTGTTTCTTTCCTTTCTCCTTTTCTTGTGGATGCACTCATCAATTATGTGACCACCTTTGCCACAGTGATAACAAACACGCATGTCCTTGGCAGTCTCTCCTGGTGACCAGTTAGGCTTAGCTTTCCTTCTGGTGTACCATAGACCAACTTTACCTTTGCTGTTCTTTAGAGATAGAACTTGACTTAAGTTCTTTTCTGTCTTTAACAGTTTGTCCACAAGTTTCTGACTATTTTGGACCTCATGTTCTTTGGTTTCAAGAATCTTGATTAGATGACTGTTCTTGTCATCTAAGGATTTAAAATCACTTTTCAAATTTGCAAATTCTGATCTCAAATCTGAAACCAAAGACTCATTTAGATTGTGGGTAAACTGTTTTCTTTTTTTCTCTTTGAGATTATAAAGCTCAATATGTAAATCACACATTTGACCTTTATAATCATCAATCACCCTATTGACCTCAGTGGTTGACTCTACATTAACCATGGTGGTTTGTGATGTTCTGGCTGAGACAAGCTGCTTATGCAAATCTTTAACTTCTTCCAAGAGAAGACAAAAACTTTTTAACAGACCAAATTTGTTTAAGGTTCCTGCCTTAGTTTTGACAGCATCAAGATTAATTGGATCCTCTGGGTTTTGCAAAAGATTCACTAGGGGACCAGTTAGATCTTCCTCATTATTAGATAAAACATTATGTGATGTGTTAGATTTAAATGTTTCCAATTCCACCTTGCATTAATCAAGTGAAGCTTCTAATTCAGCTATTTCCTTTTTCAGGTTAAGATATAACTCCTCCAAATAATCACAACTAGCATTAGATATTTCACATTCTCGAGTTTTTTCTTTTAATTTCTTTTTACCATCTTTATAAGCATTACTTAACTGAAGACATTGATCAAGCATTGTATCTAAACATTCAAGCATAGTATCTCTATCATACTCATACATGTCCTCACGGATTTTGGAAATTGTTACCTGTTGAGAGCTTGATCCAACTGTTTTCCCCATGAGGCACACATGTGATGGTTGTCATACACTTCTCGTCATCAGGGTTTCTTCTTCTTCTTCATCCGAACCAGAGTCAGAATTTCCCCCACAGAGCTGCTACCGTAGTTCTCTTGAAGGCTCTCTTATCTTCCTTCCTGGACTGTTTATCTTTCCACTTAAAACAGTCACAAATGATGAAGGTGCTTTGCTTTCCTGAACCTTTGTTCCTGAACCTTTTCCCTTTGAGCCCTGAAGTGTTTTTCAAATATTTTTGCCATCATAGCAATGTCATCCTCTTCTTCAAATGTTCCCTTCATTACAACACTCTTGACTGGGTCTTTTTCACTCTTTGAATCAACTAGCATTTCATGGGTCATGAGGGAACCAATCAACTGTTCTAGAGAAAGGGTTGATAGATCCTTTGCCTCATACACTGCAGTAACCTTTGATGTCTAAGACCCTGTCAGATTTCTTAAAAAAATTCTAACCTAGTCCTCATCAGTGAAGGTTTTTCCAAGAGACTTAAGATCATTTACTATTGTCATGAATCTTCCAAAATAATCATTAATGTTTTCATTTCTATTCATATTTATTTAGACATTAATAAATCAATCTTGGAACATTTTACCTCACTGGTGCCTTCATAGGCAAGTTCAAGAGTGTCCCAAATCTCTTTGGCTGAAATACATGCTGATATTCTGTTTGTCTCATTTTCACCAATAGCTTGTTGAAGGATTAACATCGCCTTTGCATTTTTCTCTCTAATTTCTTGAAATCTGCACTTGTGTACTGGTCTTCTGTTTTAGCAACTATTTTGCCAGAGTCGTCACTGATGGTGATTTGCAATGGACCATTCTTCACAACCAACCAACACTCATAATCTATACCAATAATGATGTTCTTCATTCTATTTTTCCACCAGGCATAGTTCTTGCCATTAAATTTGGGCGTCTTGTTGTCATACCCCATTGCACTCAACTCGTGGGAAGCCATGGATCTTCTTTTCTAGGTGTTACCCTTGCGAAAAGCACTTGCTCTGATACCAATTGAAGGTCCCAATAGCACTCAACAGGTGGGGGGTGAATTGAGTGTTTCTCTAAAATTTTCTTTATCACTTTTTCTTGATTTGTTCTAGCGATACAACCCGAAAACTGTTTAGCAGCGGAAATATCTAGAACAATAAAGTAGTAAATATAAAGCAAATAAAGAACACACAGATTTGACGAGGTTCGGGAACTGTGCCTACATCCTCCAATTCTTGCTACCAATCTTTTATTAATCAACTCTGATGAACAAAAGATAGTACAATTGCTATCGTAAACTCATACGACATACTTTTCCTCATTCTCAACCCAACAGTGTTGTTTCGCACTTGAACTCGCAAGCACTCGCAAATGAAATCTCAAATTCTCCCAATCACTAACCCCTCTGTTAGTGCCGAATTACAGAAAGTTTTTCTCAGAAATTTGCTTCTCAAAACCTTACAAGAGATGAAGTTAAGATCTAGGTTTTTTCGAATGCTCTTGTAGTTTGTAAACTAGTCTGTTTGATCTTTTGGACTCTCGAAAATATTACTCAATGAAGTTTGTGGAGAGTCTCACTACTTGGCTTCCTTTTTTGTTCATTAAGTGCTACTATATATAGGCTGTTAGTAAAACCCAGATTATTCCAATCAAGAGGGTTTTTGTAACCATAATGATTGAACCCATTTAATGTTGAGATCAAATATTCGAAATCAAAGATCTCGAAGATTTGCTGAGATCTCATAAAGATACGTGGGTTTGTTAGCACTTAACATTGATTACCAAACTGACTTAACCACGTGCAAGATCTTTAAAGAATTCAAGAATATAATTCTTTCAAAATATTTCGTGGGTTAGCTTGTTAACCTGCTGGTCTGCTGAACTATTCTTCATATTAGTCGTGTTACAATCACTAGACACTGGTCTGGTGTTTGCAACAAACCAAGATCAAACATCACAAATCTACTAAACTACTTAAACATTATATACAACAAAAAGAATAAGTAAAAAACCTAAGGCTACTCTTCAGTCTTCATGCATGTTCTTCACTACTTGGACACTTGGATTCTCCATTGAAAGCACACTTCAGTTTTGATGAAGCTATTCTCCATATCTCAAGTACTGGAATACCTGTATGTCAAAAATGCACAAAAAAATATACAATATATAACATGAAAGGTAATATTACTCAAATAGAATAACTCTGGAACAATACACTTCAGTTGTTTCAGTACAGCTGTGTAAACTCATTCAATAACAACTGTTCCTGTCAACTGTTTTTAACAGCTGTTTGTGACAACTGTTTGTCACACCTATTTGACTCATCTATTTTTCATCACTCAAAACATCAAGGGTCTGAACAAGCATAAATTAATACAGTATTCTAGAGATGCTATTCCAATCAGTGAGTACCTGCAACTCACAATCCCAAAATGGTTCAAAGTGCACACAAGGTTAAAAATTATACAGACCAGGACCACTCTGCATTGAAAATGTTTTGCAGAAGTGGTCAAAAACTAAAGGCAGTTAAATTTGTTCAAGAGAGCAGAATAAAGAAAGTTTAGTAACATGTTAGCAGGGCAGGGGTTAAATCAAGAAGACTTGGAGTTAGCATCATCATCAGAATCCTGAGTGGAATCCTCATCTTTTGCTTCTACACTCTCCTCCTTCTTCTTCTTCTTGACTTCAGCAATGATAGGGACTGATCATTTGGTGGTCTTAGGCTTGATGCTGGATGAGGAAGCAAGCTTGTCTTCATGGTTGTCCAACCTTGTTGATATGTTCTTGAGAGATCCATCCAAAGAAGTACACAGAGCATTGACACTTGCCATCATCTGTTGTAGGAGCTCTCCATGTGTTTGGACTTGTTTTGGCAGTACTACAATAGCTTCCTCAGACTTGAAGCTGTTTCCCCTCCTGATCCCACTAATCCCCTCTTCATCCTTCATTTTCAGAATCCCACCCTCAAAGGCCATTCCCTTCTGTCCTAAGAGCTGGTTGGTGAGGACACACATTTTCTTAACCTCACCACTCAAAGGGACCTTCCTATCTTGAAAGACTATAAAAAGCCAAGCACAATAGGGAAGAGAATGGTTTGACCTTTCAAGGATGCTAACCATGTGGGCAATCATAAGACTAGGGAGACTAAGCTTGATTTTCTCATATAGGCAGTACATTATCACAACATCCATCCTGCCTTGAGCCCTAGGGAGTACTATCTTAGAGGCCACAGTATGAAACAGTCTCATTATTGGTTCCCTCAGTTGGCCAATTACATAGCCAGAACCTTCAGAAGGTGAACCAGTAAAGAGAGTGGTCTAAATGTTATTTATGCTGACCTCTGGAATAGTACGCCATTTTTCCTTGGAATAATCAAAGAAACCTCCTCTAGGCACTCCCAGTACCTCCCCTAGACTCCTTTTGGACAGAGTGATGTCTACCCCTTCTACTTCACTCCAGACCTTGTCCTTATCCAGTTTTCCCAGTTTGGAGTAAAACTCCTCAACACAAGATTCAAACACTTCTAGCTTCTTACTTAACACCCCCTCCCATCCCTGAAATTCTAAGGCCTCCCTAAACTCCTCTAAGAAGAGTTGACTCAGTCAAGAATTTGGACATGCAAAACCAAAAAGTACACCCCTGCCACTTAGTTCAAACTGTGGTTGAGAAGTGGACTTACCTTTTTCCTTGGCTTACAGACACTGCACGAGGAAGATCACGGTCGCGAAGAATATCCACGAGGAAGAAGGGAATGGGCTTACAAACACTCCAATCATCATCACCACCATGGTCACGGTCGCGGAAATCAGGAAGAGACCCTCAATACCAACAAGTTCCTAGTTGTGAGGACCATAGTGGTCGAGGGAGAGGCCCTCACCCTCAAGACAAAAACCCTTGAAGTTAAAAGGTCAAAAGCTCAGCTGCAGGGGAAAGATAAGTCATATTAAAAGAAGGAAGTCCTCATCCTCGAGGTAAGGAACCTCCAAACAAAGGAAGTCATCAATAGGTGAGGGCCCTCATGGTCGAGGTTTGGACCCTCATCCTTGAGGAAGAACATGGTCGAGGCTTAGATAAAACCAACAGGAGAGGACACATCACCCTAGAAGAATCATCTCACAAGCACATGCCACAATTAACCTGACTTTGTGAGCTAGGTAGTGAGTCGACCTGGCAAAGTCAATCCGAAATTCGAAACCCGATCCGATCCGGACCTCACATGGTCCGAAAACTCATCAGAATCCGAATAGGACCGATGCGAATCCCAATCCGATCCGAACCTCATCTGGTCCAAAACTCATTCGAACCCAAACAGGACAAATCTAACTCATTCCAATCTGAATCCCAATCCAAACCTCATTTGGTCCGAAACTCATCCGAATCTGAACAGGTCCGATCCGAACTCGTCCCGATCCGAAAACAACTCGATTTGAACATGTATGATCTGTAAACAAACCATCTGAACTCGTCCGATCCAAAGAAAATCTTTTTTGTTTACAGAATCTTTTATAAACAGTAGCTTGTTGGGAATATCTTGTAATACAATAGCTATTAGCTATCAAATGAGTTCATAAAAATACAAATTATGTCATTAAAAAACATATATCATCCCTGAGATTGAGTATTCAGCAATACAAATAAAATCACAATTAATATTGAATTAATTAACAATGACATTGTAAAACTCAACAAAAATGATTTATATAAATCGAAAGATTCAAAATGTAACCAATAAAATGAATCACCTGAAACGAAATATATAGCCAATGAAAGGAAATGCTCGTATAAAAAAGTTATTTTGCTTTTAATTTTAGTGTGTTTGTCATCGTTGAAATTGAATGGCTTTTTTAGTTAAGCATGCATGAAAATTATACACAAAACTACAAAAGTAATCTTTTTTAAGAATCAAACAAGTACTGGTTAAACGTTCCGATCCAAAATGATCCAACCCAAGAATAATCTGATCTAAAATGACCCGATCCGAATTAGTCCTTATTCGAAACTTCAATCCGAAACCCAATCCGGCCGAATAGTACATCGGTCCGAACTTGGTTCGAATTCGAAATGGTCCGATCCAATCTAAAAGTGGTCCGAAAGTAAATTGATCCAAAATGATCTGATCCGAAACGTTCCGATCTGAATCCGTTCCGACGATCCGATTGTCAAGTCTAGTAGTGAGTGAGGTTACTTAGGTTTTGTTTGTCTGTTTTTCCTTGCTGTAAAAATAAAAAAAATAAAAAAAAGGGACTCAAGGGACATTTGGTATTAATTAAGGAATAAAAATGGAATATAATCTAATACAAAGGATACCTTTAATTGTTTGGTGTAATTAAAAAAATACATATTAGAGGAGAAATGATTTTGTTTCCACAAGGTTGAAAAATGTAACAAATGATATTAAACTGGTAATGATTAGGGATTTGACATTCCCATCCCCATCCACGCCTCACTTTTTCATCCTCATCCCCATCCCCGCGGTGGGTCTGAAACTGATCCTCATCCCCACCCACCATATACACAATTAATACCATCCCGGCCCCACCCACTTGAGTATCCATCCCCACCAAATCTTCACCTTCCCCACCTCACTATTCATTTAATCTTCATTCGAAAATTGTTAAATAATATTCATATACCCTATAAAACTTCAAATACTAATATAAAAAACACATATACCATACGAAAAAATTATAAATGAATGTTATAAACTTATAATTTGTTTTTAATTAAGAGAAAAATTTTAATTTTTAACATTAGATTTGTTAAAAATTATATTTTAAGTGAGTAAGATGTAGGGTTTGTGGGGATGGGGCGTGGCAGGTGGGGATGGGGCGGGTACAACCTAAAATCCACCCCCGTCCATCACCAATTGCAGGTACACCTTTTATCTCCATCCCCGCCCCACCACCCACGCCAAACTAGGATCAATCCCCACCCCATTGGGGTGGGGATGGGGCGGGTCTCCTACTTGACCCACCCCACTTGCATCCCTAGTAATGATATGCATTAGGAGAGCACTTATTACCAATATCCCATATCAAACAAAAGGTGATAAAAATTCTTATTTGATTCTAGTTTTTTAACACTGAAAAATAACAATAACAAACATGTTCTTACATCATTTGAAACACTTATAAAGAGGCGTAAATAGGAAGGAAAATTTTCTCACGTCTCTGGTTTAATCGTTGTAAATTTGTAATGGGATTCTAATTAGTTTGGAGTTAACGATCCGTTTGGTTGTTGGTAATAAATTGTGGTAATGGTAATAAATTTATAATGTAATTTTGTTAAAGAGGAACCTTATAATCTCCATAGAAAACAATTTTTCATTCCCAATCTTGAATTTTCTTCTCATTTTTCATTTCCATCTATTACCATTGGGGAGGGTGATATTTGATGAGAATGGATATTTGTGAAGAAAATTAGATAAATTGGAGCTAAGGTAGCACCACCATGCGGAATGAATTTTTATTTCCTTTCCAAATTTAGTTATTAATCGTTCCTATTACCATGATTTATAATCGGCTACCAAACGGGCCGTAAAGAAAATTGGAAATCAATGATGCACAATTTTAAGTAAAAAGCATGCAGCATTTAACTATTTACTTCTAATTTTTTTTATTAGCTAAAGAAACCACCAATTCATTGACGAGTGATAATTTTGGCACTCAACTTTTTATGCATGCATTTCATCTTCTCTCACATAAATAATACCTAAAACACTATACATGTAAGAGATGAAGTCTATAAATAAAAAAGTGGAGTGCTAAAATTATTGGCTTGAAAGATATGGTTCGAATTTTCGGGGGAATAATTACTTTTATAGGTACCAAGTAAGAGCGATTCAAATTTGTAGGTACAAATTATAGATTATTCTCCTGCGGTACCAACTATTAGACTCATTCACATCCAAAGGTCAGGATGACCTACAACTTGCTAAACAGGTAAATTGAACCACTTAAAACACTTAAACCTTAAAAAAAGAAAAATATTTTAAAAATTAAAAAAAAAATCAAGATTTTTTTTAAAAAAAAAAAATAGTATAGGAGGGTTCGACGGGTCGAGGGGGTGCGGGAGGAGGGGTTTGAAGAGGTGGAGGAGGCGGTGGTTAGGGTTTGAGGGAGGGGGGTTTTGGGGGTTGGGGTCAAGGGGGAAGGGGTTTCGAGGGTGGGGGGTTATAGGGGAGGGGTTGTCGGCACTGGGGGAGGGTCGGGGAGGGGGTATCGAGGGTGGGAGGTGTCGAGGTGGGGCTGGAGGTGGTGGAGGGTGGTCGGGGAGGGGGTTTTGGGTGTGGGTGGAGTCGGGGATGGGGGAGGAGGAGGGCTGGGCGGAGTGGGGAGAGGCGGCTTTGCTGGTAGGGGAAGGGTTGTTGGGCCGGCTGGGGTGGGGGTGGTTGGGCGGGCCGGGTGGTAGTTTTTTATTTTTTTTCTTTTTTTTAAAATTTTGATTTTTAATTAAAATATTAAGTTAATTTATTAATTTATATATTAAGTTAATTAATTTAGTTTATGACCAATGAAAAGACGACACGTGTAAATTTAACCTATATAACAAGTCACCTACATGTTACGACACTTTTTTTGTAAATAAATTTAATAGTTGGTACCGCAGGTGAATAATCCATAGTTGAAACCTACAAATTTTAATCGCTCATACTTGGTACCTATAAAAGTAATTATTCCATTTTCGGGTACTCAAAAACCTGATACCAAGTTTTTCAAATCACGGTTTTATTGATCCGGATCCGATCCGAATAATCAGGATACCCGAAAATTCGGATTTGGAAACCGAATATCCAGATCCGATTTTATTTTTTATTTTTTTGGTTTCTTATACAAAAATTTTTATTAAAAAAAAAAAAAAAAAAAAAAAAAAAAAAAAAAAACTGATTATTAAAAAAAACAGTTTTATTTTTTGATAAAAACCTTTTTTTTAATTAAAAAAATATTTTTTTTAAAATAAAAATCAAACTTTTTTTTAAAGTTTTAAAAATAAACAGTTTTTTAAATTTTTCTTAAAAAACTTTTTTTAATTAAAAAATTGTTTTTAATTAAAAAAACCATACTGTTTTTTTTTTACTTTAAAAATAAACTGTTTTTTAAATTTTTTTTTTTATAAAACTTTTTTAATAAAAAACTTTTTTAAATTAAAAACAGTATTTTTAAAAAAGTAAAACCGGATACTAGGTACCCGGTTTCAAAAATCTCAACCTGGATTTGACCCAATATCCAGTTTTACAAACCGGGTATCCGCTCCAGTTTTTAAAATCGGAGCAAATACCCACTTTTTCGAGTTAAAAAATTGGATACCAGATCGGAAACCGAATATAGTTATTTTTGCCCACCTCTAAATACAATACCAAAAATACATCTTATTAAATACTTTAAATATTAAGTTTTAAGAAAAAACTTGTCATAAAAGACCTTTTGAAAAACAAAAATTGTGAGAAAACAAAATTTTCAATATCATTTCAAATATTTTAGATTCATTACTACCTTTGTATCGCAATACTCGCAACTTTTGTCATTTTAAGTTGTAACAAAATATTTGCAACAAATTTTTTTACTATATTTAGTTAAAATACCCATGTATAGTTTTTTTTTAACGTTGCTTTTGTTGTGGACCAAATAATATTTATTTTTCACCCTATCTCTCTCTTTAACTTCGTTTGTTTGCCTAGGAGTCCGCATCGCAATGTCTAGGAGTCCTCATCCCAATACTTGCGATACAAATGTAGTATTAAAATAAGATAAGAAAGTTACAGATATAATTAAAAAAAATGAGTAATTTAATATAAAACATATAAAAAATAATGTTAAAATAAAATAAAGTATCGAGTATCCTAGAGGTATGGTATCAGTATCAACGCTACCTACTTGATTGGTATGGGCTACAAGCCCAAAGGAAATAATTCACCTTCTATATGGAGGGGAAATAAAGGAGAACTCCGCATACAAGAGATGACAATGCCCCTTAGCTCTAACCACTTGAGCTATGTGTTTTCTCTATTTACTTCTAAATCTAAAATTGAAGAAAGATGCATGTTCTAAAACTGGAAAAACAAAGGGTATTACTAAATACCGCCCGTATTTACTGTATACCGCCCGTATTTTAACACAAACTTACAATACTACCCTTACCCTTCCTACCATTTAACCAACCCAACCCCCTCACTTCTCCCTCCCCTCACGCACCAGACTTCAACCCTTCAAAAAAAAAAAAAAAACTACTCCCTCATCTAACCTTCTCTCTCCCCAAAATTCAAGAGAGCACCACCACCACCACCAAGACTCCAGTACCACCACCCTCACGCATCAGACTCCAGCACCACCATCAAGACTCCAGCACCACCGCTCGCCTTCTCACCGCAGGACCGCCACCGACCCCAGCAGCAGGGCAGCACGCACGGCCACCACTGTAGGGCGACGCACGACCAGCACCACCCAAATGTCTCCCCGTAAACGTCCAGGGAAGGAGATCGTTACCGAAAATGAGCCTCAAGAGAAGGTAATTTAGATCTAATTCGAATTTTTAATTTTATTTTCTAATTTTGTAATCTTGATGATTATGAATTTTCTGGTTTTTTTTTGTGGAATTTCATGAACTTGTGTTTATTTTAGGGGAATATTGTTAAAGATACTTGTGTTTAATTTGATGAACATTTGGTGGAGATCTATGATTGTTTAAATTTTGTCATGAACTTGAATGCTCTTGTGTGTTTTTTCATTTTATTTCGAATTTTTCATTTTTTTTTCCATTTTCTGATTTTTCTTCCATTTTCTGATTTTTTGATGTTTTCATTTTTTTTCTGATTTTCTTTTTTATTTTATTTTTTTATTTCTTCATTATTTTTGGTTTTTCTGTTTTGTTTGTCAATTTTTTTTTTTTTGATTTTCTGTTTTTTTTTTTATTTTTAAATATTCAGATTTTTTGATTTTATTTTTTCTGATTGATTGTTTTTTTGATTTTTCGATTTTTTGAATTTTTTTCAATATTCTGATATTTTGATTTTTTCATTTTTATCTGATTTCCTTTTTTTTATTTTTCTATTTTTTCATTATTTTTCGTTTTTTGGTTTTTTTTTCGAATTTTTTTATTTTTTGATTTTCTAGTTTTTTTTTTTTTTTGTATTTTTAAATTTTCTGATTTTTTGATTTATTTTTTTCTGATTTTCTGATTTTTTTGATTTTTAAATTTTTTGTTTGTTAAAATGTAACATATTTTTATTTATTTTTTTCAATTTTGTTGTGTTTTTCATTGAAATTGTTTGGGAGGGGTGGGAGAGATGAATTTGAATGAACAAACCGTGGTTGTTGTTGGACTTGTCTTGAGGTTGAGTAATTTTGGAAGTGAATTATGTTACATTTTGATTTTTAATATATTTTAGATGTTTTTATGATTTAGTGTTAAATTTAGGGGAATTTTTTCAATTTTGTTATGTTCAATCTGATGAACATTTGATGTATACACGAATGTTCATGAAAAATCTCAAATTTAAATGTCTGAATGTTTAGGTATTAATTATTGTTAATTTGTAATTAATTGGAATTGTAAACTATAAATTAGCGTACTAATTTATAATTAGAAATTATAAACAACATTATTCTAATTTTTTTTTATAAAAACTGGTGTAATTAATTATAATTAAAAATTATTAGTAATTATAATAAATTGGTGTAATTCTTGTTAATTAGAAAATATTGACTTTTACGATAATTATTCTAAATTAGTTGAACTAATTTTTCAATTACACTTAGCGTGCTGAGGACGACTCTTCCCCACGGCACCCTAACACAAGACGCATCATGGCCTCTGCTAGGAGGAGGGCGGGCAACGCGTCTTTATGTCAGGTCCATAATGCGTCTACTCGGGAAGGACGTTCAACTGATAGGGTCGGGGGTCGAATGTTGACGAGTCTGAGTTAGCGGCGTATGAGCTTGAGGCAATGTTACAATCAGGGCCAGATCACTTCGACGATGAGTTTATTCCCGATGATCATTCGTCTCCCGAGGAGGAGGGTGACGGGGATGAGGAGGTACACCGGGTCCTTAATGTCCGCAAGGGCAAGGGCGGGCGATTTGTGCGATCTAAGGGGTCGTCTTCTTCTACTCGCGGACAACCGAAGAGGAAGACAGACGATTCTTGGGTGGTTAAGGAGGCTATGCCTGGGGGTCCGATAGATGGTTCCGTCATCCCGAGCTACGCAGATCACATTGCCCGACATATATGGGATGGTGACGATAGGGGCGTGTTGGACTTTCGCACTCGACATCAGGCATGTTCGATGTTGATTGAGTGGGCGGATGAGTTTCGTGAGCAGGTGGATCCAACCAGACAACAAGTGGATCGAACCAGAGAGCAGGTGGATATTGGTCGGATTGTATCTGCAAGTGGGTTTCTTGACTTGCCCAGGCTATGTTACACACATATCGACGGTCCGCTAGTGTCGGCATTCGTCGAGAGGTGGCAGCCGGACACGAACAACTTCCACATGCCGTGGGGGGAGATGTCTATCTTTCTCCATGATGTCGAGTTTATTATGGGCCTGCCTGCTGAGGGTCGACTTGCCGATGGTGTGAGCATGCGATTTCATAGTATCGGCCAGGGCTATGCACCTATACATGAAGTGGCTGAGATCCTCGGCGTGCCACAAGAAGCCATGAAAAGGGACGGGCAGTTCAAGAATGGAGGTGTCTACACGGAGTGCATCTTCAACCTGTGTCGAGCTGCAGAGGGACGGGTTGCTTCGACACGAGCCATAGGGTGGATGTTGCTGACTCTTGGATCCACGCTCTTTGTGGATAAGAGTGGTAGCCGGCTCAGTCCCGGCCTTATCACATAGCTTATGGATGAGGATTCTGTTGGGAGGTACTCTTGGGGATCAACGACATTAGCGTATCTGTATCGCCAACTTGGCCAAGGCAGTCGATGGCGATGCAAGCAGTTGGCCGGGTGTCTAACGTTGTTACAGGCATGGATTTATGAGTACTTCCCAGCTTTTAGGCCTAACCGAGGACGTCTGCCTCGTCGTATTGGGGATCCTAGTTGTTCTTAGTGGGATGTTCGTTTGGAGCCGAACAACCCCGCCCACCTTATCGCCATTCGTAACAGGATCGACAACATGACTGCTGACCAGGTAATATTTTAATTAATGTTTCTTTACTTTTTCCTAATTGCCTCGTTGTTATTAAACTGAATGTTTTTTGCACTCAACAGGTGTGTTGGTTACCGTTCGGGGATGACATCAGTACCCGTTGTCCTCGGACTTTGTTCACTGGGTTCATCCAGCACCAGTCCATCATTGAGCCCTACATGCCATACAGATGTCTTCGGCAGCTCGGCTTCATGCAGGGTATTCCCCCTCGCATCCCTACACCTATCTCGGCGTATCGGTCGGAGGATCCGAGACACTACTATGTTCAGTGGCTGCCTACATCGGTTAAGGATACTTGGGACACTTTCCCCATTGCTAACACTCTTCATCCCTGTGCCTTAGACTATTCAGAGTTCACAAACGCGACGCAAGACGGGTATGACACGTGGTTTGAGACGTATTCACACCCCTACATCGTGAACGACAGCGATCTGATCCCGAACACGGGACCGGACATGACTGTACCTGATCATGTAAGTAATTTGACACACCATATTTACTTTTTGTCTTAATTTGTTACAATTTATACGTAAGCTAACAATTTCTTTTTTTTCCTTTTTACAGTGGATGTCCTCCATGTTAGAAAATTCGGAAGTGCTGTGGGATCCTTTCATTGATGAGCTGCCAAAACGCATGGATAGACTGAGGTTGGGTCTCATTAGACTGAGAAAAGACTTTGATGACTACGAGACACGCGTTGGCATCCGACGACGTGCACCGAGACAGCGTCCACCAAGTTGGGGCGATCATCGCCAGTAGTTTTCTTTTTTTATTATTTATTTATTAATATTTATTTGAAATTTTTTTTTTGTATTTTTTTTTTTGTAAGTTTTAGTTTTTGGTGTTAATCTTTTTGGTATTTGTATGTAAACAAATATTTTTAATTTACGTCCTACGCTCCATATTTTGTATTTGTATTTAAACACATTACCCATTTTCGTCATATTCTGATTAGATCAAGAATTTTTCTTTTAATGAGTTTTATCCAAGGTAATAGCATTAAATATATTCATATAATAAACTAACTAAAGTTACAACATTAAACACATGCACAAATTGAACTAATTACAAATTGTCAATGCAAATTTTCAGCAAGTCTCATCCAGTGTGCTACTCTCCTAGTGTATAATGCATCCCATCCTTCGACGGTTTGTGTATGCACAAAGTTCCAATAGTTTGCAACGGGCGGAATCGGGGAATCATGATTGACATGTAATCGTATGTAGTGCGCATAATTTTGCATGTAGGCAATATGAAGTTCACTCGTAGGAGCCGTGATGAGTTGCGGGACTCTCGTCGGCAATACTGTACAACATTGTCCAATCGATCGGTCATTCCCATACGAGTACAACATGATGGCGCAATGATATAGATTTGCAATCGGAAATTAGTCGAAAACGACTTCCATCCAATGGTTAGCATCGCATCTGCCACCTTCCCAAGAGATACGTGTCACGGATTCAATGACGTGCTGCTGCCCTCCATAAATAGCTGCGTAATCAGCAATGTTTGCCCCAAGTTCATTTGCGATGATTCTTCTAGCCATAAGATAGTTGTCCTGTCCACCGTGAAAAGCATCAGCCACACAACGAAACCCACAATTTCTGTCTGCTCTTACATCAGTCCAACCCTCCATAAACGGCAATATCAAATGGGGAACGTTGTCATAGTAAGGAAATCGTTCCCTTGTTATGTTACCGCTACCACCTACAATAATAAAACATATTTAGCAAATAATTGCATCTACTACATAATAACTAAATTCAAATAAAATATGATCATTACCATCGGCATGGGTTGTCGAAGCATGCTCAAAGAAACTCCGATCTCGTCGCGTAGACGAGCTCTGCAAAAACACATATTACGTACGACTTAATTAGTTTTTTCAATTACACACATAAGATAATTATTATAGCAATTATTATTAATTAGTTGAACTAATTTTTCAATTACACCCATTTAACAATATAGTTAACAAAATCAACTCTAATTAAATTGACCTACTTCCAGCAAAAAAAAAAAAAAAAAGAAAATCACCTGGTACGGAGGCCTACCCCTAACATTGGTGTTGGTCTCTGGCTCTTCCAGCGAGTCTGTATCTTGGAAGATATTTTCATGCATAACTCGGGTTGCACGCCTCACATAGTCAGAACCTCTCCGTCTAACTTCTTCCAACAACGAAGACAGGTGGTCGGCTTCTTTCTCGTCGTCATTGGCAAAATCCGGGATGTCATTGCCTTGACCAATAGTTAGTGTTTTCCAAAAGTCGTGGATCTCTCTCAAATGTATACCTGTGTGTTGTTGTACTAACGCTGCAATCTCACATGCACACGGGATCCCATAGGTAGATCGCAACACACAACCACAACGATCATGGACCTCGTCGGCTAACTCCCTCATCCGAGTATGCTCTTTAAGCAGTAGATCCATGCAATGGGAGCTAACACGACTGACAAGCATGCTGAACAACAACTTATTCCTAAACCTGGCGCCCTGTCTGTTCATTGATGTTTCCAGATGATACTTAATTTTATCATGCTGCTGCTCAACCATTGCATTTGCTCGCGTAAACAGATTTTCAATTGAGTTGGTAGAGGTGCCAAGCCAATACTGAATGGGCACTCTCCACCCGACAAGTTATCTTGTTACCCAAATGAAGGACGTTGTTAGCCCAAGCAGCGACAAATTTCTCTTTATGCGGAAGCCAAGTGTTTTCTACATATTCAATGAGTCCTCTAAATCTTGCCCAACCATCTCTCATCCGATCCAGCTGTGCATCATATTCTGCCTCTGTTGACGCATACATCACCCGGGCCCAAGCACCATGCCTAAACCGGTCTCCCAAGCTTTTGTCGCCTGTTATCTTCCCAACTCTCGCCTCCACATCCCTGTTGATATGCCACGTGCACAACAAATGATGGGTGCCAGGAAATATTTCCTGAATTGGGCGTAACAATCCCATCTCTCGGTCTGTGAAAATTACAGCCGGACGCGCACGTAGCCCAATAATGTCATTGAGAATTTGCAACACCCATCGATAACTCCTCATCGTCTCATCCCTCATCAAAGCCATCCCAATCAAAAGGTTATGATTGGTCGGCGTCATCCCAATCATCTCGAATAACGGCATTCCATACCTGTTCGTCTTATATGTGGAGTCCATTCCTATCACCCATGGATAGGTGCGCAATAAGGTGATCGACATCGGATGAGCCATAAACACATGAGTGCATTGATTTCTCTCTTGATTAGTGTGAATGTGGTAGTTCAACTCTTCCGCAAGATGGATAAATTGTTCCATAACATTCCGCCCATCTGCATCATCCATCTTTTGCTTGCTGATTTCGTTATACACATGCCTGATTGTAGGTTTTTCGTCAGGAAACTTTTGTGTCAAAGATAATTTAATCTTCGACGGCTTGCACTGAGATTCCCTAAGCTCACGCACGTGTTGCTTTGTTGCAGGGCTCAACCCACTGACCTGACGGTGTCCCTCCGGGTACTCAATGAAGCGATGGTTATGTGTGCCGGATACACCCGGTTGGGGCTCAATATACCACAATCCGGTGTGAGGATTGCCAATCACTTTGATATGGAACGGGCATCCAAAAGCTTTTGTGGACGTTTTTTTCCTTTGGGCGTTTCTCATATTTCTGTTTTCCCCTCGGTACCGCTCTCCCTTGTTACAGCGTAGGTAGGTTACCATGCGAGACACTGAGGTATAATTGATTTTGGAAATGACAATTTCAAAACCAATCCCATGAGCTATCGGTTTCGCCCAATCACGTGCCTCGTGATGACTGGAAAACGTCTGATCGGTGGCAAAGCTTTGACTATAGTCCACGCCATCTCCGTTGTTATTGTCCTAAATAATTTCATTAAATACGTTAATTAGTATTTTTAAAAGCAAAAAACCATGCAAACGAACGTGCCCTTATCGCGTTGCCCACATGACAACAACAAACCCTAAATACGTTACTACCATTGGTGGTAACGTGTCCAGAACACGTTACTACCAATGGGGTAACGTGTCCAGAACACGTTACTGCTAATGGAGTAACGTGTCCAGAACACGTTACTACCAATGGAGTAACGTGTCCATAACACGTTACTGCCAATGGTTGTAACGTGTCCATAACACGTTACCCCATTAGTAGTAACGTGTTCTGGACACGTTACCCTATTGGTAGTAACGTGTTCTGGACACGTTTCAAAACACGTTACTTCTATTTTGCAACAACGATATATCTAAGTATTGTTTTTTCTTACTTGAACAAAAGTTTAACTTAATACGTGAATCAATTCTTTAAAAAAAAATTAACTTAATGCATTGAATAATTCAAGCAAATATGGAAATTTTGTTTATGTAAGAAAAAATTCCTAAAGCATAATTCAAAGTAATTAAACATGGGCAAAAAATGATTAACATAAAAATTTATAAATATAATTATTTACTAAGCTAAAAAAACATAATTAACAAGTAAAAAAAATTAACATTAATAAATTTACCTCTCTGGCATTCACGTAATCATTGTTGTCATCCGACATTTTGGTTCTAAATAAAAATTATAAATTAAACATAGTAAATCTTATATATTTTTAGGTGAACTTCTTTATAATTTTTTTTTATGCAAGAGGTGAAATAATGAAGGTTGAAGTAGTTTTTTTTATAATGAATGGTGCTACTATGAGTGAGGTCTTTTTTTTTAAAAAAAAAATAAAAAAAACCAACCACACCATTTTGACAAGTGGAAGAAGGGGGGAAGTGGTCCACCATACATGTGAAACATGAGGCATGCCATTTATTTTTAGGTGAACTTCTTTGTAATTTTTTTTTATGCAAGAGGTGAAATAATGAAGGTTGAAGTAATTTTTTTTATAATGAATGGTGTTACTATGAGTGAGGTTTTTTTTTAAAAAAAAAAAAAAAAAAACCAACCACACCATTTTGACAAGTGGAAGAAGGGGGGAAGTGGTCCACCATATATGTGAAACATGAGGCATGCCATTTTTTTATTATTTTTATAAATTATAAATAGGATATTTAAAAGGTAAGATTTTTTAAAAATTAAAGGGAAAATAAATTAAAGGGATAGGGGTTAGCAGTAAGTGAGGGTGAAGGGAGGGGATGAGAGTTAGTTTGGGTTATATAAATATAAGTAAGGGTATTTTAGGAAGTTAAGGTTAAAATACGGGCGGTATTAAGTAAATTCGGACGGTATTTAGCAAATGAGAAAACAAAATAGAATCCTGTCCAATTTAACTGATTTTAAAATTTTAAATACCAAGGTAATGATAAGTTATTTCCAGAGAGGCATCCCAACTCTCAATCCACGTCACCCCATTACAACACCAATTTATTACCACCTCAAATTTCATGGCAATTTCATTTTTTTATTCAAATATATGAATAGGAAACAAGACACATGATAAACTCAACAATTTGAAGGGAATTCAACAATTTTGAAAGTATCCCTACGAAATCACCGTAAATCCGTAACAAACTCAAATGGATGATTACCAAGCAATTTATAATTTATAATAACATAATAAAATAAACAGGACTTCAATACTTTGACAACTTCACAATCAGATCATAAATAGATAGTGGCACAAAACTCCCATAATATAGTATTGCACTTAGGGGTGTAAATTTGGTCAGAAAACTGTTTTACCGACCCATATCGACAGATACCGAACCCGTTTTGACCGAATTATTTAGTAACCGGTTACCGACCGTCATCGAATCCGAATTATACCGAAACCTTTTTTCGACCGATTCTATACCATACCGAAACCGACCGATACCCAACCCGTTTAATACCGAACCTGTTTCTGACCTGTTTTTATTATACCGAAACCGACCGTTAATGAACCTATTTTCAAACCGAATCTGTTTTCGACCTGTAAAAAACCGATTGTTGACCGACCGATTTTTGACCGAAACCGTATTGTGCCAACCTGTTTTTGACTGACCGTTTTGACTGAACATGTTTTATTTTTTTACGACCGAACTCATTTTTGACCGAACCTGTTTGTTTGTTTACGACCGAACCCGTTTTGGACCGAACTTAATTACATGATTTCTCTAAGTTGGAAAATAAATAATAAAAATTAATTAATTTAAAACACGTTATAATTAAATAAAATTAAAGTTAACATAATTTCATAAAAATTAAATTAATTTGAATAAAATTATATATAATTTTTTTAAATTATAAAATTATATATAAATTATATACATTAATTAAATGACTCAATTAGTTAATTACGTTAACACTTAATAATTTTATAAAGACAATTTATGAGCTAAGGTAGTACAGTTCTATAAATTATTCCATATAATTTAATCAATTAACCTTAGCTAAGTAATTTTGCAAAGCTTTTTATTCTTAAAGAATTTTTCATGCATTGTTTGTTATAATTGAATATTAATCTAAGGTAATGCTTTCAAATAAAAGAAAATTTAACAATTAAAATTCAATACATGTATATAATAATTTTGTTTATGTCATTAAATAAATAAACTTTATTCATCTCCGATCAAACATTTGTTTTCCTAAGAATGAAAACCCCTCTAGGAGGGCTCCCCATCCAAAGAAAAAACCCAACAAGATCACAAATTTTGTAGTATCCAAACATCTAACACTAAATTTATTTACACCCATCAAACTAAACTCAAACATCCAAATAACTAACATCCAAACAACCCTTAAAAGGTTTTGTACAACTTTCTAATATCCAAACAACTAAACTCAAACATAGTCTAATACATAAACCAGCTTTCTAACATCCAAGTTTCTAGTAAGCAGGAGGCAGCAATAGGCAGCAGCAGTAGTAAGCAGGAGGCAGCAGCAGCAGTAAGCAGGAGGCAGCAACAGCAACAACAATATTAAGCAGGAGGCAGCAGCAGCAGTAAGCAGGAGGCAGCAGCAGTAGCAAAGCAGTTGGGGCAGCAGAAGCAGGGACAAGACTCAGGAGAAGCAGAGCTGGGTGGCAAAATAGACATTAATTTTCTTAAAAAAAGTGGTAATATATTAAATACAAAAATATACTCTATAAAAAATTAAAATGGGCTCTCAGATATGATAATTTGGTAAAAACCAAATTACAAGAGAAAATCTTCATAGAGCACTACACTTACCCGGAAAAAGAAAAGACTAACACAAGGGAAACTTACCAACAAAGGCAGCAACCATAGGGGCAACAGAATGCAAGGGCAACTGACCATAAGGCCGCTGCCAGCAAGCACCGCTACCGACAAAGGTTGCACCTACTCGACGATAGCTGCCTCTTCTTCACCGTCAGCGACTTCTTCCGCAACAATAGTTAAAATTTCCGCATCATTATCCTCGGGTTCAAACCCAAATAGCCAATTTCGCGTTGTCACCAAAATTTCAACATTTTTTGGTAACAATGAAGATCTTAATTTGCTAAGGATCCGACCACCAACACTAAAAGCAGATTCAGATGCAACAGAAGTAATTGGAATGGCTAGAATGTCTCTAGCCATCAATGCAAGTATTGGATAAGCAGTAGATTGTGCCTTCCAATATTCAATAATATCAAAATCATCACAATCAACAACAAGAGACATGCTCAAATATGACTCAACATCACCTCGCGTTGTCCTAGATGTGGAAGTACGTGGAAAATCCTGTTGTAACATCCGCATCTGGAACGGACGAGGAGGAGCAGAGTTTGAAACAGAATATGCAACAGGAGCAGATTGATTTTTTTTCATGTAACATTCATATAAAGCAACAAAAGCAGTAAGCACATCACTTGACTTTTGATCGGCATCAGTAGGAACATATAACATAGAATACAAATCAGTGAGATAAGACAATTTAAAACGTGGATCAAGTATAAAAGCAAAAGAGAGAACAATAGAATGATCGAACCAGTATTTATCATACATTTCCCACATAGGAGCAGCCATCTTTCTCACAGCATCAATAGGATCTTGGTGAGAACCAGTCAAAAGTTTTTCAATAAAAATTATGCAAGGTAGAAATAGATTTGCAGTGAGATATTTTGAACCAGAAAATAGCTTGGTAATATCATAGAATGGCTCAAGAAAATCACAAATATTTTGAATTGTATCCCACTCATGGTCAGAAATACAATCAACATCAATATCCCTACTTTCAAATGTAAGATATAAATCAATGGCATCCTTCACATCAAGAGCCCTACGAATCATGTCATAAGTGGAGTTCCACCTAGTGGAAACATCCAAAACTAAATTACCCTTGGATTCCAAATTTTTATAACTTTTAGCTTTTTCAAAACTTGTGAGTCTTATATCAGAAGAATCAACATATTTAACAACTTCACGCAACTTACCCACAGATTCATCAACAAGTTTCAAACCATTTTTAAAAATAAGGTTCAAAAATGAGCACAACACCTCATATGAAAGTACTTTCCATCTAAAGGGAGAGGAGATGGGCAGTGCAAATCACGTTTAAGTTTTTCAACCATCCTATTATTAGCGGAAGCATTGTCTAGTGTGATTGAAAAAACTTTTTTGGATATATTTCACTCATTCAACAAACCTTTTACAAACATGAACATAGCTTCACCATCATGGGGTGGGGGAAACCGTCGAAAATTTAACAAAAGCGAATGCAATTTCCAATCATTATCAATGAAATGGGCAGTAAGAGAAAAATAAGAACGTGAAGTGCATGCTGTCCATCCATCACAAGTTAAACATATACGACTCTAACAAGATTGCATAGTGTCAAATACAAGTTGTTTACACTTTTCATGTTCACCCCTCATACATTTACTAATCATGTATCTAGACACGTCTTTAACATTGGAATTCAAATAACGATGCAATTCTCTAAGTTTAATATGTTATACCATACTCAAGCAATAACCATGAAATAATATAGCCTCGGCAAACATACGCACATAAGTATCATGATCATACTCAACATTAGCATATTTATTATTTTTAATAAATTCTTTATAACCTGGACATCTCTCAGTATGGCGTTTGAAATTTGTTGTACCGCTTATACCTGTCGCATCTGCCTCAAAGTGACAATGTTAACATTTTGCATGCCGTTGGCCATTGGGCCACGTTAGATCATACTCCTTCCAAACCAATGAAGTATTTTTCTTCTCTCTAACCCTCTTCTCAGAAGGTGTATTAGGACTGTCAATCATACCTAGAAGGAAAAAATAAAATAAAAAAACAAGGAAATTTAGATATGATTGAAGAGCTAATAATATTAATTAAGAGCTCATACATCATGGCAAACTAAACTATACTCTAAGATGTAATCATGAAAATAAAAACCATTAAATGAACCAAAAAAAGTAAACTAGAACAAAAAAATAACTAATTATATACTAATTTCAGATTCTAGCTTAAAGAATTTGTAATGCAATCACAAATTAATGTATTCATTAATCATAGTTTTAATAATAATAATAATAATAATAATAATAATAAAGACATAAGTTTAAAAAAATACAAGACTTTATAATAATAATAATAATAATAATAATAATAATAATAATAATAATAATTCACAAATGTTTCCAAAAAAAAAAAAGACAGAAGATTACACAAAAAACAAAAATTTCACAGAAACTAATTCATATCTTAAATTTACAGAACAAATCTCAAAAATACATAAATACTATTTCATGCATTAAAAAAATCAAAAAAGCAACTTCAGATCTAAAAAAACGGAAACAAAAAAATGCAACAAAAGTTAAAAAATTTCACAGAACCTATATAATTCATACAAAAAAAAAACAAATTTAAACCAAAACAAAAAAAAATAAACAAATTTAAGTTCATTTTTATATCTGAACTAAAAAATACAAAAAAAAATGTGAACTAAAAAATCAGAACTAAAATGAACCCAAAAAATCAATCCAAACTCTAAAAAAATGAACTGATTTATGTTTTAATTTTGTATTTTTTTAAATAAAAAAACCCTAAAAAAATACACAGAATCTATATAATTCATAAAAAAAAATTATAAAAACTAATTCATATCTTAAATATTTTATTAAAAATTCATAAATACTATCAAACAATAAAAAAAATAAAAAAAAAGCAACTTCAGATCTAAAAAAACGGAAAAATGCAACAAAAACAGAAGAACTACTAGAACATGAATCTTGATTTTTTTAGGGCAACAAAAATCAAAAAATTCATAAACAACAATCTTAAACAATAAAATTCATACCTTGTTTGGGGGAAAGAGAACACGAAATATAGGACTGAAAAAAAGCAACAATAATCAAGTCAGATCTAAAATAAAAACAAAACATTCATCACAAAAAACATCATATAAAAATTCACAGATCTTGAAAAATTAATAAAAACGAATTCAAGGCATAGATAAATATGAATTATAACAAAAAAATTACCTTAAATCAAACACCCAAATCTTTCCACGGTTCCACCTAATATATATAAAAAATCCAGTTAGAATATCACAAAAAAAAAAAAATTGAATTGTTAAAACCCTAAACAAGATCTACGAATCTTACCTTACCTAGAACACTTTGAGAACTTGAAGATGACTGAAACATGAAGATGAAATTAATATATAATGAGATAGAGATTATGATTTACTCACAACGGCCATAAACGGCTAGTTCCATCAACGGACTTTTTTTTTGGGAAATGACAGAGATTAAGATCGAGAGGCAGAGAGCCAGAGGGCGTGAGAGAGAGAGGAACGAAAATGAAGAGTGAAGTGAAGAATGAAGAGAGAGGAAAATTGAGAAGGGGGGACAGCGGTTTGGTTGGGAAGGAAATGTTGTTAGGGTTTCATATAATCATATCAATGGTTGTAAATCCTCTCATATTTTTGGATGGTTGTGATTAAAGAGTGAAGAGTGAAGTGAGATACATCACACGGATTACATGCAACAAATCCGTGTGATGTGGTTTTTTTTTTTTAAAAAAAAAAAAGTTTATCTAAATTCTCATATTATCAACTAGAGTTGTCAATTTTCGACCCGACCCGATAAACTCAGTAAACCCGACCCGTAAATAGTGGGTTCTGACAAAAAAATAATAACTCAAACTCGTTTTGAACCCGTTAAACACAACCCGCTCTTAACCCGACCTGACCTGCTTTCAACCCGACCCGACCCGAAAACCATTAAAAATGTATAAAACTTATGATATTATATAATTAAGGCCAAATAAGATCTTATAAGATATGATCTAATATTATAAGATCTTATATAAGATGAGGAGAACGCACTCATATATATCAATGGTCAATATTTAAAATTTTACGATAATATGTTATATGTATGTATATATATATATATATATATCTATACATTATAAATATGTGAATGGCTCCTTACTATTCATTTTGAATAGTGAAACGATCTAAGGGTTATAACCCGTTTAAGTGGCGTCATAAGGCACTGTTTGTACTATTCAATGCATCTAACGGTTGCCCTCAAAACCCTAATTATGTTTTGCTTCTTTGCCTGCTTTGCGTCCCATTTTTGCATCCTCTATCTCTCTCTCCTCTCCTTTGCTTCTCTCTCCTCTCCTCCGCCGCCCCATTTGTGCTTCCACAAAGCTTCGACGCTCCTCTCTCTCCTTTCTTCTGCGAAACTACTTCACCTCTGGCGGTGCTGCTCTTCCTCCATTGAAGCAGACCTCCATTAAAGCAGATCTGAGGTGTGATTTTCTTCTTTAATCTTTATTATCTTTAATTATATAAGATCTACTTATTTTTGGTATTCTTTTTGTTTGATTTTGACCCTCATTTGAGTAATTAGGGTTTTGTTATTTTTGGTGTTCAATTGGTGTTGTTGTTACATTTTTTGGGGCCGTTCGATTGTTGTTGTTGTGCGTTTTTTTGTTAGGGTTCCGAATTACCATTTTATATTTTTGTTTTTTTGCAACTTGTCAATTTCTCTTCCTCCATTGAAGCAGATTTGAGGTATGATTTTAATCTTTATCTATAATTATATAAGATCTATTTAAGTTTGGTATTCTTTTTGTTCAATTTTGACCCTCTTTTGAGTAATTAGGGTTTCTTTATTTTTGGTGTTCGATTGGTGGTGTTGGTAGATTTTTTGGGGCCATTCGACTGTTGTTATTGTTGTGCATTTTTTTGTTAGGGGCCCAAATTACCATTTTATATTTTCGTTGTTGTGTTTAATTTTCAATATGTTTAAGGGTTGAAGGGTTTCAATTTTGGGGACTGTTTCACAATATCCTTCCCTGCGTGTAACTTTTGCTTCTTATAATTATTTTTTGAATTTTCTTCTGATTAGGGTTTCTGCTCAATCTTTTCCCTGCTTTTTGGAATTCAACATGCTCGATTATTTTGCCGCTCATGATATCGTGTTGTTGGCGTCGCCGCAAGGTACATAATACAACAGTAGGAGGTACAATTTGGTCCACAATGATGGCTCTGTTATCTTGGGGAGCGTTGAAGCTTTCTTCTTCTCCAGAGTTTTCTTGGTCATCAATACGACTTGTCTTTAATAGAACCGATCTGATTCTCTAAAATGCTTTCCGATTCTTTGAGTAATTTTTAGTGTTGTTTGGTTTTGAATTTTGGTACTATTTGGTTGTTTGCTTTCAATTTGTCGAGGTCTATGCTTTAATTTCAATCTTTGCATTGTATTTTTAAAGATTACATTCATGTGAGAAATTACATTAAGGTGAAATCTGAAATTCTCTTTGTGTTTATTCGTTTTTAATTTTAATTAGCATGAGATGTGACATTTGTTTTATGTTTATTTGTTCCTTATGTTAATTAAACTTAGGAATTTAATTTAATTAGGGCCAGAAATTCCGTTGTTGTGAAAATTGTAATTAAAGTGCGAAGTTCAACTAAGGTGAGAAATGTTACCTAGATGGAAAATTTAATTAAGGTGAGAAAGTTAATTGAATTTTGATTCCTATTTTATACAATTCAATTAAGCTTTAGAATTACATGTTGTGAATTTAGTCATTTAGGCAGCCCATTTTAGATTAATAATTTTATAATTTACTAGGATATATCTTGCTTGATAGTATTTGAAATTCTTGATATATAATCTGTTATTTATACATTCTCTTGAATTTTGGTTGCTAACATTTTTAGGGCTTTCCATCTTTTATTTCTGATTTGATGTTTCATCATTTTCGATGTTTACCTTGCTCTATTCTCGATTGATGTTTCATTTTCATTTTCGATGTTTATCTTGTTCTTTTATAGTTTTTTTTTACTCATGGAGTTATCGATTTTGCTTTACTGAGTTTGTGTTTCATCATGATTGTGATTATCAGCAATGTCACCATCTATGTCGTCCTTGCTCGGTTTTTTAAAGGGGATTCTCACAGCAGCTTGGCGGTGAGTCAATAACAAGGTTGAAATCATGATCTCCACTCGAATGATTGATGTATCATTACTTGTAAGGGTATGTTTCTACAAAATTACAAATTCCAGATCTGATTTTCATTTTACTTGCTTTAATGTGTCTTTGTATTTTTCGCTTGATTATTCCTTATTTCAAATGGTTTTTTTTTGTTGTATGGTTATGGGTAAGGCGGCAACCATCAAAGGTAGAGGTGTTTCTAGCGGTGGTTGCAGGCATGGTTGCATTGGTTTTTCTGAGAATTATTTTCTAAAGCCTTAGGCGCGATCATGATAATCTCTTTGTTGCTGCCAAAGTTGTTCATGCTTTTGGTACTACTCATCTTATTTACACGCTTACAATGGGGATAACTTGTTATTTTATTTTATTATTATTTTTTTTAATTTCCTTTGGATTGTCCGCCTTTTTTAGTGTTTTTGTGCATCCTCATTTTTTTTGGCTAATATTTTATGGTGTATAGGTCGAACTCCAATAAATTAAATCAACTGATTTTATAGATTGAATTGAATATTTTTTATGGTTTATAATCAATTGCTTTTGTTTGTAGGTTTTATTTCTTATTGCTCGGATTGGGTTCATCAGTCAAATCCATCACATCTGTTTCGTGAGGTATAGCATTAAAGTGAAAATATGGAGAACAAAACCTCATTAGTTTATGAATGAGGGAGGGAGAGGTCTGGGAGTTTTTTACAGGATGGTTTTGCCCCTCTCCCTTGATGACCTTTGGTCATCTGCAGCCAACGATTTCTCTAAACAATAAAAAGGTCTGAGAATTTGCTTAGCTCAAATTTTCTCTCTCTCCATATATATCTATCTATGCATTATAAAACCATGAATAACCCATTGCTATTCATTTTGAATAGTAAAACGATCTAAGGATCATCAACCCTTTATGTGACGTCATATAGTACTGTTTGTACTCTTTTGTTGTATATAATGGCTTCCATTGAAAACCTAATTGGTTTTGTTGCTTTGCCTGCTTTGCAACCTATACATTATAAAAGCATGAATGACAAGTTGTTATTCATTTTAAATAGTGCAACCATCTAAAGGTCATCAGCACATTAAGTGACGTCATAGATTATTGTTTGTATCGTTCGATGCATCTAAAGGCTGCCCTTGAAACCCTAATTATTTTTTTTACTTTTTTGCCTGCTTTGCGTCCCATTTGTGCATCCTCTATCTCTCTCTCCTCTCCTCTCCTCTCCTCTCCTCTGCCTCTCTCTCCTCTCCTCCGCCGTCCCATTTGTGCATCCTCAAAGCTTCGACGCTGCCTCTCTCTCCTCTCCTCTGCGAAACTACTTCACCTCGGCAGTGCTGCTCTTCTACGATGTCTCTCTGTCCATTTCTTCAAATTTGAGGTATGATTTTCTTCTATAATCTTTATCTTTAATTCTTGTATAGTAAACTTCAATCACCTGTTCGGATTTTTAATGTTAGTGTTTCAGGTTTCATAATTTTTTTGGGGGTATGCTCATTTTCATCCTGATCTCTCTTTGTCCATTGCTGCGACTTGTGAGTTTCTCTTCCTCTATTGAAGCAGATTTGAGATAAGCTTTTCTCTTTAATCTTTAATAAGATCATATCTCGGTAGGCTTGCCATTTTTTCCGTACGGTTTTGACCCTCTTTTAAGTAATTAGGGTATTCATCATTCATTTTTGGTGTCCAATTGGTGTTGTAGATAGAATTGAATCTTTTTACAGAGTTGTAATTGATTGCTTTTACTTCTAGGTTTAAATTCTGATTACTCGGTCAGGGTTCAGTCAAAGTGAAAACATGGTGAATAAAACCTCATTAGTTTATGGATGAGGCAGGGAGAGGTTTGGGAGTTTTGTATAGGACTGTTTTGCCCCTCTCCCTTGATGACCCCTGGTCATCTCCGGCCAATGATCTCTTTAACTACCATTAAAACTGTCCTTATAATTTGCGGAGCTCAATTTTCCTATTGTCTCCTTTTCTGTTTACTTCAGGATATGGTCTTCTTCTTTCACCATGTTATTCCTACGCACAACAGACCCAAAAAAAATTGAGGCTATGATGGTTCCACTGTTCAAAGTAGTCAATTTTGATTTGGTTATTCAGAGCATTTTAAAGGTGGGCATCCACCATTCGACTTTGGCAGGCAACTGACCTAATTTTAAAAATTAACATTGAGGCTATGATAACCCTGTGTTATGTTATTCTTGGACATTAAGTAGGCATGCCTATGTTCTTTAAGGGTGTATGCCGTATGGAAACTGGAAAAGTTGGATTTTGTGGTTTCAGTTGCTTTGCCACCATGGTAGAATTGTCCACCTTGAATGCACCACCTAATTGTGTTGACGAAATGCAAACCTGAGCCTCCCGATGATCCAGAAAAGAAAAGAATGGATGCAAAAATGGATGATGAATTTTACTAGGTAATCAATTATTTCATTCTTGATTATTATTATTTGGGTTATATCTTTTTTTTAAACTAGGTATGCATAATAAGATTATTAATGGATATCCAATACTGATTTGGTTTTCGATTAATGTTCTAATATTAATTTTAATACATTTGTTTTGCTATTACTCCATTAAGAGACCTTAAATCTTGCTTCACACTTGCATTTGATTTAGAATGCAGTACACTATTATGGCTGGTGCCACTGAATTGCAAGGTAAATATGCAAGATGCCAAGGATGCTATAGAAAATTCAGCATCAGAAAAGGATGAATTAGAATATTTAGCATTAGCATCAGAAAATGGTGCCACTGAATCAGAAAATGCCATGGATCATCCCTTCACAAAGTTTTTTTTTGGGGGGGCAAAATTTGTTGTGTTGTTATACACACTTTTACTCTTTAGTATCCAAATTGTTGTGTTTCCTTTGTAGGTCTTCTGCACGATCCTTGTCCTGCATTTTTTTTTCTACTATGTTTAGGTTTTGCTAGGTTTGCTCCCAGATTCATCCCGCTCTGTAAGATTTCTTGATTTTTTGTTGAATGATCTGGCTCACCTTTGTGTATAGTCACAGGAAATTAGATCTTGCACTTGAAAAGATTAATGTAAATGGAGAAGCAATGGCAGTAGGTCATCCTTTGGATGCAACAGGTACTGACATTATATATTATCATATGTATTCACCTTCATTTGACTTTTCCTTTTTCTCCAAATACTCTTTTAAATAAGACTAGGTAATGATTGTGTTTTGTTAGCTTGATATCCTTGTAGAGTTTGCCTTTGTCTTGCCAAATAGCATACATATATTATATGACCTCTAAATATCAATGGTTTAAGGTTTTCCAAAAAAATAAAATAAAATGGTTTAATGCTTTAGCCTTTGTTCTATTCAGAGTACGATTTATTGTAAGCCATAAAAACTATTGATCAGTACATAATTGAGCTTTTAACTATTATAAATATAAATTTAGGCATATGTTTCTCTCATCTTATTATATCATTCTGGTTGTATTACAACCCTTTTTATGGAGTTTGACTCTTCACTATTCTTGTAAATAGTGGATTTTAAAAGAAATTAAGGCTTTGATTGAAAAGAAATTATAGCACATTATTAGTTAATATCTTGGACCTGATGTCAGCTCTCCTTGGTGTGGCAAAATTTGGATCTCAATGCATGTGTTGACTCTTTTGTCACTTATGTTCTTACAAAACTGTATCAATCCAGACATAACTCATATAATTGTCCCTTTTTATTATTTTTACACAGGTTATAATTGAGAAAATGAGTTTTCCCAGCTGAGTACAATTCATTTCAAGTTCTGATGATCCACCTAAAGGTATTCTTTCATTCACCCATTAGAGCATTCGATCTATATCAATGAGTGATTATGACTTTATAGGTTTTTTAAAAATTGTTTTGAGTTAATAGGTTATATATTTCTCTTTAAAGCTTAATTATTGTCTGTATACATTTAACTTGTTTTTATTAACATGACAAAATCAATATCTCTACAATTTTATTAAGGTTAGAAATGCAATTATACAATAAAAGAGTTTTGCTATCAACCTTAATTTGATGTAATTTTCTGCCTTCATTAATGAACCTTTAATGATGTGCGTGATATCCTAATTGCTTAGTTTATGGACAAGCTGATCGCTACACCTCTTAAATGTGCTTAATAGTTGATACATGCTCAAATAATTATAAAATTGTAGTACCTAATTAACGATGCTTAGTTGATAATTTAAGCTATTTTTTATGTTGATTATTCTTGGGGGGAGGGGAAATGCAATTTGTGGTTCTAGCACTGTTTCAGTGAGAAATGGCCAAGTTGTTATCCTTGGGTTTAATGGTTGATGTTGATTATTGACTTTAACTCACCCTTTTACGCTGACGATATTCTTCCAGATTAAACTACTTGCAAACTGAAATATTATCAAAGAATGAAATCAATTTCTTTGTTCATTCGGAGGAGCATGAGTTGCTTGCTATTTTTTCCTTATTATTTGCATTTTCAATTTAATAGCATTTCCGTCATTTAATGCTCCCTTTTAATCATTTCAACAAAAAAATTGAGATGTTTTGAAGCTTCTTCTGTCATACTTACCGCTACAATTCAAGACCTTCCAATTGATATGATTCATTCATGAGATTAACTGTGATATTTTTAGGGAATTTGGGGTGCCTTTTCTTTTCATTTAATTTTAATTGTCATTTTGGGGGGGAGGGGGCATTGTTGGGTCCTTCATTTTCTTATTCATACTCTGTTTGGGGAGTTATTAGATTTCATGAAGTATCTAGATTTTTCTTAATCAGTGGAATTATGGAGCACGGCATGATAGTATATGGTCACTATCTTAGTTAGGCATTCAGATGCTTTTAGGACATGGGTTGTTAGGGAAAATGATCATTTATTTTATTTACACCCTTTGATTCTATATTATATTTATTATATTGGATTTTAGATCGTAACAGAAGCCCAATCTTTTACCTTGCTTACATTAGAAGAATGTCCGTTTGTAAACTAAGATAAAGCGGTTAGAGTAATGTTGCTACAGGAAAAATTGTTGAGATTTGGTTCCTTTATGAGGAGGAGGATGAAATGCTTGCTATTTCTTTATTTTCTAGAGTTGTTTTATTTTAGGGTTTTCCCAAGGAATAAAATCACTTGTTCCTTTTGAGAACCAATTTATTGTGATGCTTGGGATTATAGTTGTCACAAGCTCTTATTTTCAACCTAATGTTTTGAAATATTCAAGCGCAAACGCAGGCAACCCTTTGCAAATATGTGACGTGTGGTTGAATTATGGCAATTCGAGGTAAATTGTGATGACAAGTAGTAAACACTAAACTCCCGCATTTTTTTGCTTCCAATTAGTTGTATAATTCGATTTTTAAAATGGATGTTGCGATCATTTTTTAAATCATTAGCTGTCATTGCATTTTTTTCCCGTTTTTTCTCTTTTCTTATATTTAAATTTTTCCCTTTGCATTTCTTCATCATACATGATTGATTGCTACTTTTTTTGGGTTGATTGTTGATACCTTTTTAATTCTTTATTACTTTAAAAGTTCATTCCAAATCTAATTTATGGGTTTATCTCTGGTTTCTTTATTGGAATAGTATGATAACAGTAAAAGGGATTTGCCTTGGAGGATATTGAGTGACGATGCTGTAAATAGAAAGGCGTATGGAGGTTGGGTTTTGTAAGTAATGTTGTAGAATTGGCCTTCCCTTCATCATCTTTTTATTGCTTCTCTTGAGTATGTTCTTCTTTCTCCCCTCTCTGGTTTTTAGTTAATATATTTTTCTTTTTAAATGGTATGCTTTGTACTATATTCATTTGGAAACTTAACAATGTGAAAAATTGTCTTTTACAAAATAGTTACGACTTATGACTGAGTTTCCTCAGATTTTGTTATTTTCATGTTGTATTCACTATAAGAGGCCGAGACAATGTGGCAAGATTTTGGCCTCAAAAAAATTAGTTATTTAATGGGTTGAGATTGGAGGGTTGAGATAGAAAATCAAGCATTCTATCAAACCAAAAATAAATTACATTTTGAAATTAATTCATTTATTGTACTTCTTTGTTTCATTTGATAATGGTTTTGAGTACAGTTTCATGCCTAATTCATTTAGGTTGCATTTTTTTTTTTTTGCTTCTTGTGCCTCTGAATACGGGAGATCTAAGCTGGAAATTTAGGCAATTAACAATAAGAAAAAGGTGCAATGTAGTACTTTTTCCTGACATGATTTATAATAGAGGTTTGGCTGGATCTTATGGCCCTCAATTTCTCTTTAACTTTGTCATCTGTTGTGTTAGTACTTTTCTAGAAGATGATCCAGAAGACACTACTTCAGCTAGCATGACCATGTTCTATGCTGGAAGAATACTAGGTCAATTATGTGACCCTTGCATACTTTTTTGACACGACCGTAAAAACTATGATTAGTTTTCAACATGACTATGGTAAGACTATAAACTTCCTTGTCTCATTTGTTGTTCGTTGTTCTCCTCTTTGACTTCTTTTTTCTTTCTACTTTTAGTTTTTTCTACTTGGATTCCCCCCCCCCCCTAATTTCTTCTTTGATTTTTTTTAATTACTTAATGTATTAGTTTGGAAATGTTGCTTCTCAATGTATTACTCAATTTTGGATTGTTAGGATAGATCTTATAAGTGATGTGTGTAACAGTAATTTTGGGTGTTGTATGCTAATTTAAAACTTGGTTGTATATATATTGAGAGGTTTTCTATCATGAGTTCTGATTACTTTTTATGCATCATTTTTATTTTTATATATATATTATTTTTCAATCATTGAAATTTTTAACATTGATGACATGTAAAAATCATTTGCTCTGTCACTTTGCTTGAATTATCGTCTGCTTCCTCCCTTCTATATGTTGCTTTGTCAAAGTTAATGCTAGGATTTTATTAGTTCAATTTCTAACAGAATGCTGATCTATGGGTTTAGTTTATGAGCAACTGTTATTAAAAGAAGGAAACAATAAAAAAAATCAATTAATGCAGTTGATGATTGTTTAGAGGCTAGAGAAGTTGATCTTGATACTAATTACTATGTGCTGCCATGGATAATCCTTATTATTAGATCTATATTAACTGATTCTCAAAGCCCATGGAAAGTAGTGTAATTGATATGATTTTGTTAATCGGTTGGATATGCTTTTATTTAAATTAACTTTAAAACATGGGGTAGCTCAATGTCATAATAGCAAAGAAAGAGGCTAAAGGGTTGGCAGAAAAGAGAAAAGGAAGATGAATAGGACCAGGTAGTGTAATTGGTTCCAATGTAGCTGGTCTTGAAATCTATGATCAGAAACAGATAACTACTTCTCATTTCATCTTTTTCCTGGAAAACTATAGAGGAAGAAGGGGTCTAGGGTTTTGCTGAGAAATTTGAAGGTTGTGTAATTTTTAACTTGGTAAGTGAGTTTAATTCTACTCTTTTACATAATCATTTAAACTTATTGGTTTGATTATGATGCTTTGTTGTTGTTTTTAGGGTTTTACTTTTTGTATGTGCTTCGCTTTTGTTGACCTGTTAATTTGGAAAACTACAGAGGAAGAAAGCTTGGGTGATGTTAACCTAGCATAATGCTATGAACTTTTGACCCATGCAATGATTAGCTAAGTGTGTGGAACTCTTAAAATAGTGGTTTGGTTATAATAAATTATGGAACATACAAAGTATTACTATGTCGGTTTGTTTTTAAATGCAATCATGAGACATTTTTGCTTTCTATTTTATGTCAAATAGTTGCATTAAAAAAGAAAGTGAGGTATTATTTACTATTTAGACTGTATTAACCTTCAAAGGCTTCAAAGGCTTTGATTTTGATACTTTCTTCAAATTATCAAACTATGAAGTATAAAAGAAGGATAACAATTGTTTTCTTATTTAGTCTTCCTTAAGCTTGATATTTTGGGACTTAGGCATTATAGTTGTTGTACATCTTTTGGTTTTATTTTCTTCATACTTATGCTTATTGAAGGGCACTCATGTATTTCAAAAGTGTAGTTCTATATGTTTTGTTGGAAATCTCATATTTACGGTCCTTAAAATTATGCTTGATAACTCTTATAAAGTTCTTTACACAACTGACATTATGCTTTTCATTTTTCAGAAAACTCCCCCATTGCATACATGATGAAAGCTGCTATCCATGAACAATTGAAGCTAAAATTACGTTTAACCATGCACCATAGATAGTTTATAATCAATTTACTTTTGTAATAGTACCTTCTAAGTATGTATACAACTAATTTACCCTTTTAATTTACACGACAATATCATAGATAGCAGTTTCCATCACTTAACGTTGCATCATCAGACTGAAAATCATCATTTGGGGCGTTGCGCGCATCTGTTGTATTTTGCACAATAATGTAATAGCAGTCTGCATCATTTAACACTAAAACATCGGACTTTAAATCACCTTTTGGGGCTTTGAGGTTGGACATTATAGTCTGGATGCAGACACGAATGTACCATAGTCTCGGCTTGTATTTTTAAATGCAGTTTACATATGAATGCATCTACATATTATATTTTAGTCTTTTCCAAATTCCTGGTATTGAGGGGCTATTGTCTAGCAAAGCTAAAATTTAAATTCCCTTACTAGGACTACACCTTGAACATTCTTTGAAAAGTGCACTGGCTAACTGAATACATCGTAATCGAAGAACCCGTCACCAATGTACCATTGTAGGCACTGTGCGCATCGCGCGCAGTGCCAACACTAGTATATATATATATATATATATACGAAAAATATATTTTTTGCCTTATATATGGATCTCAGTAAATAAGAATATAAGATATACGAAAATTTTGGGTTGGCTCAGGTCATGTAAAATTTGGGTCAATAACATCATGTGAATTCGGATATTTTTTCCGATTGAGTCACTTTTGTCACCTCTACATCTCTATTTTATTTAATTATGCATATTTTCATCATTATTTTTGCACATCTGTATAGACATATAGTAAATTTTAATTTTAATACATAATTAAATTTTAATTTATACGGAGTAAAATAGATTTACATCCAATGGCTTTTTATTTATCATTATCTTTGTTGTCACCACTATTGTTATTTTTAAGTTATTCAATTTATATCAATCATCACCATCATTGTCATTAGCATCATCAATTCAGTGTTGTTGCTAATTGTTATCAATATTGTTGTCATCTTTGTTGTCGTTAATTCATTATCATTAATCATCATCTTAATTGTCGTCATAAGCTCATAAACACTTATTATTATCGTTATAACCCATCACCATCATCATCATCCATGACCATCTATCATTTTGGTCATCTACATCCAGCATCGTAATCATGCAACATCATACATTGATAGTATCATTATTGTTGTCATCATCCATCATTAGCATCAATCACCATTCATATACATCAGATCATCACCCATGATCATTATCATCCATCTCAACCCATCACCAACGTCATCATCACCGTTCATAACCATACATAATTGATGTCATCCTAATTCATCAATCACCATCCTTTATGTTGGCCACCATCGTGATCATCAACATCATCCACCATCATTATGATCGTCAATGCTATTACCATCCATCATCATTATTATTGATCGATTGATTATTGATGTCATTACTCACCTCCATTGTCATTATTACTATTGTTACTATATATATATATATATATATATATATATATATATATATAGCTTTTATCATGATTATGACAACAATAAATTCCATCCTCATGGCCAATGATATCCTAATGATATATATTGCTATTATTGTTATAATTATTATCATGGTAGCCATCGGACTCATCATAAATTGATATAGCTCATTGAGTCATTGAGATTATTCTTTGATGTCCATATATAATATTTATATTAATCACTTATTAATGCCGTTGTTATTCTCATATATTTTGTTACAATGTTGCTATAAACTAGGGGTGAAAGTTCGGTGTAAGATTTGGATTATTGGCAAAATCAAATCCGAACCATAATAATTCGGTTTTGTAATTTTCGATCCGAATCCAAACCAAAAAAATTTCAATCCAATCCGATTTTAGTATTTGTAATCCAATCCGATCCAAACTTTTGAGACTATTTTTTAAAAAATGCATCTTAATAACCCATAAATAAAATAATATGTTTTAGCAAATAGCAAGATATTCAACTAATTAACAAGTTTATAGTGCCTTCTCAAATGCTTTAGGAAATTAAAAGGTCTACATATAAATATTTTATGAGCACTTAATCAATTCAAAGCTTATTTTTTTATGAGCACTCACTACAAATCCTAGACATAAGAAACTGAATTTAACTTAACAATAGCAACTTAAATTTGGTTTGTAATCCGATTTTCGGTTTTTAAAAGGCCAAAACCGAATCTAAACTAAAATCCAAATTTCTTAAACTTTTCAATCTAATCCGATCCGAAATAAAATAAAAACCAATCCAAAATTATAATTCGGTGTGGTTTGGTTTGGTTTTCGATTTTTATCCGAATTACTTTCACCCTTACTATAAACTCAAATAGAACATAACCGATCTTAATTGGCCGAATAGACTAGCGTAAATAACCGATTTTGACCGACCGATTTTGACATGTATACCGATTTTGACTGACCGTTTATGACCCGTATACCGATTATGACCTGCAAAAGACCGTTTTTGACCGACTAAATGTGACCTGTTACCGACAAACGACCGAGCCGATAAGTACCGGACCGAAACCGACCGACACTTGTTTTAGAAAATACCGAATTCATTTGAATACCGAATAAGACCGACCGCTATCGACCAATACCGAAAGGGGTCATATGACCTGTTTTTTACCGACCGTTTTTGACCGAACCCGTTTTTGACCGACCTGTTTCCGACCGTTTAACCTGTTTTTACACCCCTAATTGCACTAAACCAAATAGTACCTCGCAACTTTTGCCATTTTAAATTATAACAAAATACTTGCAACAAATATTTTTGTACTATATTTAGTAAAAAGATTATCCATGTGTAGCTTTTTTTAATTATTTTTTAACTTTACTTTTGTTGTGACTCAATTAATTATCAATTTTTCAATATGGCTCCGTTTGTTTCGAAGGAAAACAATTTTCAAGAAAAATTAGTTTTTAAGAAAAACTTTATTTATTTTTATTAAAGGAAAACTTATGAAGGAAAATAAAAATAAAGAAAAAATGAAGGATGAGAGATTGAGAGGAGTGAAGGAGAAGGAAAATAGTTTTCCTCTTTAATATCACATTTTCCAAATTACAGAAAGTTGTTTTCCACCTTTTTTTATAAACAAAGGAGAATGAAAAGAAAAAGGAAAATCATTTTCCGAGAAAATGTTTTCCATCAAAACAAACGGACCATATATCTCTCTCTTTAAATTCGTTTTTTTTTAAGAGTCCGTGTCACATACTTATGTAGCGAGTGCCGAGTATTACGCTATGTAGCGAGTGCCGAGTATTACGCTACCAAGGTAGTACATTGGTATGCCCAAAACCAGTCTCCATCATCATTTAAATGAAATTGTTTCACCTCATACACATGACAAAAGAAAGATTGCCCCACCTTACTCTACACCTTGACACTACCATAGAAGCAGTCCTCAATCAAACATTGATTCAATACCACTATAAGAAGGGATTCCATAGTAACACATTGTCAGTAAATAAAGAAAACGGGTGATAGGAAAAAAAAAAAAAAAAAAAAAAAAAAAACATATATGCCTCATTGCCCAAACTGGTGATAGTAAATAAACAAGCCATTTGCCTTGCATAATCTGTCGCAATGTCAACAAATTAGCAAACTCCAAACTTGAACCTCCAACTGCAGAATATATAGCAGCCAACTGTAGGAGTGTAGGGGTGTCAGTGGACTTCGAAAAATCCAAAATCCAATCTAAATTATCGGACATAATCGAACTTGAAATTTTTTGGATCGGGTTTGGACTCAAATTTCAGAGTAGTTTGATCAACTTGGAACAGCAGAATGTAGCAGCCAACTGCAGTCCATTGTAAGATATATTCCCCCTTTGTTCAATTTCTTAGGTTAGTAAAATACATTACACAATAAAATAATTCAATCAATACATAACATAAATCTTCTATTTCTTACAATTTAGCACCATCCTCCAGAATCCAGATATAGGTCTTTTCACATATTCTGAAATGATATTCTGTGTTGTTCTACACAACCTTACACAATATATGATGGAATAACTTGGAAATTGGAACTTGAGCTTCTGAAACACTCACCTGATCTCTACAAATTCATCAACCACTGAAACCACGGTGAAGGTAAAGCATAATGAAGAAAGCCTCATCGGACCAACTTCCATTTCTCATGAAGCTCCCTCTTCCAGCAGAAATGATATATATAATCAATAAAAAAAAAAGAGAACAGCCATCTTAGAGCAGAAGACAGACTCATACAATGGACTAATCAAGATGTAACATACCAGCCCAACTTAATAATTTATCCTGCAAATTTGCTGCACAAGACCTCACTACCAACCTAAAGTTAAGAATTTGACAACTCTGTCAATAAATTGGAAAAGACCAGGGGAAAAAAAGAGAGGAGAAATTTCCCCTAAAGAAGCCCATTACAAAGAGTCCATGTGAATTGACATCATTAAAGCATTTGTCAAGTAACAATTTATCATGTCTAAAAAAATATCGGAAAAAGGAGATATAATTGAGTTACATTCATTACAAATATTGGAAGAGGAAACACTAGTCACCTCTAAGTGCCGTAGCCAAGTAACAAATGGTGTTGCATATATTTCTCTTAGACAATATTTTTTTGTGAGAGTGAAATTGATAGTAAAGAAATAAAATGCCATTTATTAATTAGAGATATAGGAATAAATGATTACCAAATGTGAGAAAAAAAATATGTTGCAGCTAATGTTAACCTTCCTTTTTAAGAAAGTTTTGCAACTAACATGAACTGGAAGTAGAAGACAAGAATTAAATACCAACAGTCAACTGTTAATTAAGACTCATATAGTGTTCCAATTAAGGTCAAACATCATGATATAACATTAGTCAACTGTTACCTTCTTTTGGTAGAAGGTGAACTGTTACTAGATACTCATATAGTGTTCCGATTTGGGTCAAAGACCATGAGATACGTTAAGGTTGGGCTTAAAGCCTTCAACAATTAAAAAACCATTATCTACCCTTTTTTATTACATTATAGATCCAACAGCATCAGAGATAGTAGGGTTGTGCTTCAACCACAAAAGCATATATACAGTGTTAATGTTTTTGGAAGCAACTATAAAATTCAGATTGCATTATCAAGAATGCAAAACTATTATGGATGATGAAAACTTGGTAATTTAAAAAATATATAAACAGCGAACAGTTACGGATCACACAAAATACATAGGATCACATTGCTACTGCTCAAGTGAAATCATTGACCATCATTTGGATACATAAACTGGGAAAAGGCAAGCAAAGAAGAAGGCCAGGAAACTAAAAGAATAAAGAACAGCTACAAGACCAAATTCAAACACAGAACTGCCACATCTGTAATCTGTTAGCAAGTAAATACCTGAAAAGCGTGAAAATTATCCTTTAGTAGAGGCATGAGACAAATGTTTCCAGTGCCCCTTTATTGCAGCAATTCTTGCAAAATTAAGTGAATGTAGAACATTAAGAAAAAAAAAATGGGAAACTAGGGAAACAATTAATTATATTTTTATAATCATCCATTTGCATTGCCAGTGTAAAGATAGTAAGAATATACATGATCATATCAAAATTTATTACAAGACCTTCATATCTCCACCACATGAGGGAATGCTAGGGGAAAAAGAAAAACATATTGATCAGTACATGATCAGGGATTAATGGAAAAATGGAGAATGAATGATGAAGCAAGGAATATTTTTATACACCTTACATGTTCATGCAAGTGCCTGAGTTTTTTAAAAACGCAGCTCGTTATCCCAATCACAGACAGCCCCCACAGAGCTTCAAATTAGCCTACTAATATTTACCAAGTTATCTCCAACCTCCACACTTGCCCGAATCTGTAACAGCACATGACACAACAGTAGTAAATCTAAATCCAATTAAGGAAGATGGTATAATATGTCAAGTAGATAGGAAGTGATAGATCCCAGAAACATTGATGCAACATTAATGTAGGCACATCAAAGACCACTGCCACAACCAGCACCACCAAAATATGCCCCAAGATCATCTGTAAAAGCACAAGAGACAGGAAATAATAGATCCCAAAAACAATGGTGCATATTACAATTTCCCCTCAGTGAATGCTCCAAAATTGCCCAACTGATGTCATCCATATGATAGGTAGTTAACAAACAATCACCAAATATCCATCCATTGATGCTTATTACTGCCTAGCAGAAGCCACAGAAAAAAAGATAAGAGAACCCGATGATCTGTAGTAAGAAAATTTCAACAATCAAGCCTTATCTTGACAAGACTACCTTGTCAGCTGGGAAAGACGGCATGAAATCCCTAGAATTGGGAAGAGGAACCTCCTGGAACCAGCGATGATTGAGGGCCTCTTCTGCTGTTATTCTCTGAAATAATTAAGAAAATCCAAATGAGTAAACTATAAAATTCCACATTATAGAATATGAAAATGCAGGCTTGCCAGAAGTTTGAAAGCAATACCTTATCAGGGTTATATGTCAATAGTTGACGCAACAAGTCAAGACCTGACTCAGAAAGTACTGGAGAGCCAGTAAAAGATGCCCGAGGGAACTTCTTATGCAATAGATTATACCTGAAAGCAAAAACTACAGGTTAGGGGCAACATCTTGACAAGACAAAAAAAGAGCAACAAAATTTAACATGGAAAGATGTACTCACGGTTGGCGGACAAAGTTGGCCTTAAATCCGGGCAACTGAGAATAGATGGGCCAAATCTTGTCATTAGGTGTGCCCAATGTTTTGAATATCTGCAACACATCCATTGAACACATTAAATTAAAAAGAAGCACCAACACAATGTAGAAAGAAATGCAGCCATGCAAAGATACACACCTTGTCAAGCTGTTCAACCTCAGTTTTTCCATCAAATAATGGTTTATTGGTAAGTAATTCAAACATTATGCAACCCAATGACCACATATCAACAGCTGTTGAATACTCTTTAGCTCCAAGCAGTAGTTCAGGAGCCCTGCCAACACAACATAGACCCAATCAATTACAATTAATAGCCTAAAGTAGAACAGTAAAAATATTATAGAAGACATTTTACAATTAGGAAGACTATCAAAAGCGCAATTCTTACCTGTACCAAAGAGTAACCACCAATGAAGTATATGGCTTCAGTGGGCTACCATACTGGCGTGCCATTCCAAAATCACAGATTTTCAGCTCACCGTTGTTATTTAACAAAAGATTTGATGTTTTCAAATCTCTGTGTAGCACCCAATTATCGTGGAGATATTTAATGCCCTCCAAAAGCTGAAGCATCAAACACTTCACTTCGCTCTGCCTGAAAGGTAGTTTCCTTGCCTGCATTAGTGCCTTAAGATCATGCTCCACATAGTCCATCACCATGTAAATATTATCAAATCCATCAACACTATCATCCACCACTACTTCTCGAACATTTACAACTGAGGGGTGGTTCAACGACATGAGAGTATTAATTTCCCTCAAATAATAAACAGGAAAACCTTCTCTTTGGTTTCCCATCTTCATTTTCTTCAGGGCAACCAACTCACCCGTCTCCTTGTCTCTTGCTTTGTACACAATACCATAACTACCCTCACTAATTTTACCAAGCTTTTCAAAATCAAAAACACTTCTACAACATTGAAGCATATTTCTTCGTCCCTCCACACAAGCTCCAACAACAGTGCCATCATCATAAACAAAATCATCATCATCATCACTCACACCAAGCTCCATACAATCATCATTCTCTGAGTCACATTTTGAATATTCACCATCACTGTAAAACCTACTTGCACTTCCAGAAACATCTGTATCCTCGTTTTGGGTAACCCCGCTTTCAGGACTCGACTGTCTGCCTTTTGATTCCTCTCCTTTTAGAACTCCACCTTTTTCACCATTACAATTCTCCAAATACTCGTCATCATATGTAGCCCAACGCGACATTAAGATACTAGGCACACCAGCAAAATCCTCTTCTTCAAGTTCACCTGGCTCATAATCATCATTTGTGTTCACCTCTCCAGACAATGAATAGTGAGTTGCATCACCCTCGCCCCATGTAACAGGAGAGAACTTCCTCTTCTTCTGAGGAGGGGAACTAGCAACCCCGTCATCAACCTCCATAGTGTCCTTCCCTCTGACTTCAACAACCTTCTCAAACCCACCTCGTATTCGACCAACATATTCCAGACCCACATCATTTTCAGCGTTAGACCTGATCTTACCCTTGTAACCTAAATCAGCATAAGCACAATCCCCTAGACAAACAAAACCTTTGCTCGAAGCATCAGAGATATCTCTACGCCTAGACACACTAACTTTGCCTGCTGCCATGATATCAACACTAACAACAACGACAGCCAGACACACACCCACACAAAATCCTCACAGATTTGAAACCCTAACTTTACGCTCAAAAAATATAATCCTTCTTTATCTATATTATCAACCCTAAACAAAGAGTTACTTGTATAATAGGCAACCAATATTACAACCAATGCTTAAACAATAAAATTGATTATGCAAAGACCAAAACCGAGAGAAATCAAAGCGAAAGAGAAAAGCTTCGATGAAAAAACCCTAAAAAATCACAAATCTTTCACCTCAAATTGAATTGAGCAACAATCAAATTAAAATTCAAGGAAAACCGGAGATCTTACCGAAACTTGATGAAGATGAAAATCTGAGGAGATCGAAAAAACAGCAAAATGGATGTTTTATTCGATGAATGAAGAAGAAAAAACAAACGAAACAAAAGGCGTCTACGTTACCCACCCACCCTATATATCAGAATTAGAGAGAAGACAGACGCGTATGACAAGTATCCTTTTCCTAGGTCGGCAAACAACGGGGTTAATCTTTTTAACGAAAAATCCACACAAGCTACGTCCCGTCCCTACTTTCAAGTTTCAACTAGTGGTAGAGGTGGAAAAAAAAAATTCGTGTCCGGCTCTCTGATTCGGTATCCATTTTTTTAACCCAAATTCGGTTTTTAAATCAAAAAATAAAATATTTTTTCTTTCATTAAAAAAATAGATTTTTCTTTAAAAAAAAAGTTTTTTAAGAAACCCAAAAAACTGGATCCAAATGTTTCCGAATCCGAATTTTCGGGTATTTGAATTTTTCGGATCGGATCCGGGTTAAAAAAATTTGCAACCCAAAAAACACTGTATTTTGTTTTCGGATACTCGAATTTAAAATTAAAAAAAAAATTTGGGTTTTCGTTTTTGAAGATTTTTAAGTTTTGGTTTTTGAATTTTTTATTTGGGGGTTTTGGGTTTAATTTAAATTTTTATAGATTTGTTTGGGGGTGGAGTTTTTTATTTCAATTCTAGTCTCGTTTTCGTTTTCATATAGGGTTTTTTTTGTTTTTCGTTTTTCAGATTTAATTTCTAGATCAAAGTCACGATCTACTAGTCCAATTAATGGTTTCTTCTCGTAAAGTAGGTTCAGATTGTCATGAATAGCCATATTTTTTCACTTTTTTGTATTAAATTTCGTTATTTTTTTATACAGAACGGGATGGTCAAACAAGCGTCTTCAACGGTCAACGACGACTCTTTTCATATCTATTTAACTTGTTTAGTTTTAGCTTCATTTTAAGCTTTACTTTTATGCTTTTCGGGTTGTAATAAGTAGCTTAAAACTCTTTTAGTTGCTTTATAGTTACTATAGTTGCTAGTTGAGCTTTTTAGGGATCATGAATGCTTGCTTGGAAGTGCCTAAGGACATAAGTGGGCTTTGGCCTATGAATAGGAGGCTTGAGAAGGGGTAGTTGCAGGCACGGCCAAAGGAGCGGCCATGCAAACACGTGGAGCGACCGCTCCTCTGAAGGAGCACCCGTGCAATCTTCTGGAGTGACTGCTCCTTTTCCTGGTGAAGTTTCTGACTAGCAAAGGAGCGCCCGTGCAATTATATGGAGCGACCGCTCCTTCTTGTGCACGACCGTGCAGACTTATATTGCACGACCGTTCACGATCCAGTGAGCTTGCTTTGACGTGTACGACCGTGCACGGTTGTACTACATGACCGTGCACAGGGGGCTGCACGTGTATTGCCGTTTTTGTTTTTCTGTCTTGTTTTGTTTAGTGTCTTTCTAATCTTGGCCCTTGCTTATTATGAGATTAATGGCCTAGATTAATAGTCCTATTATGGTGTGTTTAGTCTATAAATAGCCTTCTTGGCTCATGTAAAAAGAAGATATGTTGAAATGAAAAATTGAGAGTTATCTCTTTGTGAGTACTTTGTGAGCTTCCCTTCCTTGGTGGATGAAAAAATCTTGCAACCTTGGTGATTGTAAGTCATTTTCTATTCTTCACCTTTGTGATTTAGATTAGATTATGTTTAGTTCATGATTATAGGTCTTTAGTGAGCTTATTTTCATGTCCATATCCTTGATTTATTGAAGTTTTCATGGTGTTTATGTTGGGATATTCATGACCTACGAATTTGTGTTCTCTTGGGGGGTTTTGTGTAGTTTTTGCTTGTTTTTGAGACCCCATCCTACATCATTTCTTATTTGGGGCTTTGATTTAGGTTGCTAATTTTGTTCTGGGTTGTTTTGTTTTTTGGGGTTTGAATCAAATAACCAAAAAAGCAGAGAACCTCTTATCAAACAAAGTAAGTAGCCTTCTCTTCTTCAGATTAGAATTACTAAGTTTTAGGGTTAAATAATTGATAGGTAGAAAGCCTAGATAAGAATAAGTTTTAGAGGATTTTTCGAATATGTTTTACTGCCAGAGTTTGTGGCTTTAATTGGCAGATAGTTTAGGGTTTTTAAATCACGTTTCCATGCTCATTATTAGTTGTTATTCTTGCCTTGTTATTAATGTATGATGTTCCCTTCATTTTTCTAGCATGTTTATGTGAAACAGGCATCATTTCTAATCAATTTTAATTAAGTCTAAATAGAGGATTTTTCTGAGAAATAAAATTTTTTAGAGTTAAAAGTAACTTAGTTGAACGATAGAAATTTTATTAAATCAACTAACGGCCCGTTTGGTTGTTGGTAATAAATTGTGGTAATGGTAATGAATTTATAGTGTAATTTTGTTAAGAATGAACCTTATAATCTCCATGGAAAACAAAATTTCATTCCCAAGCTTCAATTTTCTTTTCATTTTTCATTCACATCCATTACCATTGGGGAGGATGATATTTGATGGGAATGGATATTTGTGAAGAAAATTAGATAAATTGGAGCTAAGGTAGCACCACCATGGGAATGGATTTTGATTTCCCATCCAAAATTAGTTATAAATTCATTCCCATTACCATGATTTATAACCGGCTACCAAACGGGACGTAAGAGATTTTATATTGGAATAATTGTTATAAGGATTTCCGGAGTTGAGAGTCAAATGAGAATTATATAAAAATATATATATATAAATAAGGAAAAATTGTATATATTAATCTGAAGTTTGGTCGGTCTCCATCTATTAATCTCATCTTTAATTAATTTTTAATTAATCTGAAGTTTAAGGCCAATCTTTCACCAATGATCCAAGCAGGTAATTAACTTGTTAAACAGGTTAAATATACTTGGGGCCCACATGATATTTATTTTTCTTTTTTTGTTGTATATTGTACAAAATACATATAGCAATTCTTCCACCACCAATACCCAGCCACCACATTTGCCACTGCCTACACCGCCACCAACAAAACGCAACCCAACAAAACTCCACACCTCCAACACCACCAAAATGATGCTCCCCACAATCACCACCACCACCGGTCCCAAATTTCATCATTAACACCACCACAATTAACCTTTATTCACCACTAACACAACTAAAATCATTACCACAACCACCAACAAAACCAAAAAAAGGAAGAATTTAAAACCCAAAATTCAAAAGCACAAAAAAGGAGACAAAATTATCTTTTCCACCACCAATTGAATCTATCTTCACGATTCAAAACCACCACCATCAAACCTTTCGTCGTGAATTCTTGGTGATGTGGACTTAAATTTATCAAAGATGATGAGGGAGAAAGAATAAAAGAGTAGTTGTTAATTTGTAGAAGATGAGAAGAGGGAGAATAAAATAGCTAGTTGTTTACGGTGGTTGAGGTGTTAATTGGGGACAAACTTCGGTGTGTGGCGGTGGTGGGGGCGAACTCCAGCGTGTGGAGATGGTGGGGGCGAACTCCGACGTGTGGAGATGGTGGGGATCGGACGAACTCCGACACTGGTAGTGGTGGGTGGTAGTGAGGAGAGAGAGAAGGTGTAGGCAGTAGAGAGAGAATGGTGGTGGTGGGTGGGAGTGAAGGTGAGAAAATGGTAGTGGGTGGAATTGAAGAGAAAGAAAGTAGAAGATGGTGAAGATGAGAGTGAAGATGATAAAGTTGGTGGTGGTGGTGGATATTGATGAGGAGAGAGATAGAGGGGTATATTAAAGTGTTAAATGTCTATCTAATGATTTTAGTTAGGTGTAATTAAGTATTGTTTAAATTTTAAATCTAAATTACTAGTGACATTTATACACTTTCAATCAACATATTTGTATAAATTATGTATTTTATACATAAATACATAAATAGGTTGCTCACCACCTTGGATCAATAGTGGAAGATTGGGCTAAAATTTCAAATTAATTAAAATAAATTGAAGATGAGATTAATAGATGGAGACCGGCCAAACTTCAGATTAATATATACAATTTTTCCTAAGAATAAATTAAAAAAAAAACCATCAAAAATCTGGTTCTAATTCCAAAAGAAGGGAGCAACTCCATTCTTTTTCCCTCCTCTCTTACGTCACGACATTCTCTCTCCCTTTCTCGTGGATCTCGCCTCCCTCCGTCTACCCTCCCTGCTGGAGTTCGGGCCGCCGCCACGTTTCCACCACCACCACCCAAGGTAGTTCATTCTTCTTCCTTCTCCATCCATTTTCCTTACCTAGGGTTTAAAAAAAAAAAGGAAAAAGAAAGCATACTATAAATTGTTCCAGAGAGAGAAAAACCCTAACCCTTGAAAAAATAATATTGGTTCTTCTCCCTAAAAAGTAAGAGAGGTAATTGATCCTTCTCTTCCGTACTAGCATACGTGGGATTTTGATTGAGCGCTTGTGGACTAAGTAGAGGGGTATCGCTTGAGGCTCTTAATCTTTTATCGTTTCTGTAATTGGGAAATCACGCATCAAAGGTTTAAATTTCTAATCTACTTATTGACACATATTAATATGTGCAAATGATCTTGGATTAGATGTTGAGAAATAGTTTCCTGTAATTCCGCTAAGTACATCTAAACCCCTACAGTGATATCCGTTAGTCATGTGCATAGATTAATTTGTTCATGTTTTGAATGCAATTTTACTGTTTTATTTCAATTAGGGGAGGACTTATGATATGCGTTAATTTGCACAATTAAAATGGTGATTTTATTGATTGATTTATCTTAATTTTCATTAAAATTAAAGGAAAATTTTTTTGGGTTTATTGTTCGACGTATTTGACGAACGAATAGTGCATAATTTTGCTCCAAATTTTGGCAATTTTTTCTTTGTAATTTTGTGAAATTGATTTGGGGTTTCATCCACTCGATTTGAATTGTAAATTCGTATTATCAATTGTTATTTTCGTTTAAATATCAAAGTGTTTTATTCGAAAATATTAAAACCCTGGATTTTTTCCCCAATTGATTTGTTTGAATGATTAATGTAAATTATATCTCACAAATCATTTAATTAGTAAATTATATGAATTGGCAATGTTAACATTCGTTTAAATGCTATGTTTTGGTCGATTTTTCCATCAAAATTTGTCGAAAATGTTCGACAACTTCTGGGTCAAATTTGATGGTGATGGCAGCGCAACCTGATGGCGTCGATGGCGCAAATGTTGCGTGCGACTGAGCAAGGTGGTCGCCGGAAGTTTTCTGCCCTGAATTGCGAAATTCGTTGAAGTATTCGGCTTCACTGGGCTATTACTATACGCGGCTGCTACCGGCGAACATAGCGGCGCAAACGTTGAGCAGGTCATGGATGGCAGTCGCTGGATGCAGTATGGTGGTATTCAAGGGTGAGTGTTGGTTCATGTTACACCTATTGTTGTTGTCTCTATTGTGGTGAGAACAGAGTATCTTGGCATGTTTCATCGGGCTGGAGGCTTCTATTACGTCGGGGCCACACCTGGACTAGGCATCGAGCATGACCAGTTTTGGGTTGGGTTCTTAGCCTCATAACCCATTTTTCTTTTTAAATAATAAAAAAATTATACATTCAATATTTCAAATTAATGATTAATAGTGATTAATTCCATATTTAAGTTATAATTGAATTAAAATAATAGAAATTTTTCTTAAAATTATTAAGTTGGATAATTTTATGGAAAATATTATTTTGGTATAATATTCTTTAGAAAGTTACCAATTTTTTAATTTATCATGCCATATTTATTTACACTTTTTAAATTAGTTGTTTCCTTAAATATGTGATTTAGTATCTTTTATTTTTGGCATGTGTATTTATTGGTTTTTTTGGCAATTAGTATATTTGATATTTACAATTGCATGCGGTGATTGGTATGACCCAAATTAAGATGGAAAATACGATCTGTGTGTAGCGTTGAGCGCAGTGCGGTTTGGACGTCAAACTGCACCAAAGCGCAAAATTACGGTTTGCCAGTTTTTGAAACCGCACCACAATTTATATCAAACCACACCTCAAAATACGATTTGGTGCGGTGCGGTTATATTATGCGGTTTAGCTGACTTATTAAATTTTTATTTTATAATTAGTAGTTGATAAAGACAAAAAAAAACTTAGACTTTTTTTAGAGACTTAAAGAGTTAGAGAAACCTTAGAGAGTTGCGGGCTTAAACAACTAGATAAGACCTAAGATAAAAAAAAGCACAACTTTAGTAAGGTTGTACACCAAATAAAAGAATGAAATTAAATATTTTAGAATAATTAAAAAATTACGGTTTTACGGTTTGGTGCAGTTTCAAAATTTTTGGAAACCGCACCGCACCGCAAAATTACGGCTTGGTAAAATTGCAAACCAAATCGCATTTTTCAAACCGCAAACCAAATCAAATCGCACAGTTATGGTTTGGTTTGCGGTTTACTGCGGTTCAGACCGCACTCTACTCAGCCATATCTGTGTGTATCGTGATGTATTTATGTAAAGTAAATATGATATGCGAATCGTTTGTATTTTTTTAATGTATTTTTTTAGTTATTTCATTTTCAAACAAAATTGTAAATAATCAAGAGTGAAGGTCCATGAAGAATTGAGGATGGAGGTGATTGGCTCCTAGGGTGTCGCGGCCCTATACGCCTATCAAATATACAATTTATAAACCTAACAACTAACACGTAGTGTTAGCGGAGTTAGGATCGATCCACAAGGAACTAATGCGGATTTAGTCGTGATTAAGAATGATCCAAGGGTCTTTTTATTTGTTGAGTGAAATATGGAATTAAATCTAATCTACAACAAAAGAATTGAAACTAAGCGAAAAGAATTGGAATACAATGCAAATTGAATATCAAAAGATTAAAGCTCTAAAGATTAGACTTCCTAATGTTATTTCAATCGGAGGAATTATAATCATTGAATTAACTCATGTTCGATTATCTCAATTGCAAAGTTAATATTAAAAAAGCATCAACGGACTCAATCCCAACACCCTCTCTCGATTAGGCGATAGGAAATTCTAGGATTGGCTAAATTAACCTCTCTCGATTAGTCAAGTTAGCAAAACCCAAAATCGAGTTCGTCAAATTACTTTTATCAATTCACCATCCTAATTACCATTTCTAGCAATTAAGAAATTCTCATGGAAATCTTGAAAGCAATTATCAAATTCATCAATAATCACCAAACTCATCATGAACACTTCACCAAGATATCATGCTTAAGTTCAGGAATTCTAGAGGAAATACAATCAAGATTATTCAAACACAATTAATCCAATGATAAACCCCCAAAATCAATAACATCAAGTCATCCAATCCCTAGAAAAGAAACTACTCACTAATGGAAGCCATTAAAGCATAAATCATGAAAATCAATTAAATCTATTCTAGAACAAAGAACTAATTCTATTGAAACTAAAATGACAACAAGAATTAGAGAATTACAATCTAAACAACAATGAAAACAAATAAAACCTGGATTGGAACTTCAATGGAAACTATTGAAATCTTGAGTAACAATGGTGAATCAAAGAACTTGAAGAACAAATCTAATCTACTTGATTATTGAAAACCTAGAAATTTGAGAGAGTGTTTTTTCTACTTTTCAGTATCTAGAGTACAATCTAATGAGAGTCTAAACTATGAGTAATAGTGTCTAAAACATAGCCTAAGCCTTAACTAAAAACTCAAAATTACACAAAGTACACGGCCCAAACAAATTTCACGAGCTGCAGTCGTGCACAATCGTGCAGTAATAAGCTGCACGATCGTGCAACTTAGTTGCACAATCGTGCAGTTGAACCTTGCACGATCGTGGCGAAATGAAGGCCTTATTGCACGATCGTGCAAGGTTTGCCTGCACGATCGTGCACTCCAAAAGAGGCTCTCTGACCTCTGCACCAGCGGTTGCACGATCGTGCAGCTATACTTTGCACGATCGTAGCTTGGGAAGGAGGGCCTGCACGATCGTGCAGACTTTTCCTGCACGGTCGTGCACCCATTTTTTGAACCCCTAAGGTCTGCACGACCGTGCACGGTCAGCCTGCACAGTCGTGTGGCTTCATTCTTGGCCCCCTTGCTCTCCAAGGTGCTTCCAAACGTCTTGGTGCTATCTACGGCTCCTCGGGATCCGTTCGGGACCCCTCACGACCCGTACAAAACCCGAAATTACCTGCACAAAACACGATACAACTCAAACAAACATATTTCGGCCGAATTATTAACAAAAAGAACAAAACTAACACTAAAACACACAAAACCTAAGAAAATACAAAACTAAGCTAAAACACACTAAAATACGATAAAATAAAGACGAGAACGCCCAAAATACAAGCTAAAAGAAGCTACGAAATGGGTTTTAAATGGACCGATCAAAATCCCCCAAGCTTGCCTTTTGCTTGTCCTCAAGCAAAGAAAAACAAAACAAAACAAAACCCTAACTCACTTTCGTAGGAATCACAGTCACTTTTAGCGCAAGTAACAAGCTCTTTAAACCCCAAAGTCGCCAAAGAGGACGAGTATGCTCTCGTAAGGGTTTCCAAAGAGTTTAACCCATAACTCTTATAAACTATTAATTAAACTAAAACTAAAAGAAAAAGGAAAAGAAAATAAATTAACGCACTAGCCGAAAGGAGAATGCGCAAAAGAGAACACAAAGTTTCCTAAATTTTCTACCAAACTTGGCATGCAAAGGACCTAAGAAATTGACCCAAAAGGAAGAAAGAAAGAAAACTAAGAAAACTATGCACTACCTAATAGTCCCAAAGCTAGTTCTAGCAGACATACCACAACCCAACCAAAGATTTCAAATCCACCTAACTAAGAGTGCCTCATGATTCCGCGAAGGAACCGGAAAGAAAAGGGAAAACGGATCCGTTGTGAATGGATCATTTATCGTGGAGCTAGAGTTAACCCCCCATCACTCCCCTTGTTCGCCCGCTCAATATACTTGGCTAGTTCCCGAAAGACAAGGAGGACTCAACCCCGCATGGGTCGGAAGGACTTCTTATGGATGTAACGTAAGGCTCGGGTAAGGGTGTGGAAACATTTGGCTATGTGGTGGTGCCCTAAAGTGAAGTACAAAACACGAGGGATCACACTAAGACCAAAATACCGGGGATAACCTCCCCCAAGCTTATTAAAAAAAAAAAAAAAAAACTTACACAAAAATTGACCAAAAACTTCACAAGGTCCTAACAAAACAAAAATAAACATAAAAAGAATTTTTTTGAATTCCTCCCCCCCAAGTTTGAAGGACACAATGTCCTCATTATGAGAAATGGAAGGAGGAAATTTTTTGATTTTTGCTTCTTTTTTTGTTTGAATTTCTAAAGAATAAATTCATTTTTTCTCCTAATAATGAAATGCTTCTTTTTTCTTTTTTTTCTTTCTTTTTTTTTTGAATATTGAGACATCGCCTTTTCCACACTTGATCGTGTAGACACCTAAATGTGTCTCCCCAATGTAGAGACTAATGATGAACGTACCATATTGCCAAAAGATACAACTAAGGGAAACTGACAATAAAAATGCACAATATACCAAAACCAATTGCCCAAACCGTGTTTAAAGTGCCTTGGAATCAAATGTTAGGTTTTGCGATGATTACGGGATTTTTTTGTAATTTTTCTTCATTTTTAAATATTTTTAATATTTTTTGCATGCATTTTTCAATGTTTTATATTCATAAAAAAATAATAAAAATGTCTTTTTGCATCAAAAAATATTTTTAAAATCACAAAAATAATTTTATAATTTATTCGTATTTTTCTATATTTTTTATCATATTTTTAGAGCTTTTTATGGATTTTTTTGGATTTTTGCATGCTTGGGGGCATTTTCGTCATTTCCAAATGTTGAAAATTGTTCCGCAAAGCATATTAGTGTTTTTCATACTTTTCATAATTTTTCACAATTTTTAATATTTTTTTGTAATTTTTTAGAGCTTCTGGAGATTTCTAGAACATTCCGGGACGTTCTGGGCGTTCCGGAACATTCTAGAACATTCCGGGACATCCCGGAGCATCCTGGGACACCTCGGAATATTCCGGAATATTAAAATATTACAGAATATTTTTTAATCACATAAAATTAGATCATGATCCCGAAAATCGGGCAAAATCGCCAAAAAACGTCTACGGAAGCATCCGAAAGCGGCCAGTCCTGCGCCTAGACGCAGGAGGGCTGCGTCTAGACCCAGGTGGGCTGCGTTTGGACGCAACTCTGGTCCTCCTCCGGGCTTTGTTGCAGCTTCTGGCCTATAAATACGAGTCCTTCCAAGCATTTTAGGATACACCAACACACACCAATACCACGAACCACCCTTCTACATTGCATACTTACATCCTATATCTTTCTCTTCCATCAAACATCTCTCAAAACATCATCAAATACATCACAAAACACCAACTCAATCAACTTTAAACAAGCACATTGCATTCATCATCGTTGATCCTTCCTTGGTTGTTTGATCAAGGCATTATTAGGTACATCTTTCTGAAGTCTCTACTTATTTTCTGTGCATTTATATATGATGATTAATGACATGATTTATTATAATGGTTAATATCGCAAAAAATCTGAATTATTCATGTGAATTCTAATGTCCAAATCAATATTTATCATAATAGCGTTTTTTGTCTCATAATTATCGTTTTATAACCCGGTTGGCTATGATCTGTGATTTTGCAATATGAACGTATAATGAGTTTGATTCATTCATGTATCTTGTATAATCATTCATAAACTTTGATTCATATATATTTATTTATTTTCATAATTCAGGACAAAAATAATTTAGTTTTGGTTATCATTCAATTCATAATGCGATCTATACAACACGGTCTTTCTCGTTCAAATTCCGTGTTACAAAACGATTGCTAAATTTTCATAGATCTGTAAATATATATTATTTTTATTATAAATAAACTGATAATATTTTCATATATTTTTAATATTTTCGATTTATCAATTAAATTGCATATTGTAAATAATAATATATTCATATAATAGTCTTGAATTAGCGTAAATAAATAGATCTGGTTTAATTCATTTTATTGCCGAGTCAAATGTATAGATCTGGACCAACGGGTAATAAAATTGGCAATTGACGTCATTAATATTAATATGATGATCGTTTTTTTAATCATTGGAATCACTTTGAATTATATTTATTGTGTATAAATCTGTACATTTTTTTTTATAATTATTATTGTAATCATTATCATTAATCATCATAATTATTATTACTAACCCAACAGCACATCAAACCACTTTTCCTGGAATACACTTTGAACCTGCACATATTTATTTTTATTTGTATTTTATTATTTTCATGCTTTTATTGCTTTTTTTTCCTTGTTTTATTTGATTTTTTATTTTCTTAGGATTTTAATACGGACTTAATTCCAAGTGGTCACATAATTAGTCATAATCTGCAAATAATTCAAACCCACCTAGTAATATACGCTATTTAGGGTATAATATGAGATATTTATGTATTCGGGATTGATAATAATTTGACCACAAAAAGAGACCTAGTAGAGACCGCTTACAGGCGGGCGGGCCCAATGCACGATTGGCCCGTAACCTGTCCCCGAACCCATACTCTGGTGCACGACCATATGGGGCCAATTGCTCCTGGCATTGGTATTTCTTCGGTGTCCGTGGACCGTATAAAACGCACGGTGGCGACTCCTACTAGTCCATATTCACGTACGACGTTAACGAGCATTTCAAACAAACTCGTGAGACGTAGGCGGCCGGGTAAAAATGACCCCTATAGTTTGGCGACTCCGCTGGGGAATATCACTCCTTAGTGGTGTGGACAAACTTGAAAAGTCTCGTGGTCTTATTATTATTATTCCCGAATTATTATTAGGCATATTGCATGCGGCCCTCTGAATAGGTGCCGCACTATAGAACCTTGTCTCATATGAGCATGTTTTATGCTCGAGACCGACCCCGGGGGGTTTGATTATGGTTAGTTGTGGTGCCCAACCTCAATAATCATAATCGGCCCATCCCAACCATGGCGTGTGATCCTCATGCCCGATGAGGTCATAATAGGGGATTCCTAATCATGTGTCATTCAACTTGAAGAATGGCTAGATCGGTTCAGTTTCTCTTTAGCTGTGGTACCTTATGACCACCCAAGACCGACTTTTAGAGACCATACATACTATTTTAGGCTAGTGTGCTTATTTGATTATGTGTGCATTTTTTTTTAATTTTTTTTTGGGGCTCTAGCCATGTATTTTTGTTCACTTTTCACTCACACTTCATATAGTCATGGTCATCTTCTAGTCCATATAGTTCACAATGTTGGGCCTTAGTGTCCTTGCATAGTCTATATAGGCTTTGACCTTAGTTTGACCATAGGTTTTGGCCCAAAACCTTAGTCATTCCCTTAAATGGGCTTAATGAGGCCCAATCCTCATTTAGGCACTTCCATTCACATACATTGCATATTTCATGTATTTTGGTGCCCTTTCAATTTAAAAAAAAATTCCAAAAATTCCAAAAAAAATTCAAACAAAAAAAATATTAACTCAAAATCAAAAAAAAAAAAAACAGAAGTTAAAAAAAAAAAGAAAAATAAAAGGAAAGGGCACCTTGCATCCATGCATTTTAGGGAAGATGACCATAAAATTAGGACATGCATATACATCTGCATTTGCATCCATATCACAATGATCAAGGGGTTCACTAAAAATTTTTGTTCTTTTCAGTTCAGAGCGGTCTAAACAGTTCCAAGTCGACCCAAAGCATAGCTGAGGTCTGAGCAAGCCTCAAGCCCAATCCAACCTTACCTCACCTCATTTAAACACCACCCCAACCTCACTCAAACTCATGCAAACCCAAAAGCCTTAAAATACCCAGCCTACATCACTCTAGCCCAGTAATTAAGCCCATATTCCAAGCCCATCACTCAAGCCCAACCTCACTCATTCCCATCACTTAAGCCCATATTTCTAACCTATACCACTCAAGCCCACATCACTACCTTTAACCCAGTGAGTCACCCCAAGGTATGGGTTACTAACCCATGCGGCCTTCCTAGATAGAGTCAACGAGTCCTTGTCCTAGCCCAACAACCCTTTCTTTCCACTTTGAGTCTATGTCACATAGGTTTCCCATTTCCATCAAGCCTTTCCATATTCCACAAAGAATTACTTCTTTCCATATACTCTCCAATTTACAAGGTTATTTTCAAATTCTATGCAAGTCCTGCCACTAACTGTCTCAATTAAGCAAACAACAGTTGATCAAATGGAATTGAGGAATGCTTGAAAGGCCTTCTTTCACAAGCTCCATAAATACAATCATCCCCTTTCCCATCACTGGCACACATTCAATCCATTGCAGCCCTTTGAGCCATAATACATACATAAGCCTACTTTCCTTCCTCACCTACATCTACCTCACCCATGGGAACAAATAGTGCGTAGGAAAAGACATGTGCAAAAATTTAAAAAAATAAAAAAAAAACAATAAACAAAAAAATGCCAAAAAAAAAGAGGAGCTCAAATCAAAGTTCATCCAAAGACAATAAAGCTAGTTTAGTTCAATAAATCTAGTTCAATTCAATAAATTCATCTCAATTTCCAGTTCAATTCAATAAATCTAGCTGAGTTCAATATATCCAGTTCCATTCAATAAATCGAGCTCAATTAAATAAATCAGGTCCAATTCAATCCAGTCCAATCCAATTCAAAAAAAAGTCAAAAAGCACACTGCGCACCATGGGGGGTTAAATTGGGAATTTTGAGCCTTTTCCGTTTCTTTCTACACCCTTAACCCTAGCCGTACATTATAACCACAAAAGTCCTTTCCAAGTAAGCATTGTTCAACTTCCAACACGCAAAAATTGCCTACAGAACTACGATGGTCTAATTCCACAAGGAAACGTAGGAAGCCTCTCCTCGAGGTTCGACCATATCATATGAGGCCCGCCGAGTGGTTTGACTTGCTAAGAATTAGACAGTAGTATTTTTAGTCTAGATCTCGACATAGACTCAAGTTTTGAACCAACATCACTAGCCTATCCTTATATCTAGCCACATCATCTTCAACCCCAAGTCACAAATTTTAGCCTTTCTATTTTTTTGAACCTTAAAACATTCTTTGGCAACCTTGAAGGATACTTCGACTCGATCAATAGGAGGAAAAGCCACCTAACCCCACCATAGGTTAGTACATCTCGTTGGGATGGCTCACAAAATTTGCCCTGCCTCTCTATAATCACTCTTTAGCTGGGGCCTACCTATTTCACCACAAACTTGAATTCCAAATAAAAAACCTTAACCGTCACCCTCATTCATGCCATCCTTACCTCCACATGTTGTTAACCTCCTTATCCATCTACTCCCCACAAATATAGCCTTCCCATACACCTTAACCCCACGGGTTGGGGGCTTGCTCATGATTGAATTGAAACCTTTATCTTTGACTGATTGGGGCTTAAGATCGCTCCATTCCCATTTTAGAGAAGTACGGTACTATTAGTGGACCCCCCTTGGTCATTCATTGCTTTGTCATACATAACATAGCATCGTACATGCACCACATTTCACGAACACCAATCACATCATGCATCATGCACCACAAGCATATCGAGCATCATAATCATTTCATGCATACATTCATAAGCATCATGCACATTGTACATATGTACATCACAGAGCACAAAGCACACAAGGCTAGAGCCCATCTTTGTTGAATCCTTGAATCACTATATGTGATTGTTGTCTTGCTTAATTTGGTCATGAACCTATATATGCCTATATAGCAATGTACAAATTCACTTTGATAACTTTTCTTATACAGCCCATACATGCTATCTGTAATGACCCAGATTTTTATCGGTATTTTTGCCGGTATTTATATGTATAATTATGTGTTTATTTGCTAGTTCAAAATTTATTTTGAACTATTTATTTTAATTTTTATGTGAATAATCTCGATTTAATCGAAATGTTTTATTTCTCAGTTTTTATTATTTATTTTAATTATTATTTAATTAATTAGAATTTTATTATTTAATTTTCTAATTAATTATTTAATATTAATTTTGGGCAAAATCGATTATTGCATGATTTTCATGTAAATTTCAATAATTGGCCCAATGGATCCCGAGAGCCCATTTAAAGCCCAAACTTGGCCCATTTTCCCCATAGAGGCCGGTTGTCTTAGGCAAGGAGTGGCTTGCCACTTGTCTTGTGTTCACACCTTGCTAGCTCTATTTATATGTGAGTTAGTAAGGCCCCTTACTCATTTTGCCATTCTAACTTTGCCATCAACTTGCCAAAGCACATAAACACTCTCTCTTCAAATCATTTCTCACGCCATTTTTAGGGTGATTGAACCTCCATTGTTCATCATCTTACCTTGCCCAAAACTTAAAGATTCAAACATCATTGATCTTTAAGCATCCTAAACACAATCCTAAACACATTATTGCAACCAAGATCTTTTGTTGGGGGTTGTTTCCGGGTTGTTCGTGGGTTTTTTCGAGTGTGGCCGTGCGTGAAGGTTCGTGGTTGGGGCCGTGTTACTGTGACCGTGCTGCTGTGCCGTGTTGCTAGGGCCGTGCAGTGGCCGTGTGTGGTGGTGCACTTGTGTGGTGTTCGTGTTCGAGTGGGGTGCAGAACCGTGTGCTCGTGTGTGTGCCGTGTGTGGTTCGAATTCTTGGACTGCATATTTGTGTTGATTTGTGTGTTGATCTTCAACAAGGTAACATGCTAACTCAACTTAATTGGTAGTACTATGTTTATAGCCTTAATTAAATGCATGTTTGATTGAATTGTTGATGATTGTTCATGATTTTTTTGAAGTTAATCTTTAATTCTGATTTTGAAGTATTAAATGATGATTTTAATGGTGGTTTTCATGTTTTAAGGTAATTTTTATGATATTTTGGAAATCATGGTGATTGGGTTTGATTTTGTTGAATTTTGATTAAATTTGTTAAGGATGTCGTGTGATATGAGGGTTCATACGTGTAGTTTGAGTTGTATGAGTTCTTGATTGAGTTCTTGAATCTTGAATGAGTTCTTGATTGAAGTTCTTTAATCTTGAATGTGTTCTTGATGAGTTCTTTGAGTCATAGATGAATTCTTTGAGGATCTTGATTGAGTTCTTTAGAGTTCTTGAAAGTTAAAGAAAGTGTTAGAAAGAGTCTTGAAAGTTAAAGGTTTGGGATGAGTTGATTAAAGATTGAGTTAAGAATGATTATATGATGTTTGGTTAGTCTCAAGAGTATGGCTATAGGCAATTCTTGGGTTAACTTCGATGATTTAGTTGTTAAATTCAAGAGTATGGCTTATTCTTGTCTTTAATTTAACTATGATGAAAAGATAATGATGGTATGATGGTTAGCTTGATTTCTTTTCTAGACGCCCTTGACTTTGTGTATGGCTTATGCTTAGTTTTTGGGTTAAGACGTTGCCACTATTTCCGTCCGCGGTATCGGAATAGTTTTGGAGTCTCACTATGTTATTCCTAGTACGCTCAAAATGATTGGGGATTAGGGACACGATTTCCCAGATTGATTGGGTTCGTGGGATTTGGGTGTATGGCTTATGCCCGGTCCTGACATAGTAGAAGTTCGGTTGCGTAAGATGCTTCCGTACGAGCCTAGTCCGGTCTAGAACTAGAATGATTGCACTTGAGTTAGATTTGAGTATAGAGATGACGTATGGTTGATGGTGTCGAGTGATGAGTTGATTTTGGGATTACGAGTTTGAGGTTGTCTCGTGTCTTCGAGGATTGTATGTATGATGTTATTTGATTATTGCTATGTACTTGTGTATTCCCGTTAGGGTGAGTCAGTTATGTTACTCGCCACTGATGGTGGATATGTTGTGTTTTTCAGGTACATCTGACGATGATGCTCTTGCTTAGCTTTTGGGTTGGGTGAGCGGCGCTTTGTGTGTTTTGTTCCTATTGTTTATTTTCGTTTGTTTCATAGCATTAGACTTGTTAGACGTTGATTCAGGATTTATGATATATATTTGTTGTATAAGACTCTAGCATGTGGTTAGAGTTACACTTGACTTTTATTTTCAGTTCATTTGATTTTTGGACTTAGTTTGTACAAGATTGTGGGTTATTGTACATTTATGGTTTAATAATATTTTGAGGTATTAGTATTATTTTCTAAGTGTTGAGTTTAGTTTTATAACTACTTGACTCGTCGGTTTCTTCCGCGCCGATTTAAGCGAGTCGGGTTGTTACAGTTGGTATCAGAGCCGAATAGGTTTAAGTGAAGTTCTAGGAATTCAAGTTAAACCCGGGAGATGAGAGCTTTACTTTCCGAGTGATTAAAACCTTTTTCTAGGACTATGTGAAGGGAGAAGAGTTGGGTAGAAAGACCGGGATAGGATTCTTTCTATTCTCCCCTTTCTTTGTATTTTCTTTGTATGTATTTGGTGAGGTTTTTGTACTGACTTGCTATTCTTGTTATGTTTGTTGTTGTGATACGTTGCAGCATGTCTACACCTCGCCGGTTGCATACTGGACGACAGAGGTTGCGGGCCCTCGAGGAGGCAATCCTTACGTTGGCGCACCATAGTCGTCATACGCCGAGTACGCAGTCGACGTTCGACCGCATCGCGCGTCACCGACCTCCGACATATGATGGGGTTGCCGACCCTACTACCTTAGAGAGCTGGACCCGCGAGATGGGGAAACTCTTCGATGCGACGTGTTGTCCCGATCATGAGAGGGTGCAGATCGCCGCATATTACTTACGTGGGGAGGCCGATAACTGGTGGGCGTTAGCTAAGGACGCGTACCAGCCGCTGCATGCTATGACTTGGACCGACTTTATCGATAAGGTCCAGGAGCATTTCTACCCCGACGAGTTACGGTGGCAGAAACAGGAGGAGTTCCTTACTCTGGCACAGGGTAAGATGACTGTCCAGGCGTACACTGATCGATTCACGGAGTTATCGAGGTTCGCTACGTCTGTGGTTCCGTCGGAAAAGGATCGGGTCAAGCGCTACATCAAGAAGCTAGATCCGAGGATCCGAGTTCACGTGATCAGTAGTGGAGCGACGACGTTCCAGCAGGCCTATGATGTGGCACTCGAGATACAGTCATCGATTTCTGAGGAAGATTCGAGCAAGAAGAGAGCTCCGGTTCCGACGACTACAGCTTCGTTTAAGAAGCCCCGTTTCAGCACACCTAGCAGTACCCCTCCGACCACGAGTTCGCATAAGGGTAATGGTGGTTCGAGTTGTCGAGGCTGTGGCAGAGACTTCCATCCAGGGAAGAAGTGCGACGGTTCTCCGATCACTTGCTTCACTTGTGGTAAGGTAGGCCACAAGTCGACAGTTTGTCCCGAGAAGAGGCCAGATTCAGAGGTTAAGCAGCTCCCAGCACCGACAAAGACTCCGGTGAAGAACCGAGTCTACTGTATGACCGAGGCGGAGGCCGAGGTTCAGCCCGACGTTGTATCAGGTAGATTTCTTGTCTCTGGTGTGTTAGCTTTAGTCTTATTTGATTCTGGTGCTACTGTGTCTTTTGTGGCTAGTAGTTTTGCCTCGAGGTCAGACCTTCGTGGCAGTGTGCCTGTGCGTTCAGTTATTACTCTCCCTTCCGGAGAGGATTTTACTTGTCAGCGAGAGTTCCGAGGAGTGCCTATCGTGATAGCAGGGGAGCAAGCGACGGCCGATCTGAAGGAGTTTCCGTTGATAGAGTTTGATGTTATACTTGGCATGGACTGGCTATCTAGGTATCGAGCGATCATTCGTTGCCGAGATCAGTCAGTGACATTCCGAGGATCTCAGGGCAACCGAGTTACCTACTCTGGGTTCGTCCTTAAGAAAGGAGTAAAGGTAATCTCAGCCTTGAAGATGAGAAAACATCGCCAGAAGGGCGATATGGTGTTTCTTTGTCAGGTACGGGACTTGATTGAGGAGTCTCTATTGGACGACATACCTGTAGCGAGGGATTTCAGAGACGTATTTCCTGATGAGCTACCAGGCGTTCCACCTGAGCGCGACGTCGAGTTTCATATCGACTTAGTACCCGGCACAGCGCCAATCTCAAAGGCACCGTACCGGATGGCACCATCTGAGTTATTGGAGTTGAAGACACAACTCCAGGATTTGATCGATAAAGGCTTCATTAGGCCTAGTGTTTCTCCGTGGGGAGCACCTGTGCTCTTCGTGAAAAAGAAAGATGGTAGTATGCGCCTGTGCATAGACTACCGAGAGTTGAATCGGGTAACTATCAAGAATAAGTACCCGTTGCCTAGGATTGAGGACCTGTTCGATCAATTACGAGGAGCAGGAGTGTTTTCGAAGATAGATCTTCGATCTGGATATCATCAGATTCCAGTTAAGAAGGAAGATATTCCGAAAACTGCTTTTCGTACTAGATACGGCCATTACGAGTTCGAGGTGATGCCCTTTGGTCTCACTAACGCGCCAGCCGTGTTTATGGACCAGATGAACCGGACATTTCATCACTTACTCGACAAGTGTGTCGTAGTATTTATTGACGATATCTTGGTATATTCTAGAGATGAGGCTGAGCATACGGAACATCTCCGGATGGTACTTGAGATATTGAGGAGTCATAAGTGGTTCGCGAAACTCTCCAAGTGTGAGTTCTGGCTTCGCGAGGTAGCCTTCCTAGGTCACGTGATCAGTAAAGAAGGCATTAAGGTAGACCCCGCCAAGATTAAGGCTGTAGTTGATTGGAGTAGCCCGAAAAATGTGGCGGAAGTTCGTAGTTTTCTTGGCTTAGCCGGATACTATCGACGATTCGTCCAGGACTTCTCCAAGATAACTAGGCCGATGTCTAGTCTCCTACAGAAGGAGGTCCGATTCGTTTGGACACAGGCGTGCGAGCAAGCTTTTCAGGAGTTGAAACAGAGATTAGTCTCTGCTCCGATTCTTACTCTTCCGAACGATGAGGAGGGCTTTGAGGTCTATAGTGATGCTTCGAAGAGTGGCTTAGGTTGTGTGCTCATGCAGGGTGGGAAGGTCATCGCTTATGCATCAAGGCAACTGAAGGTGCACGAGCGTAACTATCCTACGCATGACTTGGAGTTAGCGGCTGTAGTGTTCGCGCTCAAAATTTGGAGGCACTATCTCTATGGTGGTTCGTGTAGGGTATTCACGGATCACAAGAGTCTCAAGTACATCTTCACTCAAAAAGACCTCAATATGAGGCAGAGGCGGTGGCTTGAGTTGATTAAGGACTACGACCTGACGCTCAACTATTGCGAGGGCAAGGCGAATTTGGTTGCAGATGCGCTGAGCCGCAAACATCGCTTGAGC